>CM060941.1:707200719-708433219 GCA_030765085.1 Allium cepa
TGAACTATAGCAGACAGCTGCGTGTGGTTCCGTCTATGCTGTCCTTCTAGGTTAGCAACGGTTGAAGCAGTCCTTGTGTTAACCACGGCTGATGTAGTTCCTTCCTAGATCTGATGCAATCTGAATAGTATAGAATGAAATCTTGGATGGCAGATCTAGATCTTCTCCTCAGATTTATGCAATCCAACAACAGTAGTGATCCAACGGAGCGGAGAAAAATTAGGTTTTCTCAGTGAAAGCACCAAAGTGTTTGTACCAAAATTGGATACAACACTCTTCGAGCGTATTTGAAGATACTAAAATGAAGAATATAAACGAATGAGGAGGTCAATCCAACAAACACGCCAAAAATAGACAAATAGAAATGGAAGAATACAGGATTTAGAGTGGTTCGGCGTTGTAGTCTACGTCCATTATGGAAAGTTTGTTGTTTTATTGAAGTTTATAATCTGATTACAATAGTACACACTCAAACACTCGAGTTACAATGTATCTTCGGTAGAGTATCGACGTAATGGAGTCAGAAGTCCATTTTCTAGAGGCATATGGCTGCTATTTATAGGCATAGGCTAAAAATATCTGGCTCAAATCTTGGAATACTCTTTCTATCACGTGGGTGGGCCTACCAGATCGATCCATGGTCATTTGGGATTGATCCACGATCGATACATGTACCATTCGTATCGATCAAGATGAGGTCTTTTTGGACTGAGATCCGTCACGGACATTCTCGAGATGGTATGCAAGCTTTTGTAAAAAATTGGTGTCATTTGGACTTGTAGATTTTGAGTTATGATCGATCCAAGTTTGGATTTGCAAAAAGGCTGTCGAGTTCGTATCGATAGACTTGTATCCATGACTATTCATATTGATGTTATACATATCGATAAAGGTGACATAGCGCTATATTCCAGGATCGATCCACTTTTCATGCCAAGTGACTGTTTCTTCTATTTGAATTATGCTTTGTTCGTATCAATCCAAGGTAACCTCATTCGTATCGATGCTTTGCACTTACTTAATATCGACTCCTGAAGCCACTTAGTATCGATGCTCTATGCTTCACTTCGTATCGATGACTTAGGGGACCCATTCGTATCGATCACATAGTAGTTAGTTTCGTATCTATGTTTCTGGGTGCTACTGCGTACTGATTGTTTGGTGGCATATATCGTATCGATCGTTGATCGATCGGTACAAACTGTGTTAACGGATGATCGATATGCAATGTGTAGGAGTGGAACCGATATGAAATAACAACTGATGCATATGAAGTGGAAAATACATGATGGATATAAAGAGGTGTAGGCATTGATGGATACGAAATGATTTTTTCTCTCTTGATCTTGATCGGTCCATATCTTGAGCATACCGACTCCGATTGACTTGAAATTTTGAACATTGGCTTTCATAGCTTTGCTTATCGTACCACATTAATTGTAGCAGATCTGGACTAGGAAAACATTGGCCAGTATCCACAGTGAACCTATGTATAACCGATCGCCAGTACAGATTGTCTTTGGTTTCTACTCAATTCCTTGGCGTCACGGTCTTGCCAAAAGGTGGGATAACAGATAGTTCTATATGCATGCTACAATCATCATCCAAATGTAACAAACACATGATAATCACCCATTCATAGAAACCATGAAATAAAAATGCAAGTGCATGCATATCCGTATGCATATGCGTTAGTGACCTAGTTAGGTCGATCTCTAGGAGATAATAGTGCCTAGTATGTGTATATGCGTCCATTAGCATCCGCTAGCAAACACTTGCAACCACTTGCGTCCAACATACATAACATGTTCTAGTAAATGTTTACGTTCACTCCTACCATCCATAAGTTAAATCCTAAGATCTACCCTCCCAAAGGATACTAAAGGAAAGAACCTATTCAAAACTAAAGAAATTCAAGATGTACCATCGAAGTGATGTGGATAGGAGATACGTATTTTCTCCTCAGCCTCCCATGTAGCGTCCCCAATACCATCTCCCCACTGCACCTTAACCAAAGTGAATTCCTTATTCCTAAGCCTCTTGATATCATGTCCAATGATCTTTGTAGGAATGAGATGAACCAATGATTCTCTCTCCACTTCAACTTCCTCAAGTTGGTTTGGTTCCACTACCTCTGCCAAATCATGTAAGCACATTCTCAAGTGTAAACATGAAAAACATCATGAACTCCCCCGAGCCTCTTTGGTAGCTTTATCCGATATGCCATCTTCCCTATCCTTTCCATAATGGGGAACAGTCCTATGAATCTGGGAGAAAGTTTGATCCAAACCTCACTATCTTTCTTAGAGGAGACACCTTAATGAAAATCAAATCTCCTACCTCGAACTCAATATGCCTTCTCCGCTTATTTGTATGGGATTTCTGTCTATCTTGGGTCATCTTCATTCTTTTTCTAATCAAATCAATCTTTTTCGAAGTTTCTCTAACCATGTCGAGACCAAGTAGTAATCTTTCTATATACTCCAACCAACATGAAGGCGACTTGCAAGATCTTCCATAAAAGGCTTCAAAAGGAGCCATCCTAATGCTGGCCTGAAAACTATTGTTATAATCGAACTCCATTAAAGGAAGGTGCTCCTCCAAAGTCCCTCCAAAATCAAGGATGCACATCCTCAACAAATCCTTAAGAACTCTACTAACTCTCTCTGGTTGGCCGTTTGTTTGAGGGTGATAGGCCGTACTCAATTTAAGCTGTGTCTCTAAAGCCTCTTGCAAGCTCCTCCAAAACTTGCTAGTAAAGATAAGGTCTCTGTCGCTCACTATGCTAGAGGGAACTCCATGAAGTCGGACTATCTCACGAATGTATATGAATGGAAAATAAGGTGTTGTCCTCTTACTCTTGACCGGAATAAAGTGGGCGATCTTAGTCAAACGATCTGCAATCACACAAATACTAGTATTCTGTAACGACACACCTTTTTGGACGATTTAAATCAACAATAAACCACGCATGTCTAATTCAAACCATTTAAAAGGGAGGATTGTCCATGGGGTAAATAAGAAAATAATAGAAAAGAAAAAAAACAAAACATAGAATCTCATAGCGGAATGACAAAATATAATAATCAAATAAACAGTTCATGAAGCTGTATACAAATGACATTTGATAATACTTTTACAATTCAAATCAAAGTTATACATACATCAGAAAATAAATAAATAAATATTGCAGCGGAACACAATAAGCAATGGAATAATAATAAATAGCAATAATATACTGAATCTTCATCTTCATCCTCCAGAAAATAAATTGGTCTTCAACACATTGAAAAAAGCTCAGACTGACCTGAGCATAATGAAAAACAATACACTCGAGTCAGAACTAAAAATTCCTATGTAAGTCAAATCAATCTCAAATAAAAATATGAGTGCGATGGCTTTAGAGATGTTAATGGATTTTTCATCTCCTATCAAGTGTACAACGCGAGTGCAGTAATTTACAAGATTTCAAATAATTCGAAATACCAATTTTAATCACTTTATTTAAAACAAAATGAAAATTAAACTAAAAACTTAAACTTTTAAAATAGTTCAGTTTTAATAAATAATCCAAATTCAAGAAATTGTATGGGTATATGTCATTTTAACCCATAATTTAAATGTCTTAATTATCCATTTCTAAAAAGACTTAGAGGACCCCTTAAATGATGTCAATAATATACAAGACGATAACAGAGACATATTAAAATAAATAAACAACCATACATCCAGCATATCAATCAATAAGCATCCATTTTAAACAACATCCAAATCAACCAATGTATTTCAACATATAATAGTTATCAATATTGGGGTTTAACTATCAATTAAATTCCAATATAAAATTAATTGTCAATTCAGATTCAATATCAATTCAAATGTTAACTTAAATCAACAAACAACAATAAAAAAAATTATATATCACATCATATATTTTATTTAACTTGCATTGGAATTTTTAGTATTGCAATTGAGTGGGTTGAATCACTCACCTTTTGGTTTTCCATTTCTAGCCAGATTTGGATCTGCAATTACTTTCTCATTTTGTTTTGTTTCCTTGCCATCTTAATCCTTTTTTTATAGAAAGTTTTAGAGAGAAGATTATATAGATCTGAATTTGAAGAAAAAGACATGGAAAGAAGAGAAGGTTTGAAAAAGAAAAAAAATTAAAGAAGAAGAATTGAAAAAGAAAAGAAAAGGAAGCTTTGAAAAAAAGAAGAAGATTTGAAGAATAAGAAGAAGAAAAGAAAAGGCTTTGGAAAAAAAGAGAGAAAGGAGATTTGAAGAAGAAACAAGAAAAAAAGGAATGAGGAAGGTGAAGAGAGACAAAAAATGAAGCTACATAAGATGAGATTTAAAAAAAATGAAATGAAGCTACAAGAATGAAGATTGAAACTAGTGAAAAGCTAATAAAGCTAAATATAAACAAAGTTGGAATTGAAATAAAATAAAATTATGAAAAACCCTAAAAAAATTGTAGGAATTAAAAGAGGCGAAGGAAAGAATTAAAATTATGAAAAGTAGGCAATGTTCCTGAAATGAAAAGGCTTTGGACAATGCAAATGGAAATGAGTAATGGAACAAATGAGCAAATAATGAAAAAAATTGTGACATTTATTAATTACAAAGGGAATGAATGGACCAACTGTACTCTATAAGCAAACTTTTGGAATTCAAATTTCAAAATATTTGTTCAATCAATTAATTTTGTTAACCCCAAACATATAAAATTTGACATTCATTAAAAATTTATTTACCACAACATAACTAAATTTGAACACCAATATACATAACGGGGACCGCCGCTGCATAAAATAAAATATGAACCATGATTTAAAAATTCAAATTTAAAAACAACATTTTTCTCGACACGTTATTATGAACTCAAATATTTAATTTATTTTAAATTTCAAGGTTAGCAATAAAATCAATTCTGTGCAACCGATGCCTGCTATTTAACTACCGTAAAATGTTGTTTTGAAAATTCAGTTTTCTCTTATTACAACGTTACGTTTATATTCGGAATGGAAACGTTCACTTTATTTTCCTCAAACATTCTTTTATTTGCCTTAAAATTCTTATTCATTACTTGCAATTCATAAATGTAAACATTCTTATATTCTAAAATGATCAACTCCTACAATATTAAATCCATTCTTATATTTCCAAATAATGTACATTCCAAATAAAAACATTCTCACATTAAATTTATTAATTGCACTTTGTATCTTTTTCCTTTTCAATTGAAAGATTTCAATAAATTTATTTCCAATTAATTTTAATCTTCCACTTTAAAACAGACCGTAATTGATGAAATCAATTAAATAAATACGTGAACATTGTAATCCTTATTTATAGTCATGCAGACGCATTTATAAAATTACAATATCCAACAAGCATTAAATAACTTACTAAAGAAATTTTTTCTCCATCAATCAATATTCATTTAACTCATCATTAAAACTGACATTTATTTTTCCAATTCCTGTTATTAAATAATATTCTAATACTCGTTAGAACCTTCCACCTGATTGCTTCATTGTATTTTGTTGATTTAGAATTTTATTTATGGTCCAAACTTATGATCTAATAACATAGTTAACTTTACATTTCATTACGTTAATATACTCCAATTTCCATCCTTTATTTTTATTAACTGCTATATTTACATTTATTGAATTTTGGTCAATTTCACACATTGATTATAACTAAAGTCTCAATTAATTAATTTACCTTGGTTTCATTCTCTTATTAAATCAATTATTACCTTACATGGACAGTCAACATTGTTATATCTTCCATTACATCAATATTTTACCATTTCATCTTACCTTTCATTTACGTAACCTTTTATTTCATCGATTGTAATAGATTCACATATTAAAATTTCCAATTCCAATAAATCTTGAGTAAACTGATTTCCATCCTTTTATTCAAATTAAAGGTCATATTATGATAAAAATATTTACATTGGTTACATTGTATAGAATCAACCGTTTTACCATTATCAATTAAACCTGCACTAACTGCACTAATTAAGGGAATTAATTGCCATTTAATTGCAATTAAATTTATTAGACCAAATAAATAGGTAATATATATAATAATTGTCACCATTAATCTCAGGCGCCAGAAAAGAAGTAGAGGAGGAGGAAAAACTACGGGAACTTATAGAGTCTAAAGATCAAGCTAATTAAGAAAATTAGGTGAGTTATATCACTCCCTATTCCAATTGATTGATCAAATGGTCGTCTCGAACTCTTCGTCGTTTTATCAAGATCCTCATAGAAAATCTTCTCTATCCACTGGAATATCCAATCTATCTGACCGTTATCCTATTCCTGCTTCTTACGCTCAAGTTGTTAAGAATAATCGTTCACCTCGGAATCATGAGTTGTCTCGCAAATCTAAAACGAGGTGGATTGATTCCATGTTGGGCAAGATTTTTTGTTTCAGATGTGGGGATCTTAATCACCTTGCAAAAAATTATCGCGATCCCATAAGATGTTTTGATTGTGGTTCTTTTGGGCATAAGAGGAAATATTGCGATAAGTATTTGGTTTCTGATTTTTTCTCGAATTCGTTTTCTAAACCTAATTCGAATTCGACTAACCATGGATTTCTTTTTGCCTTAAATTTCTTAAAGTTGAAAGGAATATTAATTGAAGTCCAATGGTTCAACAAAGATATAGGAATTAATTACCTGGATGAATTATTGTATCATTTTAATATCATCAATGAACCAAACATTGGCAAAGGTTACAATGAAAGATTTGGTAAGCTTGTAGATTATTTTGGCAAGACAGAAGATGGTTTTGTCAGTGATCAGATCGGAACCAACAATTCAATCTTTCGAGAACAAGGCAACTTCACTCCAAAACTGGTTAACCACGGGTTCCAATTTGCTTTAAAATAATTGTTACTGAGGGGTTTATTGATAGATCATCTCTGGTGTAAGAAAAACAAAGGTCTCAGTCATTTGGATGAATTGTTCTATCGGTCTCAGTCATTTGGATGAATTGTTCTATCATTTTGAATTTATAAATGAATCGAATATCGACAAAAGCTACACCGAGAAAGTTGGTGTTTCTGAAGGGTTTGTTAGTGTTTCGATTGATTCGCCAAAGTTTGATTTTGCAGAATTAGATTCATACTTTTCTATGTTTTATACTGCTAAAGAAGTTAATCTGGTTTTCGATCCCATTCTTCTAGATCCAACAGTTTCCTTATGCTCTGATTCGTTGACTTTAATTCCAGCAGAGAGTGAAATTGCTGTAGAGCAGTCTGTTATGGTTGAACAGAAGGACGATTTCATTTCTATTCGTAGTAAATGTTGAAAATCCAATGACAAAGATAGACTAGAGATATCTGTATCTAATAAATTTGAATGTTTATCTTCGGAGTTAGTTCTAGATAGCATTGATGAAGATGGGGGATTGATGATTAACTCTAAACTTCCTGTGAATGTTCCATCTTTTGACTTGGGTGATTGTTTAGCTATATCTGAAATAAAGGATAGTGCAGAATCAGTTGACAATAGTTTATCATATGTGAGTATGTTTGATTTGTCTGATGATCACAAGTTTATGGACTTTGAATTGGAAAAACAAGATTCCTTGATGCTTGTCAAAAACATTTCTGGGGATTCAGAGGCTTTTTCTAAGAATGATGTCATTAATTGTTTCGATTTACTGTTGGATTCTATAAGCTCGTGTGAGATTCAGTCATTAGACTTGGTGTAACGACCCGTATTTTACGTGTCGATATATAGTAGAATTATTAGGTCGTCGGTGTTGTTTATGTTCTCCTTAGCCTAAGTCGTATGGGAAGTTAACTCAGTTGCACGGGTTAAGTGATAGGCCGATAGCAAGTTAAGGCTTAGTTTAGGTCGTTGGAGTGACCTAAGGAGATAGGTCGGTTTAAGTAGATTAGCGACCTAGAGGAGGAAGGTCGTTCAAGCGACCTAAGGGTTGTATGAAACCTAGTGATAACGACCTAAGGAAGAGCGGGAGCGACCTATAGGATGAGCGACCTATAGGGTGTTGCGATCTAAGGAAGTTGGTGAGTTAAGATATGGCCGACCTAAGAGGGTAAGCGAGTTAGTGGGTTAGCGGCTTAGAGGTTGACCGACCTATAGGAGTGAGCGACCTATATGTATTGACCGGTTTAAGGAGTTACCGACCTAAAGAGAGTAGGTCGTTGAGCGACCTAAGGGAAGTGTTAGGTCGCTGGGTAGTTGTGTGGTGCAGTTAGGTCGTTAGACGACCTAAGGAAGGTTAGGTCGGACCTAGTTAAGTCGCTAGGTCGTGTAAGTCTTTAGGTCGGTAGGTTGTTAGGTCGCATAGGAGTTAGGTCGGCCGAGTGTTGACTCGTATGGATCTCGGTTGGTTAGGCCGTTAGGTCGTTGGGGTATATAAGTCGGCAACGACCAAAGTTAGGTCGGGGCAGATAGGTCGGCAACGACCTAAAACCGAGCGCGAGCTAAAACTGGGCGACCTAAGGGGCGATTTTTGCCTATAAATACGCGACCACTTGTGCACTTTTTTGCACCTGTTTTTGAAGCGACGAAGTGCTGCCATTTTGAGAGCTTGACTACAACATTTCTTTATCTTCTTTTCTCCACTCTAATCTAGTTCTAACATCTTTACAAGATCGAAGATCGAGATTGAAGATCCAAGAGCTAAAATTGAAGATCTTCATCCAACCAAGCTAGATTTCATCGTTTCAAGCGGGATTTCGACGAATCAAGCTTGAAGCTTCGCTGTCCAGATCTGAAGTTGATAGTTTTTGAAGTGTTTGGGTGATTTGGTGAGTGGTGGTTATCTCTCACGCGGACCCAAAGGAGTTTATTGGATTGGTGGTTTGTTGGAGTGTTGTAGATAGTGATTTTATGCATTTTTCCTTAGATCCAAGTGTAGATCCATTACTTATGAAGATGTTTACTTATGCAAGTTCATTTACCAAGTTGTAGAGATAAAAACCCATGATTTATATTTGTTGGATCTATGCTAAAAACCCATGATTCATGTATGTTATATCTATGCTCATTTATTTACGAAATTGCCATTGTAGTTATAAATGCCTACTTAGACTATATTTGATTACTTGATTGCTTAAGCTAATGATTGATTTGATTGATTGCTATGTATGTTAGTTGATTGATAGTTAGATCTAGACAAGATGGTCGAAGATGATTCAAAAGCTAAGTGGAAAGGCTCTTGAATGGTGAAAGCTGCTTGTGGCATATGAAGCGGATGTTGAAGCTCATATGTGTGGATTAGATGATGTTGAGATGGGACTTTGCCATGATGCGATGAGGCAAGCCATGATGTTGAGATGAGACTTTGCTATGATGCGATAAAGCGAAGCATGATGTGAGATAGCCTTGGTTTAATCCAGACGGGATCATCCCAAGCATGTTGATAACTCGATGATGCGATGCGAGTTGGTTGATAATGGTTAGCTTGAGAGGCGCTTGAGCTAGTATGGAAATAGTCGTCGAGGAGGATGACTAGGAGGCTGAGATCTCATCGTTGTTGAAGGTTCTAGCATGCTCAAAGCAAGAGTACGTTGGAACGGGCTGCGACGACGTTCCAAGCACGGGCGGCGACGACGTGCTAGTACTTTGGGTAGTTGTGAAAATTCCAAGGCACGGGCTGCGACGACGTGCAGAGTTATGTCTAGAACCGGGGTTACCATTGGCACTTGACAGATGGTCGTTCAACTAACGGTGAAATCAAGGAAATGATAACAGTGATAGCCAGAGTCATGGATGTTTGGACGTTTGATTGTATCATCATTCGGTCTCAAGAGCGGTGTTTTCTGGGTGCTTATCTGATCTTGGTTTAGGCCTTGGGGGTTTGTATTTGGAAAACATCGACCTTGACTCGAGTGATTATTGCTTTACTTTAATTGCTTGCTATGTTATGCTTGCTTCTCCTTAATGTGTGTCTGGGGGCTATCACTGTAGAAAGAGGTGGAGTGGGATGGTTTGGTTCCTATTCCTTTTATCCCTTATACTCTTTTGGTATGTTTGATAGTTGATTTACTGCTCACTAAGACTTTATCTGACTCAAGGTTTTATGTCTCCTCTTATTACCTTGGGCTGTTCATCCATGTTGGGATGGGCAGACTAGGTAGCAGGTGACATGTGCTGTTCTTGGAGATCTACGCTGATGATGACAAAGACGAGCAGGAGGCTTTTGCATATTATTTCATACTATATGTACTGGGTGTTCCGCTGCTGTATTTGTTTGAGTGTTATGTAGTGAGGCTTTGATGTATGGATGATTCATATGTTTGTATAAAACTATTATGATGCTTATATGATGATGTCCTGTTCTATAGAGCTTCACTATATTATATTTCTCTATTGTATTTATCCATGCGCTGTGAGTTTTACGATAGAGTCTGCGATTTTTATTCTACCTTGACGGTCACCCATGGCTGCCTGGCACACCTTCAGCGCACCATTCCCTTGTTTCCGTGCAGGAGTCATGGGCGGTCGTCACATTTGGTATCAGAGCTTTGGTTAATTGATTTTAGCCAACGCTCGCTGACATAATTAGGTATGAGAGACGTAATTGTATTTTGATGGATGATTACTATATATAATATAGTAGTTTAGAAGGATTTGAACTCCTCATGCAGTTGTTTTTCAAGGTGTTCTAAATCATTCCCTTTTGTAGATATTAAGGATGAGCCGAAGTGAGAGACAAGCTGCGAGGGAAAGCCGTGCTGCTAGGGAAGCTGTTGATTATGCTCCTATGTTTGAGGCCATGATGACTTCGATCATGAGGAGGATATCAGCTTCAGGACCGTCAGTAGATGTGGGAGTTCAAGTTCAAGCTCCAAGACCGGTGGATTTTGCTAAGCTTTGCAAGGACTATACTTCTCTTGGATTAAAGGTTTTCTTGGGAACGGAATCGACCATTGAAGTGCAGAGATGGATAGATGCTTGTAGAAGGATTTTTGGTGACTTGGGAATTGAGGATGCAACTAAGAGGAAGCTCGCATCAAGGCAACTTCAAGGGAGAGCTTCGGATTGGTGGAATTCTATCACCATTGATACTCCGGAGGAGGAGATTACTTGGGAGCAATTCCAAGTTAGATTTGAAGCTAAGTTCATCTCTACGGCTCAGAAATCTGTTCTGTTTAAGAAGTTTGTGGAGCTCAAGCAAGGTGGGAGACCAGCTCTTGAGTATGTTTCTGAGTTTGAAGCTTTGTCCAAGTATGCTCGATCGTATATTGATTCTCCATATCAGAAGAATGAGAAGTTTGTGACCGGTTTGGACACTTATCTTGGAAGGCAGTTGGTGGATCATTTGGACGATCCGTTTGAGAAGATTGTGGAAAAAGCCCTCAGGCATGAGTGTTTGTTTCCTAGGGAAAGTTTTGTTGTCGCTGTAACCAAGGAAGGATCTAAGCCACAGCAGAGTGGAAACAAGAAGAGGAAGCAGCAGCAACAGAAGGGTAAGGATAGCCAGAAGAAGCCAAGGGGCGAAGTGACTTGCTATAATTGCCAGAAGAAGGGTCAACTCTCCAAGGATTGTAGGAATCCAAGGGCGCCGGCGAAATGCCACAATTGTGATAAGCCAGGGCATTTCAGGAGGGATTGTCCGGAACCAAGGAGGGATAGGCAGATTGTGCAAGCTTATGCTATGGGAGCTGTGCCGTCGTCTTCAAAAGCTCCTACTGCTAAAGAGAAGGGGAAGAGTGTGGTGGTTCAAGGTACTCTTTCCATTTGTGGTGTTCCAATTAGAGTGTTGTTTGATACTGGAGCGTCTCATTCTTTTGTTTGTGATGATTTGGTAGGCCGGTTAGGTTTGAAACCGGATATTGTTGATAGGCCATTGGTTGTGACAAATCCAGTTGGGGGTTCGTCATGTTTGTGTATGATATGCCATGGTCTAGTTGTGTCGAGTCATGATTGCTCGTTTATTTGTGATTGCTTTGTTCTGAACTTTGCGGGGTTCGGAATTATTTTGGGTATGGACTGGCTTAGGAAGTATGCGGCAAGGATTGATTGTGAGAGGCTGGAGGTGACAGTCGGGAATGTGGAATGGCGAAAGGTTGTGATACGATGTAAGCATGAAGAAGGCGTCTTCATGAGCTTCATGTATTCGCTGGTTGTTCCACTGGATGGACTGTCATCGGTGCCTATTGTGAATGGATTTGAGGATGTCTTTGACGAGGTCAAAGGGTTACCGTCGCATAGGGAGATCGAGTTTTGTATCGATCTAGTTGAGGGAGCCAGACCTGTTGTGATGCCTCTTAGGCGGATGGCGCCTAGAGAGCAGCAAGAGTTGAATGTGCAAGTTGATGACCTTTTACAGAAAGGATTCATTCGGCGTAGTGTGTCCGAATGGGGTGCACCAGTTGTGTTCGCAACCAAAGCGGATGGATCGTTGAGGTTGTGTGTGTATTATCGTGAGCTGAATAAGGTGACTAAGAAGAACAAGTATCCATTGCCGAGGATAGATGACTTGTTTGATCAGCTTCACAAGGCTAAGGTGTTCTCTCAGATGGATTTGGCAACGGGATTTCACCAGTTGAGAGTGGCTAAGGATAGTGTGCCGAAGACTGCTTACCATCGGGTTTTTATGAGTGGCTGGTAATGCCGTTTGGATTGACTAACGCACTAGCATATTTTGTGGATCTTATGAATAGAGTATTCAGAGATCAGTTGAACAAGTTCGTACTTGTATTCGTGGATGATATTCTGATTTATTCCAGAACTGAGGAAGAGCACAAGACGCACTTGCGTATTGTTTTGAAAATCTTACGGAAACATCAGCTGAAGGCTAAGTTTTCGAAGTGTCACTTCTGGAAGAGTGAAGTGAGATTCTTAGGCCATGTTATTTCTGGAAATGGAATAGCGGTTGATCCCGCTAAGGTGGCAGCAATCCAGGATTGGGTTAGACCTAAGAATGCATCCGATGTAAGAAGCTTTCTTGGATTAGCAGGATATTATCGTCGGTTTATCAAAGACTTTTCCAAGATAGCTGCACCGTTAACAGGATTGATGAAGAAGAACCAAGTGTTCAGATGGGATGATAAGTGTGAGTAAGCTTTCGTAATCCTAAAAGAGCGACTAACAAGTGCTCCTGTTTTGACTATTCCAAGTGGGAATGATGAGATGGTGGTTTACACCGATGCATGTGGTACTGGACTTGGAGCAATGCTAATGCAAAAGGATAGAGTTGCTGCGTATGCAAGTCGACAACTAAAGCCGCATGAAAGGAATTACCCGACTCATGATTTGGAGTTGGCGGCGATTGTGTTTGCTCTGAAGATGTGGAGACATTATCTATTGGGAGTTCGATTCGAGTTGTTTACGGATCATAAGTCGTTGAAGTATCTTTTCTCCCAAAAGGATTTGAATCTTCGGTAGCAACGGTGGCTAGAGTTTTTGGCATCATATGATTTTGGTATAGCTTATACTCCGGGAAAAGGTAACGCAGTAGCTAATGCGTTGAGTCGAAGACATGCCGGATTGGGAGCCACGTTTTCGGAATGGAAGAGTCTCGAGTATTTGGCTGGATTTGATTTCAGGCCCAGATGTGAATTGGAACCTGAGATGTTGGCAAACTTATCAATAAGGCCTACTCTGGTGGAGAGAATTGGCGAGAGCCAAAAGCGAGACGATAAGCTTGTCAAGATTATCCGAGATTTGGAATCTGGATTGGACCCAGAAAAGGATAAAGGATTCGAAGTCGATCGAGAGGGTTGGCTTCGGAAGCAAGGACGACTAGTTGTTCCCGATGTAGATGGATTGAGAGATGGAGTTCTTAGAGAAAGTCATCACTCGAAGTTGACAATTCATCCAGGTGGAAATAAGATGTATCGGGATATGAAGAGAACCTATTATTGGGAAGGTATGAAGAAGGATGTTGGAAATTTTATTTCCAAGTGTATGAATTGTCAGTTGGTTAAAGCAGAGCAGAAAAAGCCTAGTGGATTACTTCAGCCATTAGAGGTTCCTATATGGAAGTGGGAGCAAGTGTCGATGGATTTTATCGATGGCCTACCTAGAACCAGAGCAGGGAATGAAGGGATTTGGGTCATAGTAGATCGGTTGACCACGAGTGCAAGGTTCATTCCTGTTCGATCAACTAGGACTGCATCGAAGTTGGCTGAGCTGTATGTTAAGTGGATAGTTCGATTCCATGGTATTCCGAAGAGTATAGTGAGCGATCGAGACCCTTTGTTCACTAGTGGATTTTGGAAGAGCTTCCAGGAAGTTTTGGGAACCGAGTTGTGTTTGAGTACAGCTTATCATCCCCAAACAGATGGTCAGACTGAGAGAGTCAACCGAGTTTTGGAAGATCTCTTGAGGGCATGCGTTTTGGATTTCGGAGGATCATGGGAGGATCATCTTCATTTGGTGGAATTTGCTTCTAACAACAGTTATCAGTCGAGTATTGGTATGGCACCATTTGAGGCATTGTATGGAAGACCGTGTAACTCTCCGACATGTTGGTTGGAAACTGGAGAAAAACTGATACTTGGGCCAGAGATGATTCGACATACTTCGGATTGTATAGGGATCATTCGGCAACGAATGAAGGCAGCCCAAGATCGTCAGAAAAGTTATGCCGATAATCGTCGTAAGGATTTGGAATTCGACGTAGGTGATATGGTTTTTGCGAAGATTTCTCCTCTGAAGAATGTTATTCGATTTGGAAAGAAAGGAAAGTTAACTCCGAGATTTGTTGGACCATTCCCGATTATCGAGCGAATTGGAAAGCTCGCTTATAGATTGGAGTTACCGGAAAAGATGGCGGGTGTGCACAATGTTTTTCATGTATCTTATCTACGGAAGTATGTGCATGACTCGAATACGGTGGTTTCTGCTGATAGCTGTGAAGATTTAGAAGTTGAATTCGAGACCTCGTAAGCCGCTTCGTGTTGTTGAAACCGACACGAAACAGCTTAGGAGGAAGACGATTATGTTGCTCAAGATACAATGGAGTGATGATGTTAACGACTGTACGTGGGAGGAGGAAGAGAGGATGAAGGCAGCTCATCCTGAACTCTTCGAGGTATGGCCCTAAGGTGTCGTGACATCTCATGAATTTGTAACTTGTTCTATCTTAGAATTCTGCATGCTAGGCTAGAAATTGGATGCATGGTTTGTTGATTGCTATGGATGGTAGGCATGCAGAATAACTTTGATTGCTGTTGTTTGTTTGGAATTTCGGGGGCGAAATTCCTAAGGGGGAGAGAATGTAACGACCCGTATTTTACGTGTCGATATATAGTAGAATTATTAGGTCGTCGGTGTTGTTTATGTTCTCCTTAGCCTAAGTCGTATGGGAAGTTAACTCAGTTGCACGGGTTAAGTGATAGGCCGATAGCGAGTTAAGGCTTAGTTTAGGTCGTTGGAGCGACCTAAGGAGATAGGTCGATTTAAGTAGATTAGCGGCCTAGGGGAGGAAGGTCGTTCAAGCGACCTAAGGGTTGTATGAAACCTAGTGATAACGACCTAAGGAAGAGCGGGAGCGACCTATAGGATGAGCGACCTATAGGGTGTGGCGACCTAAGGTAGTTGGTGAGTTAAGATATGGCCGACCTAAGAGGGTAAGCGAGTTAGTGGGTTAGCGGCTTAGAGGGTGACCGACCTATAGGAGTGAGCGACCTATAGGTATTGACCGGTTTAAGGAGTTACCGACCTAAAGAGAGTAGGTCGTTGTGCGACCTAAGGAAAGTGTTAGGTCGCTGGGTAGTTGTGTGGTGCAGTTAGGTCGTTAGACGACCTAAGGAAGGTTAGGTCGGACCTAGTTAAGTCGCTAGGTCGTGTAAGTCTTTAGGTCGGTAGGTTGTTAGGTCGCATAGGAGTTATGTCGGCCGAGTGTTGACTCGTATGGCTCTGGGTTGGTTAGGCCGTTAGGTCGTTGGGGTATATAGGTCGGCAACGACCAAAGTTAGGTCGGGGCAGATAGGTCGGCAACGACCTAAAACCGAGCGCGAGCTAAAACTGGGCGACCTAAGGGGCGATTTTTGCCTATAAATACGCGACCACTTGTGCACTTTTTTTCACCGGTTTTTGAAGCGACGAAGTGCTGCCATTTTGAGAGCTTGACTACAGCATTTCTTTATCTTCTTTTCTCCACTCCAATCTAGTTCTAACATCTATACAAGATCGAAGATCGAGATTGAAGATCCAAGAGCTAAAATTGAAGATCTTCATCCAAACAAGCTAGATTTCATCGTTTCAAGCGGGATTTCGACGAATCAAGCTTGAAGCTTCGCTGTCCAGATCTGAAGTTGATAGTTTTTGAAGTGTTTGGGTGATTTGGTGAGTGGTGGTTATCTCTCACGCGGACCCAAAGGAGTATATTGGATTGGTGGTTTGTTGGAGTGTTGTAGATAGTGATTTTATGCATTTTTCCTTAGATCCAAGTGTAGATCCATTACTTATGAAGATGTTTACTTATGCAAGTTCATTTACCAAGTTGTAGAGATAAAAACCCATGATTTATATTTGTTGGATCTATGCTAAAAACCCATGATTCATGTATGTTATATCTATGCTCATTTATTTACGAAATTGCCATTGTAGTTGTAAATGCCTACTTAGACCATATTTGATTACTTGATTGCTTAAGCTAATGATTGATTTGATTGATTGATATGTATGTTAGTTGATTGATAGTTAGATCTAGACAAGATGGTCGAAGATGATTCAAAAGCTAAGTGGAAAGGCTCTTGAATGGTGAAAGCTGCTTGTGGTATATGAAGCGGATGTTGAAGCTCATATGTATGGATTAGATGATGTTGAGATGGGACTTTGCCATGATGCGATGAGGCAAGCCATGATGTTGAGATGAGACTTTGCTATGATGCGATAAAGCGAAGCATGATGCGAGATAGCCTTGGTTTAATCCAGATGGGATCATCCCAAGCATGTTGATAACTCGATGATGCGATGTGAGTTGGTTGATAATGGTTAGCTTGAGAGGCGCTTGAGCTAGTATGGAAATAGTCGTCGAGGAGGATGACTAGGAGGCTGAGATCTCATCGTTGTTGAAGGTTCTAGCATGCTCAAAGCAAGAGTACGTTGGAACGGGCTGCGACGACGTTCCAAGCACGGGCTGCGACGACGTGCTAGTACTCTGGGTAGTTGCGAAAATTCCTAGGCACGGGCTGCGACGACGTGCGGAGTTATGTCTAGAACCGGGGTTACCATTAGCACTTGACAGATGGTCGTTCAACTAACGGTGAAATCAAGGCAATGATAACAGTGATAGCCAGAGTCATGGATGTTTGGATGTTTGATTGTATCATCATTCGGTCTCAAGAGTGGTGTTTTCTGGGTGCTTATCTGATCTTGGTTTAGGCCTTGGGGGTTTGTATTTGGAAAACATCGACCTTGACTCGAGTGATTATTGCTTTACTTTAATTGCTTGCTATGTTATGCTTGCTTCTCCTTAATGTGTGTCTGGGGGCTATCACTGTAGAAAGAGGTGGAGTGGGATGGTTTGGTTCCTATTCCTTTTATCCCTTATACTCTTTTGGTATATTTGATAGTTGATTTACTGCTCACTAAGACTTTATCTGACTCAAGGTTTTATGTCTCCTCTTATTACCTTGGGCTGTTCATCCATGTTGGGATGGGTAGACTAGGTAGCAGGTGACAGGTGCTGTTCTTGGAGATCTACGCTGATGATGACAAAGACGAGCAGGAGGCTTTTGCATATTATTTCATATTATATGTACTGGGTGTTCCGCTGCTGTATTTGTTTGAGTGTTATGTAGTGAGGCTTTGATGTATGGATGATTCATATGTTTGTATAAAACTATTATGATGCTTATATGATGATGTCCTGTTCTATAGAGCTTCACTATATTATATTTCTCTATTGTATTTATCCATGCGCTGTGAGTTTTACGATAGAGTCTGCGATTTTTATTCTACCTTGACGGTCACCCATGGCTGCCTGGCACACCTTCAGCGCACCATTCCCTTGTTTCCGTGCGGGAGTCATGGGCGGTCGTCACACTTGGTTAATGTATCAGAGTCAATTCAAGAAGATTTTTTCTTATTTAATTCCTCAAATTTAGACATTGATAGTTACATCAACTATCTGAGTGGTTCAAATCTTATATCTGAATCTTTTGTTTCTGATGAGCTTGAGTGTCCAGAGGATGTGCACATTATTACTGTTGTGCATGGTGCACAATTTTCTTCTATGGTTGATGGCGAATTATATGCTTAGTTAGGAGCTTATACTGGTGATGTTTCTTCGATGTCAGTTAAAAATAGTTGAGTCTTTATTTGTGATTGCTTTAATAATAAAGTAGAAATTGATGTGTTATCAATTGCAGGGTTGTCTAGTTTTGAGGAATCAAACTCTGGGAATACCGGTGATTATAATAATTTGTTTCTAAATGGCCTTACAGAAGAAAGGTTTCTAATTTGTACGTTTCCTTCTGATGGGTCAGAAGAAATTTCCTCGGTTTTGGTTTTTGAAGACAAATCAGATCATTTGAATCTTGGTGTGGGGGCCAGAGAAGTTACTGATTTAGAATCTAAATAGATGGTGAGAAGCATCTGCTCAGTTTCTAAGTCCAATAACCTCGGTTCTGATAGAGCTGTTTACTATTGGACTAGGGGTTTCAGATTCGTTATGTATTGTTGTCTTGCGTCTATAGGAGAATTTCCTCATTCTCCTGCCCATGCTAGAGAGTTACTTCGTGCAGCCAAAGTAAGGAAAAGAAATGGTAAGAGTTATTCAGCTGGTATTATTAGGAGAAGTCCTCGTTTAAATCGAAAAGATTTTTATTCTTTCGTTTGATGATTGTTTTGTGGTTTTGGAGTTTGTTAGTGGTTTGTGTTGATGTTGTATATTGAGATGTTTTCAGCTTGGATGTTGAGGTTGCGGTTGTGGCAGTTTCTTCAGACGTTTACTTCTCTTCTGGTGTCGCTCTAAGCCATGGTATCAGGTCGTTGTTGTGTTTGGATGGGTTTGTTTTTTCTTTTGTACGGGGTGTTTTTGGCTACCTGCCAGGCTTGTTGGCAGCTCCTTTTCTATTGTTGCTATTTATATGTGCATGTGTGCCCTCCTCTCCTTTAGAGGATCGCACATTTTTCTCAAAAAATAATTGTCACGATTAGCCTTTAATTACATTTATAAGTTTATTAATTACAAACAAATATTACCATTTCTTTCATAACACTAATTTTATTCAATTTCCATTAACAATATATTATTTCATTAGTGAATTCAGTATTTAAATTATTTTTCCTATGTTCACTTTATAACAAAGTATAACCTTGCACGATTTCAATTAATTGTTGTTAATAATTGACTTTAATTAACATTGTTGCATTTCATTTTAGTATTATTCCAGTTATAAATCTTAAATTTTAATTTCTTCTAACATTTAATTACAAAAATCTTATTAAAGTTACTATTTTTAATTGTCGAAAATTACGGCTCGTTACACTCTCCCACACTCAAAACTTTTTGTCCCCGAATGGAAAAAAAGAAGGGAAAAGGAAGAATTAAGTAATCAATATATCTTATTCAAAATATTAAATTCACAAATAATTTATTTACATAATAAATAACTTAAATAAAATATATTAATTTATAAACAATTAAATCCTTTTATATTCAAATTAACAAAAGTTTGTAAAACATTTCACAAAAATTTCTATGTCCAAAATTCATGAAAAATTTCGGCAGAGTCTCCTCGGTACGAAGAGGCTCGGGAGAAATCATAAAATAATAAAAATATATCATATATCTTCAAAATAATATATCCCAAAAGTGAGAGAAACAATATAATATCGCTAGAAAACCGTAATCCGAGAACGTACCTGTTTGTCGGCAAATTACGTTTATTTTATGAAACCAAAAGCAGTAACAATTGCTTCCATAACATGTATTCCACTTATATAATCCAAAGAGGTTAATAATTATATAGAAGTGAAATAATTATATTGTTTCAAATTAATAACAAACAATCAACATTATATAACAACAATCACTTTCAACCAAAAGCATACCATCATCACATAAAATCAAAATAAATCAATACAGCAATCTTTGCAAACAAGCATACAATCTTCACAAGGTATCAAAGTAATCAACCATTTCTGAAGTTACAATCGTTAAATTTTATACAGTATTCATTTAATTATTTACTTTAATTATCAATAGCTTCAAACATTAACTTAAGTTCATAATTCTTTGCTTGCAATTTTCACTTTCTATTTCATTTTATTAAGTAGCACTACAGTTATAACTCAGGTTTAAAACTATTTCATATCAAATTTCTTATTTATAAAAGTAAATTTCATTGAACACTTTTATTATTTAAATTTTTCTTGTATAATATTCCCTTACATGTTTACAACTTTTAATATTCTAGTAAGTTATATATATATATGTTTTTAAGTATGTAATTGAAAGTTACACAAGTTTATCTTATTTCATTTTAGTAAATAAAGGTTCAATAGTTATCATTTCTTATTTTCATACCCTTTCTGTTTACAAGTTACAAATTTCAAATTCCTTCTATATTTCATTTATAACTTAGAATTTAATTTCTTACTTTGAACTTTAGAAGTTCCAATTATTAAATAGTTAAAATTTTATTCCATTACAATAATTGAAATTCTAATTTAAATTTACTTTAGTTTATTCTATTGGGTTTTTTTTCTTCTCATTATTTACTTTTCCGTTCATTTATTTAGATAGAGATCAATCACTTACATAATTTGATTTCCATTAAGGATTTAAGTCATTAATGAATCATTTCCAAAAATATAACTTAAACTTCTACTGCCTTACTTAAGTTTATAACTTAATTTAGTTATTGAATAAAAATTTAAGTTTTTGGTATTCTCCCTTGAAGAGAAAGGAAATATTTCAATATCTCTAAAAATTCAATTAAAACATTTAACCTTATTCATTTAGTAAAAATATAAGATATATTTAAAACATCCTCATAGCATTATGTAAAGATTTTTCAAAAGTCTAAAACAATGTTAGAAATATATATCAAAACATTATAATAAGCTTTTAAAATAAAGTTCCTTAAATCCGTATATTTATCAGACTCGTTATATTTAAAATAAGTATAAACTCAAGATTATTAAACTGAAACTAATAGTATACTCAAATCTTACATTAAATTTCTAAATCAAAGTATAAAATTTCGTATCTTCATAATTAATTTTACACACTTGTTTTAAAAATGAATATTCAAATCATGGAAAAACATTTAATATGGTTTAATACAAAAATTCAAATAGTAAATAAATCAATAAATTTACTATTAGTACTTTGAAATCAAGTGAATATTCCAAATTATACTTCAAAAATAGAGATTCACATTTATTTTTCAAGTATATTACTATAAATAAACTTCGCAAATCAAATTTTTTTCCATTTATACAATATCTTTAAATTATACATTCAAAGAAACTTATATAAATTTTACTTGAAATATTCATTTGAAAGCTTCATTTGCAAATCAACCATCTTTAATACTTTAATACTTTTCAAAAAAATCATTTGTAAAACTCCTTGCTTCATGTACAAATACTATTTAAATATTTAAATAACATCTTTATAAATATATGTAAACTATTTGAAAATAATTATTTACATCATGACTTATATTTACAAAGAAGCTATTGAAAACTTTAAATCCATGATTTATAAATTTATTAGTTTTAGCTCAAGATACTTTTCAAACATTATTAATAAATCAATAATCATTTACTTTAAATATGTTTTATTTAATAAATAACTTCTCGAATATTTACAACACTAATAATTTACTATTAAACCATATTGTACATGAATAAACAATATTTTAAACATTTTAAAGTATTTAAAATTGACAAAAATGATCAAAATATCATTTATATAATACTTTATCAAAATAATTGTATAATTCGATGTCTCAACAAGTTTATCCTCATTCTTGCAGGCTCTAGTGCGTTGATCAGGCGCAAGGCTAGAATTCTCCAAGTACTTAGTAGACTTGTTTCAACACCCAATGAAAAATATTTAAAAATAGGTATGAGAAGTACCACTCAAAATCCATTGTCAAATGATGATAATACAATAGCAGTGGCCCGCTGTTGATCCACTATTTACGCAATGGACACAAAACTTTCCAAAAGATCCTTCTACCTTTCGGATCCCAAAAAAATATCGTAGCCAGTTCATAAACAAAGGAACATCGACCCCTGCTGCAGTGATATGATGCTGATTCAATGATTTACACAATGGATGCACTTCCTTCTCGGAAGATCCGTAAACAACATATCCCAGGATCGAAAGCGCCTCTATTGGGTAAACTAAAGAACCATCTACCCTGAAAAAAATCGAGGAACATATGAGTTTAAGTTCGAAAAACCATATCAGTACGAATCCATTTCTGAATTCACCCAAGTCCATTAGGGTTTATAGGTCGAATCCATTCTTGGATTCCCCAAGTCCATCTGGGTCGAAGCATATCATGCTATACTTCTTCATGGAGGGTACTTCCCCATACCTCTTACTTCAAAATATAACATACCATATATAGTACCCTTTCAAAATCATAACATCAAATACCACACTTATATAAATTCCATTATATATAAGATTTCATTTTCAGATAAAGTACTTTCCAAAATCAATAATCTCAAACATATCAAATCATTCTTATATAAATTCCGTTATATATAAGATTTCATTTTCAGATAAAGAACTTTCCAAAAGTAATATCAATTTTTTTTTTGAAACTGGGTTAATTTGATTTCGAACCGCGCTTTGTGGCTCATAGAAAAATACACGGCTTCATAGTAAACATTACAAAAGATGTGCCGACAAAATCTACAGACAAGCAATCTCCTGCAACTCTACTTTCCTTTTTAGGTCTTCTATGGCGGCTGCCAGTTCATTGATTGAGTTCGTCCGCTCGACTCCATCTTCCTCAGCGTCGCCAATAGTTTTTTTTCTTGTTTCGATGCAGTGGTAAGGAACTTCTTCGGAATTCTCCCTGTAATTATACTGATTTCTCTACTGATTTGATTTGTGAGAACTAATGCATCTTGCTGTTTATTTTCGAAAGCCCTACAGTTTCGCTCCTTCCATGAACCACAGGGAAGTTGTGAGTCCAATTTTGCCTATATCGAATATATCAAATATAACAAATCATTCTTATATAAATTCTGTTGTACAAAAGATTTATCTCTTTAGATCGAATACCTTCCAAAATCAATGGTTTCAAAATCACTTGTATTTATATAAAGTCCATCTTATACAAGAATCAAATTTTCCAAAATCAATTTCGCTATATAAAAAGCCATATGAGATTCAATATCTTAGCTTTATAAAAGGTTTTGAATTTGGAATAGTTTCATATATAAATCATTTTGTGAAATAGTTTTGTATATAAAATAGTTTTGTAAAATAATTTGTAAATAAAATAGTTTGCAAAATAGTTTTGTAGATAAAAATAGTTTGTAAAATAGTTTTGTAAATAAAATAGGATAAATAGTTTGTATAAGAAAAATAAAAGAAAGTAGTTTGTATAAGAAAAATAAAAGAAAATAATTTTTGAAAAATGGTTTTAAATTAATAGTAGTTTTGCATAGAAGAAAAACTCCAATTTAAACTACAAAGATATCCAACCCAACAACTTTCAATTTCCATGCCAAAGCATATTAATAATATTAGAACATAAGATGTACATATGTCATCATTTTCCAAAATCACATTCGATCGCTCGCTCGATCACTAAAGTTCGCGATCGAACTAATATTGTCCATTCAACTTCCCTAATGCAGACTTCGATACGGTTTCTTGACTAGAAACCATCATTCTCCTTGCATAGCCATATACTATGATAGAGAATTCTAGAATCAAACAAAAATCCGTATCAAATATTCGCCATCAAGAATCGAATGAAAATCCCAAAGCGGAATGGTGTAATTAACCTCGAACTTATGTACTCAAATCCGGATCAACTTAATTATGCGAATAAAATAATATATGCACAACTTACGTATTTATTAAAATTTGATTCATCCCATTTACATTTCAATTAAATTCATTTTTTGAATCTCATTATTAACACAAATATCACTTCATACTTTAATATTTGTTTCATAGAATTTCTCCATTTAATGTAAAATATTAATATATTCATTCTTATAGTATTGCTTAAATTTCTCTTCAATTTAAATTACATTCATTTCTCATGTAATATTTCTCATTTAATACTACATTTATTTGTAAATTGTGATAACCCAGATTTTCGTCATCTGATAATTGGATAATTAAATAAATATGATAGTAAATAGAATTTGGATTTGAAATTCAATTGTAAACATCTTAGGAATAAATTGGATTTAAAAACTCTATGTATTAAAACTAGTATATTTATATAAATTATTTGTAAGTGTATAATTGGAATTTTATATCATTTTCTTTTAACTTATATATAAATAAATAAAAGAGAAAGTACAAATATAAAACTAAATTTAAAATATAATATAAATATATATAAAACATATTTATATATGAAATTACAAATGTAAGATATAAATATAATAATAACGAATGTAAGCCTGAGATTGTATGTAGTTACATGTGTAAGCTAATGTTATCATGCAATTTAACAAGTGCCTTTTTTCTTTTCAATTTCTCTTTATTTTTAAATTTAATAAGCTAGGTTATATATTATCTCTACTATACTCTTTTTCTTCTTTTATCTGTTCATTCTCAAAACAAAGAAGAAGAAGAAAAAATATATAACTTAAACCAGAGAAAAAGAAAAGAAAACAACAACCAACTTCACAAATTCTCAAACCTGAAGCTCAAAAATTCAAGTAAGTTCAACTCAATTTCAAATTAAAATCAAGAAGCTCAGTTTCAAAACCAGAATTCTAGTTTCAAAAAAACTATCATCTAAGGATTCTCTGTTCTTCTATAATTCGTGAGTAAACCAAACTTTAATCTGTTTTAAATCTGGACGCGTGAAATAAGTCTTTGAAGTTAGGTGAAATGATTGTTTGCATGGTTTAAATATGAATTGTATGTATATATCTGAATATATGGATGTGCATGTTTGTATACAGAACGGTGGCTCTGTTCTTTTTAGACTTAGATGTATAAATA
Source organism: Allium cepa (assembly GCA_030765085.1). Taxonomy (NCBI): domain Eukaryota; kingdom Viridiplantae; phylum Streptophyta; class Magnoliopsida; order Asparagales; family Amaryllidaceae; genus Allium; species Allium cepa. Next base: position 707,225,853 of record CM060941.1, read on the forward strand.
AAACTTGTTTGTAATAACAAGATGCTTGATCTAAAACTATTTCCAGGTAAGATTTAAAGCTAGTTTTAACAAAAAGAAAGAAGAACAGTGAAATTTAAAACATATCAAATTTTTGATTTAAATGAATTTAGGTTAATTGTATAAAATAAATTTCATTTTCGAAAATTAGGATTTTTAAGAATGAAATCATGAATTTTAAGTTTGTAAATTATGAGATATTGCATGTTGAATGGAGAGTTGGTTTTGTGCATTTTCTGGTGATCGGTGGAATTTGGGTGGTCGGGGTCACTGCTGGGGCAGGCTGGGTGCTCGGGGGTTCTGGCAAAAATGATCATAGGGTTTTATGACCACCAAGATATCGACGAAGCTTTGATTTAGGGTTTTAGCACAAGAATTGGTCGAGAGTGGATTTTGGGTTAGTGTGTCGTCATCAAGGCGTCGGAGATGATCACGAATGGGGGAAACGGAGCTTGATTTCATGGCTAAGCATTGGGCAGAGGTTCGTGATTTCTGGTGGTCGAAATCGGCGTTTCAAGGCTATTTATGGACGAGGAGTTTTGTTCCAGTGGAATCGATCGAGTTGATTTCGATTTCGTGATTGATTTGGGAGTTTGGGTGGTTGGGTTTGAAAGTAGAGATGGTCGAGGACTTGTCGGCGGTGGTCGTGGAGGCAGGAGCATCGACGATGGACGTGCATGTACATAGGACGTTCTGCGCACCAGAGTTTAAATTTTGAGGACGATGAGTTTTGTATCGAGTTTTTCTCGTGTTGTCTGCGTGTGTGGCTCGAAGCAGGAACGAGAGAGTGAGTGTCACGGGCTAGATCAGGAATTGTCTCGAGGAGGGATCGAAGTTGGCTCGGGTTGTATATTGTGTTGTAATCTGGTTTTTAATTATAAAGGAAATCGTGTACATGATTTAAAAAAAACAAAGTAACTTAAATTTATTCAAGATTTTCAAAGTGTATTAACTAAGTTTTAAGCAAAGCTAATGTTAAACAAAGTTTCAAAGCCAAATGAGATAAATAAGTTTTCAAAGATAAGTTTCTCCAAAGTTTTAAAGTTAGAAAAATGATTAATTTCAAAGATAAATTATTTAATGTATTAAGGATGGTTAATAGATTTAAGTAATCAGTTAAGGGAATAATTAATTAATTTAATTATTAAGATAATTAATAAAAGGTTAATTAATTTGTGTAATCCATTTAAAAGATTGATTTATTAATGTGATTAATTAATTAAGGTAATTAATTTAAAAATTAATTTATTAATGTGATTAATTAATTAAGGTAATCAATTTAAAAGATTGATTTATTAATGTGATTAATTAATTAAGGTAATTAATTTAAAAGATAGACTTATTAATGTGATTAATTAATTAAGGTAATTTATTTAAAAGATTGATTTATTAATGTGATTAATTAATTAAGGTAATTAATTTAAAATATTGATTTATTAATGTGATTAATTAATTAAGGTAATTAATTTAAAAGGTGATTGATTTATTAAATTAATTAATGATAACTACTTAATGAAAGTAATTAGATAATAAATACTTAATGTCATTAAGTAAGGAGGGTAATTAATAAGTAATTACTAAGTGTGATTTATTAAATGATAATTACTTAATGGAAGTAATTGAGGATTAATTACTCAGTGTAATTAATTAAAGGATTAATTAATTAAGAAAATTAATTAAAGGGTTAGTTAATTAATGTTATTAATTAAAGGATAATTAATCACTGTAAGTGATTATAGAATAATTAATTATAATAATTAATTAAGGATCAATGTAATAAATTATTATTAATTAATTTATGAGAGTAATTAAAGGTTAATTAATGTGAATGGTTGAAGGTTAATTAATTTGTGAAATTAATTAAAGGCTGATTACTTAATGTAATTAAAGATGATAATTAAAGGATGATTAATTAATTGATTTGTAATTAATTAATATTAAATAAGCAGGATTAAAAGTGATTGAAGTAATTAATTTAATTTATTACTTAGGAATGGTGTGACCAATTAATCTTGCTTACGAATGATCGAATGATATTGAATGCCTTGAATTGGTTGATATCTCTGATATGAAATGTTTTATGTTATGATATGTTTGGATTGAACAATGATAATGTGGTTATCTATCATTGATGAATTGCTATGTAAAAGTGACATCCTATATTTAAAATTGAATTGTATTCACTTGACTAACTTTGGTTAAGATGACATTGGGTTCGAAGAGACTAGGGTCGGGTATCAGTAAATACCCGAAACAACTTCATTTGGAATCTCAATAATTCTTTATAGTTTTGATATGTGAAATCAATAGGCTGGAATGGAATAATTTTAGTAGACTGGACCATTGAAACCAAGTAAGGGTACCCAGGGATTGATTTGTGAAGTATTGAATATAACAAGTTAAGAACTCGTAGTAAGGTATGAATTACCCCGAGTTTTAAATAAGTTTTATGCATTAGAATTTCATGTTAGATGGTTTTACTTACACTGGTTTCCAGCCTGACTCGGGTGTTACTTTGATCTAATGATCGAGTCAGACCGTGTATTATAGCTTTTCAGGTTAGGACGTTCTGGATCTCAAGAGGCGAGCTGGAAGGCAGGAATGTATGGAGTATATGCCACTGTGTATTTGAGATTTGATTTGATAATAGTCTGGGACAAGTATACAACTGTCTAGTCTTTTTGTAAATGCTTGTAACTCTAATGTATTGTTGTAATAATAACAGTTACAGCTTTCTTTGTAAATGCTATTATTCTAATATTATAGGCAGGAATGTATGAAGGTTAAGTGATAAGTTTTTGAACTTATAAGTGGGAAGATTATTAATATGGAGTTAAAAATTTGAAATGGAAATTCAAAATTAGGTAAAGTTGACTAGATTAAATTGAATTGAATTTAACTTTGGGGAAGTGAAACTAGTTTAGAATGGACAATCTGAATTGGAAATTTCAAAAGGAAATTGAGATTTAACTTAGGAAGTTAAACGGGTTGAATTAAAGGGGAGTATCTCAAAATGGGTTTGAGATCTGGAAATTGGAAATGGATATTTTAAATAAATTGGATGTTTATTTATTATGACTTATCCTGATATCATCCTGTTGTTATAAAAAAATCTATGAAACAGAGAATTGGATTATTGTAAAAGAATTAAGAAATGGATTGAGGTAATATACATCCATTGCTGAAATAAGATTGAACTTATGAAAGGAAATCGCTTTGAACTTAAAGATTTAAATGCTAGAAATGAGCTTGCTGAAAATTTGTTAAGAATTGGTTTTGAAGTCAAAATTGGGTAATAAATTAGATTCTGAAGATTAAATCATTTAAGAAGTTTTGAACTTTTATTTGAACTTTGAAATAAGTAAAGTAAAGGTAATTCAAAATGGAATTTTGAAATTTGGACTCAGAATTTAATGGTCTAAAAATTTTAAGTTGTTAATTTAAAAGTAAAGGTTGGTTTGATTAAACCAACATTTAAAATTTAACTCGAATTTATGAAATTCGAGATGGTTTAAAGTTGAGATTGAAATTGAATTAGTTCAAATTGAATTTGATTTGAGTAATTTGGAAGTAAGGTTGAAGTTGGATAAGTTTAAATTCAAATGGTAATCGATATGAATTTGGGATAAGAATTGAAGTTAACGTAATTTGAATTGAAATTGAATCAAATTAAATAGAAGTGGAAATTTAAATTGAATTGATTGGAAATGGAGATTGAGAATTGAACAGTTTAGCTCTGAACTATTTTTTTTCAAAAAAATTGTTTTAATATAAACTATTTTAAATCTATTTTCCTAGCTATTTACTATACAACCTTTCTTTTTAAAACCCTAACTATTTTATACTTATTTTACAACTATTTTGAAAACTAATTACTATTTTACATCTATTTTACAAACTAATCACTATTTTACAACTACTTACAAACTAATTACTATTTTACAACTATTTTGCAACTATCCAACTATTTTAAAATTATTTATCTACTTTACAACAATTTAAAATTTATTAACTATTTTACTACTATTTTCAACTAATAACAATTTTACAACTACTTATCTATTTTAAAAAAATTCAAGCTATTTTCTTAATACAAGTTTTCCAGAGTGCAAATCTGTCTATAATTGAATACCAATTGAGATAAGAACTGAAGTGTTAACCTAATGGAAATTGGAAGCAATTGTGGGTGAGTGAATAGTATCAAAATGAGGGTGAATAAGAAGAGAACTGATTTAGCTAATAATCAATGATGATAAATACGTAAGATGCACGTATATTATGCAATTCACATAATGATATGATCTGGATTCGAGCACAGAATTTCGAGATAGTATATTGATCCGAGTTGGGATTTTTCACTCGATTTTTCGACGACGAACCCTGGATATGGATTTTTGATTGGTTCTGGAAATTCTCTATCAAAGTTATGACTATGCAAGGAGAATGACGGTTTCCGATCAAGAAACCAGATCTGAGTCCGCACTAGGAATTCGGGTGGACGATACTAGTTAGGAAGTGGAATTGTGCGATCGAGTGAGCGATCAGATTTGATATTGCGTATGGATGGTATATGTACATCATACGTGCTTAAATGAAATTGATATTGAAATTTTGAAAGAAATGTAGAAATAATTTTGAAAAGAAAAGAATATTGTGAGAAATATATATGAATAAAAGTGGGAGTTGGATATCTTTTGGAATTCACTTTATGAAAGTAATTGGTATAGTGAATAAATTTATAAGGGGAATCAAACTTGAATATTGGTTTTGGTGTCAAAAAAGTATATATATGTTTGTTATGATAAATTTCCCTTTGTTGAATCTAGAATCAAAAGAAAGGGTTTTTGAAAATATTTGAAGTATAAACGGGGAATCTATATAACTAATCCAATGATTATTTTCAAGTTGAAAATGATAAGTTATATATATACATATATAAATAATTTTATGAGAATGATTTTGGAAAAGGTTTTGGAACCTATGGATTTGGAAAAGACTTTTGATTTTTGGGAAAAATCAATTTTTAGAATTTGGAAAGCCAAGTTTGGAACTATCAATTTGAGACATCGATTTTATGCAAAGGAGATTTTGATGTAAATCATAAAGGGTATGATTTGAAAGACACTATAAGTGTATAGTATAAAGTGTTTTGAGTTTGGCTGTGGAGAAAAAGGCGCTCCCATTGAAATGAGCTTCATAGGAGATCCATGGGGTGGTTCTGCATTGAGCCCTATAGGGGAGGCTTTAAATTCAATCCTGGAAGGAAGTACGGATAAGCTGAAGTTTCTGAGGATTATGTGTGTGGGTAGCGAAAGTCGAGGGCGCCGATTCCTACAGACAAATTTGGGTTATGCTGTGACGACAGCGTAACTCGATGTCACTGCGATCTACTGTGGACCATAATGGAAGTCGTGTGTGCTGTGAGAGCCAACGGTCTACATTTGATTTTGCCGTGATGGCAACGTAGCATCGGTAGACTGCGATCTGTAGAGACATAGCGAAAGTCCAGAGGCCGTGAGAGCCTAAGGCTACATTGGGACTTGACTGATGTAGTTTGAGACCTATGTAAGAGTGGTGAAGTTTCATTTGGCAGTGAAAATCGAGGGCGCGGATGCCTACAGTTACATGCAATTTTTCCGTGATGGCGACGTAAACCAGATGTGACTGCGATCTGTGGCGGGTTCCATGGCATAATCGAAGGGCGCGGATTGCCTATAGTTATCTATGGATTTTGCCAAGATGGCAACGTAACCCTCGGGTTAACTACGACCATGGACGGGGTGATGATTTCCAGAGAATTCTCACCAAAGATGTTTCCTCTATTTTCAAAAATGTTTTCTATATTTTCGACAAAATATTTTCCATTATTTTCACTGGGTGTTGAAAATGGGTTTACGAAGTACTTATAGAATTTTAGTCCTACGCCAGATCAACGTATGATCGAATTTCTAGGAGAACAAGGATGGACTTGTTGAGACATCGAGTTGTAGAAGTATTTTTTATAAGACTATTTTGGTAATATTGTATAGATTTTAAAGTGTTTTAAAAATGTTGAATAAAAAGAGTTTATAGTAAAAAAATGCTCAAAGAATAATTTAACTGGTAATAAGCTATTGTAATTAAAACTCTGGCTTCGTTCCCTTTCGGGGACGAAAAGATTCAAAGGGTGGAGGAATGTGATAACCCGGATTTTGGTCATCTGATAATTGGATAATTAAATAAATACGATAGTAAATAGAATTTGGATTTGAAATTCAATTGTAAACATCTTAGAAATAAATTGGATTTAGAAACTCTATGTTTTAAAACTGGTATATTTATATAAACTATTTATAAGTGTATAATTGGAATTTTATATCATTTTCTTTTAAGTCATATATAAATAAATAAAAGAGAAAGAACAAATATAAAACTAAATTTAAAATACAATATATATATAATATATTAATACATGAAATTACAAATGTCAGATATATATATAATAAATAACAAATGTAAGCCTAAGATTATATGTAATTACATGTGTAAGCTAATGTTATCATGCAATTTAATAAGTGTCTTTTTTCAATTTCTCATTATTTTTAAATTTAATAAGTTAGGCTATATATCATCTCTACTATACTCTTTTTCTTCTTTTATATGTTCATTCTCAAAACAAAGAAGAAGAAAAAAAATCTGGAACTTAAACCAGAGAAAAAGAAAAGCAAACAACAACCAACTTCACAAATTCTCAAACCTGAAGCTCAACAATTCAAGTAAGTTCAACTCGGTTTCAAATTAAAATCAAGAAGCTCAGTTTCAAAACCAGAATCAAGTGGCAAGACCAGAATTCCAGTTTCAAAAAAAAAAACTATCATCTCAGGATTCTTTGTTCTTCTACAATTGGTGAGTAAACCAAAATTTAATCTGTTTTAAATCTGGGTGCATGAAATAAATCTTTGAAATTAGGTGTAATTATTGTTTGCATGGTCTAAATATTAATTGTATGTATATATCTGAATATATGGATGTGCATGTTTGTATACAGAATGATGGCTCTATTCTTGATATACAGGTTACAAAACTTGAAAAAATATATTAATTTCTCTCTCCCTGTTTCTTTTTAGACTTAGATGTATGAACAAAACTTGTTTGTAATAATAAGATGTTTGATCTAAAATTATTTCCACGTAAGATTTAAAGCTAGTTTTAACAAAAAGAAAGAAGAACAATGAAATTTAAAACATATCAAATTTTCGATTTAAATGAATTCTGGTTTCTTCTATAAAATCAATTTCGTTTTCGAAAATTAGGATATTTAAGAATGAAATCATGAATTTTATGTTTTTAAATCGTGAGATATTGCAAGTTGAACGAAGAGTGGGTTTTGTGCATTTTCTGATGATCGGTGGAATTCAGGTGGTTGGGGTCACTACTAGAGCAGCTGGGAGCTTGGGGGTTCTGGCAAAAATGGTCGCAGGATTTTACGACCTCCGAGACGTCGGCGAGGCTTCAATTTAGGGTTTTAGCACAGGAATTGGTCGAGGGTGGATTTTTGGTTGATGTGTCGTCATCAAGGCGTCGGAGATGATTGCGAGTGGGGGAAATGGAGTTGAGTTCATGGCAAAGCTTTGGGCAGAGGTGTGGCTCGAAGATTTTTGGTTGATGTGTGGCTCGAAGCAGGAACGAGAGAGTGAGCATCATGGGGTAGATCGGGAATTGTCTCGGTGAGGGATCGAAGCTGGCTCGGGTTGTATATTGTGTTGTAACCTGGTTCTTAATTTTAAAGGAAATCGTGCACAGGATTTAAAAAAAACAAAGTACTTAAGTTTATTCAAGTTTTTCAAAGTGTATTAACTAAGATTTAAGCAAAGCTAATGTTAAACAAAGTTTCAAAGCCAAATGAAACAAAAAAGTTTTCAAAGATAAGTTTTTCCAAAGTTTTAAAGTTATTAAAAATGATTAACTTTTCATAGATAAATTATTTAATGTATTATGGATGGTTAATTGATTTAAGTAATCGGTTAAGGGAATAATTAATTAATTAATTATTAAGATAATTAATAAAAGGTTAATTAATTTGTATATCAATTTAAAAGATTGATTTAATAATGTGATTAATTAAGGTAATTAATTTAAAAGATTGACTTGTTAATGTGATCAATTAATTAAGGCAATTAATTCAAAAGATTGATTTATCAATGTGATTAATTAATTAGGTTAATCAATTTAAAAGATTGATTTATTAATGTAATTAATTAATTAAAGTTATTAATTTAAAGATTGATTTATTAATTTGATTAATTAATTAAGGTAATTGATTTAAAAGAATGATTTATTAATGTGATTGATTAATTAAGGAAATTAATTTAAATGATGATAAATTAATTAATAATAATTGCTTAATGAAAGTATTTAGAGAATAATTACTTAATGTCATTAATTAAGGAGGGTAATTATGGGTAATTACTAAATGTGATTTATTAAATGATAATTACTTAATGGAAGTAATTAAGGATTAATTATTAGTGTAATTAATTAAAGGATTGATTAATTACGAAAATTAATTAAAGGGTTAGTTAATTAATGTGATTAATTAAAGGATAATTAATCACTGTAAGTGATTATTGAATAATTAATTAGAGTAATTAACTAAGGATCAATGTAATAAATTATTATTAATTAATTAATGAGAGTAATTAATGGTTAATTAATGTGAATGGTTGAAGGTTAATTAATTTGTGAAATTAATTAAAGGCTGATTACTTAATGTAATTAAAGATGATAATTAAAGGATGATTAATTAATTGATTTGTAATCAATTAATGTTAAGTAAGCAGGATTAAAAGTGATTGAAGTAATTAATTTAATTTATTAATTAGGAATGGTGTGACCAATTAATCTTGCTTATGAATGATCGAATGATATTGAATGCCTTGAATTGGTTGATATCTCTGATATGAAATGTTTTATGATATGATATGTTTGGGTTGAACAGTGATAATGTGGTTATCTATCGATGATGAATCGCTGTGTAAAAGTGACATCCTGTATTTGCAATTGAATTGTATTCACTTGGATAACTTTGGTTAAGATGATATTGGGTTCGAAGAGACCGGGGTCGGGTATTAGTAAATACCCGAGACCACTTCGATTTGGAATTTGCAATAATTTTTTATTGTTTTGATATGTGAAATCAGTAGGCCGGAATGGATTAATTTAAGTAAACTGGACCATTGAAACTAAGTAAGGGTACTCAGGGATTGATTTGTGAAATAAGTGTTGAATATAACAAGTTAAGAACTCGTAGTAAGGTACGAGTTACCCCGGGTTTTAAATAAGTTTTATGCATTAGAATTTCATGTTATATGGATTTACTCACGCTGGTTTCCAGCCTGACCTGGGTTTTACTTTGATGTAATGCTCGGGTCAGACCGAGTATTACAGCTTTTCAAGTTAGGACGTTCTGGAGCTCAGGAGGCGAGCTAGATGGCAGGAATGTATAGAGTATATCCCGCTGTGTATTTGAGATTTGATTTGATAGTAGTCTAGGACAAGTGTACAACTGTCTAGTCTTTTTGTAAATGCTTGTAACTCTGATGTATTTTTGCAATAATAACAATTACAACTTTCTTTGTAAATGTTATTATTCTGATATTATATTTTGATCCGCTGCGTATGTGAGATGCTGTTGTTTTCTGTTTTTCTTCTATTTTCTTCTTCTTTTCTCTAACAATCTGAAATTTCCAGCATTCGATTGCTCGGCATTTCTACCGTGAACATATTAGTGTCGAATTCTTGAGGTCGAAATTTTGGGTCGTTACACAAATCATTTCATAAGGAATTTTCTTAAGTTCATAACTAATTTATAAAAGCTTAAATCTTTTTATAAACATTATTCAGGCTTAAAGTTATCGCATCTTTAATTATAACTATTTATTGCAACTTCCATTTATTTCATAAACAATTTTACAACGCATGACTTTATTTATATTCATTTCATTTAGTTCACCTTTACGTTTCAATTTATTTATGACACATTTCATAAATGTTAACTAAGTTCACAATTTCAATTTTTAAATATTATTACATTACATGCAAATAATGTATACAATAATTCTACTCAACTATAACAAATTAACCTTGTTTCACTTGCTTTCAAATTAAGGTTATCAAATTCAACTGCATAATTCAACATAATTATTAAGTTTCAACTCATATATTAATTTACAAGTTTGACTATCTAAATATCCAAATATTCCATTTTATTTCAATAATTGAAACTACCAATTAACAAATAATAAGTTTCACAACAAAACATTTCAATTCCATAAACAAATATCCAAATTATTCATTTTATTCTCTTTAATACACCATTATTAGTCTAGTGTTTAGTCTATTAATTCAATCAACAATAATTAACCAACGCTTATAAACTGACAAAAACTCAACTAAGTAACAATAAATGATAATAACTATTTAGTACCATTTCATAAATCAAACTCATTACAAAGAGCTATATTAGTTATAAAAATCTATTCCTTCATATATATCATATAATATTAGGAAAAATACTTTCATTTCAAAACTTATATAAAACATTTTTTATAAAACTAACAATTACGCGCTCTCGTATATACACTCAGACAACTCATTCTAGGGTATTACTACCCTATCTCTAATGAGTTAACCACAACAGGCTAAGGTATGTCTAAACCTGGCTCTGATACCAACTGTAACGACACATCTTTTTGGACAATTTAAATTGACAATAAACCGCACAAGTCTAACTTAAACAATTCAAAAGGGTGGATTGTTAGCGGCAAATAAGAAAATAATAGAAAAGAAAAAAAAACAAAGAATCTCGCAGCGGAATGACGAAATATAATAATCAAATAAACAGTTTATGAAGCTGTTTTACAAATGACATTTGATTATACTTTTACAATTCAAATCAGAGTTATACATACATCAGAAAATAAATAAAAAAATAATACAGCGGAACATAATAAGCAGTTGAAAAATAATAATAAATAGCAATAATATACTGAATCTTCATCTTCATCCTTCAGAAAATAAAATGGTCTTCAATAGACTGAAAAAGTTTAGATTGACACGAGCATAATGTAAAACAATACACCTCAGTCAGAACTAAAAATTCCTATGTAAGTCAAATCAATCTCAAATAAAAATATGAGTGCAATGGCTTCAGATATGTCATGGGATTTTCATCTCCCATCAAGTGTATAACGTGAGCGTAGTAATTTATGAGATTTCAAATAATTCGAAATACCAATTTTAACCACTTTATTTAAAATAAATCCAAAGTTTAAATTAAAAACATAAACTTTTTAAATAATTAAGTTTCAATAAATAATCCATATTCAAGAAATTGTATGGGTATATATCATTTCAAACCATAATTTAAATGTCTTCATTATCCAATTCTAAAATGATTCAAAGGAACCCTTGAATGATGTCAATAATATACAAGATGATAATAGGGACATATTAAAATAAATAAACAACCATACTTCCAACATATCAATCAATAAGCATCCATTTCGAACAACATCCAAATCAACCAAAATATTTCAACATATAATAGTTATCAATATAGGGGTTTAACTGTCAATTAAATTACAATATAAAATTAAATGTCAATTCGGATTCAATATCAATTCAAATGTCAACTTACATCAACAAACAGCAATAAAAAAAATTTATATATCACATCATATATTTTATTTAACTTGCAATGGAATTTTTAGTATTGCGTGAGTGAGTTGAATCACTCACCATTTTGCTTTCCTTTTTCTATTTAGATTTGGATCTGCAACTACTTTCTCATTTTGTTTTGTTTCCTTGCTATCTTAATCCTTTTTTATAAAAAGTTTTGGAGAGAAGATTTTAGGGATCTAGATTTGAAGAAAAAGACATGGGAAGAAGAGAAGGTTTTAAAAAGGAAAAAAATTAAAGAAGAAGAAAAAGTGAAAAAAGAAAAGAAAATGAAGCTTTGAAAAAGAAGAAGAAGATTTCAAGAATAAGAAGAAGAAAAGAAAATAAAATGCTTTGGAAAAAAAGAGAGAAAGGAGATTTTGAAGAAGAAACATGAAAAAAAAGGAAGAAGGAAGGTGAAGAGAGACAAAAAATGAAGCTACGGAAGATGAGATTTAAAAATAAATAAATGAAGCTACAAGAATAAAGATTGAAACTAGTGAAAAGTTAATAAAGAAAAATATAAACAAAGTAGGAATTGAAATAAAGTAAAATTATGAAAAACCCTTAAAAATTGGTATGTATTAAAAGAGGTGAAGGAAAGAATTAAAATTATGAAAAGTAGGTAACGTTCATGAATGAAAAGGCTTTAGACAATGTAAAGGAAATGGGTAATGGAACAAATGAGGAAATAATGATAAAAATTATGACAATTATCAATTGGAAAGAGAATGAATGGACCAACTCTACTCTATAAACAAACTTTTGGAATTCAAATTTCAAAACATTTGTTCACTCAATTAATTTTGTTAACCCCAAACAAACAAAATTTGACATTCAGTAAAGATTTAATTACCACAACATAACTATATTTGAACATACCAATTTACATAACGGGGATCGCAGCTACATAAAATAAAATATGAACCATGATTTAAAAATTCAAATTGAAAAACAAAATTTTTCTCGACACGTAATTATGAACTCAAATATTTAATTTATTTTAAATTTCAAGGTTAGCAATAAAATCACTTCCGTACAACCTATGCATTCTATTTAACTACCGTAAAATGTTGTTTTAAAAATTCAATTTTCCCTTTTTACAATGTTACGTTTATATTCAGAATGGAAATGTTCACTTTTTTCTTCAAACATTCTTTTATTTGCCTTAAAATGCTTATTCGTTACTTGCAATTCATAAATGTAACCATTCTTATATTCTAAGATGATCAACTTATACAATATTAAATCAATTCTTATATTTTCAAATAATGTACATTCCAAATGAAAACATTCTTACATTATAAATTGCACTTTATATCTTTTTCCTTTTCAATTGAAAGAAAAAAATAAATTTATTTCCAACTAATTTTAATCTTCCACTTTAAAACAGACCGTAACTGATGAAATCAATTAAATAAATACTTGAACATTGTAATCCTTATTTGTAGCCATGTAAACACGTTTATAAAATTACAGTATCTAACAAGCATTAAATAACATACTAAATAAATGTTTTTCTCTATTAGTCAATATTCATTTAACTCGTCATTAAAACTGACATTTATTATTCCAATTCTTGTTATTAAATTATATTCTAATACTCGTTAGAATCTTCCACCTCATTGCTTCATTGTACTTTGTTGATTTCGAATTTTATTTATGGTCCAAACTTATGATCTAATAACATATTTAACTTTTGTATTACATTTCATTATGTTAATGTACTCCAATTTCCATCCTTTATTTTTATTAATTACTATATTTCCATTTTATTGAATTTTTTCAATTTCAAACATTAATTATAATTAAAGCTCAATTAATTTATTTACCTTGGTTTCATTCTCTTATTATATCAATTATTACCTTACACATATAGTCAACATTGTTATATCTTCCATTACATCAGTATTTTACCATTTCATCTTACCTTTCATTTACGTAACCTTTTATTTCATTGATTGTAATAAATTCACTTATTAAAATTTCCAATTCCAATAAATTTTGAGTAAACTGATTTCCATCCTTTTATTCAAATCAAAGGTCATACAATGATAAAAATTTACATTGGTTACAATTTATAGAATCAACCTTTTTACCATTATCAAATAAACCTATAGTAACTGCACTAATTAAGGAAATTAATTTCCATTTATTTCCAATTAAATTTAATTGACCAAATAAATAGGTAATGTGTATAATAATTGTCACCATCAGCCTTTAATTACAATTATAAGTTTATTACTTACAAGCAAATGTTACCATTTCTTTCACAACACTAATTTTATTCAATTTCCATTAACAATATATTATTTCATTAATGAATTCAATATTTACATTCTTTTTCCTATGATCACTTTATAACCAAGTATAACCTTAAAATATTTCAATTAATTAGAATTCCATTCAGATTGTTAATAATTAACTTTAATTAACATTGTTGCATTTCATTTTAGAATTATTCCAGTTATAAATCTGAAATTTTGATTTCTTCCAACATTTAATTACAAAAATGTTATTAAAGTTACTATTTTAATTGTCGAAAACTATGGGTCACTGCATATTCCCCTTCCTAGATTGGGGTAAACTACCTATGAAGTCCATCAAAACACTATCCCACTTCCATTCGGGTACATCTAATAGTTGAAGCAATCCGCCAGGCCTCTGCTGCTCTGCCTTAACCCTTTGGCACACAAGAAACTTAGCCACGAACTCTGCTACATCCTTCTTCATGCCACTCTAATAAAACACTCTCTTCATGTCCCTATACATCTTATCACAATTCAGATGAATAGTCATCTGAGAATGGTGTGATTCTGCTAGAACCGCACTCATCAAATCACCAGTGTAGGGTACACAAAGTCTTCCATCTCTCCTTAGCAACCCTTTACTATCGATGGAATAGCGTTGGAGATGTGAAGAGACCTCTCCTCTGCTAATCCTCTCTAGAATATCCACAAGCTCTGAATCCTTTCGCTGCCTTAAGCCAACCTGATCTATGAGGGTAGGCTTAACCTCAAGTGCTATCAATAATCTAGGAGTAATGTCCGTAGAGGGCTTAAAATCAAAGTGGAAATAAACTTTACGCTTTTCCACTCCATGAACGTTGGGATAAGGGTTGTTCTCTTTCTACTTAATGCATCCACAACCACTTTCCCCTTACCAGGGGTGTAAGCTATCTCAAAGTCAACGATGCAAGAAACTCCATCTAGTGCTGCTGCCTCAAGTTTAAATTCTTTTGAGAGAACAGGCACTTCGATGATTTATGGTTAGTGAAAAGCACGAACCTCACTCCTAGCAAGTAATGCCTCCAAGACTTGAGAGTGAAAACAATAGAGCCGGCTCCAAAACATGGGTGTTGTTGTTCTTCTCATGAGTTCTCAACTGTCTACCCCCATAGCATACTACCCTCCACTCATGCAACAATATTGCCCCTAGGCCAATCCCACATGCATCAGTGTATACTGTAAAAGGCTTAGCTCCATAGGGTGAAACTAATACTGGTGCACTAGTAAGGGTCCTCTTTAGCATCATGAAGAAATCCTCATAATCCATATCCTACACGAATGCCTCATTCTTCTTAGTGAGGCGAGTAAGCGGTGCTGAATTCTTAGAAAAATATATTATAAGCTTCCTATAATAACCAGCCAAACCTGGGAAGCTTCTAACTTCGGTAGCGTTCTTGGGGGCCTTCCAATCCTGTACCGCTACTACCTTAGCGGGATCCATAGCTAGACCCTCTCTTAAGACTATATGCCCTAAGAAATGCACCTCTCACGCCAAACGTGACACTTCAAGAATTTTGCTTTCAATTGATGAAAATGATGTGTACGAAGGACCTCTTCAAGATGAATAGCATGCTCTCCCATACTCTTGGAAAACAGCATTATGCCGTCCACAAACACTACAACGAATTATTTAGGACATTTCAGAAAACACAGCTCATTGGATCCACAAAATAGGCTTGGGCATTGGTCAGCCCAAATGGCATAACCAATCACTCAGAGAATCCATCGGGTATCCTAAATGTTGTCTTGTCGATGCTATCATCAACGACCCTAAGCTGATGAAATCCAAAAGCTAGATCAAGCTGAGAAAATACTGAAGAGCCAACCAACTGATTGAGAAGATCGTCTATCCTAGGAAGTGGGTAATGGTTCTTATTCGTGAGCTTATTCAACTCTCTATAGTCTACACAAAGTGGAAGGATACCATCCTCCTTTGTAGCGAAGATGACTGGCGTCCCCCACTCAGATATGCTACTTTTGACGAAGCATTTCTCTGATAGCTCACCGTTCTGCTTACTTAATCCCTTCCTCTCCCTAGGATCCATATGTCTCACAGGCAATGCCATTGGCTTAGCATTGTCATTCAGATAAATCCTAAAGTCAAACTCTCTCAGGGGTTAGCCCCCTAACCACCTCAAAAACGTCAGGGAAATCTCTAACAATTGGAACTGAATCTAACTCTCCTTGTGATGAATCAAGGGAATAAAGGAAGCCCAACATGACTGACCCTATGGGTCGTGGGAAACCTCGGAGGTCCGTTCGCTGCATGTCCCTAGCCCAACGTCTCTTCTCTCGCAGTCCAACATCGTACCATAAGTAAATAACCAGTCCATCCCTAAAATCATTCCATATCCCAGAAATCCTAGTACATAGGCGTCACAATCAAACTCTACACCTAGTATAAAATTTTTCAAACCCTTACAAATCATGGATAAATGTGTCGATCCTCCTATACGGTTTGAAACAATATAGGGTCTACAATTAGAGAAATATCTAAGTGAAAACAATCAACCAAGGAACTAGAATGAAAGAATGCGATGCTCCGGAGTCAAAAAGAGTCCGAATAGGAAAATCCGAAATAGAGATCAATCCTTCTATAGAGATTTCCTACCTCGATCCGGGCCACTACTAGAAGGTGCTTCATCTAAAGCCCGTACTTGTGTCGTAAGTGCGCCTTCTCTCTGCCATGTCCTTTGAGGACAAACTCTACTAAGGTGTCCATGCTGCCCACAGCTATAACACCTCCCCTTCATCGTGTCCTTCTTCCAGTCTTTTGAGTAATGCCCAACCAATCCACAATTATGAAACTTCTCGCCCTTCTTGATCTGTCCCTTTTGAGGTCATCCTCCTTTCTTCTTGTCCTTATCCTTCTTATTCTTCCACCACTGCTTCATAGATTTTTCTGATTTAGTAACCTCCTTAACCTCTTCTTCCTTTGCAACATTTGATGTAAGGGCCATTTCCACAAGTGACTCATTTGTCGCTCCCATAGGTACATGTGTCAATGCCAACCCTTGGAGGGGCTGGTTCAAACCCTTAGAAAATTTGGTAGCCTTCTTATGCGGTGTATTAACAAGCTACATCTCGAACCTCGATAACTCATTAAACTGATTTATATACTCTTTCACCGAAAGACTCCTTAGCTTCAGACTAATGAACTTCTCTAACTGCATGCTTTCCTTGGCTTGCGACAAGAACTTTCTCTCAAACCTTTCTCGAAATCCAACCCAACCAATGTCTCTACCCTCCATCTCTACAATCTCCCACTAGTAATAAGTCTTTCCCTTCAGCTGCAAAGATGCAAGCTGAACTCTCCGTCGGTCCTCCAAATATAACAGCCCTAATATCTACTCCGTATTTCTCAACCAAGTCCATTCCTCTACGAAATCCTCCATGGAAGAAAACGTTTTTCCATTTAGATTAGCGAAGTCTTTACATAGCTTTGAAAAAATTGGCTACTACAGGTGGATTAACGGGACCTTCACCTGTCAATGCTACATTGGGCGCTTGTCTGGTGTCGTAGCTTGGAGGTATCTACGGAACCAGCCAGGGACTTGGACACCCTATGGAAGATTTGGGGCGTCCTCCATTCTATGCAAAGTAAAGATAATTTAGGCTTGGAGGAATCGAAAGAAGGTTGAACTGGACTTCGAGGGGATTTGTATAAAAACTTTCTTATACTTGAAAACTATTTCTGTAATAAGAGTTTTTTCTGAAAAATACTTTTAGTTTGAAGATATATTACCTTTGAAAAATACTTTACTTTTAAAACAAGTTTTTAGGAATCCTGTAACCTTAGACTCTGATACCAAGTGAAACTCCCCACACCCCTTAGTATTCCTAAAAGGGCACACCAAAGGATGTGGTGCGTTATAGGTATAGCTAAAGCATCATAGATACTAAGATTCACAAGACAAATAAGTAAAAGAAGAGGAAAACATTTAAATAATAACTTATCATTCAGAATTAATCTTTATCTCAATATAAGTCATAAAAACAAAACATGTCTCAAAAATTCAAAATCTCTCATGTCTTATGAAAATATGTCTAAGTCTCACATAATCAGAGTAAAAGTAACAATAATAATTCCTCTCATAAGTGCCAATCCATCATAAGCCAAATGAAAAAGATGAAAAGTAGAAAATACTTCTGAAATAAGGAAACTTCGAAAATGAACCTCCAAGCAACCTGAATCAACTATTCTCAACTCTGCTGGCCTATTGGGGAAAAAGGAAAGATAGAGGAGTGGGTCAGACAATAAGTCTGGTGAGTGAAAATAATTACAAGCATCTCTAAGCAAGATAAAATAATATACTAAGCAATAGTTCTAGCTTGAAAGCAATATACAGAAAAGATAAAACTCGCATAAAATACTATTTCTGATTCTGTTTGACTTGTTGCTTTGATTGTTTGCACTTGTCTTAAACTGTTGTGATTAGGCTGAAACCATAATCCTATTTCAATTGCTAACTTGATTAGGCTGAAATCCTAATTCTACCCATTGATCGGCCTTTCCTATCTTTGTTGTGCCATTGTGAATCTATCATGTTGGTCCCATAGCAAAAGAAACCTCTTAGCACTTAGGACGCAGTAGCGAATTATTTACCCTAATCGATGTCGCACGCTCGGTCGTCGTCGGTACACACTAACTGTCGCCCCTATTTGACCCTTTATTTACCCTAATCAGCATAAGCGTGCCCAGCCTAACCAATATGTGAGACCATCGGTCCTTGACATAAAACGGAATGCTGCCGATACTGGTCATAACAAAAAATTCTTCTAACTTTGCGCCCCTTGCCCAAATCCCCAAATTTGAGCCTCTATCTATTGCCCACTTAGTTTCCCTGATCAGCATAAGCATGCCCAGCCTCATCCACATGTAAGATCATCAGTCCTAGACCTATGCCAAACTGTTATATTTTCTTATTAACTTTAATATCCCGCTTTTTGGAAAAGCCGCGACACTAAAGAATTGACTGGAAACCAAAGATAGTTCGTCCCAAAAACCAGTTATATGCAGGTTCGCTATGGATGCTAGTAACTTTTGCCCGACTTGGATCGAGCTACAATTAAAATGACACGACAATCAAAGCTATGAAAGCCAAAGTTCCAAATTTCAAATCAATCCAAGTTCATATGCTAAAGATATGATCGATGCAAATCAAGTAGTACACTCATTCGTATCCATCAGTCCACTTCCTTCGTATCAATTTCATTCAAATCCATCTAGGGCAATGTTCTTCGTATCCATCCTCATTCCCATCCATCCAAAGCGGCCTCCTTCATATACATCGAAATCAAACTCGTTTGCTTCCATGAAACACACATGTTTCGTACCCATCCATACTCATATTACTTCACCTCCATCATCCCCCAGCTTATTCGTGTCGATCCATCCACGTCTACTTCATATCCATCAAAGCCATAAAAAACCTTAACTTTTTATCGATCCATCGATGCATCCTATTCGTATCGATCAACCAGTGATCGATGTGATTAATGCAAGATGGACCAGTATGAGTGACACTCTCGTTGATCGATAAGAAATGGAGCAACAATGATCGATACAAACAACATAGCAATTAATCGATACGAACGAGGTATGCTGGGTCGATACGCATGAGGTGCACCCATAAGAAAGACTCGATCACTCAGCATGAAAAGTGGATCGATCCTAAAAGATAGCACCATGTCATTGGTTAGCACGTGCCTGGAAGTGATGTGAACTTGGCAGCCTTCAACAAACTCAAATTTGCATCAATCATTACTCAAAATCTACAAGTCCAAATGCCACCAAGTTTTCATAGGAACTTGCATACAACCCTAAGAATGTATCTGAAAATTTTCAGCCTCAAAGGACTATTTTTTTTTGATATGAACTCAATTCATATCGCTCCCAGATCGAGCGAAAATCACCTAAACTCGCTCCCGTGGGCCCACTCACGTGGGAAAAGAAGTCTTTCGAGATCTGGGCGATATATTTGTTGCCTACGCCTATAAATAGTGACCTTGGACTTACAAAAAATGGAATTTTAGCTCTTCTATATCCAGACTCTGCAAAATTACTAGTGTATTTGGATTGTACTGTTGTAACTCATTGTGACCAGCAAGCAAAAATCAATAAAAGTCAGCCTTCACAGTGGACGTAGGCCATACGCCGTACCACTCTAAATTTGTGTGTTTCCGCGCATTTTCTTATTATTAATTGGTGTGTTTTTATATCTACCTCTTTTTACATTTATTTCTTCATTTTATCTCTTCAAACACATCTGAAGAATGTTATACCCAATTTTGGTACAAACACTTTAGTGCTTTCACTGAGAAAAACTAGTTTTTCTCCTGCTCATTGGATGTACTACCGATGTCGGATTGCAAGAATCTAAGGAGAAGATCCAGATTTCAACTTCAGAAGTTCTTCCATCCTATTCAAATTTATACCAAGTGTAGGAGAGAGAGCTTCGCTATCAACCATGGTCAACACTAAGACTACTTCAACAGTTACAGATCTAGAAGGACGGGAAGGACAAAACCCCATTCAACTTTCTTCTATCGACCATAACGCTACTGGACCCTCAGTTCCACAAGGCCCTGTCACCAGGGAAAAATTTCAATTGTTAATGCAAGAGCTGATGCAAAGCCGTCAGCATTTTACTCAACAACTTCATGCTAACGCGGAATTGACCAATCGACTGAACCATGAAAGACGAAGGAGATCCAGAAGGGATCAGGCTTCCTATTCATCCATTTAGAGCTCAGCCACTTCTGACTACAATCACCGATCCACGCGCCCATGGCTAGATGGAAGCTATACACATGCTATTCGATATCAGAGCACATTGAATCTTGGGCAACCAAGAGTTGGCCCATCGACCAGTCATTAGACTGGACCCTCCTCTCGAGGAGGTGCTGTTCCTCATCACACTGCAAACAACCGCGCTGCTGCCACCGCTATTGAATTAGAAGTTGATGCTTAGAACCAAATAGATCCGACCCACCATCGATACAATTATATACCTGAGCCTTATGTTCTTGAAAATCTAGAGCCAAGGAGGCGAGATATGGACCGTCAACCGCGATCGGCCCATCCTCGCATTTTGGAATTCGACCATACCTTGGCTCAGCATGCCTACAACGTCCAGATGTCGAAAATCCCGATAATGATCTGTTAGATGATCCACGAAAGTCAGGGCTTCACCAATGATGACTGGGGAATCTTCCGGAGTCATACCCCTTTCACTGATGATATATTCTATGCTAAACCGCCTCGACGATTCAGAATGCCAACTCTACCCATTTATGAAGGGAATTCAATCCTAACCAGCACATCTTAAAGTACGAATGGTTAAGGAATGCAACACGAGCCGATGATGCAGTCAAATGCCGAAGTTTCTCGATCTCCCTGGGGGGGCATAGCGACTATGTGGTTTACTCGTCTACCCCTTCAATTTATCTCATGTTTTGACCAATTGGGAACGAAGTCTGTTGAACAATTTCACATGCATGTCACAAGGCCAAAAGATGTTAACACCATGTCTAGTGTCACTCAAGCTCCTAGAGAGACACTCAGATGTTATATGGAGAGGTTTCACGCTGCATGCGCTAAGATTAGTAATCCCAATGAAAAATCAATTTTGATGACACTAATTAAAAGGATCGATCTTGACTCTGAATTTGGCAACTGGTTCTCCAAAAAACCCCTGCATCATTGGACCATTTCTATTCCAAGGCAGCCCATTTCTTGAGATGGAAGGATGCGAAACTGTCTAGGAAAAAAGATGACGCAGGGCCCAGTGTGAAAGGAACCCAAAGCAATGTCGCAGTTAAACAAATCGGGAAGAATTCTAGAAAGGTGCAATTGAACATACATAATAAACAGAAAGGCAATGGGCACGACGTATGGCACTATGTTTGACAGTTATACTCCTTTAAATACGTCGCTGGAAAATGTGTACTTGCAGATCTACAATAATATTAATATAAGAAACCTGCTCCGAAGCCATTGTTAGAAAAACATATTCAAACGGGGAAGTTTTGTTAATTTCACGATAGCTATGGCCATAACACGAATGAGTGCCGTCACTTACAGGATATTATTGTGAAGTTGACACGAAAGAGAAAGTTGAAGCAGTTTGTTCGAGCGCCGCAGTCTGTAGGTGTAGGCCCATCGAATAAAAACCAAATACCAAATCAAGCAAGTCCGGAGGAACCCGTTCATACCAGCGGGAGGCTAGTGATTAATACTATCAGTGGCTGTCCTCATCCAACCGATCGAAACTGGAAGGAAATGGAGTCATACGCCAGCTCTATTAGGCATGCGAGCTTCAAATGTTGTACTAATTTGGAAGAGGGGCTTCGGCCAAGCAATAGAAAACGATGACAGATGGCATTGTATTTCGAGAAAGGAATGCCGACAGAGTCGAAGCCCCAACCAATGATCCACTTGTCATTTCATCTCAGATAGATCCTGCTTGGATGAAGAGGATCTTAGTGGATAGTGGAAGTTCAGTGAACATATTGTTTAAGTGAGCTTATGATCAGATGAAGATGGAAGCAAAGGATTTGAAGCCTTGTCAATCTCGCATTGATGGCTTCAGTGGAAGTGCGACTATACCCACTAGGATGGTGGAACTACCAGTGGAATTGGGAATCAGAGAAAGCTGGAGAGTCTGGATATTACAGTTTGTTGTATTGGACATAGACTCGCAGGACAATGCTTTCTTGGGCCAATCGGCCCTAGCTGAGTTCAGGGCCGCATCGCCCCTTGATGTTTGACTTTAAAATTCCCTACTGACAATAGAGTTGGAGTCATTTAGGGAGACCAAGCTGTTGGATGAGCCTGTTATGTTGCCGGGCTACGGGAGGCGCAGCGAAAGGAAAAAGGAAAGGGCGTAGAGAAATCTCTCTATGTTTGCTTTATGGAAAATTGACAGCTAACGCCTGGCCTAAGCCTGGGCACCCCAACAATTCCTAAGGGATCTTGACCTAAGAGATACCGAAAGTGAAGAAGAAAGTCAAGATAGTCATGCTTCCCCGACCGAGCTGACAATCGATGTTCCGATCGATGACGATGACGATTTTAAAATGATAAAGATTAGATCTCAGCTAAGCCAACAGATGCAGGAGGAATTGGTTGAATTTCTTCGGGCTAATCTCGACGTTTTTGCCTTGACGGATTCTGACACGTGTGGAATCTCCTCGGACATCGCAAGCCACACATTGAATATTGAACCGCGGCGTGTCCCGGTCAAACAAAAAAGGCGTGGTATGGATCCAGAGAGATCTGCCGCTCTAAAGGAAGAGGTAGATAAGCTTAAGTTGAATGGGTCTATCTGAGATGCATTTATATCTGGAATGGGTATCCAATCCTGTACTTCTCAGAAAGCCTATCGGGAAATGGAGAACATGCGTTTATTATTAAAACTTGAACAAAGCTTGCCCTAGAGACAGTTTTCCATTTCCCCGAATTGATCAACTCGTAGACTCAGCGGCTGGACATGAACTCTTATCCTTTATGGATTCTTATTCTGGCTACAACCAGATACCCATGCACCTGCCCGATCGGGAGCATACCAGTTTCTTCATCGATCTGGGACTTTACTGCTACAGAGTCATGTCGTTCGGAGTCAAGAACACCGGGGAAACTTACCAACAGCTAGTTTAATGAATGTTCACTAACCAGATCGGAAAAACCATGGATGTATATGTGGATGACATGCTTGTGAGGTCGTGGTTCTCCACCGATCATATCAAAGACCTGGAATCGATGTTCAATATCCTTCGAGAATATAGAATGAAAATCAACCCATTGAAGTGCCACTTTGGGGTCGCATCTAGAAAATTCCTTGGATTTAGCGTCAATGCTCGACGAATTGAAGCCAATCCCGAGAAGATTTGTGCAATAAAAAATATTGAGACTCCTAGGACTATAAAATAGGTTCAAAGCCTCAATGTAAAAGTAGCAGCACTGAGCAAGTTTATTTCAAAATCCACCGACAATTGCATTCCCTTCTTCGAATTGATCAAGAAAGGGAAACGAAATTTTGAATGGACTACAGAATGTGAGGGCGCATTCAGAGCACTAGTTCAACACCTGTCCACACTACCCATTCTATCAAAGGCTATTGATCACAAGAGATTGTACATCTACTTGACGGTGTCAGAAAATGCAATCAGTGCTGCCCTACTTCAGGAGGAAGATCGGATACAACGGCCAGTATATTACATTAGCAAACGACTAACCGGAGTAGAGAGAAATTATTCGAAACTGGAAAAGATGGCTTATTATCTTGTCATTGCCTCAACGAAGCTCCGCTTGGATTTCCAGACTCATACTATCACTGTCTACACTAACCAGCCGTTACGATAGGTCCTTATGTGGCCTGAGACGGCTGGTAGGTTACTCATGTGGAATATCGAGCCGAGTCAGTTTGACAACATTTACACACCAAGACGAGCCATCCAAGGACAAGTCCTAGTAGATTTCATCGTCGAATTCAATATCCTAGAGGACTTGCCCGAAACCAGTGAATCTCCTAAATATGTTTGGAAGCTATACTGATGGTGCATCAAATGACCGCTTCTCAAGCACCGGAGTTGTACTTGAAACTCCTAAAGGACGACCTATATGCAATGCTTTAAAGTTCAATTTCCATGCGACTAACAACGTGGCCGAATATGAAGCCCTGCTCGTCAGATTGAGAGTTGCTAAGGATTTAAGAATTATTACTTTAGAGTTTTACTGTGATTCGCAATTGGTCGTGTGTCAAGTTCGGGGGGAGTACCAGGCCAGAGATCGAAGGCTGGCTGCTTATCTTGCTCGAGTTCAAGAAATATTGTATCAGTTCGATTATTACGCCATCTATTGCATACCCCAAGAATGCAATCAGAAGGCCGATTCCTTAGCAAAGATAGCCAGTAAGATGAGGCATAGCAAATGGGAATCGTTCCCATGGAGACATTATCTTCCCCGAGCACCGATCAGATGGAAACAAACTGGGTATTTCAAGTCATTCTCGATAAGGAGTCATGGATGACTCTATTCAGAAACTATCTCAAGGATGGGACCCTTCAAGAGCGTAGGAGTGAAAAAAGATAATTTCTTCGAAAGGCTTTGCAGTTCACTACAGAATGGAGTCATGTATAGAAGAGGTTACTCTATTTCTTTATTCCGATGTATCGCCTATGATGAAATCAAATGAGTATTGTACGATGTACATGAAGGAGAATGTGGCGATCACACCGGGGTGCAAGCTCGTGCCAAGACAGTGCTCCAATATGGATATTATTGGTCGACTGTAAATTGTGATGCATTGGATTACATCAAAACATGTGACAAATGTCAAAAACACGATCGGATTCTAAGAGCCCCGCATACCGAAATAACATAGATGGTTAGTCCATGGTCGTTTGTAATATGGGGCACTGACATTATTGGTTCTCTACTTCTAGCCAAAGGTGGTGTGAAGTACGCCATCGTTGTAGTGATTACTTTACCAAATGGGCGAAAGATGAGCCCCTTGCTACTATCACAACAAAGAATGTGATCAACTTTATGGTACGCAACATTATCTGTCGATTTGGTCTCCCATATGCCATCATCACCGACAACGGAGCACAATTCGATAGTGTTGAATTTAAGAATTTCTATCAATGATTCCACATCCATAAGAAGTTCCCCGCAGTTGCGCACCCTCAAGAGGATGGATGGGTGAAGCTGTTAATAAAGTTGAAAAGTACATTCTGAAGAAATAACTGGAAAAGGCCGGGGGCAGATGGGTCCATGAACTTCCTATGGCCATATGGGCTTGTCGAACAACCCATAAGTCCGCGACTAACCATACTCCGATTTCACTTTCCTACGGTTCAGAAGCCGTTATTCCGGTCGAAATGGAAGTACCTTCTCATCGTGTGACATACATGACCCAAAGACAAATGCTATATTACTTGCCGAATCTCTGGATTTATTGGATGAGAAGCAAGAAGAGTACGATTTGAGGGCAGCCGCATACCGAAGTCGAGTCGTCCGATTGTACAATGCTAAGGTCGACCCCGAACCTTTGAATTCCGCAATCTCGTCCTCAAGAGAATTAATTCAGTTCCTTCACATATGAAACCAACATGGGAAGGGCCATATGTCATTGAACGATGACTTGGAGACGACACATTTAAACTATCGACCGTTGACGGCCTCACTTTGCCGATAGCCTAGAACAATGAAAGTCTTCATTGTTATTACACATAACGGGCTTTATTTATTTATTCAGTTTACTTTTCATTTGCAATTTGCTTATGCATTTCGAAATCTGAATTTGTGATAAGGCAACTAACTTATTTTCTTATTTCAGCAATAAAATGCAATCTCTTCGAGCCAGAGCAGCGATTTTTAAAATGTGTCATATGACTATCACAATGCACAGAGAGCTAAGTTCCCCCCTACGGTGGTATTTATTCAAATAGGGAGTGACTGTGATATGACAGTTACTTGTTAAGTAAAACCCAAGATCAAGGGCATGTCATCACACTGAAGCCAGAAAAGGATTGATATACGACAATCCTCTAACTAACTCCAGATTCCTAGAGTGTGAATTGGAGTATAAATTTACAAGTATGATTTCAAGGAGGGTGGATCCGTCCACCTAACGACTTCTCCCGTACTAAAACCAATTTCGAGGAGGATGGACCTGTCCATCTAACGACCTCACTTGTTAACTCAGAGTGGATGTGAATCGACCATCCACGATCCTGATAAATCCATCGTTCCCAGAGTGCGAAAGAAATTTTGAAACTCAAAACAGATGTGATCAATCGTCTGTTAACCAACTCTTGATTCCCAAAGTGCGAACTGGAATATAAACATCAAAGTATGTGTAACTAACTACCTATCGACTAACTCTAAGTCTCTAGAGTATGGATTGGAGTATAAACACAAGCAGGGTGTGAAATGACCACCCTTAGGATAGCTCCAAGCCCCTGGAAAGCTGGTCGGAGTATAAACGCAAAGTTGGTATGGCTGACCACCCACGAATCAATCTAAGTCCTCAGAGTGCAGATGAAGTTCTAAATATCAAAAGTGTATGGCTGACCGCTTGTAAAATAACATAAGTCCCTGGAGCATGGACATATCTCAAAACCTTGAGTGGGCGTGACCGACCGCCGATGTACTAATGCGATCCCAAAAGTGTGGATGTAATCATCAATTGATGAGAAAGTGTGATTCGACCACCCGAACCCGTCTTGTTTCAGTCTTGCTTCAACAGAGTTGAGCTTGATATATTAAATACAAAAAATGATGGCCTACCGATCTTTTCAATTTTTCCCCAAAACTAGGGGTAGAACTTAAGTATCAGCCACAGATTGAGACAATGTAGTATTGGAATTCGACTTAGTGATTCAATTGTGGCCCAAAGCCATGACTCAGGAACTTAGCACCTAAACCCGGGTCCGGTTCGAAGGCTAAGACTCCACAAGTACATCGAATGGAAGTTCGGATGCTGAAATACTTGAGCGGAATAAACGAAAACTGTGCTGAAGACAAAATGGAATTTTATTTCAACTATTCTTTGAAAGAGAAGGATGATTACAAAATTATTCCGAAAAATCCTGTTAGGAGAGGCCGAACCCGCATTTATACACAGCTACAAAAAGCAAAAGAAATTCCTATTTATGTACCAAAAATGAGCCGAGAAGACTTGACCATTCTCTCTTCTTCTTCTTCGGTGTTGACCCGCTGGAATCGCCGCTTGGATGCCTCTTTGAGCCCTTGCCTTTTGGCGGTTGATCTCCAGTCAGGAGCATTTTGGTAACCACCTCCACCGAACTCACGTGGATTGGAATACTTTCTTAAGGCGGAGCTAGAGGGACGGGATCAATGTTGGAAGGCGAGAGAGGCACACTGGTGTTGACGACCGTGCCTCTAGGAGAAATCATTCGCAAAGGAGTTGGACCAGGGCCTGCTATTCTACCTGCAATACCATTGGCCCGCGCAGCTGCTTCCATCTCGGCATTAATCTCAGCTATTATCTCCTCTTCATGGATTGTTTGGGCATCGACGAAAATGCTAGCAGTTGGGCTCGAGGAGCTGATCACAAGTTCACCTCCGCTAATATAAAAAGGCAGATCGGCTAAAGGGTCACTTTGGTGGCTGAGAAGCTCCTCCAACATCTGCTCATCAAAAGTAAATGTGCTCCCCTGTACTCCGTCGGTTGGTGTAGTGGTCGTTGTAGTGGTCGCTTCTATTATGAGGGCCTCTTGCGCGTGATACGACTCTTGGGCTACACGGGTTATGGCTGATGTAGCTGTTATCACTAAATAGAGACGAAGAAAAATTTGTTAGTGATTACTTCAAGTAACGCTTCGTAATTTGAATGAGCACAAGAAATATTAAGAATACCTCCCTAAGATTGGTTCGCGGGTGGCAAAGCAGCTTCAAAGACTCGCGCACGAGCTAGAGACAACTGCGGTTGATCGAGATTTTATGCAGGCATCGACTGAGGATCAACCGTAGTGTGGATTCGGGTAGGGTTGGCATAAGAGTTTCGGAACCCGCATCATGGTGCTCAATGCCAGAACCTTCTCCAGCCTCCGAATACTAAGTATCAAGTTTCTCCTTTTCATATGTGATAGTGGTGTCGTGGAGAGCCCTTCTCTCATCTTCACTCAGCACCCCATTCTCTAATTCAAATTCATCTACAGATTAGGCTTGATGCCCAGCTTTTTCATCTTCCACTAAGTAGCACTAAGCGTTGTATAAGCGTGAAGGATAGTTTTCGAGCCAGGTTAGGTTTTGACATTCATGTTGTATGCAATAAGAAGATCTTCGATGTCAGCATCCAACCTGGTCTCCACAGCTTTAACCTCATTCTCAACCCTGGTTTTAGTTTCCTAGACTTTCAGCGCTGCCCCGTCCCTCTCATTCTTAAACACCACAACCTGCTCACATGCCTCTTAGGCAGCTTCGTTTGCATCGTCTTTCTCCTCGATGATTTCACCAAATTTGGCTTTAATCTCTTTAAGCTCTTTAAGTGCCCCGACTCTTTCGTCCATGAATATGGTGGTCCAATGGCCCATCTCCTCAACCAGGGCAAAGTGCATCTGCCTTATCTCTTCCATTCGTCAAGTAGCCTCATCGGCCCTTGTGTTAGCTTCTGTCTTTGAGTTTCTCATGGATTCGCTCTCATCATGAAGCACCTGAATTATGCAGTCCTTTTGAGAGAGACCAGTTTCTAATTTCTCAATTGTTTTCGCTCGCTCAAAGGCCACCGCCGATGCTTTATCGGCGGTCTTTATTCATTCCTGGTATTGGCTGTAAATGTCATGGATATAGTAATGCATTTTTTTTTCTGCCTCGACTATAATTCTCTTTAAATTCGGAGGGAAGATGAAGCCATAAAAACAGATGTTTAGGAAATCATTTTTCAACTAGGCGATTCTGATCGCTTCCTTCCCAGTGGGTTATATGACAACTTGCTCAAAGATAGTGGGAATTTCGGTTTCGGTCCTCCGGCACTGTGGATCGGACCTTGGTAATTGAGAAGGCGTTCTATGGCGTGAAGGTTCCAAGGGTTGTTTACCATGACCGAAAAATTATGTTGGAGCTCGAGGTGACGGAGAGCGTGATCCGAGTGAAGCCTATATTCTCTCTCTCCCTGTCCCTCTCTCTCTCCCTCTTTTGTAATGCTCCTGGTTAGAATAACCACGATCGCGGTCTCTATCAGCCTCCATTCTGTGGGACACATAATATGAACTAGATAACTGGCATGTCGGGCGAAGGATACCAAGCACGGATTCATGCCTTGTCATAATATCTATAAAATAGAAAGAGAAGCAGAATTAGTAATCTCCAGAAATGAATAGCTCATGATTGAAAATTGTGCAGTGCCATGAAAGTGTACGTATGCATGTGCAAAAACTCCATGATCAATCGTTTGTTTCGGCAATAATCGTAGGAAGTGAATCGCCTAAATCTAAAGCGCTTTGAAGCCCTTCCAATCCGGTGTCATGTTAGAGCGACACATAGTCCGAAATTGGAATATTGACGGGTCCTTCGAAAGGATTCTCCATTTGTGAGGAAGGAGTTTCCGAAATTCTAACACCGGCGGCTTGCAGGGACATGACCACGGATTTCCATTTTGAAGACTTATGAAGCTTATGAGCAACCGCCTTTCCTCTCCTCTTTCCTTCTGAATGTTGTAGACTATTAGAGGGCCCGGCTACGGGTTCATCTTTAGTAGGCGTATCCTCTTCATCAACCCACTCAACTATTACGAGCCTAGGCACCCTACGCTTAGCCCGTCTTACGGGGGCTGCCCTAAGAGCTCCTTCAGGTCTTATGCTTTGGTCTCGGTCTGTTAGCCCAACAGCTCTCAAATTTTCACTTGTGAGCATCGAGTCGCTCTCCCTAATCTCACCAGGCACCTCTTGTAGAACCCACACTATTTGTTTAAATTGGGCACCTTCGAGTCATGGAATTATGGATGTAAAGGAAAGAAAATGTTAGACTCAACGTCTATTACAACTACCTCATTAGTCATAAAAGAAATTGCAGCACTTACGTCTAACTAACCAACATCTTGCAAACACTGGCGGGCACCGAACATAGAACCATTCCGTCTTGAAGTAGCTAAGCTGGTCCAGGTTCCAATCATAACTTGATAATTTATGACCGCCTCTATGAATGTGAACGAAAGATTATCTCCCCGGCTCTTGACATTGAACAAGAATATGACTTTCTTCAGAGTCGGGGGCCGTAAGAGATGCTCCATAAAAACAATGAATAAACTACTCAATAATGTGTATCCATTTGGATGCAATTGAGACGAGCAATTCCTAAGTAAGACAACGCCTCCGGGATGTACTGGTTAAATGGAGGAAGTGTTCCAACTGTGCATGAATGTCTGTTAAAGGCGGTGAATCCTTCTAGGGGATTCGTAGCCTGTCGTTTGATCCTTCTAGTAGAACGTCATCTAGCGATAGCCCATGTCTTAAATAGATTCTTCCTAACATACTTTTGGAGACCCAAGATGGTACCGAATCTTGTGGATTCCCGATAAAGATTGCACCCGGTAGCTCTTCCGGACTGGACGTATGACTTCGCCACAATGACCGGCATCTCTATTATCAAAGGAGGTGGACTCTGAACCTCCTGTTGTTGTGAACTTCCAGGTTCCATAACTAATCAACTCATCAAAAACCATCATTAGATGATAATAAGCCTGTGTGTTCCCCAGTGTGAAGAGCATGAATGTGTTGGCAGTGTAGTGCTACATAATACGTAAGAAATTCTACATAATTTGAGAAATGTTCAAGTGATAAGACTTTGAGATTTGACCGGAATGACCGTCATCGCTGACCGTCACAACGGTGCGATTCAGACTTAGGAGGTCGATCCAAGTCAAAGTTCGCAAAATGTTTCAAGTTATAGTTCCATCGACGAGCCTCGAAGGGCAGTCAAGTATGTAGTAAAATAGTTAAGTCCAATTATGCAAGGTCGAAACCCGTCGGAGTCGAATATTCGATCATGCAAGATTTCATATCCATCACGGTTCGTACTTAGACCAATCACCGTGGATGAATTCGTATCGATCATGGAACGATATTTTGTATCGGTCACCCAAAGATTAAGTCATATCAATTGAAGTCTTCTGATTTGTATCGATTACCAGGTCCAGAATTCATATCGATCGTTGTGTATCGGTAGAAAAGACCATCGTTAGTTGATCGACACGAATACCCACCAACTATCGATATGAAGCGATTCGCTAATTCGATACGAAGTTACATCATATCCAGATTGACATGAACTAGCCCATCATCCGTCATCCATCATCAATATAGGTCATTTATTCGTATCCCTCCACACTTCTTCTTCTGCAAACAACACAAATGTAATTCCATCCTCCTTCAACCATGCTACCGTCTAACTCCGACCTCGTCATTACTAGAAATGGTCACGACCATAAATGGATTAGCAGTTTAATTCAAGTCTCATCGTTTTTAATTTGAAGTCATTGATCAATTACTTAATTTAAAGACTTAGGTCAAGTGATTAAAGAGTTATGTTGATTTGCGGACGAGGACGATTCCTATTTCTCGGTTTTTTCGGTCGATACGAAAGCAAGAGAGAAATGAAGACAAGTAAAAATATTTCAAAGTCCAGAACCATATTTATATGATTCGAACCCAGGCAGATGTCGAACTGTCTCCCAATTATGCTGACCGATTGATAGCATTCTCCCATGTCATCAATATGAAGCGCTGTTCATATCCATCCACCAGCATCGGCCAAGAAAACAACTGTTCATGACCATCAGTTCGAATCGATCCAGAGCGTGGTCATTCGTATCCAACGATGACCCATCGATACGAAGGATACGTAGAGGGTTGCTTAAACTGTTCAGATCCATCAATGATTCCATTGATATGAAATGCCAATTTCGTATCCATCCCTTTGAAGACTACAAGATCTCGCATCGATCTCCCACCATCGATACGACGCATTTCAAAGAACTAACTATTTCGCATCGATAGCCATCGATACGAAGAATGCATTCCAACTTCTAAAATCGATCCAAGAGAGGATCGATATGAAGGGATGCCTTAAAAAACCATCAAACTCTATAACAAATTGAATTTCACATCGATCCAGGAGAGGATCGATACAAAACTCGATTCAAAAAACAAAAAAACTTGACAATGACTCGTGAACGTGTGAACGTTAATGGGAGTCAGGTTAACATATGTACATGTATGACAAACTAACATTCAATTTTCAAAATTCACAGGAATTGAATGTTTACCTAGTGACAATTACAATAGTGGACAACAGGTCTTAGCACTCAACACTTAGTTACAATAGTGCATAGTACAACAATTAGCAGTCAACCATTCATTATTTGTACTACTAAAGATCAATTAAAGGTTACGTCTTTCGATGTGAAGACAACAAACGTTCAACAATTCAGATAGAACTTTTCAGAATGGGGATTGCATCTTTTCAAAGCATGTCATGCTATCACAAGATGTACTTTAGGGGATAAATGTTATCCCACCATTTGGCAAAGCTGTGACACCAAAGAATTAATCGAAAACCAAAGATAGTTCGTCCCAAAAACCAGTTATACGCAGGTCCTTTATGGATGCTAGTAACTTTTACCGGAGTCCGGATCCAGCTACAATTAACATGACACGACAACTAAAGCTATGAAAGCCAACTTTTCAAATTTCAAGTCAATCCAAGTTCATATGCTCAAGATATGATCGATTCAAATCAAGCAGTAAACTCATTTGTATCCATCAGTCCACTTCCTTCGTATTAGTTTCATTCAAATCCATCCAAGGCAACGTTCTTCATATCCAGCCTCATTCGCATCCATCCAAAGCAGCCTCCTTCATATCCATCAGAATCAAACTCATTCGCATCCATGGAACACACAAGGTTCGTATCCATCCATACTCATATTACTTTACATCCATCATCCCCTAGCTTATTCGTGTCGATCCATCCACATCTACTTCATATTCATCGAGGCCATAAAAAACCATTACTTCGCATTGATCCACCGATACACCCTATTCGTATCAATCGGCCAATGATCGATGTGAATAATGCAAAATGGACCTATACGAGTGACACTCTCACTGATTTATATGAAATGGAGCAACAATGATCAATACGAACAGCATAGCAATTAATCGACATGAACGAGGCTAAGCTGGATCGATATGAACGAGGCGCGCCCATAAGAAAGTCTCGGTCACTCGGCATGAAAAGTGGATCGATCCTAAAAGATAGCGCCACGTCATTAGTTAGCACGTGCTTGGAAGCGATGCGAACTCAGCAGCCTTCAACAAACTCAAATTTGCATCTATCGTAACTCAAAATCTACAAGTCCAAATTCCACCAAATTATATCAGGAGCTTGCATACAACCCTAAAAATGTACCTGACAAATTTCAGCCTCAAAGGACTATTTTTGGACTTATACGAACTCAATTATTATCGCTCCTAGATCGAGCCGAAATCATCTGAACTCGCGCTCGTGGGCCCACTCAAGTGGGAGAAGAAGTCTTCCGAGATCTGGACGAGATATTTGTTGCCTGCGCCTATAAAAAGTGACCTTGGACCTACAAAAAGGGTCCTTTGGCTCTTCTATGTCCAGACTCTATCGAAATTAATATTTTACTTGGATTGTACTATTGTAACTCATTATAACTAGCAAACAAAAATCAATAAAAGTCAGCCATTTCATAGTGGATGTAGGCCATAAGCCGAACCAGTCTAAATTTGTGTGTTTATGTGCATTTTCTTATCTGTTAATTAGTGATTTGTTAGATCTATCTTTTTTGACATTTCATTTCCTCATTTTATCTCTTCAAACACATCCGAAGAGTGTGTTCCTAATTTTGGTACAAACAAACTTAATCCAAGATCTAAGTTTTAAAATAAGCCCTTTCTGTTATTTCTTTCTTTCTAATTATAATTATAGTTTTTCTTGCAACTTTTACTCTTCTATTTTCCCTTTTTAGTTATAATCACTTGTTAAATTTAATCATGCTTGCAAATGTAACAACCTGCATATTTATCGATTTTATATTTAAATATTTTATTTAAATATTTTATCGTTAGTCGGATTTTAGTCCGAAAAGCAACTTTTTGCATACGGTCGAATAAGGACTTGGGACCACTCCCATTGAGTTTAAAATGATGTTTGCAACCTTTTTGAGTATAAGCTTCGATATGTTTAGAGAAAGTTGATTTTTGCTACTTTTCACTTTGGGTTTGGTTTGGGCTGAGCCCATTAACCCCACTTAACTCAGTTCCAACCCCCTCCTCTTCATTCACTTCTTTTCTATTTTCCTAATACTCAAAGCTTTTATGTTAATGGAGAGTGGAAGTGGAAATTAAAACTCCAAGCCCTAGTTCCATAGCAAAATCCAAGTTCTTGCTCCAAAATCTATGAGAACCCATTGGTAAGCATCTCCTTCTTCTTCTCCAACTTATTCTCTTACCAATTTCAGAAACTCCTAAACCTAATTTTGGGAATGTTCTTGTTTTGAGCTTAGATTCAAGCTCATTTGGGTTGTGTTGAAGAGAGGTTGATTCTCCATTTGCTTTCAAGCTTCTTCTTGTTTGATTTTTTGAAAAGGTGAGATTTTTAATCTCACATCTAAGTCTATAAATTATCTTCGAATGTTAGGTATGAATTCCTAACACTTATTCGTGTGTATTTGCTTTTGGATTGGATTGAATTGGTGTATATTCCAATTTTTAGTGTTTTGAGTTCAATTCGTTAAAAATCCTAACTTTGATGTTTGAAAACATGTTTTTGGTGATGCATCGAGGAGCATCTAGGGCCGGGTAGTCGATTGGCATAAACCCTTAGCGCCGTTGCTCGAGAGAATGAAATTTGGACGAGATTGGAGCTCATTACTATGGGCTGGGAAGAGGCTGGCAACAGGTCCGGTCGACCGAGCTCCCTGTGTCGGCCGACCGATCTGCTGCCGAGTGCATAAGCACTCCTCTGTTTAAGGCTCGGTCGACCGACTCAGGGAGTCCGGTCAACCGACCTGCTGTTAATTGCCAGATTAGCCTATTTTGCTAATCCGTTTGAATATCCAACTTTAATCGATTCGTGTTATCTCCCATTTGTTGTTTCATTTATTATCGACTTAGATGACCTTTTCTTTGGGAATTTTAGATATATCCACTTTGATGGATTTTATATCGATTTCTTTGGATTTTATTCATGTTTTCAAATGTGAATCTTAGTGATTGATTGTTCCTACAATCTTCTTTGTGATTTGTCACTTTAAAAATATAAAGGTTTTCTATACTAGTAGTAAATATCAAAACTCTTTCCTCAAACGATTTCAATACTATTTTAATACCAAATTCGTTTATAAAACCGTTTTCCAATCTATTAGTATATATAAACCTTTACCTCACTCGTATGAGAAATCTAATTAAACGACATAGTAAAACAAGTGGTATGAAACGCTTGCGTTCACTTTGTTGGTTAATTCTTGGACTTGTTCGATTGAAACCCTTGTGACAATTTTCTAGTGGAAATCTACAGTTTGTTCGTAAATATTTAAGTTAAGCAAGTGGTTATGGGACATGAAGCTAAACTCATATATTTACTAGCTTAGTGTAATTGACACTTCTAGTTGATCATGACGATCATCTTTGTAATTTAGACTAGCAATGTGCGATGTCTCTTTGTCTGCGAGGGAGACTAAACCCCGTTTTGTGGAGTTTCGACTCAATTTGTGATGGGGTAGCAACCCATGGTCTTCGGGCCGTTTGTGGAGCTTCGGCTCAATTTGTGATGGTTAGTGACCATGGAATTAGCGTTCCGTTTGTGATACACGTGTTGGTGAGCTTTATGCTCCCGTTTGTGATAGGCCTCCCCCCCTTTGTGATTTCTGGATTTCTTGAGATGATTTCTAGAATTTGTGTTTCACCAATTTTTCGTGATTTCCATTGATAAGCCTTATTGATATTTGTGCATTGGTGAATTTGTGTGTCATTGACTTTAGTGATTTCTGGATTTCTTGTGTAGTCTTCTGGAATTTGTGCGTCATTGACTTTTGTGATTGACATTGATATTATCGTCAATATTTGTGGTTTGATGAACGAAATAAAGAGTATGACAGTTCTTTGATTCTTGTGTAGATTTTGTGATATTGATTAATCTCTTGTTGATTATCAACTACTTATATATCACAGCTTGGCCTTGTGATTATTATGTGTTTAGTCATAACTCTGATTTTATATCGTTTCATATGATATTTATAGTTAGACTGATCCGTTTATTATTTTCTTATTAAATAATACTCGGGTCAGACCGAGATGTTACAGGTGCTTCAGCTTGACTTCTCTCTTGGGATTGATTTCTCTGACTTTTGGTTGACTACTTAGATTAGTAGTTTTTTGTTGTATACATTAGAGATATAGACTCCATAATGTATACTTATTCTTTTGTGTAGTTCGTGTAACTATTCTTTTGTGATATTGTGGATCTTTTTAGACCACTACTCTGATGAACACTTTCATGTGTTATATTCATATCTATTTCCGCCTTTGTGATATGAATTGTTTGTGACTGATTTATGTTATGTTTACTTCTATATTTGTTTCCGAAGATATTATAGCCACTGTGTAGTAGCTTTGAGTTTGTGTCGGCATGTCGGATTTCCACTTGAAAAGAAATGCATGCTATACTATCTGACATATCGATGCTCGCACAAAGCAATTACACAGATGGTCGCTCCTCAACAGCCTTATTCTCCGTGCTAGTTGACAGCATTCACTGTGATGTTCTTGGCTAGCGTGGGTATAGAGGTGGGGCGTCACAGCTTGGTATCAGAGCCAAACTTCGGAACAATATGGAATATTATAACAAGGATCATCGTCCTAAGTCCATCTTAGGAGTCGTGCTTTAGGATTTAATTCGAGTCTTCGTACCGATTCATCCT
The DNA here is from genome assembly GCA_030765085.1 of Allium cepa. NCBI lineage: Eukaryota > Viridiplantae > Streptophyta > Magnoliopsida > Asparagales > Amaryllidaceae > Allium > Allium cepa. The sequence continues at coordinate 707,263,330 of CM060941.1, forward strand.
ATTTTCCTTATGATTCCTTGTTTATCTATCAAGATTGCTTGATATTCAATTTGGTGAATAACCTTTTTCTTCTTCTTCTTTCTTTCTAAAGGAAGAGAAATGTCTAGACCAGGCCGCCCCAGAGCCGTGCCATCTAGCACTCCGCCCCAGGATGGAGTTTTTATGACTGCTCAACAGCTTCTTGATTTAGTGACGAATGCTCAAGCAGCTGGAGCTTACCCGGAACCTACTCCCCCAAAGTCGGGTTTTGCACGCTTGTGTAGCGATTACACTAATTTGGGTGGGGAGCCATTCAGAGGTTCCGAAACTGTTATTGAAGTACAGGCCTGGCTAAGGTCATGCGATCGAATCTTTTCTCGCATGAATCTTATTGACCTTCACCGAGTTCAGGTGGCCTCAAGTATGCTCCGAGAAAGAGCATTAGACTGATACGAGCTTCTTATTTCTGAAACTAATGAAGCGGATCTCACTTGGTAGAAATTCCGAGAACGCTTCGAGTTGAAATTTGTACCAGAAGCTGAGAACGTGACATTGACTCGACGATTTATAGACCTTGTTCAAGGTGAGTCCTCCGTGACTGATTACGTCGCCTCTTTCGAGTCGCTTTCCAAATATGGGGTTGAATACATCAACACCCCTTTAAAGAAGAACCAGAGGTTCGTCTATGGCTTAAACAAAAGTCTCAAGAAGCCATTACTTCTCAAATTAGAAGTTTCTTTCGACCAACTCGTTGATATCGCTCTTCGTCTTGAAGAGGCGGATAAGGAGAATGATGTTGAAGTGGTGGGTTCCAAACCAGACTTCAACAACAAGAAGAGGCCAAACAAATTCAAAGGCCCTTATCCCAATAAGAAAGGGAAGCAAGAAACCTCCGTGGCAAAGACTTCTTCCTTTGGTCGTGGGGAATGCTATAATTGTGGTTCGAAGGACCATTATGCGAACAAATGCACTAGGTCTGTCTCTTGTCGCTACTGCAAAGTTCCCGGTCATGTTATATCTTCATGCCCCAAGCTTCAGGGCAAGAAGGAGGGAAAGCTTAATGTTGCTCAAGCCCCTGGCAACACATCTCGTGGCCAAGGTATTTCTCATTCTATTCTGGATGGAATTATTTTATTTCGTGATCATCCTATTCGAGTTCTTTTTGATACGGGTGTGTCCCATTCTTTTATATCAAAAGAACTTGTTGATACTTTTTCTTTGGATGTTTTGTGTTTAATAACTTCTTTGAGAATTGCGAATCCGGTTGGTGGATCCGCGACAATTAGTTTATTGTGTAAAGATGTCGAGATTATTTTGTGTGATTTTTCTTTCCGAGCCGATTTGCATGTCATGCGTTATTTAGGCTTTGGAATGATTTTGGGAATGGATTGGCTTAACCGTTATGAAGCTCATATCCTCTGTCCTGAGCGGACTATTCATCTTCGACATCCTTAATCTGTTAAGCAGATTTCTATTAATCTTAAAGATTCAGTTTCCAGCTTGGTCGCATCTTTATATTCTTTAAATCCTCGTGATGACGATGATGATGATGAGGGTGATATTATTTCTCTTATTCACGTCGTTCGTGAATTTTCCGACATATTCGAGCCCGTTTTAGGATTACCACCTAAGCGAGCAATTGAGTTCAGAATTAATCTTATTCCTGGAGCTCAACCTATCACTCGTCCTCCTTATCGTTTGTCCAATAAAGAAAATGAGGAGATGCGTAAACAATTATCTGAATTGGAGACGAAGCAATTTATTCGCTCTAGTTCCTCGCCTTGGGGAGCTTCGGCTATTTTTGTGAAGAAATCCGATGGTACACTTAGGCTTTGCGTTAACTACCGCAAGCTTAATGATTTTACTATCAAAAATAAATATCCTCTACCTCGGATTGATGATCTATTCGATCAACTTAGTGGTGCTAGAGTCTTTTCCAATTAGACTTAGCTACTGGATTTCATCAGCTTCGTATTGCAGAGGATAGCATTCCTTTGACATCGTTCCGTACTCGTTATGGATCTTATGAATGGCTTGTTATGCCATTTGGTCTAACGAATGCTCCGGCTTATTTCGTTGACCTTATGAATAGAGTTTTCAAAGACTTTCTCGACCGATTTGTTCTCATCTTTATCGATGATATTCTTGTGTATTCTAAAACCTAGGAGGAGCATGAAAAACATCTTCGGATTGTGTTGGAAACTCTTAGGAGTAATCAATTAAAGGCAAAATTTTCTAAATGCCATTTTTGGCAATCTCGTGTGAAGTTTCTCGGTCATATTATTTCCGAATCCGGAATTTCCGTGGATCCTTCAAAGATTGAAGCGATTCAAGATTGGAAGAGACCGGAGAGTGTGACGGAGATTCATAGTTTTCTTGGATTGGCGGGTTATTACCGGCGTTTTATCAAAGACTTTTCTAAGATTGTCGTGCCTCTCACTAGCTTAACGAAGAAAGGTGTTAAGTACATTTGGTCGGACAAATGTGAAGCTTCTTTTCAGAAACTAAAGGAACTTCTTCTGATGCTCCTATTCTCGTTATCCCCGAGGGGAATCAAGATTTCTTTGTTTATACCGATGCTAGTCGCGTTGGTTTGGGTGTCGTTCTTATGCAAAGAGAACGTGTTATTGCTTATGCTTCTAGGCAATTGAAGCCTGCTGAGACTAGATATGCCACTCATGATTTAGAGCTCGCGGCTATTGTTTTCGCCCTTCGTATTTGGCGTCATTATCTATTAGGAGAGAAATTTGTTTTTTATACCGATCATAAGTCCTTGAAGTATTTATTCTCTCAAAAGGAACTTAATTTACGTCAACAGCGTTGGCTCGAGTTCCTTGCGCCTTACGATCTTGATATTCTTTATACACCCGGTAAGGGTAATCGTGTCGCCGATGCTCTTAGCCATAAACAACAAGCTGTTGTTTCTATTATGATATCCGAATGGAACGATCTCGAGATATTATCCTCTTGTGAGATTCGAGACCGTGTCTCCGATTTATGTTCATCACTTGTGTTATGTAGCCTTGAGGCTCATCCTTCTCTTTTTGACCGCATTCTTGAAGCTCAAAGGCTAGATCCTGAATTGGCTCTTCTTGGCCAAAATATTAAGGATAAAATTGATATTGAAGGTTTGAAAGACTTTGATATCGATTCTCGTGGCGGCATTCGGAAATTTGGTAGACTTGTCGTGCCAAATATTGGTGATCTTCGTAAAGATATTTTGGAAGATTCTCATCATTCTAAATTTACCATTCATCCCGGTAGTAGTAAAATGTACGCGGATATGAAGCGACTTTATTATTGGGAGGGAATGAAACTTGACATCGCTAACTTCGTTAAGCGTTGCATGACTTGCCAACTCGTTAAGGCCGAACATCAAAGGCCCGGTGGGCTATTGCAAACTTTAGAAATTCCAATTTGGAAGTGGGACCAGATTTCCATGGATTTTATTGATGGCCTTCCCCGTTCTTGTTCGGGTCATGATAGCTTATGGGTGATTGTTGATAGACTTACTAAATCCGCCCATTTTATTCCCGTTCGGTCTAACCGAACCGTACCTCTTTTGGCCAAACTTTTTATTAAAGAAAATGTTAAATTGCATGGAGTTCCTACTTCTATAGTTAGTGATCGTGATCCATTGTTTACTAGTGGATTTTGGAAGAGTCTTCAAAAAGCTTTGGGAACGAAGCTTAATTTTAGCAACGCTTATCATCCTCAGTCCGATGGACAAACCGAGCGTGTGAATCAAACTCTTGAAGATCTTCTTTGTTCTTGTGTGCTTGATTTTGGTGGAAGTTGGGAAGATCATATTTCACTTGTTGAATTTTCCTATAATAATAGCTTCCAATCTAGTATTGGTATGGCACCTTTTGAGGCACTCTATGGAAGGCCATGCCGATCTCCTTCTTGTTGGCTTGAGACCGGTGAGAAGCTGGTTTTATGTCCAGATTTTATTCGTGATTCCACAGAGAAAATTGAACTTATTCGACATAGAATGAAAGAAGCCCAGAGTAGACAAAAATCCTATGCCGATAACCGGAGAAGGAAGTTAGAATTTTCTGTGGGAAATCTTGTGTTCATTCGTGTGCCACCTATGAAAGGTGTTGTGCGTTTCAGTCGCTCGGGAAAGTTAGCGCCTCGATATATTGGGTCATTTCCTATCACTGAACGTATTGGTTCCATGGCTTATCGCCTTTTATTACCGGCTCAATATTCTGCTATCCATGACGTGTTTCACGTTTCTCAACTTCGGAAATGTCTTCGAGATTCCGATTCTATTCTTGAGCCCGGTGTTGTGGAAGAGATTGAAGTTTCGCCTAATCTAACTTATGAGCAACATCCTATTCGTATCATTGCTTCGGAAGTCAAACGACTTCGAAATAAAGATGTTCCGCTTGTTAAAGTTCAATGGTCTTCAAATCCTAAGGATTGTTCTTGGGAATCTAGAGAGTACATCGAGCGAACACATCCGGACTTACTTTCTCGTGCTCTTTGAGGTGAACTTCTTATTTCAAATTTCTTTTGTGTTGAATATGCTTTTATGGTTGTTACTTTATATTCTCTTCTTAAAATATTGCGAGGACGCAATTTCTTTAAGGAGGGGAGTCTGTAACAACCCGCATATTTATCGATTTTATATTTAAATATTTTATCGTTGGTCGGATTTTAGTCCGAAAAGCTACTTTTTGCATACGGTCGAATTAGGACTCGGGACCACTCCCATTGAGTTTAAAATGCTGTTTGCGACCTTTTTGAGTATAAGCTTCGATATGTTTGGAGAAAGTTGATTTTTGCTACTTTTCACTTTGGGTTTGGTTTGGGCTGAGCCCATTAACCCCACTTAACTCACTTCCAACCCCCTCCTCTTCATTCACTTCTTTTCTATTTTCCTAATACTCAAAGCTTTTATGTTAATGGAGAGTGGAAGTGGAAATTAAAACTCCAAGCCCTAGTTCCATAGCAAAATCCAAGTTCTTGCTCCAAAATCTATGAGAACCCATTGGTAAGCATCTCCTTCTTCTTCTCCAACTTATTCTCTTACCAATTTCAGAAATTCCTAAACCTAATTTTGGGAATGTTCTTGTTTTGAGCTTAGATTCAAGCTCATTTGGGTTGTGTTGAAGAGAGGTTGATTCTCCATTTGCTTTCAAGCTTCTTCTTGTTTGATTTTGTGAAAAGGTGAGATTTTTAATCTCACATCTAAGTCTATGAATTATCTTCGAATGTTAGGTATGAATTCCTAACACTTATTCGTGTGTATTTGCTTTTGGATTGGATTGAATTGGTGTATATTCCAATTTTTAGTGTTTTGAGTTCAATTCGTTAAAATCCTAGCTTTGATGTTTGAACATGTTTTTGGTGATGCATCGAGGAGCATATAGGGCCGAGTAGTCGATTGGCATAAACCCTTAGCGCCGTTGCTCGAGAGAATGAAATTTGGACGAGGTTGGAGCTCATTACTATGGGCTGGGAAGAGGCTGGCAACAGGTCCGGTCGACCGAGCTCCCTGAATCGGCCGACCGACCTGCTGCCGAGTGCATAAGCACTCCTCTGTTTAAGGCTCGGTCGACCGACTCAGGGAGTCCGGTCGACCGACCTGCTGTTAATTGCCAGATTAGCCTATTTTGCTAATCCGTTTGAATATCCAACTTTAATCGATTCGTGTTGTCTCCCTTTTGTTGTTTTCATTTATTATCGACTTAGATGACCTTTTCTTTGGGAATTTTAGATATATCCACTTTGATGGATTTTATAGCGATTTCTTTGGATTTTATTCACGTTTTCGAACGTGAATCTTAGTGATTGATTGTTCCTATAATCTTCTTTGTGATTTGTCACTTTAAAAATATAAAGGTTTTCTATACTAGTAGTAAATATCAAAACTCTTTCCTCAAACGATTTCAATACTATTTTAATACCAAATTCGTTTATAAAACCGTTTTCCAATCTATTAGTATATATAAACCTTTACCTCACTCGTATGAGAAATCTAATTAAACGACTTAGTAAAACAAGTGGTATGAAACGCTTGCGTTCACTTTGTTAGTTAATTCTTGGACTTGTTCGATTGAAACCCTTGTGACAATTTTCTAGTGGAAATCTACAGTTTGTTCGTAAATATTTAAGTTAAGCAAGTGGATATGGGACATGAAGCTAAACTCATATATTTACTAGCTTAGTGTAATTGACACTTCTCGTTGATCAGGACGATTATCTTTGTGATTTAGACTAGCAATGTGCGATGTCTCTTTGTCTGCGAGGGAGACTAAACCCCGTTTTGTGGAGTTTCGACTCAATTTGTGATGGAGTAGCAACCCATGGTCTTCGGGCCGCTTATGGAGCTTCGGCTCAATTTGTGATGGTTAGCGACCATGGAATTAGCGTTCCGTTTGTGATACACGTGTTGGTGAGCTTTATGCTCCCGTTTGTGATAGGCCTCCCCCCTTTGTGATTTCTGGATTTCTTGAGATGATTTCTAGAATTTGTGTTACACCAATTTTTCATGATTTCCATTGATAAGCCTTATCGATATTTGTGCATTGGTGAATTTGTGTGTCATTGACTTTAGTGATTTCTGGATTTCTTGTGTAGTCTTCTGGAATTTGTGCGTCATTGACTTTTGTGATTGACATTGATATTATCGTCAATATTTGTGGTTTGATGAACGAAATAAAGAGTATGACACTTCTTTGATTCTTGTGTAGATTTTGTGATATTGATTAATCTCTTGTTGATTATCAACTACTTATATATCACAGCTTGGCCTTGTGATTATTATGTGTTTAGTCATAACTCTGATTCTATATCGTTTCATCTGATATTTATAGTTAGACCGATCCGTTTACTATTTTCTTATTAAATAATACTTGGGTCAGACCAAGATGTTACAGGTGCTTCAGCTTGACTCCTCTCTTGGGATTGATTTCTCTGACTTTTGGTTGACTACTTAGATTAGTAGTTTTTTGTTGTATACATTAGAGATATAGACTCCATAATGTATACTTATTCTTTTGTGTAGTTCGTGTAACTATTCTTTTGTGATATTGTGGATCTTTTTAGACCACTACTCTGATGAACACTTTCATGTGTTATATTCATATCTATTTCTGCCTTTGTGATATGAATTGTCTGTGACTGATTTATGTTATGTTTACTTCTATATTTGTTTCCGAAGATATTATAGCCACTGTGTAGTAGCTTTGAGTTTGTGTCGGCATGTCGGATTTCCATTGAAAAGAATTGCATGCTATACTATCTGACATATCGATGCTCGCACAAAGCAATTACACGGATGGTCGCACCTCAACAGCCTTATTCTCCGTGCTAGTGGACAGCATTCACTGTGATATTCTTGGCTAGCGTGGGTATAGAGGTGGGGCGTCACAGCAAATATCTCAAATTTTCCTATTTCAGTCCATCTCCATTTTATTTCAGTTTTTCTCATTTTACATCTAATTTTTGTAAATTTAATGTTTTTCTATTTTTACCCATATTTATGAATTCTTCTTTTTTTAATATTTTATTCACGTTGGAAGGGATTAAATCTCTATAAAAAGAAACTAACTTTTACAGGATAAATTCCAATTTAAAACATATGTAAATAACTGCAAAAATAACTGAATAAAATAGCTGAATAAAAATAGACTGAAAATAACTTCAGAAATTTACTTAAAAACTAACTGTAAATAAAATTACATAAAAGCTGTCTCAAAATTGTAGAAGAACTACAACTTTTGAGAACCCTTTTATTTTAAATTGCTTACAAATCTAAAATAATTACAAAACACACACCTGCGGTCCTTGGCTCTAATCGTGGGTCTTCCTGGATCCATTTCTCGGGTGTAAAATATTTTTGTTGAAAAGATTTCTTCCCTAGAATTTTTTTCTATTTAGGGGTTCAGCCTCAGACAATGAACCCAATTAGGAGAAAATATGAATGAGAAAAGTAGCTAAGCCTAGGGTTCTATTTATAGTGTGGCCTTGAGATCTCAGGCCTTCAGATATGAAGATTAAATCTGGTGCAACGACATCATAGGCTCAGTAGGAACCATCGGATGCAGCTACGAACGCACAGGATTTCACCAAAAATCAGATTTACAGTCTTCGACTCGCACTTGGATCTAAACTCATCTAGGGAAGAATGCGGGTCGACCTGGCATATAGGCGGGTCGACCTTCGGGTTGACCCGATTCAGGCGCGAGTCGACCCATAATGGGCCTTTTATTATTTAATTATATATATAATTCTGAGCTTCTTTGTTTCTCTCTTAACTTATCCATACTGACTCAGATTTGAACAAGTTATATATGAAAATTGCTAAGAAAATTACCGCGGACCTAATGGTGCAACACTGGTAGCTATATTCTAACTATTCCAAAAATGCTTATTTTCACTATTAATAATTATTTTAGCTATTTAGTTATCTAAAAATGCATGGTGTTACAACTGCCATTGCTAATTATGACGACCCAGAATTTTGGACAATATAAATTTAATAATCTTTATTAATAATTAAATTGGATTGATAATTTTCATTTATAATTTTAATTTAAATTGGTAAATTTAATCTTTAAAAGGGTAATAAATATTTAAGTGGCAATATTTATTTATATCTTTTCTAACAATTTTAAATAGGCAAGATTTATTTTTTAAAACTAAAAAAAATATATTCTATATTTTAATGTATATATTGTTATATATATTGTGTTTAGGAAATCTTTTGTGTTAAATAAAAGATGTGTTTTCAAATTGTAATATATATATGTATGTATACACTATGATTTGAAGTTTGTTTTACAATTTAATAAAATAATTTTCGAAAACTAATACTAAAAATATTTTCTATTTAAAATGTATGTATGTATGTGTGTGTGTGTGTGTGTATATATATACATATATATTTGTAATGCATTGAAAATGGAAAGTATTAACTTAAATTTAATAAAAAGTGCTTATAAACTTTAATACATAGTTTGTAATTTGGAAATTATAATTTAACATAATGCTTTCCAAAGGTTATTTGGAATTTAATTTTTTTTAACAACAAAGATAATTTCGTATTTATTTAAATTATATTTTACGCTTGAGTTTAAAATAGGACTTAATTTAAAAGTTCATCTTCTTTTGTTTCCAATATTCTTCCATTTTAAAATTTAAACATAAGATAATTTGGTTGAATATATATATAGTTAAAATAAAATCTTCAAGCATATAAACATTTAACACATTTACTTGATTTAAAAACATAAGCTATTTATAAACAAATGTTTACAAAATTTTCGCACTTGTATATTTATTAAAATTTAAAAGCTTATTTATAAGAAGACAAACATTTTATATACATATAAATATACTACATAAATATAAGAAATTTGTGTAATATTGTTTTTAAACACTTGTAAAACAATAATGAAGTGTTAAAACACTTGTAAACTTATAAAGTCATGATTTCAACATTTGTAAGCTACTTAGCACATAAGTGAACAAGTGGCAAATTAACCTTTAATTTAAAAAAAAAATTAATTAAGTAACATAGGTTTAAAAAAAAAAAAAAATTGAGATTTCAGTTGAGATCTTCTTTGTTCTTTAGTTCTTTATCTTTTCAATTTTTTTTAAAAAACGAAAGATAATGAAACCTGGAAACTAAATCTGAGACAAGAAAAATCAAAAGAAGAAAATCAATGGCAAGTTCAACATCAATTTCAAAATCTTCAAATACAATTAGATAAGGCAATCAAACAACAAGATGAACAAATTCAAAGATCAAAAGCCAGATTAAAATTCAACAAAGCAAAAAGAGTTCAAATTGAAAACAAGCCTGGAAAACAAGTTTTTTGTTCTCTGTCTCTTTTCTAGATGCCTGGTGAGTAAACATACATTTTTCTTAAAAACTGTTTAAACCTGTGATTTTAATAAAATGCTTGTGATAGAATTTGTGTGGCAATATTGTTTGTATATGTATCTGAATGTGAATGCATGCTTGAATATCTGAAGTGACTGTATGTATATAAAGTTTGGCCTTTGTTATTTTAGAGGATTGAAATAAACTTTTAAATTTTTTATCTTCTCCTGTATTAAATTTCAGACGTTGATTTCTAAAAAGAAAATGTGTATAATAGTGTGATATTAATTGTAAAAATGAACTCAAAAAATTATATTATGTTTTTATCTTAAAAATTTATAAAATACAGTGAATATTTAAACATGGGTTAAAATTGATCGAGTTAAATTCAATCTTTTGTTATAAAATATGATTCATATAACAAAATGATGAATTATGATGGGAGTATCATGATTTTTAGTTGGGAAATTGGTGAGTTATTTTGAATTGTTCAATTTTGGGTGTGTAGGAAATTGCCGATGATCTGGGATGATCTAAGACTCGGGGTTAGAATTGGAGTTGGCTGAGTTGTCGACGAATGCAAGAAAATTGGTGAGGCAGTTTTCTGATGGCTGTGGTGGTCATGCTGAGGCGAACTAGAGTTTGGTGGTCGTTTGGGAACGAGGTGTTTCGTAAGGCAATGGCGATGGTCATTGGTGATCGGAGTGATTCACGAGGTGGGGATGTTATTTGTTGGAGTGTGGCGCATTTGAGGAAGGTCGACTGATGATCCGATGAAGGCGGCAACGACGATGGGTGTTTCCGATCGAGAATTTGGGTTACAGTTTGATTGATTGCCTTGATTTTTATCTGCTATCGTTTTGGTTGATCGGAGGGGACGAGGAGTTTGGTGTCGTGATGCTCGACTTGCTGATGGCCAGAGAGATGGTCGGAGGAGGCTGGATGTACTGTGCATGTGCACGGTGCACCTCTGATATCTGGTGAAGTTTAAATTCGAGAAGAAGGTGGATTGCTTGTGGAGGTCTCGTGAGTATTGCGTGATCGACTCGAAGCGGAGGACGAACGCGAGTGTACCGTGTTTTGTTCGAGAAGGGTATGAGTTTGACTCGAGTAACTTTGATTTTGCAAACTGTTTTCAATTATAGAAGAAGTGATGCCAGGTTTTTTAGTAATTAAGCATGAATAGTTTGAAGTTTCAAAGTTTAAGATAATTTTGTTTTCAAAGGTAATGTTTCTAAGTTTTAAAAGCAAAGTAGAATCAGTTTTTAAATACAATTAAAGGTAGACAAGTTTTTAAGATATGATAATCAAAATTTTAAATTAACTATATGTTAAAATGTATTTAAACAATCTTTGGAAGATTTCAAGGACTCAAAGGTTAAAAATAAGATGTTTAAATTTCTTTTAAATTATAATTGATTTATAAATGTTTTATTTGTATATAAGGTTTAATGATTAAATTGAGTAAATCAATTAAAAACAAAGAGTCTGTCTTTAAGTTATTAAGATTTTGATTAATTTAAAATAATTAATTTGTGGAGATAAATAAAGTTAATTAATTATTGTTATTAACATAAGAATAGTTAATTAATGTAAGTGATTTGTAAATAAGTAAAGGTTTAATTAAGATAAATGATTTTCTTAATAAATTAAGTATTTTTAAATATAAGAATTAACTAATTATTTAATAATTTTAAATGATTAGTTAATTGTTTGGTAAATTTAAATAATCACTTAATTATAAATTAATTAAGTATAATTATTTGATAAATTAATTAATGGATAATTAATGAATGTAATTTAGAAAAGAGAAATTACTTATGGAAGTAATTAGTGGGAAATTACTTATGAAAGTAATTGAATGGAGGTGATTAAGTGTAAATCACTTGGTGTTATTAATTAAAGGATTAATTAATATAATTGATTAAAGAGTTAATTAATTAATTAAAAAGTAATTAAATAATTAAAGGATTAAGTTTAATTAATGATGTGATTAATTACTTGTTGAGGTAATTAATTAAGAGAGTAATTAATTAAAGAAAGTAATTAGAGGATCATTAATAAATTAACAAAGTAATTAATTAAGGATTATTAACTAACGTAATTAATTAATAATTATTTCATGAAGTAATTAACGATTAATTAATTAATGCAATTAATTAAAGAATTAATATAATCGATTAAGGATTATTAATTAATGTAATTAATTAATAATTATTTAGTGAAGTAATTAAGGATTAATTAATTAATGTAACTAATTAAAGAATTAATATAATTAATTAAGGAGTTAATTTATTAAGGTAAGTAATTACAAGGTGGGTAGTTACTGTTTATGATTAATTAAGGCTAATTAATGAGGATGGTTAATTAAAAATTAATTATTTAATTAAATAAAAGGTTAATTAATTAATGAGAATCATTAATTAACATAATTAATGAAATTAATCAAGGTTGATTAATGGAAGTAATTAAATAAATTATGATTAATTAATTGTAATTAATTAAGGATTAATGTAATTAATTATAGTTAATTAATTAATGGAAGTAAATGGAGGATCATTAATTAATGTAATTAATTATAGTAATTAAAGGTTAATTACTATAATTGGTTAAATATAATTAATTTGTGTAATTAATTAAAAGGATAAATACTTAATGTAATTAAAGGATAATTACTTAATGTAATTAAAGGATAATTAATCAAGGAAGATTAATCAAGGAAGATCATTGAGAGATGATTGATTAATTAATTTGTAAATTAATTAATGTTAAATAAGCAGGATTAAGGTAGTCCAAGTGGCTAAAGGTTAGTAATTAATTTATTTAGAGGTTAATTAAATTGATTAAGGGTGAATCAAACCTGCTTATGGATGATTGATATTGGATGATTTGGATATGGTATCTCATATATGTGATCTGTGTTTCTTTGTGAGATGATTAGTTGATATGAATTATCTATATATGATATTGTGAATCATCTATCTGTTTATGTTATTCTGAATATAAGTTTAAACCCTTAAATAACTTGGACATTAGAATGGCGTTTGGATTTTGGTGAAATCGGGCTCGGGTTTCCAAATTTGGATATCCAAAAACCACATCGATCCAAATTAAACATTAGGTCGTGAATCCAAGTGAAGATCATGGTGAAGACTCGAGGTGTAAGAATTATTCATCGTTAAAAACTCTGAGGGTGATTCCAAGATGAGTTAACGGGGAAAGTACTTTCAGGTTGGAGATGGTGATTCAGAGTGCAAGGCCTATGGTCGTCGACTCTGAGGATGATTCCAAAATGAGTGTAACGAGATAGTGCCTTCGGTTTCGTTCGAACACGGAATGAACTTGTATGGATTGAATGCTTTCAGAACATCGTCAGGTGGACAATGAGCATTCTACGATAGATGTGTTCTATAAAGGTAATCGTAGCCTCAAGCCTCATCAACCGGGAACGGCTAAAACATGGGAGGTGAAGCAAGGTTAAGTGGGTAGCACCTAAGTAGGACGAGATTTACCCATGTCTAGAGGTCACTTTCTATTTCGGCATAGTGTGTGGTTGGTCGCGCTAACCACGGGGTGGTCTTGTTCAGGACTATCTAGTAAGGGATGGTTCCAGCCTTATATTGCAGGGGATTTAGGGTGGATTCTCGGTACGGTGATCTAGGCCCCGTACTATGACGGGCGGTACCCCTGTAGCCCTGCTATTGATGGAAACCCATTCTTCCTACGTTCCTTTACGGTTTTGCTTGTATTACCCACTTTTGTGGTTAGTAGCTGGAATTTAATGAATGTAACAATTTCGGCTATTTTCTATTTACTTGAAAACCCTAGACACTATTATAATATCACTTGATTTCCTATCAAATGTTTTGGTTAGCGTAAGGCAGAAACTTTCCCATGTTTATGTGTAGGAAGTCTTACGTGATACCTTTCTTTCCAAAGGTCTTCAAAGTTAAACAATTTTAAACCGTTTACTCACACCAGACCCATGTTTGACCTAAGTGTTTATTTTCTGTTTTATTAAACTCTTGGGTACTCATATTATGTATGAGTAGTCGAGGGATTCAGGTTAGCTTTGATGAATTCTGGAGGAGATTTAGAGCAGGAGGCTTCAGCGAGTAGATATATAGTGGTTCCGCTATGTTTGAGTCATGTCTGTATCTCTGTGATATCTTGAGTTATATAGTTAGACAGGTGTTTATAACTGTCTATTTTGTGATGTATAAGTTATGTAACTCTGATGTATATGATACTATGTAATATCTTATGTGATATATTATATTTCATTCGTTCCGCTGTGAGATTCTATTGTTGTTGTTTCTTCTTTCCTATCTTTTCTTCCTCTATCCCTTTCTTTCTTAATTCATGATGCGTCTTTCTGGAAGATGGAGGACGGGTCTTGACAGTTGGTATCAGAGCACTAGGTTGAGTGAATACCTAGGCTATGGAGTGATTTCTATCTTTCTTGAGAAAGCGTACTTGTATGTGTGTGTGTGTGTGTGTGTGTGTGTGTGTATCTACCTGATCTGTTGGGATTACCTGTCCAGGTTTTCCAATATAAGTTCTAGAGGTAGATGGAGCAGTGGTGTGTGTGTAACACGACTACCACTAATGTAAGAGGCTCGAATGTTTGAGATTGGAAGTGTATTTGTTGAGACTGTAGACCCAATAGCGTCTCGAGTAAGCTTTGTAGCTTGGAGTAAGGATTTCTCTGATCTCTGAAGGGAATCTTTTTAAAGATTCAGAGTCCATCTTTGAGGTGTGAGTTTGGTTGCGCTCGGGTGGGTGGATTTTCTAGAGTTTGGATCTGTCGGATGCGCAGAAGCAAGTGATGGTATCTTGGCAACCGTAGGAAGGAGTTTTGTTTATTTTGAAGTATGAGACTAAGGTCGATGAATGCTGTTTCAGACATGGTCTCATTGTTACCCCCCTTAAGAAGAGTGAGTGTTGATGCTTGGTTTGGAACCCGAGTTTCTTTTGGGGATGTCTGCCCATCCCAAGGAGTCATGTGTGCAGTTAGTTGATCGCTTTTGAGGTCCGAGGAGCCTATTGATTAGGAGTCTTTGGTTAGCTATGGTAGCAGTGCAGCTTAGAGGTATGCTGTATGCCGACAAGAAGGTCTCTTGGCTTAGCAGTGTCCTTGAGGTGGAGTTTGGAAGCAGCGATGTGGACCCGTTTCTCCGATAATTCACGAATCTTTATGGCTCTCTTTCAGCAGTCCGGGAAGATGGTGAAGGCTTTCTTGAAGTGTTAACCTGGTTTGGAGAAGCTTAAGGCTATTCTAATTGGTGAAGAGAGAGCGGTTTCATTGGAATATGAACTAGGTAGGATCGCAAAAGTGACTTGCGATTAGTTTGGGAATTCATGTTGGGTAATCTTTTTGTTTGAGATTTGAGGTTTCTCATGAGGGAGTAGGAGCTATTGAAGTGGTTAGAAATTTTTCGGATATCATCGAGGAAGTTAGAAGTTGTCTGCATCTGCAGTTTGAGTTCCATATCGATTTGGTTCCATAAGCGATATCGGTGGTTAGTCTGGTAGTAGGATGGTTCATAGAGAGAGAAGAGTTGGTGCAGCAGCTCAGGAACTTTTGAAAATGAAATGGTCAGATCTAGTTTTCAAGTTGGATTCTGCTATAAGGTTGTGTGACTGAGCCAGATGGGTCACTAAGATTTTGTTGATTTAATGAACAGAGTTTCCAGGATATGTTGGATAAGTTTATCAACAGCATTCTCATCTATTTCAGAATCAGAGTTGTGCAACGGAAGCAAGGTGGCAGCTGTTCTAGAATGGGAGCAATCGGAAATTGCAGCGTTTTGGATTAGAGGATTTCCATAGGAAGTTTTTGGAATTTGAAGGTTAGATTGGTAGGTACACCTATTCAAGCTTTTGGATTAGAGAAGTAAGTTCAGTCTTCTATTTCTTGGGAAGCGGAGCTTGTGTTCTGGATATCGGCGGATCTTGGGGGCCATTTTGTTGAGTAGGATCCGGAGAATGGTTTATTTTGGTCCAGTTTGTTTAAAGAAGCATCAGCAAAAGTTGAGCTGATCAGGAGGAAGAGATGAGGTAGCCCAAGATCGTCTGATGAGTTACACAGATAAGAGATAAGGAATTTGGAATTCGAAGTTGGAGACTTCGCTGTTGTTAAAGTTTCTCTGGTTAATAGAGCAGCAAATTTGGATAAGATTGGAAGGCTAGCTTCGGTGTATTTGGATTTTCTTATCTGTGTTCTTGATAAAGTAGGTTCTTTTGTCTATAGGATTGAATTTCCAGTTTGGATAGTTGGGATTCAATGTATTTCAGGAATCTATGAAGGAGTACGTGTATGGTCTATCTCTGGTTGTGCAATCAGCAGTTCAGAAGGATTTGGAAGTTGAGCTGGTCTTGTGCTTGGTCTGATGTTTTGTTCAGATTGATGGATCTAGAGGAGAGGGAGCTTGGGGTCATAGTGGTATTGTTCGTTAAGATTCTGTACAGCGAGTATCCTAGTGATTTATATCTGGGAAACTCTAGATAGTATTAGGAAGATCTATCTTGATTTGTGTCAGGATGGTTAGATAGGTTTGATTTTTTTTGATTGGTTGCTATGGTTGTTAGTATTTGGCTGATACATACGGTTGTTGATTTAAGATAAAAACCTTAGATAGATTATTAAATTATCTTTGCTTTTAAATTTCGGGGACGAAATTCTTTTAAGAGGGAGGAATGTGACGACCTAGAATTTTGGGCAATATCAATTTAATAATCTTTATTAATAATTAAATTGGATTTATAATTTTCCTTTATAATTTTAATTTAAATTAGTAAATTTAATCTTTAAAAGGGTAATAAATATTTAATCTGGCAATATTTATTTATATCTTTTCTAGCAATTTAAAATTGGTAAGATTTATCTTTTAAAACTAATAAAATATATTCTATATTATAATGTATATATTGTTATATATATTGTGTATAGGAAACCTTTTTGTGTTAAATAAAAGATGTGTTTTCAAATTGTAATATATATGTATGTATGTATTATGATTTGAAGTTTGTTTTAGAATTTAATATAATAATTCTCGAAAACTAATGTTAAAAATATTTTCTATTTAAAATGTATATATATTTGTAATGTACTGAAAATGGAAAGTATTGATTTAAATTTAATAAAAAGTGCTTTCAAACTTTAATACATAGTTTGTAATTTGGAAATTATAATTTAACATAATGCTTTCCAAAGGTTATTTGGAATTTAGTTTTTTTAACAATAAAGATAATTTCTCATTTATTTAAATTATATTTTAAGTTTGAGTTTAAAATTGGACTTAATTTAAAAGTTCATCTTCTTTTGTTTCCAATATTCTTCCATTTTAAAATTTAAACATAAGACAATTTGGTTTGAGAAAAAATATAGAGTTAAAATAAAATCTTCCAGCATATAAACATATAATACATTTATTTGATTTAAAAACATAAGCTATTTATAAACAAATGTTTACAAAAAATTCACACTTGCATATTTATTAAAATTTAAAAGCTTATTTATAAGAGGACAAACAACATAAATATAAGAAATTTATGTAATATTTTCTTTAAACACTTGTAAAACAATAATGAAGTGTTAAAACACTTGTAAACTTATACAGTCATGATTTCAACATTTGTAAGCTATTTGGCATATAAGTGAACTAGTGGCAAATTAACCTTTAATTTAAAACAAAATTTTAATTAAGTAACATAGCTTTTTAAAAAATAAGATTTAACTGAGATTTCAGTTGAGAGCTTCTTTGTTCTTTAGTTCTTCATCTATTCTTTTTTTTTAAAAGGAAAGATAATGAAACCTGGAAACTAAATCTGAGACAAGAAAAATCAAAAGAAGAAAATCAAGGGCAAGTTCAACATCAATTTCAAACTTTCAAATGCAATCAGATAAGGCAATCAAACAACGAGATGAACAAATTCAAAGATCAACAGCTAGATTAAAATTCAACAAAGCAAAAAGAGTTCAAATTGAAAACAGGCCTGGAATTTTTTTTATCTGTTCTCTTTCTCTGTTCTTGATGCCTGTTGAGCAAACATACATTTCTCTTAAAAATAGTTTAAACCTGTGATTTTAACAAAATGACTATGTTAGAATTTGCGTGGCAATATTATTTATATATGTATCTGAATGTGGATGCATGCTTGAATATCTAAAGTGGTTGTATGTATATAAAGATTGGCCTCTGTTATTTTACAAGATTGAAATAAACTTTAATTTTTTTTTATTCTCTTGTATTAAATTCCAGACATTGATTCCTAAAAAGAAAATGTGTATAAAAATGCGACGTTAATTGTAAAAATGAACTCAGAAAACTATATTATGTTTTTATCTTAAAAATTTATAAAATATAGTGAATATTTAAACATGGGTTAAAATCGATCGAGTTAAATTCAATCTTTGGTTATAAAATCTGATTCATATAACCAAATGATGAATTATGATGGGAGTACCATGATTTTTAGTTGGGAAATTGGTGAGTTATTTTGAATTGTTCAATTTTGGGTGTGTCGGCAATTGCCGATGATCTGGGATGATCTGAGACTCGGGGTTAGAATTGGAGTTGGCTGAGTTGTCGACGAATGCAGGAAAATTGGTAAGGCAATTTTCCGATGGCTGTGGTGGTCATGCTGAGGCGAACAAGGGTTCGGTGGTCATTTGGGAATGAGGTGTTTCGCAAGGCAATGGTGATGGCCATTGGGGATCGGAGTGATTAGCGCGGTGGGGATGTTGTTCGTCGGGGTATGGCGTATCTTCAGGAAGGTCGGTTGATGACACCGTTGAAGGAGGTGACGGCGATGAGTGTTTCCAATCGAGAATTTGGTTATAGTTTGTTCGATCGCCTTGATTTTTATCTGCTATCGTTTTGGTTGATCGGAGGGGACGAGGAGTTTGGTGTCTTGATATCCGACTTGTTGATGGCCAGAGAGATGGTCAGAGGAGGCTAGAAGCACTGTGCATGTGCACGGTGCACCTTTGATATCTAGTAAGGTTTGAATTCGAGAAGAAGCTGTATTGCTTGGGGAGGTCTCGTGAATGTTGCGTGATCGACTCGAAGTAGTGGATGAACACGAGTGTACCGTGTTTTGTTCGGGAAGGGTACGAGTTTGAATCGAGTAACTTTGATTTTGCAAACTGTTTTAAATTATAGAAGAAGTAATGCCAGGTTTTTTAGTAATTAAGCACGAACAGTTTGAAGTTTCAAAGTTTAAGATATTTTTGTTTTCAAAGGTAATGTTTCTAAGTTTTAAAAGCAAAGTAAAATCTAGTTTTAAATACAATTAAAGTAGATAAGTTTTTAAGATATGATAATCAAAAATTTAAAATAACTATATGGTCAAATGTATTTAAATAGTCTTTGGAAGATTTCAAGGACTTAAAGGTTAAAGTTAAGATGTTTAAATTTGTTTTAAATTATAATTGCTTTCTAAATGTTTTATTTTTAAATAAGGTTTAATGATAAAATTATGTAAATTAATTAAAAATAAAGAGTTTGTCTTTAAGTTATTAAGATTTTGATTAATTTAAAATAATTAATTTGTGAAGATAAATAAGGTTAATTAATTGTTGTTATTAACTTAAAAATAGTTAATTAATGTAAGTGATTTGTAAATTAGTAAAGGTTTAATTAAGATAAATGATTTTCTTAATTAATTAAGGATTTTTAAATATAAGAAGTTAACTAATTATATAATTAATTTTAACTGATTAGTTAATTGTTTGGTTAATTTAAATAATCACGTAATTATAAATTAGTTATGTATAATTACTTGATAAAGTAATTAATGGATAATTACTGAATGTAATTATGAAAAGAGAAATTACTTATGCAAGTAATTAGTGGGAAATTACTTATGAAAGTAATTGAATGGAAGTGATTAAGTGTAAATCACTTGGTATTATTATTAAAGGATTAATTAGTATAATTGATTAAAGAGTTAATTAATTAATTAAAGAGTAATTTATTAATTAATGGATTAAGGTGAATTAATGATGTGATTAATTACTTGTTAAGGTAATTAATTAAGAGAGTAATTAGTTAAAGAAAGTAATTAGAGGATCACTAGATATTTAGTGAAGTAAATAATTAAGCATTATTAATTAATGTAATTAATTAATAATTATTTAATGAAGTAATTAAGGATTAATTGATTAATGTAATTAATTAAAGGATTAATATAATTAATTAAGGAGTTAATTTAATAATGTAAGTAAGTACAAGGTGGTTAATTACGGTTTATGATTAATTAAGGCTAATTAATGAGGATGGTTAATTAAAAATTAATTATTTAATTAATTAAAAGGTTAATTAATTAATGAGCATCATTAATTAATATAATTAATGAAATTAATCAAGGTTGATTAATGGAAGGAATTAATTAAATTATGATTAATTAATTATAATTAATTAAGGATTAATGTAATTAACTATAGTTAATTAATTAATGGAAGTATTTGGAGGATCATTAATGTAAGTAATGATAGTAATTAAAGGTTAATGACTGTAATTGGTTAAACATAATTAATTTGTGTAATTAATTAAAAGGATAGTTACTTAATGTAATTAAAGGATAATTACTTAATGTAATTAAAGGATAATTAATCAAGGAAGATTAATTAAGGAAGATCATTGAGAGATGATTGATTAGTTAATTTGTAAATTAATTAATGTTAAGTATGCAGGACTAAGGTAATCCAAGTGGCTAAAGGTTAGTAATTAATTTAATTAGAGGTTACTTAAATTGATTAAGGGTGAATCAAACCTGCTTATGGACGATTGATTGATATTGGATGATTGATATTGGATGATTTGGATATGATATCTCAGATATGTGATATGTGTTTCTTTGTGTGATGATTGGTTGATATGAATTATCTATATGTGATATTGTGAATCATCTATCCTTTTGTGTTATTCTGAATATAAGTTTAAACCCTTAAATAACTTGGACATTAAAATGGCGTTTGGATTACGGTGAGACCGGGATCGGGTTTCCAAATTTGGATATTCGAAAACCACATCGATCCAAATTAAACGTTAGGTCATGAATCCATGTGAAGATCAAGGTGAAGACTCGAGGTGTAAGAACTATTCATCGTTAAAAACTCTATGGGTGATTCCAAGATGAGTTAACGGGGATAGTACTTTCGGGTTCGAGATGGTGATTCGGAGTGCAAGGGCTTTGGTCATTGACTCTGAGGGTGATTCCAAAATGAGTGTAACGAGATAGTGCCTTCGGTTTCGTTCGAACCCGGAACGAACTTGTATGGATTGAATGCTTTCAGAACATCGTCAGGTGGACGATGAGCATTCTAAGATAGATATGCTCAATAAAGGTAATCGTAGCCTCAAGCCTCATCAACCGGGAATAGCTAAAATAGGGAAGGTGCAGCAAGGTTAAGTGGGTTGCACCCAAGTAGGACGAGATTTATCCCTGTCTAGAGGTCCCTTTCTATTTCGGCTTAGTGTGTGGTTGGTCGTGCCAACCACGAGGTGGTCTTGTTAGGGACTATGCAGTAAGGGATGGTTCCAGCCTTGTGTTGCAAGGGATTTAGGATGGATCCTCAGTACGGTGATCTAGGCCCCGTACTATGACGGACGGTACCCCAGTAGCCCTGCCATTGATGGAAACCCATTCTTCCTACGTGCCCTTACGGTTTTGATTGTATTACCCACTTTTGTGGCTAGTAGCTGGAATTTAATGAATGTGACAATTTCGGCTATTTTCTATTTACTTGAAAACCCTAGACACTATTATAATATCACTGGATTTCCTATCAAATCTTTTGGTTAGCGTAAGGTAAAAACTTTTCCATGTTTATGTGTGGGAAGTCTTACGTGATACCTTTCTTTCCAAAGGTTTTCAAAGTTAAACAATTTTAAACCGTTTACTCACACCAGACCCATGTCTAACCCAAGTGTTTATTTTCTATTTTATTAAACTCTTGGGTACTCATATTATTTATGAGTAGTCGAGGGATTCAGGTTACCTTTGACGAATTCTGAAGGAGATTTGGAGCAGGAGGCTTCAGTGAGTAGATATATAGTTGTTCCGCTGTGTTTGAGTTGTGTTTGTATCTCTGTGATATCTTGAGTTGTATAGTTAGATAGGTGTTATAACTGTCTATTTTGTGATGTATAAGTTATGCAACTCTGATGTATATGATACTATGTAATATCTTATGTGATATATTATATTTCATTCGTTCCGCTGTGAGATTCTATTGTTGTTGTTTCTTCTTTCCTATCTTTTCTTCTTCTATCCCTTTCTTTCTTAATTCATGATGCGTCTTTCTGGAAGATGGAAGACGGGTGTTGACATTTGGTATCAGAGCGCTAGGTTGAGTGAATACCTAGGCTTTGGAGTGATTTCTATCTTTCTTGAGAGAGCATACTTGTGTGTGTGTATATATATATATACCTGATCTATTGGGATTGCCTGTCCAGGTTTTCCAACATAAGTTCTAGAGTTAGATGGAGTAGTGATGTGTGTGTAACATGACTACCACTAATGGAAGAGGCTCGAATGTTTGAGGTTGGAAGTGTATTTGTCGAGACTGTAGACCTAATACCGTCTCAAGTAAGCTTTGTAGCTTGGAGTAAGGATTTCTCTGATCTTTGAAGGGAATTTTTTTGAAGATTCGGAGTCCATCTTTGAGGTGTGAGTTTGGTTGCGCTCGGGTGAGCGAATTTTCTAGAGTTTGGATCTATCGGATGTGAAGAAGCAAGTGATGGTATCTTGGCAACCGTAGGAAGGAGTTTTGTTTGTTTTGAAGTATGAGACTAAGGTCGATGAGTGCTGTTTCCGACATGGTCTCATTGTTACCCCCTTAAGAAGAGTGAGTGTCCTTGTGGTAGGAGTGCAGCTTAGAGGTATGTTGTGTGCCGACAAGAAGGTCTCTTGGCTTAGCAATGTCCTTGAGGTGGAGTTTGGAAGCAGGAGTGTAGACCCGTTTCTCCGATAATTCAGGAATCTTTGTAGTTCTCTTTCTGCAGTCTGAGCAGATGGTGAAGGCTTTCTTGAAGAGTTAACCGGTTTGGAGAAGCTTAAGGCTGTTCTAATTGGTGAAGAGAGAATGGTTTCTTTGGAATCTGAACTAGGTAGGATCGCAAAAGAGACTTGCGATTAGTTTGGGAATTCATCCTGGGTAATCTTTTTGTTTGAGATTTGAGGTTTCTCATGAGAGAATAGGAGTTATTGAAGTGGTCAGAGATTTTTCGAATATCATCGAGGAAGTCGGAAGTTTTTTGCATCTGTAGTTTGAGTTCCATATCGATTTGGTTCCAGAAGCGATACCGGCGGTTAGTCTGGCAGTAGGATGGTTCTTAGAGAGAGAAGAGTGGTGCAGCAGCTCAGGAATTTTTGAAAATGGATTGGTCAGATCTAGTTTTCAAGTTGGATTCTTTTGTAAGGTTGTGTGGCCGAGCCAGTAGGTCACTAAGATTTTGTTGATTTGATGAAAAGAGCTTCCAGAATATGTTGGATAAGTTTATTAACAGCATTCTCGTCTACTTCAAAATCAGAGTTGTGCAGTGGAAGAAA
Organism: Allium cepa; assembly: GCA_030765085.1. Classification (NCBI taxonomy): domain Eukaryota; kingdom Viridiplantae; phylum Streptophyta; class Magnoliopsida; order Asparagales; family Amaryllidaceae; genus Allium; species Allium cepa. Next base: position 707,286,710 of record CM060941.1, read on the forward strand.
GGTGGCAGCTGTTCTTGAATGGGAGCAATCGGAAATTGCAACGTTTTGGATTAGAGGATTTCTATAGGAAGTTTCCGGAATCTGATGGTCAAATTAGCAAGTACACCTGTTCAAGCTTTTGGATAAGAGAAGTAAGTTCAGTCTTCTATTTCTTGGGAAGCAGAGCTTGTGTTCTGGATATCAGCGGATCTTGGGGGCCATTTTGTTGAGTAGGATCCGGAGATTGGTTTGTTTTGGTCCAGTTTGTTTAAAGAAGCATCAGCAAAGGTTGAGCTGATCAGGAGGAGGAGATGAGGTAGCCCAAGATCATCTGATGAGTTATATAGATAAGAAAAATGGAATTTGGAATTCGAAGTTGGAGATTTCGTTGTTGTTAAAGTTTCTCTGGTTAAGAGAGCAGCACATTTGGCTAAGATTGGAAGGCTAGCTCCGAGATATTTGGATTTTCTTATCTATATTCTTGATAGAATAAGTTCTTTTGTCTATAGGATTGAATTGCCAGTTTGGATGGCAGGGATTCAATGTATTTCACAAATCTCTGAAAGAGTATGTGTATGGTCTATCTCTGGTTGTGGAATCAACAGTTTAGAAGGATTTGGAAGTTGAGCTGGTCTTGTGTTTGGTCTGATGTTTTGTTCAGATTGATGGATCTAGAGGAGAGGGAGCTCTGGATCATAGTGGTATTGTTCGTTTAGATTCTGTAGAGCGAGTATCCCAGTGATTTATATCTGGGAAACTCTAGATAGTATTAGGAAGATCTATCCTGATTTGTGTCAGGATAATTAGATAGGTTTGATCTTTTTTGATTGGTTGCTGTGGTTGTTAGTATCTGGTTAATACATATGGTTGCTGATTAAATATAAAAACCTTGGATAGATTATTAAATTACCTTTGCTTTTAAATTTCGGGGACGAAATTCTTTTAAGGGGGAAGTAATGTGACGACCCGGAATTTTTGGCAATATCAATTTAATAATCTTTATTAATAATTAAATTGGATTGATAATTTTCCTTTGTAATTTTAATTTAAATTGGTAAATTTAATCTTTAAAAGGGTAATAAATATTTAATGTGGAAATATTTATTTATATCTTATCTAACAATTTAAAATTGGAAAGATTTATCTTTTAAAACTAATAAAAATATATTCTATATTATAATGTATATATTCTTATATATATTGGGTATAGGAAATCTTTTGTGTTAAATAAAAGATTTGTTTTCAAATTGTAATATATATGTATGTATACATTATGATTTGAAGTTTGTTTTAGAATTTAATATAATAATTTTCAAAAACTAATGTTAAAAATATTTTCTATTTAAAATATGTACATATATATATATATATATATTTGTAATGTATTCAAAATGGAAAGTATTGATTTAAATTTAATAAAAAGTGCTTTCAAACTTTAATACATAGTTTCTAATTTGGAAATTATAATTTAACATAATGCTTTCCAAAGGTTATTTGGAATTTAGACTTTTTTTTAACAAGAAAGAAAATTTCTCATTTATTTAAATTATATTTAAATCTTGAGTTTAAAATAGGGCTTAATTTAAAAGTTTATCTTCCTTTGTTTCCAATATTTTTCCATTTTAAAATTTAAACATAAGAAAATTTGGTTTGAATATATATATATATATATATATATAGTTAAAATAAAATCTTCAAGCATATAAACATATAATACATTTATTCGATTTAAAAACATAAGCTATTTATAAACAAATGTTTACAAAAATTTCACACTTGTATATTTATTAAAATTTAAAAGCTTATTTATAAGAAGACAAGCATTTTATATACATATCAGTATACTACATAAATATAAGAAATTTATGTAATATTGTCTTTAAACACTTGTAAAACGATAATGAAGTGTTTAAACACTTGTAAACTTATAAAGTCATGATTTCAACATTTGTAAGCTATTTAGCACATAAGTGAACATGTGGCAAATTAACCTTTAATTTAAAACAAATTTTCAATTAAGTGACATAGGTTTTAAAAAAATATAATTTAATTGAGATTTCAGTTGAGATCTTCTTTGTTCTTTAGTTCTTCATCTTTTCAATTTTTCTTTAAAAAAGGAAAGGTACTGAAACCTAGAAACTAAATCTGAGACAAGAAAAATCAAAAATGAAAATCAAGGGCAAGTTCAACATCAATTTCAAAATCTTCAAATGCAATCAGATATGGCAATCAAACAACGAGATGAACAAATTCAAAGATCAACGGCTAGATTAAAATTCAACAAAGCAAAAAGAGTTCAAATTGAAAACAAGCCTGGAAAAAAAGATTTTTGTTCTCTATCTCTGTTCTTGATGCCTGTTGAGTAAACATACATTTTTCTCAAAAACAGTTTAAGCCTGTGATTTTAATAAAATGCCTGTGATAAAATTTGTGTGGCAATATTGTTTGTATATGTATCTGAATGTGAATGCTTGCTTGAATATCTGAAGTGACTGTATGTATATAAAGTTTGGCCTTTGTTATTTTACAGGATTGAAATAAACTTTTAAATTTTTTATCTTCTTTTGTATTAAATTTCAAACATTGATTTCTAAAAAGAAAATGTGTATAACAATGTAATGTTAATTGTAAAAATGAACTTAGAAAATTAAATTATGTTTTTATCTTAAAAATTTATAAAATACAGTGAATATTTAAATATAGGTTAAAATTGATCGAGTTAAATTCAATCTTTGGTTATAAAATCTGATTCATATAACAAAATGATGAATTATGATGGGAGTATCATGATTTTTAATTGGAAAATTGGTGACTTATTTTGAATTGTTCAATTTTGGGTGTGTCGACAATTGCCGATGATCTGGGATGATCTGAGACTCGGGGTTAGAATTGGAGCTGGTTGAGTTGTCGACGAATGCAGGAAAACTGGTGAGGCAATTTTCCAATGGCCGTGGTGGTCATGCTCAGGCAAACTAGGGTTCGGCGGTCATTTGGGAACTAGGTGTTTCGTAAGGCAATGGCCAATGGGGATCGGAGTGATTCACGATGTGGGGATGTTATTCGTTGGAGCGTGGCGCATCTTCAGGAAGGTAGGCTGATGATACCGATGAAGGAGGCAACGACGACGGGTGTTTCTGATCGAGAATTTGGGTTACAGTTTGATCGATTGCCTTAATTTTTATCTACTATCGTTTTGGTTGATCGAAGGGGACGAAGATTTTGGTGTCGTGATGATCGACTTGTTGATGGCCAGAGAGATGGTCGGAGGAGGCTAGAAGCACTGTGCATGTGCACGGTGCACCACTGATATCTGGTGAAGTTTGAATTCGAGAAGAAGCTGGATTGCTTGTGGAGGTCTTGTGAGTGTTGCGTGATCGACTCGAAGCAGAGGACGAACGCGAGTGCACTGTGTTTTGTTTGAGAAGAGTATGAGTTTGACTCGAGTAACTTTGATTTTGCAAACTGTTTTCAATTCTAGAAGAAGTAATGCCAGGTTTTTTAGTAATTAAGCACGAACAGTTTGAAGTTTCAAAGTTTAAGATATTTTTGTTTTCAAAGGTAATGTTTCTAAGTTTTAAAAGCAAAGTAAAATCTAGTTTTAAATACAATTAAAGTAGATAAGTTTTTAAGATATGATAATCAAAATTTTAAAATAACTATATGTTAAAATGTATTTAAACAATCTTTGGAGTTTTTCAAGGACTTAAAGGTTAAAATAAACATGTTTAAATTTCTTTTAAATTATAATTGATTTCTAAATGTTTTATTTGTAAATAAGATTTAATGATAAAATAATGTAAATCAATTAAAAATAAAGAGTTTGTCTTTAAGTTATTAATATTTTAATTAATTTAAAATAATTAATTTGTGAAGATAAATGAGGTTAGTTAATTATTGTTATTAACTTAAGAATAGTTAATTAATGTAAGCGATTTGTAAATAAGTAAACGTTTAATTAAGATAAATGATTTTCTTAATAAATTAAGTTTTTTTAAAGATAAGAAGTTAACTAATTATTTAACTAATTTTAAATGATTAGTTAATTGTTTGGTTAATTTAAATAATCAATTAATTATAAAAGTATAATTACTTGATAAAGTAATTAATGGATAATTGCTGAATGTAATTAAGAAAAGAGAAATTACTTATGGAAGTAATTAGTGGGAAATTATTTATGAAAGTAATTGAATGGAAGTGATTAAGTGTAAACCAGTTGGTGTTATTAATTAAAGGTTTAATTAAAATAATTGATTAAAGAGTTAATTGATTAATTAAAAAGTAATTAAATAATTAAAGGATTAAGGTTAATTAATGATGTGATTAATTACTTGTTGAGGTAATTAATTAAGAGAGTAATTAATTAAAGAAAGTATTTAGAGGATCATTAATTAATTAACGAAGTAATTAATTAAGGGTTGATTAATTAATGTAATTAATTAAAGAATTAATATAATTAATTAAGGATTATTAATTAATGTAATTAATTAAAAATCATTTAATGAAGTAATTAGGAATTAATTAATTAATGTAATTAATTAAAGAATTAATATAATTAATTAAGGAGTTAATTTATTAAGGTAAGTATTTACAAGGTGGTTAGTTATTGTTTATGATTAATTAAGGCTAATTAATGAGGATGGTTAATTAAAAATTAATTATTTAATAAATTAAAAGGTTAATTAATTAATGAGGATCATTAATTAATATAATTAATGAAATTAATCAAGGTTGATTAATGGAAGTAATTAAATTTCGATTAATTAATTATAATTAATTGAGGATTAATGTAATTAATTATAGTTAATTAATTAATGGAAGTAAATGGAGGATCATTAATTAATGTAATTAGTGATAGTAATTGAGGGTTAATTACTGTAATTGGTTAAAGACAATTAATTTGTGTAATTATTTAAAAGGATAATTACTTAATGTAATTAAAGGATAATTACTTAATGTAATTAAAGGATAATTAATCATGGAAGATTAATTAAGGAAGATCATTGAGAGATGATTGAATAGTTAATTTGTAAATTAATTAATTTTAAGTATGCATGACTAAGGTAATCCAAGTGGCTAAAGGTTAGTAATTAATTTAATTAGAGGTTAATTAAATTGAATAAGGGTGAATCAAACCTGCTTATGGATGATTGATTGAAATTAAACGTTAGGTCATGAATCTAAGTGAAGATCAAGGTGAAGACTCGAGGTGTAAGAACTATTCATCGTTAAAAACTTTGAGGGTGATTCCAAGATGAGTTAATGGGGATAGTACTTTCTTGTTCGAGATGGTAATTCAGAGTGCAAGAGCTATGGTCGTTGACTCTGAGGACGATTCCAAAATGAGTGTAGCGAGATAGTGGCTCCGGTTTCGTTCGAACCCAGAACGAACTTGTATGGATTGAATGCCTTCAAACATCGTCAGGTGGACGATGAGCATTCTAAGATAGACATGTTCTATAAAGATAATCGTGGCCTCAAGCCTCATCAATCAGGAATGGCTAAAACAGGGGAGGTGTAGCTAGGTTAAGTGTGTAGAACCCAAGTAGGACGAGATTTACCCCTGTCTAGGGGTCCCTTTCTATTTCGGCATAGTGTGTGGTTGGTCGCGCCAACCACGGGGTGGTCTTGTTCAGGACTATCTAGTAAGGGATGGTTCCGGCCCTGTATTGAAGGGGATTTAGGGTGGATCCTTGGTACGGTGATCTAGGCCTCGTATTGTAACGGGAGGTACCCCAGTAGCCCTGCTATTGATGGAAACCCATTCTTCCTACGTGCCCTTACGGTTTTGATTGTGTTACCCACTTTTGTAGCTAGTAGCTGGAATTTAATGAATGTAACAATTTCGGCTATTTTCTATTTACTTGAAAACCTTAGACACATTATAATATCACTTGATTTCCTATCAAATATTTTGGTTAGAGTAAGGTAAAAACTTTTCCATGTTTATGTGTGGAAAGTCTTACGTGATAACTTTCTTTCCAAAGGTTTTCAAAGTTAAACAATTTTAAACCGTTTACTCACACCACACCCATGTCTGACCCAAGTGTTAATTTTCTATTTTATTAAACTCTTGGGTACTCATATTATGTATGAGTAGTCGAGGGATTCAGGTTATCTTTGACGAATTTTGGAGGAGATTTGGAGCAGGAGGCTTCAGCGAGTAGATATATAATGGTTCTGCTGTGTTTAAGTTATGTCTGTATCTCTGTGATATCTTGAGTTGTATAGTTAGACAGGTGTTTATAGCTGTCTATTTGGTGATGTATAAGTTATGCAACTCTAATGTATATGATACTTTGTAATATCTTATTTGATATATTATATTTCATTCGTTCCGCTGTGAGATTCTATTGTTATTGTTTCTTCTTTCCTATCTTTTGTTCTTCTATCCCTTTCTTTCTTAATTCATGATGCATCTTTCTGGAAGATGGAAGACGGGTCTTGACAGTTGGTATCAGAGCACTAGGTTGAGTGAATACCTAGGGTTTGGAGTGATTTCTATCTTTCTTGAGAGAGCATATTTGTATGTATGTATGCGTGTATGTGTGTGTGTGTGTATACCTGATCTATTGGGATTACCTGTCCGGGTTTTCAACATAAGTTCTAGAGGTAGATGGAGCAGTAATGTATGTGTAACATGACTACCACTAATGTAAGAGGCTCGAATGTTTGAGGTTGGAAGTGTATTTGTTGAGACTGTAGACCCAATACCGTCTCGAGTAAGCTTTGTAGCTTGGAGTTAGGATTTCTCTGATCTCTGAAGGGAATCTTTATAAAGATTCGGAATCCTTCTTTGAGGTGTGAGTTTGGTTGCGCTCGGGTGAGAGAATTTTCTAGAGTTTGGATCTGTCGGATGTGCAGAAGCTAGTGATGGTATCTTGGCAACCGTAGGAAGGAGTTTTGTTTGTTTTGAAGTACGAGACTGAGGTCGATGAATGCTGTTTTGGACATGGTCTCATTGCTGCCCCCCTCAAGAAGAATGAGTGTTGATGCTTGGTTTGGAACCCGAGTTTCTTTTGGGGATGTCTGCCTATCCCAAGGAGTCATGTGTGCAATTAGTTAATGGCTTTTGAGGTCCGAGGAGCCTATTAATTAGAAGTCTTTGGTTAGCTGTGGTAGTAGTGCAGCTTAGAGGTATGTTGTATGCCGACAAGAAGGTCTCTTGGCTTAGCAGTGTCCTTGAGGTGGAGTTTGGAAGCAGCAGTGTGGACCCGTTTCTCCAATAATTCAGGAATCTTTGTACGTCTCTTTCAGCAGTCCGGGCAGATGGTAAAGGCTTCTTGAAGAGTTAACCTAGTTTGGAGAGGCTTAAGACTGTTCTAATTGGTGAAGAGAGAACGGTTTCTTTGGAATCTAAACTAGGTAGGATCGCAAAAGAGACTTGCGATTAGTTTGGGAATTCATGTTGGGTAATCTTTTTGTTTGAGATTTGAGGTTTCTCATGAGGGAGTAGGAGCTATTGAAGTAGTCAGAGATTTCCGGATATCAACGAGGAAGTCAGAAGTTGTCTGCATCTGTAGTTTGAGTTCCATATCGATTTGGTTCCAGAAGCGATACGGGTGGTTAGTCTGGTAGTAGGATGGTTCTTAGAGAGAGAAGGGTTGGTGCAGCAGCTCAGGAATTTTTGAAAATGGATTGGTCAGATCTAGTTTTCAAGTTGGATTCTACTGTAAGGTTGTGTGACCGAGCCAGATGGGTCACTATGATTTTGTGGATTTGATGAACAGAGTTTCTAGGATATGTTGGATAAGTTTATCAACAGCATTATCATCTACTTCAGAATTAGAGTTGTGCAGCGGAAGCAAGGTGGCAGCTGTTCGAGAATGGGAGCAATCGGAGATTGTAGTGTTTTGGATTAGAGGATTTCTACAGGATGTTTTCAGAATCTGAAGGTCAGATTGGCAAGTACACCTGCTCAGGCTTTTGGATTAGAGAAATAAGTTCAGTCTTCTATTTCTTGGGAAGCAGAGCTTGTGTTTTGGATATCGGCGGATCTTGGGGGCCATTTTGTTGAGTAGGATCTGGAGATTGATTTGTTTTGGTCTAGTTTGTTTAAAGAAGCATCAGCAAAAGTTGAGCTGATTAGGAGGAAGAGATGAGGTAGCCCAAGATCGTCTGATGAGTTATATAGATAAGAGACAATTAATTTGGAATTCGAAGTGGGAGACTTCGCTGTTGTTAAAGTTTCTCTGGTTAAGAGAGCAGCAAATTTGGATAAGATTGGAAGGCTTGCTCTGGGATATTTGGATTTTCTTATCTGTGTTCTTGATAAAATAAGTTCTTTTGTCTATAGGATTGAATTTCTTGTTTGGATGGCTGGGATTCAATGTATTTCATGAATCTCTGAAGGAGTACGTGTATGGTCTAACTCTGGTTACGGAATCAGCAGTTCAGACGGATTTGGAAGTTGAGCTGGTCTTGTATTTGGTTTGATGTTTTGTTCAGATTGATGGATCTAGAGGAAAGGGAGCTCTGGATCATAGTGTTATTGTTTGTTTAGATTCTGTAGAGCGAGCATCCTAGTGATTTGTTCTGGGAAACTCTAGATAGTATTAGGAAGATCTATCCTTATTTGTGTCAGGATAGTTAGATAGGTTTGATTTTTTTTGATTGGTTGCTATGGTTGTTAGTATCTGGCTGATACATACGGTTGCTGATTTAATATAAAAACCTTAGATAGATTATTAAATTATCTTTGCTTTTAAATATCGGGGGCGAAATTCTTTTAAGGGGGAGGAATGTGATGACCCGGAATTTTGGGCAACATCAATTTAATAATCTTTATTAATAATTAAATTGGATTGATAATTTTCCTTTATAATTTTAATTTAAATTGGTAAATTTAATTTTTAAAAGGGTAATAAATATTTAATCTGGCAATATTCATTTATATCTTTTCTAACAATTTAAAATTGGTAAGATTTATCTTTTAAAACTAATAAAAATATATTCTATATTATTATGTATATATTGTTATATATATTGTGTATAGGAAACCTTTTATGTTAAATAAAAGATGTGTTTTCAAATTGTAATATATATGTACGTATACATTATGATTTGAAGTTTGTTTTAGAATTTAATATAATAATTCTCAAAAACTAATGTTAAAAATATTTTCTATTTAAAGTGTGCATATATATATATATATTTGTAATGTATTGAAAATGGAAAGTATTGATTTAAATTTAATAAAAAGTTCTTTCAAACTTTAATACATAGTTTGTATTTTGGAAATTATAATTTAACATAATGCTTTCCAAAGGTTATTTGGAATTTAATTTTTTTAACAACAAAGATAATTTCTTATTTATTTAAATTATATTTTAAGCTTGAGTTTAAAATAGGACTTATTTTAAAAGTTCATCTTCTTTTGTTCCAATATTCTTCCATTTCAAAATTTAAACATAAGATAATTTGGTTTGAAAAAAATATATAAAGTTAAAATAAAATCTTCCAGCATATAAACATATAGTACATTTATTTGATTTAAAAACATATGTTATTTATAAACAAATGTTTACAAAAATTTCACACTTGCATATTTATTAAAATTTAAAAGCTTATTTATAAGAAGACAAACATTTTATATATATATAAGTATACTACATAAATAAAAGAAATTTATGTAATATTATCTTTAAACACTTGTAAAACAATAATGAAGTGTTAAAACACTTGTAAACTTATAAAGTCAGGATTTCAACATTTGTAAGCTATTTAGCATATAAGTGAACAAGTGGCAAATTAAGCTTTAATTAAAAACAAAATTTTAATTAAGTAACACAGGTTTTAAAAAATAAGATTTAACTGAGATTTCAGTTGAGATCTTCTTTGTTCTTTAGTTCTTCATCTATTCATTTTTTTTAAAGAAAAAGGAAAGATAATGAAACCTGGAAACTAAATCCGAGACAAGAAAAATCAAAAGAAGAAAATCAAGAGCAAGTTCAACGTCAATTTCAAAATCTTCAAATGCAATCAGATAAGGCAATCAAACAACGAGATGAACAAATTCAAAGATCAACAGCTATATTAAAATTCAACAAAGCAAAAAGAGTTCAAATTGAAAACAAGCCTAGAAAAAAATTTATCTGTTCTTTGTCAATGTCGTAGATGCCTGGTGAGCAAACATACATTTCTCTTAAAAACAGTTTAAGCCTGTGATTTTAATAAAATGCCTGTGATAGAATTTGTATGGCAATATTGTTTGTTTATGTATCTGAATGTGAATGCATGCTTGAATAGATGAAGTGGCTGTATGTATATAAAGTTTGGCCTCTGTTATTTTACAGGATTGAAATAAACTTTTAAAAAAATTATCTTCTCTTGTATTAGATTTCAGACATTGATTTCTAAAAAGAAAATGTGTATAACAATGTGATGTTAATTGTGAAAATGAACTCAGAAAACTATATTATGTTTTTATCTTAAAAATTTATAAAATACAGTGAATATTTAAACATGGGTTAAAATTGATCGAGTTAAATTCAATCTTTGGTTATTAAATCTGATTCATATAACAAAATGATGAATTATGATGAGTGTACCATGATTTTTAGTTGGGAAATTGGTGAGTTATTTTTAATTGTTCAATTTTGGGTGTGTCGGCAATTGTCGATGATCTGGGATGATCTGAGACTTGCGGTTAGAATTAGAGTTGGCTGAGTTGTCGAAGAATGCAGGAAAATTGGTGAGGCAATTTTTCGATGGCTGTGGTGGTCATGCTGAGGCGAACTAGGGTTCGTTGGTCGTTCGGGAACGAGGTGTTTCGCAAGGCAATGTCGATGTCCATTGGGGATCGGAGTGATTCGCGAGGTGGGGATGTTGTTCGTTGGAGTGTGGCACATCTTCAGGAAGGTCGGCTGATGACACCGATGAAGGAGGCGACGGCGATGGGTGTTTTCGATCGAGAATCTGGGATAAAGTTTGATCGATTGCCTTGATTTTTATCTGCTATCATTTTGGTTGATCGGAGGGAACGAGGAGTTTGGTGTCGTGATGCTCGACTTATTGATGGCTAGAGAGATGGTTGGAGGAGGCTGGAAGCAATATGCATGTGCATGGTGCACCTCTGATATCTGGTGAAGTTTGAATTCGAGAAGAAGCTGGATTGCTTAGGGAGGTCTCGTGAGTGTTGCGTGATCGACTCGAAGCAGTGGACGAAACGAGTGTACCGTGTTTTGTTCGGGAAGGGTACGAGTTTGAATCGAGTAACTTTGATTTTGCAAATTGTTTTCAATTATAAAAGAAGTGATGCCAGGTTTTTTAGTAATTAAGCATGAATAGTTTGAAGTTTCAAAGTTTAAGATATTTTTGTTTCCAAAGGTAATGTTTCTAAGTTTTAGAAGAAAAGTAAAATCAAGTTGTAAATACAATTAAGTAGATAAGTTTTTAAGATATGATAATCAAAATTTTAAAATAACTATATGTAAAATGTATTTAAACAATCTTTGGAAGATTTCAAGGACTTAAAGGTTAAAATTACGATGTTTAAATTTCTTTTAAATTATAATTGATTTCTAAATGTTTTATTTGTAAATAAGGTTTAATGATAAAATTATGTAAATCAATTAAAAATAAAGAGTTTGTATTTTGGTTATTAAGATTTCGATTAATTTAAAATAATTAATTTGTGAAGATAAATAAGGTTAATTAATTAATGTTATTAACTTAAGAATATTTAATTATTGGAAGTGATTTGTAAATAAGTAAAGGTTTAATTAAGATAAAAGATTTTCTTAGTTAATTAAGGATTTTTAAATATAAGAAGTTAACTAAATATTTAATTAATTTTAAATGATTAGTTAATTATTTGGTTAATTTAAATAATCACGTAATTATAAATTAATTATGTATAATTACTTGATAAAGTAATTAATGGATAATTACTGAATGTAATTAAGAAAAGAGAAATTACTTATGGAAGTAATTATTGGGAAATTACTTATGAAAGTAACTGAATAGAAGTGGTTAAATGTAAATCACTTGGTGTTATTAATTAAAGGATTAATTAATATAATTGATTAAAGAGTTAATTAATTAATTAATTAAAGAGTAATTTATTAATTAAAGGATTAATGTTAATTAATGATGTGATTAATTACTTATTAAGGTAATTAATTAAGAGATTAATTAATCAAAGAAAGTATTTAGAGGATCATTAATTAATTAATGAAGTAATTAATTAAGGATTATTAATTAATGTAATTAATTCATAATTATTTAATGAAGTAATTAAGGATTAATTAATTAATGTAATTAATTAAAAGATTAATATAATTAATTAAGGAGTTAATTTATTAAGGTAAGTAATTGCAAGGTGGTTAATTACCGTTTATGATTAATTAAGGCTAATTAATGAGGATGGTTAATTAAAAATTAATTATTTAATTAACTAAAAGGTTAATTAATTAATGAGGATCATTAATTAATATAATTAATGAAATTAATCAAGGTTGATTAATGGATGTAATTAATTAAATTATGATTAATTAATTATAATTAATTAAGGATTAAAGTAATTAATTATAGTTAATTAATTAATGGAAGTATATGGAGGATCATTGATTAATGTAATTAATGATAGTAATTAAAGGATAATTACTGTAATTGGTTAAAGATAATTAATTTGTGTAATTAATTAAAAGGATAATTACTTAATGTAATTAAAGTATAATTACTTAATGTAATTAAAGGATAATTAATCAAGGAAGATTAATTAAGGAAGATCATTGAGTGATGATTGATTAATTAATTTGTAAATTAATTAATGTTAAATAAGCGGGACTAAGGTAATCCAAGTGGCTAAAGGTTAGTAATTAATTTAATTAGAGATTAATTAAATTGATTAAGGGTGAATCAAACCTGCTTATGGAAGATTGATTGATATTGGATGATTGATATAGGATGATTTGGATACGATATCTCAGATATGTGATATGTGCTGCTTTGTGAGATGATTTGTTGATATGTATTATCTATATGTGATATTATGAATCATCTATCTGTTTATGTTATTCTGAATATAAGCTTAAACACTTAAATAACTTGGTCATTAAAATGGCGTTTGGATTTCGGTGAGACCGGGATCGGGTTTCCAAATTTGGATATCCGAAAACCACATCGATCCAAATTAAACGTTAGGTCGTGAATCCAAGTGAAGATCAAGGTGAAGACTCGAGGTGTAAGAACTATTCTTCATTAAAAACTCTGAGAGTGATTCCAAGATGAGTTAATGGGGATAGTACTTTCAGGTCCGAGATGGTGATTCGGAGTGCAAGGGCTATGGCCGTTGACTCTGAGGGTGATTCCAAAATGAGTGTAACGAGATAGTGCCTTCGATTTCTTTCGAACCCGGAACGAACTTGTATGGATTGAATGCTTTCAGAACATCATCAGGTGGACGATGAGCATGCTAAGATAGATGTGCTCTATAAAGGTAATCATAGCCTCAAACCTCATCAACCGGGAATGGCTAAAATAGGGGAGGTGCAGCAAGGTTAAGTGGCTAGCACCCAAGTAGGATGAGATTTACCCCTGTCTAGAGGTCCCTTTCTATTCCGGTTTATTGTGATATTGGTTGTGCCAACCACAGGGTGGTCTTGTTAGGGACTAACCAGTAAGGGATGGTTCCGCCTTGTGTTACAAGGGATTTAGGGTAGATCCACGGTACGGTGATCTAGGCCCCGTACTATGACAGGCGGTACCCTAGTAGCCCTGCCATTGATGGAAACCCATTCTTCCTACGTGCCCTTACGGATTTGATTGTATTACCTACTTTTGTGGCTAGTAGCTGGAATTTAATGAATGTAACAATTTACCTATTTTCTATTTACTTGAAAACCCTAGACACTATTATATTATCACTGGATTTCCTATCAAATGTTTTGTTTAGCGTAAGGTAAAAACCTTTCCACATTTATGTGTGGGAAGTCTTACGTGATACCTTTCTTTCCAAAGGTTTTCAAAATTAAACAGTTTTAAACCGTTTACTCACACCAAACCCATATCTAACCCAAGTGTTTATTTTCTGTTTTATTAAACTCTTGGGTACTCATATTATATATGAGTAGTCGAGGGATTCAGGTTAGCTTTGACGAATATTAGAGGAAATTTGGAGCAGGAGGCTTTAGCGCGTATATATATAGTGGTTCCGCTGTGTTTGAATTGTGTCTGTGTCTCTGTGATATCTTGAGTTGTATATTTAGACAGGTGTTTATAACTGTCTATTTTGTGATGTATTAGTTATGTAACTCTGATGTATATGATACTATGTAATATGTTATGTGATATATTATATTTCATTTGTTCCGCTGTGAGATTCTATTGTTATTGTTTCTTCTTTCCTATATTTTCTTCTTCTATCCCTTTCTTTCTTAATTCATGATGCGTCTTTCTGGAAGATGGAAGACGAGCGTTGACATTTGGTACCAGAGCGCTAGGTTGAGTGAATACCTAGGCTTTGGAGTGATTTCTATCTTTCTTGAGAGAGCATACTTGTGTGTGTGTGTATGCCTGATCTATTGAGATTACCTATCCGGGTTTTCCAACATAAGTTCTAGAGGCAGATGGAGCAGTGATATGTGTGTAACACGACTACCACTAATGGAAGTGGCTCGAATATTTGAGGTTGGAAGTGTATTTGTCGAGACTGTAGACCCAATACCGTATCGAGTAAGCTTTGTAGCTTGGAATAAGGATTTCTCTGATCTCTGAAGGGAATCTTTTTAAAGATTCAAAGTCCATCTTTGAGGTGTGAGTTTGGTTGCGCTCGGATGAGAGGATTTTCTAGAGTTTGGATCGGTCGGATGTGCAGAAGTAAATGATGGTATCTTGGCAACCGTAGGAAGGAGTTTTGTTTGTTTTGAAGTATAAGACTAAGGTCGATGAGTGCTGTTTCGGACATGGTCTCATTGTTACCCCCCTTAAGAAGAGTGAGTGTCGATGCTTGGTTTAGAACCCGAGTTTCTTTTGGGGATGTCTGCCCATCCCGAGAAGTCATGTGTGCAATTAGTTGATGGCTTTTGAGGTCCGAGGAGCCTATTAATTAGAAGTCTTTGGTTAGCTGTGGTAGCAGTGCATATTAGAGGTATGTTGTGTGCCGACAAGAAGGTCTCTTGGCTTAGCAATGTCCTTGAGGTGGAGTTAGGAAGCAGCAGTGTAGGTCCGTTTCTCCGATAATTCAGGAATCTTTGTAGTTCTCTTTTAGTAGTCCGAGCAGATGGTGAAGGCTTTCTTGAAGAGTTAACCTGGTTTGGAGAAGCTTAAGGCTCTTCTAATTGGTGAAGAGAGAACGGTTTCTTTGGAATCTGAACTAGGTAGGATCGCAAAAGAGACTTGCGATTAGTTTGGGAATTCATGTTGGGTAATCTTTTTGTTTGATATTTCTCATGAGGGAGTAGGAGCTATTGAAGTGGTCAGAGATTTTCCGGATATCATGAAGGAAGTCAGAAGTTTTTTGCATCTGTAGTTTGAGTTCCATATCGATTTGGTTCCAGAACCAATACCGGTGGTTAGTCTGGTAGTAGGATGGTTCTTAGAGAGAGAAGAGTGGTGTAGCAGCTCAGGAATTTTTGAAAATGGATTGGTCAGATCTAGTTTTCAAGTTGGATTCTGCTGTAAGGTTGTGTGATCGAGCCAGTGGGTCGCTAAGATTTTGTTGATTTGATGAACAGAGTTTCCAAGATATGTTGGATAAGTTTATCAACAACATTCTCATCTACTTCAGAATCAGAGTTATGCAGCGGAAGTAAGGTGGCAGCTGTTCTAGAATGGGAGCAATTGGAAATTGCAGCGTTTTGGATTAGAGGATTTCTAAAGGAAGTTTTCGGAATCTGAAGGTTAGATTGGCAAATACACCTGTTCAAGCTTTTGGATTAGAGAAGTAAGTTCAGTCTTCTATTTCTTAGGAAGAAGAGCTTGTGTTCTGGATATCGGCGGATCTTGGGGGCCATTTTGTTGAGTAGGATCCGGAGATTGGATTGTTTTGGTCCAATTTGTTTAAAGAAGCATCGGTAAAGGTTGAGCTGATCAGGTGGAAGAGATGAAGTAGCCCAAGATCATCTGATGAGTTATACAAATAAGAGAAAAGGAATTTGGAATTCGAAGTTGGAGACTTCGCTGTTGTTATAGTTTCTCTGGTTAAGAGAGCAGCACATTTGGATAAGATTGAAAGGCTAGCTCCAAGATTTTGGATTTTCTTATCTGTGTTCTTGATAGAATAAGTTCTTTTGTCTATAGGTTTGAATTGCCAGTTTGGATGGTTGGGATTCAATGTATTTCACAAATCTCTGAAGGAGTACGTGTATGGTCTATCTCTGGGTGTGAAATCAACAGTTTAGAAGGATTTGAAAGTTGAGCTGGTCTTGTGTTTGGTCTGATGTTTTGTTTAGATTGATGGATCTATTGGAGAGGGAGCTCTGGATCATAGTGGCATTGTTCGTTTAGATTCTGTAGGGTGACTATCCCAGTGATTTATATCTGGGAAACTCTAGATAGTATTAGGAAAATCTATCCTGATTTGTGTCAGGATAGTTAGATAGGTTTGATTTTTTTTGATTGATTGCTATGGTTGTTAGTATCTGGCTAATACATATGGTTGTTGATTTAATATAAATACCTTAGATAGATTATTAAATTACCTTTGCTTTTAAATTTCGGGGACTAAATTCTTTTAAGGGGGGAGGAATGTGACGACCCGGAATTTTGGGCAATATCAATTTAATATCTTTATTAATAATTAAATTGGATTGATAATTTTCCTTTATAATTTTAATTTAAATTTGTAAATTTAATCTTTAAAAGGGTAATAAATGTTTAATGTGGCAATATTTATTTATATCTTTTCTAACAATTTAAAGTTGGTAAGATTTATCTTTTAAAACTAATAAAAATATATTATATATTATACTGTATATATTGTTATACATATTGTGTATAGGAAATATTTTGTGTTAAATAAAAGATGTGTTTTCAAATTGAAATATATATGTATGTATACATTATGATTTGAAGTTTGTTTTAGAATTTAATATAATAATTCTCAAAAACTAATGTTAAAAATATTTTCTATTTAAAATGTATATATATATTTGTAACGTATTGAAAATGGAAAGTATTGATTTAAATTTAATAAAAAGTGCTTTCAAACTTTAATACATAGTTTGTAATTTGGAAATTATAATTTAACATAATACTTTCCAAAGGTTATTTGGAATTTAAATTTTTTTTAACAACAAAGATAATTTCTTATTTATTTAAATTATATTTTGAGCTTGAGTTTAAAATAGGACTAAATTTAAAAGTTCATCTTCTTTCGTTTCCAATATTCTTCCATTTTAAAATTTAAACATAAGATAATTTGGTTTGAAAAATATATGTATATATATATAGTTAAAATAAAATCTTCAAGCGTATAAACATATAATACATTTATTTGATTTAAAAACATAAGCTATTTATAAACAAATGTTTACAAAAATTTCACACTTGTATATTTATTAAAATTTAAAAGCTTATTTATAAGAAGACAAAAAATTTATATACATATAAATATGCTACATAAATATAAGAAATTTATGTAATATTGTCTTTAAACACTTGTAAAACAATAATGAAGTGTTAAAACACTTGTAAACTTATAAAGTCATGATTTCAATATTTGTAAGCTATTTAGCACATAAGTGAACAAGTGGAAAATTAACCTTTAATTTAAAACAAATTTTTAATTAAGTGACATAGGTTTTAAAAAAATAAAATTTAACTGAGATTTCAGTTGAGTCTTCTTTGTTCTTTAGTTCTTCACCATTACAATTGTATTTTTAAAAAGGAAAGATATTGAAACCTAGAAACTAAATCTGAGACATGAAAAATCAAAAGAAGAAAATCAAGGCCAAGTTCAACATCAATTTCAAAATCTTCAAATGCAATCAGGTAAGGCAATCAAACAATGAGATGAACAAATTCAAAGATCAACAGCCAGATTAAAATTCAACAAATTAAAAGGAGTTCAAATTGAAAACAAGCCTGGAAAACAAGTTTTCTGTTCTCTGTCTCTGTTCTAGATGCCTAGAGAGTAAACATACATTTTTCTTAAAAACAGTTTAAACCTGTGATTTTAATAAAATGCGTGTGATAGAATTTGTGTGGCAATATTGTTTGTATATTTATCTGAATGTGAATGCATGCTTGAATATCTGAAGTGACAGTATGTATATAAATTTTGGCCTCTGTTATTTTACAGGATTGAAATAAACTTTTAAAATTTTTATCTTCTCGTATTAAATTTCAGACATTGATTTCTAAAAAGAAAACGTGTATAACAATGTGATGTTAATTGTAAAAATGAACTCAGAAAATTATATTATGTTTTTATCTTAAAAATTTATAAAATACAGTGAATATTTAAACATGGGTTAAAATTGATCGAGTGAAATTCAATCTTTGGTTATAAAATCTGATTCATATAAAAAAATGATGAATTATGATGGGAGTATCGTGATTTTTAGTTGGGAAATTGGTGAGTTATTTTGAATTGTTCAATTTCGGGTGTGTCGACAATTGCCGATGATCTGGGATGATCTGAGACTCGGGGTTAGAATTGGAGTTGGCTGAGTTGTCGACGAATGCAGGAAAATTGGTGAGGTAATTTTTCGATGGCTGTGGTGGTCATGCTAAGGCGAACTAGGGTTCGGTGGTAGTTTGGGAACGAGGTGTTTCGCAAGGCAATGGCAATGGCCATTAGGGATCGGAGTGATTCGCGAGGTGGGGTTGTTGTTCGTTAGAGTGTGGCACATCTTCAAGAAGGTCGGCTGATGATACCGATGAAGGACGCGACGGCGATGGATGTTTCCGATCGAGAATTTGGATTACAGATTGATCGATTGCCTTGATTTTTATCTGCTATCGTTTTGGTTGATCGGAGGGGACGAGGAGATTGGTATCGTGATGCTCGACTTGTTGATGGCCAAAGAGATTGTCATAGGAGGCTAGAAGCACTGTGCATGTGCACGGTGCACCTCTGATATCTGGTGAAGTTTGAATTCGAGAAGAACCTGGATTGCTTGGGGAGGTCTCGTGAGTGTTGCGTGATCGACTCGAAGCAGAGGACGAATGCAAGTGTACCGTGTTTTGTTCGGGAAAGGTATGAGTTTGACTCGAGTAACTTTGATTTTGCAAACCGTTTTCAATTATGGAAGAAGTGATGCCAGGTTTTTTAATAAATAAGCATGAACAGTTTAAACTTTCAAAGTTTAAGATATTTTTGTTTCCAAAGGTAATGTTTTTAAGTTTTAAAAGCAAAGTAAAATCAAGTTTTAAATATAATTAAAGTAGTTAATTTTTTAAGATATGATAATCAAAATTTTAAAATAACTATATGTTAAAATGTATTTAAACAATCTTTAGAAGATTTCAAGGACTTAAAGGTTAAAATTAAGGTGTTTAAATTTCTTTTGAATTGTAATTGATTTGTAAATGTTTTATTTGTTATATGGTTTAATGATAAAATTATGTAAATCAATTAAAAATAAAGAGTTTGTCTTTAAGTTATTAAGATTTTGATTAATTTAAAATAATTAATTTGTGAAGATAAATAAGGTTAATTAATTATTGTTATTAACTTAAGAATAGTTAATTAATGTAAGTGATTTGTAAATTAATAAAGGTTTAATTAAGATAAATGATTTTCTTAATTAATTAAGGATTTTTAAATATAAGAACTTAACTAATTATTTAATTAATTTTAAATGATTAGTTAATTGTTTGGTTATTTTAAATAATCACTTAATTATAAATTAATGAAGTATAATTACTTAATAAAGTAATTAATGGATAATTACTGAATGTAACTGAGAAAAGGGAAATTACTTATGGAAGTAATTAGTGGGAAATTACTTATGAAAGTAATTGAATGGAAGTGATTAAGTGTAAATCACTTGGTGTTATTAATTAAATGATTAATTAATATAATCGATTAAAGAATCAATCAATTAATTAAAGAGTAATTAATTAATTAAAGGATTAATTAATATAATTAACTAAAGAATTAATTAATTAATTAAAGAGTAATTAATTAATTAATGGATTAAGGTTAATTAATGATGTGATTAATTACTTGTTAAAGTAATTAATTAAGAGATTAATTAATTAAAGAAAGTAACTAGAGGATCATTAATTAACTAATGAAGTAATTAATTAAGGATTATTAATTAATGTAATTAATTATTAATTATTTAATTAAGTAATTAAGGCTTAATTAATGTAATTAATTAAAGGATTAATATAATTAATTAAGAAGTTAATTTATTAAGGTAAGTGATTACAAGGTGGTTATTTACCGTTTATGATTAATTAAGGCTAATTAATGAGGATGGTTAATTAAAATTAATTATTTAATTAATTAAAAGGTTAATTAATTAATGATGATCATTAATTAATATAATTAATGAAATTAACCAAGGTTGATTAATAGAAGTGATTAATTAAATTATGATTAATTATTTGTAATTGATTAATGATTAATGTAATTAATTATAGTTAATTAATTAATGGAAGTAAATGGAGGATCATTAATTAATGTGATTAATGATAGTAATTAAAGGTTAATTACTGTAATTGGTTAAAGATAATTAATTTGTGTAATTAATTAGGAGGATAATTACTTAATATAATTAAATGATAATTACTTAATGTAATTAAAGGTTAATTAATCAAGGAAGATTAATTAAGGAAGATTATTGAGAGATGATTGATTAATTAATTTGTAAATTAATTAATGTTAAGTAAGAAGGATTAAGGTAATCCAAGTGGCTAAAGGTTAGCAATTAATTTAATTAGGGGTTAATTAAATTGATTAAGGGTGAACCAAACCTGCTTATGGATGATTGATTGATATTGGATGATATGGATATGATATCTCAGATATGTGATATGTGCTGCTCTATGAGATGATTGGTTGATATGAATTATCTATATGTGATATTTTGAATCATCTATCTGTTTATGTTATTCCGAATATAAGTTTAAACCCTTAAATAACTTGGATATTTAAATGGCGTTTGGATTTCGGTGAGACCGGGATCGGGTTTCCGAATTTGGATATCTGAAAACCACATCGATCCAAATTAAACGTTAGGTCGTGAATCCAAGTGAAGATCAAGGTGAAAACTCAAGGTGTAAGAACTATTCATCATTAAAAACTCTGAGGGTGATTCCAAGATGAGTTAACGGGGATAGTACTTTCAGGTTTGAGATGGTGATTCAGAGTGGAAGGGCTATGGTCGTTGACTCTGAGGGTGATTCAAAATGAGTGTAACGAGATAGTGCCTTCGGTTTCGTTCGAACCGGGAACGAGCTTGTATGGATTGAATGCTTTCAGAACATCGTCAGGTGGACGATGAGCATTCTAAGATAGATGTGTTCTATAAAGGTAATCGTAGCCTTAAGCCTCATCAACCGGAAATGGCTAAAACAGGGGAGGTGTAGCAAGGTTAAGTGGATAAAGTAGGTAACACCCAAGTAGGACGAGATTTACCCCTGTCTAGAGGTCCCTTTCTATTTCAGCTTAGTGTGTGGTTGGTCGCGCCAACCAGGGGGTGGTCTTATTCGGGACTATCCAGTAAGGGATGGTTCCAGCCTTTTGTTGCAAGGGATTTAGGGTGGATCCTCGGTACGGTGATCTAGACCCCATGCCGTGACGGGCAGTACCGCAGTAGCCCTACCATTGATGGAAACTCATTCTTCCTACGTGCCCTTACGGTTTTGATTGTATTACCCACTTTTGTGGCTAGTAGCTGGAATTTAATGAATGTAACAATTTCGGCTATTTTCTATTTACTTGAAAACCCTAGACACTATTATAATATCACTGGATTTCTTATCAAATGTTTTGGTTAGCGTACAGTAATTTTTTTTCCAAGTTTATGTGTGAGAAGTCTTACGTGATACCTTTATTTCCAAAGGTTTTCAAAGTTAAAATTTTTTAAACCATTTACTCACACCAGACCCATGTCTGACCCAAGTGTTTATTTCCTGTTTTATTAAACTCTTGGGTACTCATATTTTGTATGAGTAGTCGAGGGATTCAGGTTAGCTTTGACGAATTCTAGAGGAGATTTGGAGCAGGAGTCTTCAGCGAGTAGATATATAGTGGTTTCGCTGTGTTTGAGTTGTTTCTGTATCTCTTTGATATCTTGAGTTGTATAGTTAGACAGGTGTTTATAACTGTCTATTATGTGATGTATAAGTTATGTAACTCTGATGTATATGATACTATGTAATATCTTATGTGATATATTATATTTCATTCGTTCCGCTGTGAGGTTATATTGTTGTTGTTTCTTCTTTCCTATTCTTTTCTTCTTCTATACCTTTCTTTCTTAATTCATAATGCATCTTTCTGGAAGATGGAAGACGGGTCTTGACACAAATGTTGTTGACAGTTTCGCAATTTCCATCATCCGAAGGAAGCAACTAATGATAATAGAATGAACCTTCTATAAAACTGCCTCTCCTTGGAGGTTCACCCGTATTCCCTAAAGAAGAGAGTGGATATGTGAGAACACAGAAAGTGACTCTATGAAGTGCTAATCGTTGATCAATAATTTAAACAAATGTGTGCGGGTCCAATTTTCCGCAATGCCACCAATATTGGCATAGGTGGTCTTCCATACCAAGGGGTAAATTCAGTCACTCCAGTCTTAAGGATGATGTTGTGCTGAATCATGTGCACAATCATAAGGGCAATCGGATGTAGATTTTCCGTCTTCCAAACATTGACATCCGAGGAAAAGATCTTGTGCAAAATCTTTGAGTCGGTCCCTACAAAATCATCTAAGTCCACGTCCTTCGCGAAAGCCTCCAAAATCTTACCGAGAGCATCATTAGCGAGCTCAATCAAGACATCCTTCACCTCTGAATGAATCAAAATATTGCCTCCATCGAAATATTGTGCCAACTGGACATCAAAAAGCCAGGTGTAGCACAGGTAACATTCCCGCTAGCAGAGGATCGATGCAAATCCTACTGCGACGAATAGCTCTTCCGACCCGAAAGCAGTGAAACCTTCTACTCATTCTGGTCCAGCCAAGCGGTCACTTGTTGGTTGAGATCATAATGGTGCGAGGAAAAACCGACAGTGTGAAAAAGTGTCTTAAGCTAAGAAGTGGTCGGAGGGAGGGAACAGGGTTTAGATATTAAGTGGCGGTGGGGCGAGATCTAACGTGCAAAAGAAGCATGAGGGGGAGGCGATGCTACTGCTCCTAGAGAAAATCGGCATCACCTAGGGGAGAAACGAAAGAAAGAGGCTAATACTTAGATGAAAAGAAGGATGGGGATTGGGTTCGACTTGTTGAGAAATGAGGACGAAAGAAGGCAACTGGGGAAATTCAGACATGACTTTTATGTCCCGTTCCAAGTTCAAGTTGTGCCAAAACTCGTTATTTGGTAGACCGATCTTGGTTTACTGCTAGGTGATCAACCGCCAAACCGGCTTTGGGCGTTAATTGAACCTAGACTTTATTAGGGTTGGACTAAATTATAATAATCATTTAGTGCCGTCTCATTCGATATGACACAATCCGAACAATTCATGTCCATATCACAGCGATGTCAAAGCCTATCGCCTAGTGTCGAAATATGCTCTAGCAATTCACAATAGTCCCAACAAAACTGCTAGAACCAGCAACAATTCCAAAACCCCGAAAATATTCTGGTTGTTATTTCTTGCCTACTTCACTTGGAAATATTCTTCCAATAGCTAATGGGTTCAACAACACTTCAAATTACTACTCCAATAAAATTGAATGTCATTCCTATTTTGTTTGTACCTTAAAGAGAGAAGATATTAAAACCTTGATTTTGTAAATCGAAAATCACTAAACTAAATATAAGCTCCTTTATAGTTGTTTCTAAATAATAGAAACTAATTCATACCAAAAAATCCCTTAAAATCAAACTTATATATATAAATATTTTAGGGTCTTCAAAAACCTACTTTTAAAACACAAATTTCTCGAATGGAAAAACTATTTCCTTGCCAAAAATCAAAATCAAGCCTTCACTGATATATAAAACTATATAAGGATTTCAAAAATTAATCATAAACTAAAAATTTCTTAACATGACCAACTTAATGTTATACATGTCTCTTTGAGAATTAAAATTTCTAAACATTCTCGAAACAAAATTTCAAAAATTAATCCTTCGGAAAAGAAATCCTTTGAAAACCCTTTTTTCCAAACTCTAAGGCATCCTAGAGGTGATCAATGAATGCACCCTAGCAAAAGCTTGCTTCCAGACAATTACGACATACAAGCTCTTATTTATTGCCCATTAGGAATAAATGTGTGTCTTCAACTAGGACTCGTCATCAAAATCCAAAATCATAAGATAGTTAGAATATCAACCATCAAATCGAACACCACCAATCTTTGAGATTCTTCAACATGTCATACTCATACTCTTCATCAACAGTGCTTTACGCATCGCCAGCGTTCCTGAGATACTTCAGAGCTGGCGTGAAAATCTTAACTCTAAGTTGTTTCCAACCCATACTTGCTTTGCCATTCCCTTGGAGTGGAACTACAACTACTTTTATAGTCTAAACTCTTAGAATCTAAAGTAAAAATGTAATATTTCTAGATAGGAATGTACAAATCCATTCTCTCAATTTATCCTAATTCCACTGATCTATTAACCGAGGCTCCGATAAGAAAATGTAACAATCCATACCTTTATGGGCCTAAATTTCGACAAAAATCAAAACCCAAGTCCATCAAAGCACAGATCGTTGGATATGGTACCTGTAAATAAGCATGATCATTATCAATGATTAATAGAAATCTAAATTCATAGAGGAAACAATAATAGGGTAAAAATACTAACAATTACTACTACCTTGGAATTTATTGTATTTCTCGGATAATAGATTGTCACATCAGCATCGAGCATGAGAGAAAAGAAGACTTCTCCAACAACAAAACACATCCAGCTCCAGTGGCATGTTCCTCTAAATTATATACGATGGGTTGTAATGAGGAGGGAGTTAGAACATTCTGGTGACTGAAAAATCTATAAACTGTCCATAATGTAAATTTATACCAATTGGTTTAAATTTAATAGTTATATCCATTAAGGTTAAAAATGCTAATATAACCTCGCATCATACTCATGATTACTTACTTACCCCTTCCAAAGGTACAAATTACTGATGAAGCCTTATCACTACCTAATACTTCTAAACCCGTTTGCCACTTAATACTTCTAAATATGAAGCAGGCTTCTATAATTATCACAAAATTCTTTTAAAAGAGAAATAGGCAGACTTTGCCTTTTAAAACCTCAATCAAGGTAGACCCATCATTTAAGGCCTATTCCCAAGGTGGTTTTCTAACAATGGTCGATGGGTCCCAATTACAAAGACCTCAAGAAACTTTTTAAGGCTTCCAACTTTTATTGTCCAACTATTACCACGTCTATCGCTAATAAAATCGTAGCAACGTAAGAGACAGTACCTATATCACTTAATACCATAGAAAGGACTAGGTGGACTTCTGACCATTTAATACCTACCCAGCATTAAGCAGACTCCTCATTAATACTATCTTTATTACGGCCTTAGCAATATGAGAGACCGTATCAAAGCCACTTAATACCTCATTAATAAGGATTAGGCAAACCCCTGATTGTTTAACATCTAGTTATAGGTAGGCCTTTGCCATTTGATACCTAACCTCAAAGTGGACTCCTCAATGGTACTATCTAGCTGACATTGCTTGGAATCTCACTCGGTTACTTAATACTTCTTTTTTTGAAAAAGGAGAAAAATTAGAATAGCCACTTAATACCTCAAACCCAAAGCGAATCCTTCCCAAGATATCCACTATAACTCTTAATTATAAATATGAAATCTCATTAGGTTGCTTCTTTTGGCAGGAAGGCGGGCCCTACAACCACTTAATACCTCAACACTAAAGTAAACCCTTTTAGAGACATACTTATTTATTTGGAATCTCACAAATTACTTAATACTTCCTTTTAGGAGAGAGACGGACCTTACAGCCACTTAATATCTTAAACCAAAAGTAAACTCCTATGGAGATATCCCTCATCTCTCTTAATTTCAAATTTGCATCATTTAATACCTTTCAATTAAGAAAACGGACCCAATATCTCACATTGTCACGGGTCCTAGCATTAGTGGTATCTCACATCGGCAGTGAATTCATCCGATTGCTGGTATCCCCAAAGTAAAGGGCAGTCTTCTATCGAATGCTCTACTGACCTGGCATCACTAACCTACCAAGTCCAATTAATCATCCTAGGTCTTTACTTATATTATCGTAGATAGATATTGGACTTAGCGTACTAATTTCCTTTTTATTTAGGGAAATAGATTTAACCATAAACAATTATCTACCCATAAATACCCCTTTTATGCTCATAAATGTCAATTTTTGCATAAAATTCTAACGGATATTTCCTAAGACATTTATTTATGATTACTAATTAGAAATTAGTAACCATTTTAACTATTCAATTGTTATTAATCCAACTTCATTACTTATCAGTCCTGTTAGTCCATTTAACCAATTAAATTCTTGTAACTCCCATATTTATTACCATTTATTTCCCATTTATTGGAGTTATAACCTTTTAAGTTATTTTCCCATGAATTAATTATCCTTAGGGTGAATATTACGTGTATGCGATGTTATAAGCTTTTTATTTAATTATTATAAGCGTAGTAAATTACGTAGAACCATCTACTTTTATCAAATATATTCTAGTTATATATCTTCATTGGAATATTATATTCCATGTTCAATTGTTGGAATCATATCTAAAAGATTATCCCTTATAATTTCTATAAATTAGTCCAAAAATGATTTAAATTTAAAACATAAAAGATTACATCATTTGAGATTACAAGGAATAATCATTTCTTTTTATACTAAAATAAACGGTGTAAACTACAATGAGTTCATAATTTACAATCTCCTTTTCTTTTTGTTTGCATCTATTCCTTGTTTGATCAAACGCTATAATTTTCTAAAAGAAAATGAAATCAAACTAATTTACAAATACTAAGCAGATCTAAATTCCAACAATTCCAAATATAGAAAAGTTTACATTCCAACAATATTAGGGTAATAATCCAAATTCATAACATTATTATACGCTTTATTTTAGATATAGAATAAATTTCACTCAATCGATATTCTAAATTCATACTTTTTGGGCCGATTTCCAGATGAGGTTATAAATAATTATAAATCAATTCATAAATGAGAATATGTAAGCGATATTTACTATATTCAAGTTATATTCAATTTGTTGCCTGCAACTCATATACAATCATCTAGTTAGGCATAATAATCAAATAAAAACCAATGAAATAATTTTCATATTATAACAATCTATAAAATGCCCCCTACTTTGATCCAAATCTCCAGATTTGAAGTAGAACCTTTAATCATCTCCAAATCCTTTATAATCCAAGAAATGTGTATAAATGGTTTATACATACATTAGAATTACAAATCTAAGAAGATATTGGGACTGGTAGATAAAATAGATACAAATATATAAATTACCTCAAATAAGCATATAGTTGACTCTCGTTCTTCTCCTCTTTATTAGATTTCTATTCTTCTCCAATTTGTATGAATATAGATATAAATATCTAGTTTTTTAACTTAGAAAGAAATTAGGGAATACGAAATGGCAGATGCTTTGCTATTGCCACTAGAATCAATCACAACCATATGATTTAGAATACCAAATTGGTGCCGTTGTGGCCTAGGTTTATTGCACCCACGATTACCCAACCAGTCAACCGCTTCATATGCACCAGTCAATCGCAACATGTCGACCGGTCACAGCGAACGTCGATCTGTGGGCTCGGGAAAATAATTAATAAATGCTAATTTTTCTTATTTATTTATTTTCATTTCGAATTCGTTTTTCGTCAGTAACTTCATCGTTTGGACTCCGATTGTAAAACTGCAAACATAAAAGCTGCTTAGAATTTCACCACCAAAGCATTGGTGCAAATTTCATGGTAAAATTTCATCATATGCACAAATTCCATTTTCGAAGCCTAATTAATTAATTAATTAACTAACTAATTAAATAAATAATTAAATAACTATCGTCAAATAATAGGATGTTACATTCTTTCCTCTTGAAAAGAATTTCATCCCTAAAATTTCGCCAATGATTATGTCATGGTTTTGGCTCTTAATTATCCTAAATTACACAATCAATAAGTGCATAATCAATTTTGCAGCCAAACGTGCACAAGTGCATAGTGTGTTACTATATCACTACGCCGAAAATATATATGTGTAATGATTCTAAATCGGATCCTCCTATATGAATGCATTTTTTTTTTCAAAATTTTTTTGGCAACATGATGCAAACAACCTACATATATACTAGCAATTCTACATATGTGCCGCTTATTGCAAAACATTCAACCAAAACCCTCATACTTTAGGAGTAGAAGTACAAAGCAACCAATTTTTGCATCCACTTCCTACCATCCAATAATCTAATGCGTCAAAAAATTGCTTCCTAAACTTTACTCATATGCCAGAAAAAGGAATTTAGGTGGAGAATTTAACATTCTTAACAAACTATAATCTTCTTTTTTCCGCAGTACAGTGGAAGTTTCATCGCTGCTCCGGATTTAGCCCAAATTTTCCACATAAAAAACACTAAAGAGGCTTATTTGCAAGCTCTAAAATAGAATAAGTCTAAAAATAGATTTGCACACATTGATGATAAGGTATGGTAATAGAAATTCCGAATGTAAAATAACTTTTTCCTTGTTATCGCATGTATTTATCACATCATCGATCCTAATGCACAGCTAAATTTGCAAATCCTAACTCTATTTTCCTTCCCTATGCCTCACATGTGGCTTTCAAAATCAAAAATTTCATAAAAAGTCTATCACACTTTTCAAATGCGTATGTTAAAATAAGATTCCAAAATATTTAGACGCACATTTTACCTTGAAATAAAATTTTGGACAAAAACTCTAAAAATAATTTAAGAGTACAAAAAAAACACAAAACCTTTTTTCAAAAGTGAACTTTTTAATCAAGGTGAAACTTCTCCAAATGTTTTTCTTCTTAAAAATTTTGATAGATCAAGCTACAATTTCAACGTAGTCGAAAGTCGGTTATGCGCTAAATGTGTAAATCAAATTTAAAAATTCTACAACTAACCTTTACCTATAAAACCTGGCATTTTATCTAAAACTGTCATCACATCTATTATTGAAATTTTTTTGCTTTTAAGGAGCATGAGCTATGATCTGTGATATCAAAACAACTTTGTTATCTCCTTCACCAAAATTTTCCAAATATTCTAAACTTCCAGCCTTATATTGCATTTACTGTTAGTCAAGTGTCTTTATGATATTTCCATACTTATACTACTTCTTTACCATGCATATATAAGAGCAGTTTGCATGCCTAGAAAAAATAACATAGTAAATAAAAATAAACTTAAAATATCATGCATGCCTTTTACAAGAGACAACTATTAGTTACAACTAAAACAACCTAACAAAAAGAACAAATACTGGAAGAAAAAAGATAACAACTCCATAAATCCTATAATAATGCCTATAGAATATGAGATGCCTTGCTCCATGGTTGGAGCTCAATCCATTGCTACGACCCTTAAATGGTCATTGCATGGTAGCTATGCACCCAATCTCATTCCGTCGGCGCTGCTGATGTTGTTGACGGATGCAAAATTGCCATCTTCCTATGGAAGGATCTAATGATGGAAAAGGGAACCTTTTACAAAACTGCCTTTCCATGGAGGTTTATCCAAATTCCCTAAAGACGAGAAATGGTAGATGAAAATAGGGAAAAATGACTATATGGAGTGCTAATCCATGACCAATAAATTGAATCAAAATGGTGCGGGTCCAACTAATGGCGATGCCGCCAATACTAGCAAAGTTGGTCTTCTACAGTAAGGGATAAATCTAGTAATAACTTCCCATCTTAGGGATGACGTTATGCTGAACGATGCGCATAATCAAACAAGCAGTCGGACGTAGATTATCCATCTTCCAAACACCGATATCCTATCAAAAGATCTATTTTAAAATCTTTGAGTCGTTCACTACGAAATCATCCAAGTCTGCATCGTTTGCAGAGGCCTCCAAAATCTCAACGAGATCATCATTAGATAGCTCAATCAAGACACCCTTCACCTCCGAATCAATCAAACTATTACTTCCTTCGAAATTCTGTGCCAACATGACATCGAAAAGGTAGATGCAGCATGGGTAACATTCCTGCTCAAAAGTCTCAAAGTAGAGGATAGGTGCAAATCCTACCATGACAAAGAGCTCTTCCAGTCCAAAAGCGGGGAAACCTTCTACTCATTCTGGTCTAGCCAAGTGCCCTCTTGAGGGTTGAGACCATAATGGTTCGAGAAAAAACTGGTAGGGTGGATAGGTATCTTAGGATAAGAAGTGGTTGGAGGGAGGGAACAGGGTTAATATCTGTAGCGATGGTGGGGCGAGATCTAACATGAAAAACTAGCATGAGGGGGAGGCGAGGCTGCAGATCTAAGGGAAAAGCGGCGTCGCCCAGAGGAAGAAAGAAAAAGAGAGGCTAATACTTAGATGAGGAGGTGGATGGAGACTGGGTTCGGCTTGTTGAGGAAGGAGGAACGAAATAAAGAAACTAGGGAAATTCAGATGCGATTTTATAGTTTCATTCCTGAAACGCTCCACACCCCTCAGTATACCCAAAAAGGACACACTAAAGAATGTGGTATGTTATAGGTATAGCTAAAATATCACAGAAACTAAGATTCACAAGAGAAATAGGTAAAAACAGCGGAAAAATTTAAGTAGCAATTCACTACTTGGAATTAAACTACATCAATAGGTTATAAAAACAATATATGTCTAAAAACCCAAATTCTCATGTCTTATGAAAATTATATATCAGACTCATATCATCAGAGTACATAAATATTAATAATCATCACTCTCACAAGTACCAGTAAATCAAAAGCCAAATGAAAAGATGAAGAATACATGAAGAACTCCAGGAATGTATCTCCAAGAAATCCGAATCTATTGTCCTCGACTGTGCTAACCTATGGGGGAGAAAAGGCAAAATAGAGGAGTGTGTCAGACAATAAGTCTGGTGAGTGAAAGTAATTACTAGCATTTCTAAGCAAGATAAAGATAATAGACTAAGCAATAGTTCTAATATGGAAAGAAAATACTGAAAAGCTAAAACTGGGGTAAAATACCGTTTCTGATTCTGTTTGACCATTTGTTTTGATTGTTTCGATTGTCTACACTTGTCCTTAACTGTTGTGATTAGGCTGAAACCCTAATCCTATTTTAGTTGCTAATTTGATTAGGGTAAAATCCTAATTCTACCCGTTGATCGGCCTTCTATCCCTGTTGTGCCACTGTGAACAAAACCTGTTGGTCATAGCAAAAGACACCTCTTAGCGCTTGGAACGTAGTAGCGAATTATTTACCCCAATCTATGTTGCACGCTAGGTCATCGTCGGTTTACACTAACTGTTGCCCCTTGTCGTGACCTCTTATTTACCCTAGTCAGCATGAGCGGGCCAAACCTCACCTAATTGTTGTGAGACTATTAGTCCTAGACCTAAAAGAGAATGTTGCCCAGCCTCACCTAGCTGTTGTGAGACCATCAGTCGTAGTCCTTAAAGGGAATGCTGCCGGTATTGGTCCTAACAAAAAAATTCTAGTTTGCGCCCCTTGCCCAAATCCTCAGATTTGAGCTTCTATCTATTGGCCACTTATTTACCCTAATTAGCATAAGCGTGTCCCAGTCTCACCTGCTATTGCGAGACCATTAGTCCTAGATCTGAAAGTGAGTGCTCCTGGTACGGACCACTACTTCTATGTTTGCTTATTAACTTATTCTAAGTTTTAAAATAAGCATCTTCTGTTATTTCTTTCTTTTTAATTATAACCTATGTATTATAATTGTACTTTTTCTTATTAGCTTAATCCAAGATCTAAGTCATAAAATAAGCCTCTTTTTTACTCTTCTATTTTCTATTTTTTATAATTATAAATACTTGTTATAATTGTGCTTTCAAATATCTCAAATTTTCCTATTTCAGTCTATCTCCATCTTATTACAGTTCTTCTTAATTTACATTTGATTTTTATAAATTTGTTGTTTTTCTATTTTAATCCATATTTGCAAATTCTTCTTATTTTTAATATTTTATTTGCATTAAAAGGAATAAAAAGAAATAAACATTTACTTGCTAAGTTCCAACTTAAAACAGACGTAAATAAATGTAAATAACTGTAATTAACTATAAATAACCGAATAAAATAACTGAATAAAAATAGCTGAATAAAACAAACTGAAAAAAACTTTTGAAATTTACTTTAAATGTAAATTGCTTGTTTAAAAACTGTCTCAAAATTATGGAAAATCTACAACTATTAAGAATCCTATTATTTTAAATTACTTAAAAATCTAAAATTATTACAAAAAACTCACCTGTGGTCCTTAGCTCAAGTCCTCGGCCTTCCTGGATCCACTCCTAGGTCATAGAATATTTTTACAAAAAAGAACTCCTCCTTAGAAATTTTTTATATTTTGGGGCTAGCCTCAGGCAATGAACCCAAATAGGAGAAAATCTGAATGAGAAAAATAGCCAGACCTAGGGTTCTATTTATAATGTAGATTAAGGAACTCAGACCATTGGATTTGAAGATTAAATCTAGTGAAACCACATCATAGGCTCTCTAAGGACCGTCGGATTGAAACATGAACGCACAGGATTTGAAAATCTAATGTATGTTGGATCGATTATATAAATGACAAGTACATCACTAATTTAAACTATAGTGTAACAATAATAAAGTATGTAAATAAGAATAATCACACCAGGGATTTTATACTAGTTCGGACCTCCCGTCCAACGTCCAGTCTCGAAGCTCCTCTTCGGAATTTTCTTTCACCAAATAACCCTCACTTCACCCGGAGGAATAGATTTACAATAGCAGAATTTCTTTGTCAAGAGTGTGCTCTCTATTACATAGATATTACATAGATATTTACTATATCCTTTGACACCAGTGACGTTAGTAGTCAGGGAGGCGCCGTGATAAGACAACACTAAAACAAAATTGTAGTGGTCGCGTATAAGGATAAAAGTATGACAAGGCACGTGAGGCATTGCCCAAAGTCGGATACTACCAGTTCGGGTCGTAGGACTGGTGGTAAAGCATCGTAACAACGATGGCCCACCACGTCCAACGCCCCCAAAATCAAATCAAGGTGCACCGATCAAGCCAACATCAATTTAGTAATACGAAGAGGTGTGTCTGCTAGGGGTAGCTAGCCCACTTCGTCCTGACAAGCCATCCTATTTTAGTCATTTCAAATTGGCACAAGTGCCGGGGTCATCCATCATTGTTCTCTTTCTTCAAATCTAGAAAGCTTTCATGAAATCCAACCACTTCATTCTGAATCATCCACCACATACACAGTTGTTAAAATGGTTCCAATATTCACAGAAAGTATGCTAATAAGAGCTCCCGGTCTCTTTAGCAACCAAATGTCATTTTTCACACTGGTTGGTACTTTTATATTTTGTAAACGGTTCACATTTGATGTCAAAATATTATATTCACTTCAGAATATCACTTCATTTCAAATTACCATATTTAATCAAAATATGTCATTTTCACTTGAAAGTATCATTTCAAATTTCAACTTAGGCTGTAACCTTATTTAACCACATTCACATTTAAATCAATGATTTAAAAATAAATATCTCAACGTTGCATAGTTTGAAAATTTATAAAAAGGTTCGAATAGTTATAAATAGTTTAAAACATTTTAAATAGTTTGGAGATTTAAAGCTGTTTATTATAAAATGGTTTGGGTATTGAAAATGGTTTATATATTAAAATAGTTTGGAAAATCTAAAAAATTTGAATATTAAAAAGAATAGATTTTAAACAGTTTATATTAAAATAATTTATTTTGAACATATTATCAAATCAAACTCTTTCTTTCCATTTCAACAAATCTAGGCCATGTCCAAATTTCAAATCAACAAAACTCAATTTCCAATCTTTCATTTCAATTTACTCAATTTTAATTTAGCTTCAAATCAACTTGATTTCAATTTCAATTCAAAATAACTTCCATTTTTGAAACATTCATTTTTAACTTCAAATTCAATTCCAATTCCAATTTACTGGTTTAAATCAAATTAACCTCGTTGTTCGATTTTAAGATACAAATCTTTAAAATAATTCAATTTTCAAAATTAAAGTCATATATCGATAACTTCACATTTCCAATTCAATTCTTCAAAATAATTTCTTTTAACCAATTTCAATTTCAACATTTCAAAGCTTGAATTAGAAAATAATTTAATTCATATAAATCCACAATGTATTACCTTTTAAAACAATTTCATTTAACCAAAATCAAAAAATCAATTATTTTAAAACCATTGAATTTAACCAATCTGGTGTCCGTATATAGTTTTCTACCCTATGGACAAGTAATTAGTTATTTCAATTTTAAGTATAGAGACGAATATATATCATTTCAATCCAAATCAAGGTGTCATATGTATATATGATTTCAACCTATTTCTTAATTTATTCAAAATAAATTAAATAACAATTTATATGCTTTCAATTAACATATAGGGTGATAACATGGATATATATAAATAAATAAGCATCCAATCATCCCAAATGTCAACAAGTAGACATCCATCACAGTCAACATCCAAATCAACCAATAAATCACAACAATTGACTATTTATCAATATCATGGGCTTAACTAGCAATTAAATTCAATATTAATGTATATCTCAATTTAAATTCAATATAAAATTGAAATTAAATTAAATGTCAATTTAAACTACTAAACAACAACCAATAAAATTCTTATCACTTCATAAATTTAATTCAACTAACATAAGAAGATTTAGTATTGCGTGAGTGGGTTAAATCACTCACCTTTAGTTTATAGCCCATTTAAAATATAATATATTGAAATGTAGGTTTTCAATATTTGTAAATTCAATGGTACTAATTTCAAACCCTAATTCTATCGTATATAGAAGTTAGCTTCTAAAATCAATTTTTTAAATTAAATTCCTTTAACTGATTTCTACGCGTTTCGAGCTCGCACGATCAAACGATAGGTCTGATCACCACGAAACTTGAAATCCTATAATAATTCACTATTATGGATCCGATGAAAATGGTTTCGTCGAAATCCAAGACATTGCCCAAAAAGACTAATTTTACACGTTAATTAAATAAATTATATATTTAAAAATCCATTTAATCATTTTTATATTCAAATTTAGAAGTTAACCATTTTCATCATTCCTGATTACACAAAAAATTAGTGATCTTTTTTATAATTAAATTATCCGTGTAAAAATCCAATATTTAAGTATTATACTAATTTTAGTGTTCAATTACAACTGTAATAATTTCCTAGTTAATTATATTTTAATTTGAATAAATTCTATTATATTGACTTACAAGTTCTTATTACCAAATCAATAAATACCTTGTGAAATTATTAAACATAAGTTTCCATTTTATTACACTCATTACTCTCAATTAACATCTTTTATTCTATTAACAGCAATATTTCAATTACATTAAATTTCAACAATTGATTTCCAAATTAATTTCAAACGGATTAAATAATAAGATGAAAATTAAATCAATTGTTGCAACTTAGTAGTTTAAACCCATTTGTAAATTTATTATTTACAGCAAAGATTAATAAATTTACGTACAAAATAATATATTTCATATTCAATATTAAAACTTATTTCAATTAATAACATATGGTTTCATCATTAAATACAGCATTTATTTTATCCCTCATTGACCTTTATTATTGCCATTTATTGAAATTTCATTAAACGGTTGCCAATTACATTCAATCAATATTAATAAATTATATTCTAATAATTTTTTTCATTAACAAATCATAAATATTACATTTTTGACAATATTAAATTCCAAAAATCTTATTAAATCTAGTATTTTTGATTATCAAAAATACGGGTCATTACAATTGAATTAAAAAGTAGAAGAAACCTAAGTATGAAATGATTCGTTAATGAATATTAGTATTAAATGGAAATCAAGTTATATAAGTAAGTAATAACTTTGAATTAAATTGCAAAGAAACTTATATAATATTTTAAGAATTGATTTATTGATGTTTTAAATAATCGATTGGCAAAATAAATTATGTAAGTAAATGAATGTAAATTAACTCTTTTATGAATGAAAATAAATGATGATAAAAAAACCAATAGAATAAACTAAATAATATTTAAAATTCTACGTTGTTTGACTTATGGAAAGTTTGGAAATCGATACTTCAAATGGTTTAACGTTGTATAAATAATTTATTAAGTAATTATCTAAGGCTGTTGAGCATAAGGTATAGTTAGTAGTTATTTTCTCACCCTTGTACGATGAAAAATTTCTGAACCAAAACTAACTATTAGTCTTGATTGTTATGGATGTGTGATGGATTCTTTTTTACATATAATGGTTGAGCTTCTTTTTCGTTTGCATATGATTATTATATAAGTTGTGTTGCTTGTATTATTAATTGAAACAACTAAATATTACTC
Source organism: Allium cepa (assembly GCA_030765085.1). Taxonomy (NCBI): domain Eukaryota; kingdom Viridiplantae; phylum Streptophyta; class Magnoliopsida; order Asparagales; family Amaryllidaceae; genus Allium; species Allium cepa. Next base: position 707,323,377 of record CM060941.1, read on the forward strand.
TTCCTATATAGTTTTAACTCTTTTAGATTATGTAAGTAAAATACAGGTTTATGGAAGCAATAACTATTGCTTTTGGTTTCATAAATAAAGTTTGTTTACCCCACAAATAGGTACATTTTCGGGTTAGGGTTTTAGAAGGGTATTTTATTGTTGTTCCTATGGTTGGGGATGTTTTATTATTGAAATAAGATATATAATAAAATTATTGATATTATTATTTTTCGGACCTATCCGCGCAAAGGAGACTCTACTGAATTTTTTCATAAATTTAGGACTCAGAAATTTTTTTTCATGGAAGGGAATTCATTTTCAAAATTTATATTAAACTTAAGTATGTAAATTTAATTGTTTATAAGTTGATTACTTTGAATAAAACATATCAAATTTCATGTTTCCTTCTGGTTCCTTTTAAGGGATGAAAATTTTTGAGTGAGGGAGATTGTAACGACCCATAATTTTGATAATTAAAAATGTATAATTTAATAATATTTTTGGAATTCAATATTGTCCAAAATTTAAAATTTATGATTTCTTGATGAAGAAAATTATTAGACTATAATTTAATAATATTGGTTGAATGTAATTGACAACTGTTTAATGAAATTTCAATAAATGGCAATAATAAAGGTTAATGAGGAATAAACTAAATGTTGTGTTTAATGATGAAACCATATGTTATTAATTGAAATATGTTTTAATATTGAATATGAAATCAATTATTTTGTACGTAAATTTATTAATCTTTGCTATAAACAATAACTTTACAAATGGGTTTAAATTACTAAGTTGTAACAATTGATTTATTCTCATCTTATTATTTAATCTATTCGAAATTAATTTGGAAATCAGTTGTTGAAATTTAGTGTAACTTAAATATTACTGTTAATAGAAGAAAAGATGTTATTATGGAGTTATCAGTGTAATAAAATGGAAACTTATGTTTAATAATTTCAGAAGGTATTTATTGATTTGATAATAAGAATATGTAAATCAAAATAATATAATTTACTTAAACTAAAATATAATCAAGTGAGATTTTATTACAGTTGTAATTGAATGCTAAAATTAGTGTAATATTTAAATATTGAATTTTTACATAGATAATTTAATTTTAAAAATGATCATTAAATTTTTGTGTAATCAGGAATGATGAAAATGGTTAACTTTTAAATTTAAATTTATAAGTGATTAAATTGATTTTTAAATTAATAATTCATTTAATTAACGTGTAAAATTATTCTTTTTTAACACTATATTGGGTTTCCATGAAACTAGTTTCATCGGGTCTATAATAGTGAATTATTGTAGGATTTCAAGTTTTGTAGCGATCAGACTTATCGTTTGATCGTGCGAGCTCGAAACGCGTAGAAATCAGTTAAAGGAATTTAAATTAGAAAAATTGATTTTAAAAGCTAATTTCTATAAGCAGTAGAATTAGGGTTTGAAATTAGTTCCATTGAATTTAAAAGTATTGAAAACCTATATTTCGATATATTGGATTTTAAATAGACTATAAACCAAAGATGAGTGATTTAACCCATTCACGCAATACTAAATTTTCTTATGTTAGTTGAATTAAATTTATGAAGTAATAAGAATTTTATTGCTTGATGTTTGGTAGTTTAAATTGACATTTAAATTAATTTGAATTTTATATTGAATTTAATTTGACTTTTAAACTAATATTGAATTTAATTGCTAGTTAAGTACATGATACTGGTAACTAGTTAATTGTTGTGATTTATTGGCTGATTTAGATGTTGGCTGTAATGGATGTCTATTTGTTGACATTTTGGATGATTAGATGTTTATTTATTTATACGTATACCTATTATCACCCTGTGTATTAACTGAAAGCATGTAAATTGTTATTTAAATTATTTCGAATAAATTAAGAAATAGGTTGAAATGATATATATCTATGACACCTTGACTTGGGTTGAAATAATAAATATCCATCCCATTAATTAAAATTGAAATAACTGATCACTTGGCCATAGGGTAGAAAAATATATACAGATACCGAATAGTTAAATTTAATGGTTTTCAAACTATTGATTTTTGTATTTTGATTAAATGGAATTGTTTTAAACGGTAATAAATTATGGATTTATATGAATTAAATTATTTTCTAATTCAAGCTTTGAAATGTTGAAATTGAAATTGGTTAAAAGAAATTGTTTTAAAGAATTGAATTAGAAATGTGAAGTTATAATCGATATATGACTTCAATTTGAAAATTGAATTATTTAAAGAAATTTATCTTAAAATAGAACAATATGGTTAATTTGATTTAAGTGATTTTAAATCAGTATATTGAAATTGGAATTGAATTTGAAGTTATAAATGAATGTTTTGAAATTGAAATTATTTCGAATTGAAATTGAAATCAAACTAATTTGGAGCTAATTTGAAATTGAGTTAATTGAATTGAAAGATTGGAAATTGAGTTTTGTTGATTTGGAATATAGACATGGCCTAGATTTGTTGAAATGGAAAGAAACATTATATTTGATAATATTTGCAAAATAAATTATTTTAATATAAACTATTTAAAATATATTCTTTTTAATATTCAAATTATTTAGATTTTCCAAACTATTTTACTATATAAATCGTTTTCAATACTCAACCATTTTATATTAAACTTTTTTAAATCTCTAAACTATTTAAAATGTTTTAAACTATTTTTAGCTATTCAAACTATTTTCTAAATTTTCAAACTGTACAAAGTTGAGATGTTTATATTTAAATTGTTGTTTTAAATTCGAATGTGGTTAAATGATGTTACAACCTAAGTTGGAATTCAAAACGATACTTTCAACTGAAAATGATATATTTTGAGTAAATATGGTAATTTGAAATGAAGTGATAGTTTGAAGTGAATATGATATTTTGATATCAACTGTGAACCGTTTTCAAAATGTAAAAGAATCAACCGGTGTGAAAAATGGCGTTTGGCTGTTAAAGAGACCGCGATCTCTTGTTGGCATACTCTCTGTCAATATTGGAACCACTTTAACAACTATGTACATGGTGGATCATCTAGAATGAAGTGGTTGGATTTGGTGAACATTTGCTGAATTTGAAGAAAGAAAACGATGATGGATGACCCTGGCACTTGTGCCAATTTAAATGACTAAAATAGGACGCCTTGTCAGGGCCAAGTGAGCTAGTTACCCTTAGCGGACACACTTCTTCATATTACTATATTGATGTTGGCTTGATTGGTGCACCTTGATTTGATTTTAGGGGTGTTCGACGCGGTGGGAGGTTGTGGCTACGATGCATTGCCACTAGCCCTACAACCCTAACTGGTAGTATCCTACCTTGAGCATTTCCTCATGTGTATTGTCATACTTTTATCCTTATACGTGACCACTACGATTTTGTTTTAGTGTTGTCTTATCACGGCACCTCCTTGACTATCGACGTTACTGGTGCTGCCAAAGGAAAGCTGTAGGACAATGTTTAAAAATGTGTAATAGGGATTAATGTAAAGCCTTAACACTAGGAAAAATATTTACGTTACTGATTAGACACTACATATATAGCATATCTTACTACATATAAATAGTTTAACAGATCCTTAAGAGAGGGAAATCCCACAACATCTCTTAAGTTATTGCACTCATGTTATACACTGAATAGGAGATGTAAAATCCCTAAACATCTCTGAAGCTATTACACCCATATTTACTTGTTGTTGATTTAACTTACACAAGAACTTTTAGTTCCGACTCAAGTGTTTTGTCTTTTCATTAAGTTCGGGTCAACCTCAGTATTACAGTATTTGAAGACACTATTCCTTAAAGATGAAGATGGAGTTTGCTAAACCATATATATTATTATTATTATTCCCCTGCATTATTTTGGTATATTTGTAGATCGTACTCTTATTATGTTGTAAAAATTGTGTAATCAAATGTATATTGTAAAACAACTTCATGAACTGTTTACTTGATTATTATATTTTGTCATTCCGCTGCGAGATTCTAAATTTTTTCCCCTTCTTTTCTCTTATTCTCTTATTAAATCCCATTGACAAACCTCCCATTTGAATGGTTTGATTTAGATATGTGTGGTTTATTGTCGATTTAAAAAATCCAGAACGATGGGTCATCACATTTCAAAAGGGCGGCTGCTTTTAAACCTATTTGAAACCTAGTCGCCGCATTCATGCCTTTTAAATTAGATAAAGGCCGCTTTCTTTATAACTTTAAATCAATGCTTTCGAAAGTGGAGCTTTCGCTCTTATAAAATTGGAAGTCGCCTTTTCAATGCTTTCAAAAGGGTAGTTTGGGCCGGTTTTAATAAGAGATTTGGAGGCAATGGTTTGGAAAGGATGGTTGCGGAACTATCCTCTTCCCCAAATTCTTTTACTTAAAATCAATACTTTTGAAAGGATTACTTTCGCTTTCGTTTTCTTTGACCAAGAGCTTTTAATTAATGTTAACCCAATGATTTCAAAAGAGATACTTTCAAATAGTTTCGAAGCAATGCTTTCATTAATTTTACTTGAACTAAGTACCTTCGAAAGATAAGCATTAAGTGTTTCAAAAGGTAACTTAAAGTGTTTCAGAAGGTATATTTTTTATGGTTTCAAAAGGAATATTCTAAATGTTTTGAAAGGATGGTTTGAATACTTTCGAAAGGCATGTTCTTATTGATTTCAAAAGAAAAGGCCTAAGGTTTTGAAAGCCTTAGTTTTCAATCAAGAAACCCAATCTCATTTTTAAAAGTAAATCCATAGCAATATGAAAGAGCTTTGAATTAGAATATAATATTGGAGTTTTTTAAGAAAATTTTGTAGCTAAAGATAGTAGGTTAAGGGTATTAACCATATTTCATTAACAAGATGATTACAAGGAAGTTAAATCATGGATGTTTATATTGATCAGTTATCATGTATGCTTTTGTAAACATATTCACTTAATAATTAACCCACAATAACATTTTAGAGTTTTAAGGGCAGAATAACCAGTTAGGTTAACCCAGCAGTGAATGTACATCAAGTTAACACCTGTGTCAGTAGAGTTGCATGTAGGAGGTCAGGCAGACCATGATATAGAATGCCCAAAGTCTGATCAAAGGGCTATTGTTTAGTCAAGTTCTTAGTAAGCCCATGAAAACTATGTATGAAATAGTTACTGGCAAGGGCCAATAGGTTCTTAGTGATCCAATGAAAACTGTGTCTTTATTAAGTTAGTATGAGATGAATATGTTAATAGTGATCCTACGAAAACTATGACATGAGAGAAGTTATCGGAGAATCCAATTGGTTCATATTAAGCTCATTAAAACATTGATCGGAGAAAGTTATTGGTTGATACCAATAGGTTCAAAGAGATCCCATGAAAACTATGATTGGATGACAGTATTGGTAGAAACCAATAGGTTCATAGTGACCCCATGAAAACTATAAAAGTGGATAGGAATTCTATAAATAATTAACAGGTTATTAGTCAGTCTATGAAAACTAATAGGTTAATGGTTACCCTAGAAATTATAACTTGAGACAGATAGTTAGATAAATGGGGATGGAAAATCCAAAGTATATTGTATGGTTGCATATCATCATGATATTATGTTATGTCTTAACCATTGTGGGTGCATGTGCACAATATATGGTTATTATATATTGGGTTAAGATATTAGTAAAGGGAAAACCCGTTCTGCTAAGCGACGTGGTCTCACTAGATATCTTATGGTTTGAGATGGTAGGTTATTATTCATACCAAACTTTTTGTCCGACTCGAAGTTTATCTTTTCCTTTAAACTCTTGAGTGCTCAATTGATTTTGAGTAGTTTGAGAGTTAAGGTTTTCTATTTCTTCTTTAGACGAATAAGCTTCTGGAGACTGTAGGAGGTAAGCTATCTATTAGGAGTTCTTTATGTTTGATTACGCTTTGTTCAAGATGTAATGAAAAAGTTGTTTAATTGTCTATATTTAGACTCTGATCAACCAAATGGTAATCTTCATATGTTGCTCTTGGCGTATTTTGTAATCGTTATATTTTATTGAACGGGGTTTACAAGTTAGGATTATGTAATTAATTTGAAATGTGATTTGAAGTGGAATGAGAAATTCGTTTTAAAAATTTAGTTTAAATTTTTTCATATCCGTGTATTTCCGTTATATAAATGTATCTAACATTACCACATTTGGTCATTGAAAATTAATAACTATGGATGACTGCAGAATCAGTAACCATTAGTTTTGGACCTCCAAGTTGGAGATGTTACGAGTAGGTATCAGATTATAGGTTTATGTAAATTTAAAAGAAATTTGAACCTAAAATATTTTCGAAACGTATCCAATGAATCAAAAATAAGATTGGGTTTGGGTTAAAGCTATTATAACGTACTTGTAATTATTATATACATAAGTATGTATTCCTTTCTCTCTTAAACCTTTCCTATATCTTACTATGACTCGTATGCAAGTATACGAGAAAGGAGGATATGGAGGCAGGAAACGGAAGAGGAAATCTTGGTGGAGGAAGCATTAAAACAAACGGAAATGCTTGACTCAATATACCACACCATAATCATCTATTAGAAACGGTTTATAACCGTTGCTTACACCATTACCAACGGTTAAAAACCGTTTCTAATAACGGAGTGGTAAACTTTAGCAACGGTAACTAACCGTTGTTTTTTGATCATAAGCAACGGTTTTAAACCGTTGCTTAATGTCCATAAAGCAACGGTTATTGCCCGTTGTTTATTTACAAATAGCAACGGTAATTAACCGTTTCTTTTAGATCATAAGCAACGGTTTTAAACCGTTTCTTAGTGTCTATAAAGCAACGGGTATTGCCCGTTGTGTTATCGTAAATAGCAACGGGTTTTAGCCGTTCCATTTGAGCCATAATTCCATGGCCTTTACTCATAACGAAACGGGCAGAAACCGTTGTTATGTACTATATTACAACGGTTCTTACCCGTTGTAATTCTGTCCGTTTGAAAAAAAAAATATAGGCATTAAAAGCATTAGTCATGACACAGTATTATCATACATTTACAAACAGCTACCAGACATACAATTACAAACAGCTACCCGACATACAAATACAGTGCTACCAGACATACAATTACAAACAGCTACATAAGTCATGACACAGTATTATCACAGTGTTATTACATAACATATAATAATAGCATCCATCGTCCTAAGTTTGAAGATAACAGTATTTTCACCATACATATGATAACAACACTTAACTTGAGCAGTCTAAGATAATTCACACAAGCATACGTTCTTAATACAGCGTTCATTTACATGCTCAAACAGCTTTCCTCGTAACCAGGCCTTCCATGCAGCTGCAAAATGAATAAACATGAGTTAGCATTAAACTAACCTATACATATAAATGTTAAAACCCAACGCATTCTGGTTACTGAATCATATATAACATGAAATACAAGAGAACATAAAATGGTATTAATAGTTTAAAGGTTATAAATTAAGAGATTTTACTAGACTGCACATAAGAAAACATGTTTCCTATGATGTCCAAGGATCAATCAGTTTCAGGTTATGATTAAATTAAGACTGATATGAAACAACAAAGTGCATACTAAAATTGAAACAACAAAGCCCCAAACTTCCAGTCCACTTTCAAATTAAGACTGAATTCTTAAAAGTCTGATACTCATGCTCCAAAAATATTTCAGTTTGTAATAACTGGCCATACATCAGCATGCTACATATCAGACAATGGTTTTAGGTGCTTCAAACACTTCAACTCATTGGTACAACTACAACAGAACATTGCTCGTGCAGTCTATCTAGTCTTAATAGTCCAACTCACCTGATCAACCCTATTGCCACAACTCCTGATTCTATCAATTTACTACTGACCAGTCATGTGTTTCAGCAACTATGATGTGTGCTTTCATCAGAAATCACTCCTACATGACGTTTGTTCATTGTTGTTTTAGCTACAATTTTCAGTATGGTATACTATTTAAAATCCTGTACACATGGAAATATGGAACCTAGATTGTACCAGTAAACAATTTAATCATAACGATCTTGTTACATGGGTAATTTTAAGCCAAGCAATTTTAAGCCGTGAGTTGTACATCCCGATAAAGTCCCAAGAGCGGGATGATCATGGATTGCCCACAACACTCTAGCTCTCATTATGAACTCAGAATTCGTAAATGAATCAAATGTAACGACTCCTTCCCATAACTGCTTTAACTCGTCTATCAAAGGTTCTAAATAAACATCAATATCCTTCCCTGGTTGTTTTGGCCCAGAAATCAACAGTGTTAACATTGAGAACTCTCTTTTCATGCACAAAGACGGAGGAAGGTTATATGGTACTACAATCACTGGCCAACAGCTATAAGGATTTGTTAAAGAAGCATTCGGACAAAAACCATCTGTTGCTATTCCAAGCGTGATATTTCGTGGTTCGGCAGCAAACGAAGAATCAAAAGAATCTAAAGTTTTCCATTGAGAAGTGTCACGCGGATGACGCATTACGGTTGTACCGGACTTGGCACGACCATGCCAGGTCATCGCTTCTGCTATCCATGGTACAGTATACAGCCTCCTCAATCTAGAAATTAAAGGAAAATGTCTTACCGTCTTTTGAGGTACTTTGGTAGCTTTTCTCTCTTCGTCGAGCGTTGTCTTATATCTTGGTTCGGGGCAATTTGGACAACAAACTTTGTTTGCATTATCTTTCCGGTACAAGATGCAGTCATTAATGCATGCATCATAAGTTATGTAATCCATCCCAAGTTGCCTAATGATCTTCTTCACGTCGGGATACTTTGACGGTAGCGTGTTACCTTCGGGGAGTAACTCCTTTATGAATTCGAGTAGTGCAGTCACACCATTGTCTGAAAAGCCGTATTGGGTCTTCAAGCTATTCAGTTTAACAATGGCATACAACTTTGTAATCCCTTTTGGACATGAAGGATACAATGGCTCTGTTGCAGTTGCACTACCGAAAAATGATTTATCCGTAGACTGCTCTCCAATACTAGCATTATCATGCAACTGACTTGTAGGTTGAAAATGATGGAATCTATCCGCATCATTGACCAAATCTTCCATCCTAATTTTTGCAGACTCATCGGTATTAGTGGCATGACTAACCGGTTGTTGTTTTGGCTTCTCCGGTATTCTTTCCCCGTGAAAATACCACACAGTGTATGATTGATCAATACCATATCTAAGCAAATGATAATGAATTTCCTTTAATTCAAATGTATCTTCGTTTTTGCACCGCGTGCAAGGGCACGAAAACTTTTCCTTATTGCCACCATTTTCAGTAACAAATTTAATGAAATTTATCACTCCTTGCACATATTCTTCATTTCTTCGATTAGATTCATTCATCCATTGTTTGTCTATATTAAAAGACATACTGAAAGAAAATAATGAGCTACTAAGTACGTGAATAATTTCATGTTTAAATGCAAAGGCTTCGAGGATTAAAATGCATAATAATTCTAAAATAATTATCATAATTAAATAAATTAACTAAGTTAACAAAATTTTATCATAATTAAATAAATTAACTAAGTTTATTATTTTAGTATCAAACTATTTCCAAAAAAAATTGACATTACAACGATTAACTAGGTTTATTATTTTACTATGTTTTATAAAAATTAACTAAGTTAACAAAATTATATCATAATTAACTAAATTAACTATGTTTTATAAAAATTAACTAAGTTAACAAAAAAGTTATTCTTATTTTTAACATTAGCACCAAACTGTTTCCAAAAAAATTTGACATTACAACGACATGAATTTTAGCACCGGCATAACGTCTATGCGCTACTCCTCTTTTACGCAACACATGGCTCGCGTCATTTACAAAATTTAATTTACCCAATAATAGTTATCTACAATTACTACTAAACAATTATTTATCATCGATTAATAATCAACTACCAATCGAATAATATCACTAGTTGATATTATCCTACAACAATCAACTCAATCAACTACCAATCAAATAATATCCCTACTGGTTATTATTTTTCACAATCAATCTTATTTTTAACACTAGCACTAAACTAGTGAATGTGACAACTAGTGAATGATTCAACCGAACATATATATCAAAATAAAAGGACTGATAATTAAGGAATCCACATACTACAAATCAATCTTTTGCTTCTTCTGATATAAAACCAAATGAAGCCAAATAAAACCAAAATCGAATACTGTAAATAAATAAAACATGTAACACATAATCTAGCATGCATGTACAACATATAAATAAATAGTAATCATGCATGCATGTACAACATATAAATAAATTAGACAAATGATATAAAACTTTTATTTAAGGGAATTAAATGGTAAACTAAACTTTTATCTAAGAAACCACTAAAATAAACAAAAACAACAGAACCACGGGAAGAACAGAAACTGAGGGTGGAGAAACTAATGATGAAAACAGATTTTGTCATATTAAAATCTTTGACTTGGTGAATTCTTGAATGTATCATGTATGGGATTAAGTTCATGTTAGGTTTGCTTTTACATCATGATTCTGAAAACAGATTCTGGGTTACTAATTTGTACTTACAAATTAATTATGGCGATTATGAATTTCTTTTTTTTTGTACATCTGAATACTTGTAATCCTTTGGATTGACAGTGGCAATTAATCACCAAATGAGACGTATTCAGATACGAAAATTTATCACCAAATTGCATAATTAATAATTTAGAAGCAGTTTACAATTGGTACCAATACGTATTCAATGTACGTGATCAATCCAGTTAGATGTACCTAATTAACTAATACCTGATACCAATACGTATTCAGATGTACCAAATTAACTAATAGAATTCACTTTGATAACTTTAGAAGCTGAAATCAATTTAAGTGCAATAGTTTAGAATGATATTAAGTACATCTGAATATGTGTAGACGTTTAATGCATCATCAAAATATAAAATACACATAATTTAGTAATTGATTTGAGTAGCAAACTTAATAAATAAAAAAGCAGAAAATCAAATTTGGGTACTAATTAATGATAATTAAATAATTCATGCATACAAATTCTGTAAGCAAATTAAAACTGCTAATAAAATCATTCAATCCTAACAATTTAAGTAACTTAAATTTTGACCTAGCCATTCAACTCGTCCTAATACTCAAGCCCTAATCAGTCCCACTGCAATTTCACAATTTCAGTAAGCGAAACGACTTACTCGCCGCGATTGGTGGCACGCTCCTTCCTTGATTGGCACGCCGCGATTGATTGGCACGCTCCTTCCTTGATTGGCACACTCGGCAGCATCCTGCTCCTCGAAGTGGTCTTAGCTCTGGCTCTTTCGGAAGAGGCGGAGGTGGTGGAGATATTTTGGGGCGAAATCGATTAATTTAGGTCGAATGGGGAAATAATTTGGGACGAGAAATGTTTCGTGGTTTGTTGTAAACATTATGGCGCAAAGGTACTAAATTATACCGCCAGAAATTAGCACAATATAAACGACGGTTAAATCCCGTCGCTAAAAGAAAAGAAACGGGCAAAACGTATGGCGCCAAAGGTGAAATTTCCCTCCAAGTTGCTAAATACATAACAACGGTTAAAACCCGTTGTATTTTAACAACGGGAAATTACCGTTGCTAATTAGGCGGAAGGCTTGTTGTAAAATTCAGCTTTTGGTGTAGTGATATACCAGGAGGAATACGAGTCAACAAGGAAATGCTAATCCAAATGCAAATGTCAGCGTAGGTGCTAGAACCCCGATATTATATATAGGGATGATGTATCAGTTCTTTGCCAATCTGATGCAAGTTGGAGCAACTACAGGAATAGTCAGGGGAAATGCTGTGAATGTTGGAGGAGCTAATCCCATGGTGCTAGTTGGCAATAACTATGCCAAGCTGAGCAGGGATTACAACAGTCTTGGTGGGAAACCGCTTTTGGGAATAAAGGATGCTGTCGAAGTGGAAAATTGGTATTGCATTACGGAAGGATCTTTGCTGACTTGGGATTAAACGATGAGAAGAAGAGGAGAATTACCTCTAGAAAGTTTTAGGGAGCAAGCACTTCATTACCGGAATAGAGTTACAGTCGGAGTTTTCGAGGAAGAGTTAACTTGGGAGAGTTTCGTAGGAGATTCGAAGAAAGGTTTTTGTTAGAAATTTCAAAGTCTATATTGATGAGAAAGTTCATGGACTTAGTGCAAGGTGAAATGTTAGTGATTGAGTACGCTACGAAGTTTGATGAGTTGTCTAGACATGGGTATGCTACCATTGACACTGTCATTAAAAGAAACGAGAAGTTTATTTGAGGGTTAAGACTCGAGATTGCTATAGAGGCTATGCCACATCTCTATTATCCAAGTACAGTTGTAGCGGAGATGGCAATTCGGAGTGAAGAGATGCTTTCTACTTATGGGAATGAAAAGCAGGTTGAAACCAAGGGTTTTCAAGGCAAGAAGAGGAAATTCTTTAAGAATAAAGGAACCTAGAAGGGAGGAGCTGCCAAGAAGGTGAAGGCTAATCTAGTTTGCTTTAAATGTGATAAGAAAGGACATTATGCTCACCAATGACGAAGTATAAATGGAAAGAAGGTTGCAGATAAGAAGGGAGTGAAATATTTCAACGGTGACCAGATTGGGCATTACAAGAATTGATGATTTATTCGATCAGTTGAGTGGAGCCAGAGTATTTTGCCAATTAGATTTGGCGACAAGTTTCCATCTGTTAAGGGTGGCAGAGGACAATATTCCGTTGACAGCATTTCAGACTAGGTATTATTGGTACGAATGGTTAGTAATGCCATTCGGGTTTACAAATGTGCCAGCTTTCTTCGTGGAATTGATGAACCAGATTTTTCGAAAGCTCTTGGATAGGTTCGTGTTGGTATTCATAGATGATATGTTGATATACTCGAAGGATAAGAAAGAGCATGAAGTTCACCTTTGAGTGGTGCTTGAGAAACTGAGGTAGCATCAGTTGAAAGCGAAGCTTACGAATTGTTATTTCTTGAAGGATGAGGTTAAGTTTCTTGGTCATGTGGTCTCAAAGAAGGGTTTGTCAGTTGATCCAGAGAAGATCGAAGCTGTTAACAACTAGAAGAGACCAGAGACAGTGACTGAGATCAGAAGTTTTCTTGGACACGCTACCTATTACTGGAGATTCATTAAGGATTTCTTATGGATAGCAGTACCTTTGACTAAGATAACCAGGAAGGACATAAAGTTTATTTGATCTAACAAATGTGAGGAAGCATTCCTTAGTTAAAGCATTTGTTGACCAATGCACTTGCACTAGTAGTTCCAGATGGGAATCAAGAGTTAGTGGTGTATATAGATGCATGTGGAACAAGGTTAGGTGCTATGTTGATGCAAAAAGGTAAGGTTATTATCTACGCATCACGACAGCTTAGACTAAATGAAGTGGAATATCATTCTCATGATCTAGAGTTGGCAGTGGTGATCTTCGCACTGATAGTATGGAGAAGTTATCTCTTAGGGGAGAGATTTGTGTTATAAACAGATCATAAGTCCTTAAGGTATTTATTCTCTTAGAAGGAGTTGAATATGAGACAATAGAGGTGGTTGGAGATTTTATCCGCCTATGTTTTTGGTTAGAGTACACACCTGGAAAAGGAAATAAAGTGGCGGATGCCCTTAGCAAAAAACATCAGAATGCGGTGTTAGCTACATTAGCAGAGTGGAAGGACCTAGAAGAGTTAACTGCTTTTAGTGTCCAGTTGAGGTCAACTGCAAGTTCTAGTCAGGGCATTGCTATGTTGGGCTACTTGGAAGTCCAACCAATTCTGATTGAAAGGATTACTTTGAAGCAGAAAGAGGATCAATTGTTGGCCAAGAGGATAAGAAGCCTAGAGGTCAGAACCGAGATTGATGGCCTAAAGGATTTTTGTCTTGACCAAATGGGGTGATTAAGAAAGAAGGGACGATTATTTGTCCCGAATGTAGAGAACTTAAGGAAGGAGGTCCTTAGAGAATGTCATCGATCAAAATTTACGATCCATCCTGGGGGACAAAGATGTATCAAGACATGAAGAGGAGTATCCATGGGAAGGTATGAAGAAGGATGTTGGCTTGTGGGTAAAGCAGTGTTTGAACTGTCAAAAAGTGAAGGCCGAACATAGGAAGCCGAGTGGGTTTCTTCAACCTTTGGAGATACCAATTTGGAAATAGATTCCGATATCCATGGATTTTACAGATGGGTTGCCAAGGTCGAATCGAGGAAATGAAAGTATATTGGTCATAATGGACAGGTTGACCAAGAGTGCCATTTCATTCTAGTTAAGTCAACCAGGATGGCGCATGTTTTAGCTAAATTTTCTATGAAGAACATAGTTAGGCTGCATGAAATTCCTAGTAGTGTAATAAGTGATAGAGATACTTTGTTTACTAGCGAATTCCGGAAGAGTCTACAGGATGTGTTAGGTACCAAGTTCAAGATGAGTACTGCATGTCATCTTCAGAGATGGGGGCAGACATAGAGAGTCAACAAGGTACTCAAGGATTAGTTAAGAGCTTGTGTGCTAGGTTTTGGTGGATCTTGGGAAGATCTCCTACATCGAGTTGAATTTTCCTGTTATAAAAGTTGCCCCAAACTAGTATAGGAATGGAGCCTTTAGAAGCATTATATGGGAGGCCAGGAAAGTCACCATTATCTTAGTTGGAAACCAGAGATAGGCTAGTCTTGGGTCCGGATATAGTAAGAGACGCAACATAGAATATTGAGTTGATCAAGGTAGGACGAATGAAGCTTGGTCTAGACAAAAGAGTTACGCAGATAACAGGCATAAAGATCAAGGGTTCTCAGCTGGAGATAGGGTTTTCATTAAAGTATCACCGATAAAGAGTGTGGTACAATTCAAAAAGTCAGGGAAACTGACACCAAGATATGTTGGACCGTTCCCAGTTATAGAGAGGATTGGAAGGCTCGCATACAGAGTAGAATTGCCGAGTAGTTTGGTAGGTGTCCATAATGTGTTTCATGTGTCTCATCTTCATATGTATGTGCATGATCCAGAGACTACTATTCCTCCAACTGCATTGAAAGACTTATTAGTAGAACCGGATCTGACCTTTTTTAGACAACCAGTTCGGATTGTAGCGAGAGATGAGAAGAGGTTAAGGAACATGACGGTCAAGTTGGTGAAAGTTCAGTGGAGCGAAAACGACAAGGACTGTACTTGAGAGACAAAAGATAGGATTAGAGATGCTTCTCCTGATCTTTTGTAAGGGTATGTTCTATATTTGCTTTATATAGATTGTTTTCTAGTCAGGTAGGCTACTATGGTAGATAGGAGATGTTAAAGATGATTACTATGATTTTATTTAGTCCTTGCTAAATTTCGAGGACAAAATTCTTCAAGGAAGTGAGCCTGTAACACCCTGAGTTTAAATAACATTATTCAGGAGATTTAATTAGACAAGCTAAATAGAATAATGTAGAGATTAGAGTGATAAAGGGGATTGAGATTTGAAAACTAAATAGGGTCGAGCCTTAACTAAATTGGTCTATAAAATGGTTTTATAAGTTTAATACATAAGGGAATAAGGCAAGCGTAATATGGGAATAGCCGTATATAACCCCATAGTCCTAAACCCTTACCTCATTCTCATTCATTCTTTGAAATAAAATAAAAACATAAACAAAAAGGAGATCAAGGCCGACCATAACCCTAGGAGAAAAAGGTGATCAAAATCAATTAGAAGCTAAGATTCAAGCAAGGAAGAATTAGGCAAGAACAAATCTCAAGTTCCTTATCAAACAAGGTGAATAACAATCTAAACCATCTCATATATGTTTTATTAAACATTTTAAATGTCGATTTTAAGGTTTGAAATCGGTTGGATGGATTGAATGATGATATGCTTTAATTATATGCCATGTTTTGATTTAAACAAAGATTTTTATGTAAAGGTATAATTAAATTTTAAGGTGAAAATCATATAAAATGGGTTACGAATGCCATGATGGTTGAATATGTTATGTAAAACATTATTTTGTAGATAGGTTTAAATTTTTATGATATTCCAAAGTATGGATAATTCATTATGAATTTCGAATGGAAGAAATAGTTATTTTGGGTTTAAATTTCTTATGGCAATAATGTAATGCTTTCAGTTCAAAAAATTTATGTATCATAGAAGACAAATTAAAAGTAAATTATTGTCATCTTTGGGGTTTTTTCCTAAGTATTGTAATATGGTTATTAAATAATTTAAGTTGAAGGACTTATATGTTTAAATGTTTTATGGAAGGAAACGGCTTATTATTAAAACAATGTCAATTATAAATTATTGAATTCGACATCCTTTTTAGAAAAGGATATTTATAAAGAATTTGGCAACCAATCATATTTTGACAAATTTGGCAAGTTAGGTAAAAAGTAATTTCTTTTAAAGGCAAAAAATCAGTTTTGTTTCGAATTACAACCTTGCTACTTCCATTTGCTCGCTTATGAAACCATGCCCAGTAGGCCTTTCGAACCCATTCGAAACCATTACACATGGTATCAAGAAATTGGTACATAGTGTATTAGAGAAAGGCGGAAGGGAGGGTGTTCAAGGATTTCTTTCGAAGGGGTTTAAATCATTCTTATAATCTTTCGAATACATCACTTGCAATTGTTTTGCTTTCGAAGTGTTGGAAGCTTTGGAATTAATCACCTTACCATTGTTCAAAGCGCTTCTTATCTTTGTTTTTAAGTGAAGCTTTTGAATGTGTTGCCGCTTGCTTGTTTAAAAAGAAGCTTTCGAAAGGGTAGCTGCTTTTGACCCTATTCGAAACCTAGCCACCGCATTCATGCCTTTCGAATTACATAAAGTCTGCTTTCTTTATAACTTTAAATCATTGCTTTCGAAAGGGGACTTTTTGCCCTTGTAAAATTTGAAGCTGCTTTCGTAATGCATTCGAAAGGGCAGTTTGAGCCATTTTTAATAAGAGATTTGGAGGCCATGATTTCGAAAGGATGGTTTTGAAACTATCCTTTTCCCTAAATTCTTTTACTTAAAATCAATACTTTCGAAATGGTTGCTTTCGCTTTCGTTTTCTTCGACCCAAAGGTATATTTAATGTTACCCCAAGATTTCGAAAGAGATACTTTAAATGATTTCAAAGCTATGCTTTCATTAATTTTTCTTGAAATAAGTACCTTCGAAAGGTAGGCATTAACTGTTTCGAATGGTAAACATCAATTGTTTCTAAAGGTATATCATTAATGGTTTCAAAAGGATTGTTTTA
The DNA here is from genome assembly GCA_030765085.1 of Allium cepa. Lineage (NCBI taxonomy): Eukaryota > Viridiplantae > Streptophyta > Magnoliopsida > Asparagales > Amaryllidaceae > Allium > Allium cepa. The sequence continues at coordinate 707,340,614 of CM060941.1, forward strand.
AATGTTCTGAAAGGAAGTTTGCATACTTTCGAAAGGTATGTTCTTTTTTATTTCAAAAGAAAAGGCCTAAGGTTTCGAAAGCCTAAGTTTTCAATCAAGAAACCCAATCTCAGTTTTTGAAAGTAAATCCATGGCAATATGAAAGAGCTTTGAATTGGTATTTAATTTTGGAGTTTTTGAAGAAGCTTTCCTTGCTAAAGATTGTGGGATAAAGATATTAACCATATATCATTAGAAAGATGATTACAAGTAAGTTAAATCATGGATGCTTATAATTACAGTTATCATGCATGCTTTTGTAAACATATTCCCTTAATAATTAAACCATAACAGCATTTTGGGGTGTTCAGGGTAAAATAACTAGCTAGGTTAATCCAATAGTGAATATACATTAAGTTAACTCCTATGTTAGTAGAGTTACATCTAAGAGGTCAGACAGACCAGAATATAGGATGCCTAAAGACTGATCGAAGGACTATTATTTTGTTAGGTTCTTAGTAAGCCCATGAAAACTATGTATGGAAATAGTTATATGCAGTGGCCAATAGGTTCTTAGTGATCCCATGAAAAATATGTCCGGATTAAGTTATTGTATGAGATCAATAGGTTCATAGCGGTCTCATGAAAACTATGACATAAGAGAAGTTACTGAGAATCCAATAGGTTCGTAGTAAACCTATGTAAACAATCATTGGAGAAAGTTATTGGTAGATACCAATAGGTTTAATAGAAATTCCATGAAAACTATGATTGGATGATAATATTAGTAGAAACCAATAGGTTCATGGTGATCCCATGAAAACTGTGAAAGTGGATAGGAATTCCGTAAAGAATAAACATGTTATTAGTCAGTCCATGAGAACTAATAGGTTAATAGTCAGATAAACGGGGATGGAATTTCCAGAGCATATTGTATGGTTGCATATCATCATGATACATTTTATTATGTTAGGTCTTAACCATTATGGATGTAAGTGCACAATACATGGTTGTTATAAATTGGGTTAAGATACTAGTAAGGGGAAAACCCATTCCGCTAAGTGTCGTGATCTCACCGGATAACTTTATAGTTCGAGATAGTAGATTATTATTCATACCAGACTTTTTTTCTGACTCGAAGTTTATGTTTTCCTTTTAAACTCTTGGATGCTCAATTGCTTTTTAGTAGTTGGAGAGTTAAGGTTTTCAGGTTCTCCTTTAGGCGAATAAGCTTTCAGAGACGTATAGAAGGCATTCTAGCTATTAGGAGTTCTTTCTATTTGATTCCACTATGTTCTGGATGTAATGGCAAAGTTGTTTAATTGCCTATATATAGACTCTGATCAACCAAAGGGGCATCTTCATATGTCGCTCTTAGCGTATTTTGTAATCATTATATTTCTTTGAACCTGGCTTACGAGTTGGGAATATGTAATAAATTTGAAATGTGATTTGAAGTGGAATGACAAATTTGTTTTAGAAATTTACTTTAAATTTTTTCATATCCATGTGTTTATGTTATATCAATGTATCTAGTATTACCGCATTTGGTCGTCGAGAATTAATAACTATGGATGACTACCACATCCATAGTGGTTAGTTATTTGGGCCTCTAAGCAGGAGATGTTACAAGTTTGTATCTGAGCATAAGCTTATGTAAATTTAAAAGAAATTTGAACCCAAAAGATTTTCAAAAAATATCCCAATGAAATAAAAAATAAAATCGAGGTTTGGGTTAACGCTATGGTAACATACTTATAATTCTTTTACACACACAGACACACACGCACGCGCATGTATGTGTGTGTGTATATATATAAGTACGTATTCCCCTCTCTTAGAGAATTCTCTTGTATCTTACTAAGGCTCGTACATAGATATACGAGAAAGGAGGATATGGAGGCAGGAAACTGAAGAGGAAATCTAGGTGGAGGAAGCATCACGAAAATGGAAATGCTAGACCCAATACCAAAAGAAACCCAGGTCGATAGGAAAATGCTAATGCAAATGCAAATGTAGACTTAGGTGTTGGAACCCCACTAGTTGATATAGGGATGATATCAGTCCTTTATCAATTTGATTCAAGCTGGAGTGACTGCAGGAGTAGTCGAGGGAATGACAATGAATGTTCGAGGAGCTAATCCCATGGTGCCAGTCGAAAATAACTATGCCAAGCTAAGCAGGGATTACACCAATCTTGGTGGGAAAACTTTTTGGGAATAAAGGATGTTGTCAATGTGGAAAAATGGTAATTGCATTATGAAAGGATCTTCATTGAGTTAGGATTAAACGATGAGCAGAAGAGGAGACTAGCATCTAGATAGTTGCAGGGAGCAAGCACTTCATTAGTGGAATAGTGTTACCGTGGGAGTTCCCGAGGAAGAGTTGACTTAGGCAGAGTTTCGTAGGAGATTTGAAGAGATGTTTTTGTCTGAAATTGCTAAGTCAGTATTGCTGAGAAAGTTCATGGACTTATTGCAAGGTGAAAGTTTGGTGATTGAGTATGCTACGAAGTTTGATGAGTTATCCAGATACGGGTACGATACCATTAACATCGCCATTAAAAGAAATGAGAAATATATTCGAGAGTTAAGACCCGAGATTGCTATAGCGACTATGCCACATCTCCGTGATCCAAGTACAGTTGTAGTGGAGGTAGCAATTTGAAACGAAGAGTTTCTTTCTACTTATGGGAAGGAGAAGTAGGTTGAAACCCAAGGTTTTCAGGGCAAGAAGAGCAAATTCTTTAAGAAGAAAGGAACTAGAAGGGAGGAGCTACCAAGAAGGTGAAGGCTAATCTAGTTTGCTTTAATTTTGATAAGAGGGGACATTATGCTCATGAATGTCGAACTAGAAAAGGGAAGAAGGTTGTAGATAAGAGGGAAGTGAAGTGTTTTACTATGACCAGATTAGGCATTATAAGAATCGATGATTTATTTGATCAGCTGAGTGGAGCCAGAGTATTTTCCCAATTGGATTTGGCAACAATTTTCCATCCGTTAAGGGTGGTAGAGGACAGTACTCCGTTGACGGCGTTTCAGACTAGGTATGGCTCGTACGAATGGTTAGTAATGCCTTTTGGGTTAACGAGTGCGCCAGCTTTCTTCATGGATTTGATGAACCGGATTTTCCAAGAGCACTTGGATAGTTTCGTGTTGGTATTCATAGATGACATTTAATATACTCCAAGGATGAGAGAGAGCATGAAGTTCACCTTAGAGTAGTGCTTAAGACGCTGAGGCAGCACCAACTAAAAGTGAACTTTCTGAAGTGTTAATTTTGGAAGAAAGAGGTTAATTTTTTGGCCACATTGTCTCAAAGAATGGTTTGTTGGTTGACCCAAATAAGATCGAAGCTGTTAACAACTGGAAGAGACTAGAGATGATGACTAAGATCAGAAGTTTTCTTGGACATGCTGGCTATTACCGAGATTCATTAAGGATTTCTTGCAGATAGTGGCACTTTTGACTAAGCTAACCATGAAGAACCTAAAGTTTATTTGTTCTGACAACTATGAGGAAGCATTACTTAAGTTAAAGCATTTTTTGATCAATGCACCTGCACTAGTAGTTTCGGATGGGAATCAAGGGTTGATGGTGTATATAGATGCGTGTGGGACGGGTTAGGAGCTGCGTTGATGCAGAAAGTTAAAGTTATTGCCTACACTTCACGATAGCTTGACCACATGAAGTGAGACATCCTACTCATGATCTAGAGTTGGCAGTTGTGATCTTCGCACTGAAAGTATGGAGACACTAGATCTTAGGGGAGTGATTTGTGATATACATAGATCATAAGTCCTTTAGGTATTTATTCTCTCAAAAGAAGTTGAATATGTGATAGCAGAGGCGACTAGAGTTTTTAGCAGCTTATGATTTTGGTTTAGAGTACATACTTGGAGAAGAAAATAAAGTAGCGGATGCTCTTAGCAGAAAACATCATAATGTATTGCTAGCTATGTTAGTAGTGTAGAAGGACCTAGAAGCGTTAACTTCTTTTAGTGTGTAGTTAAGGTTGACTGCAAGTTCTAATTAGGGCATTGCTAAGTTATCCTGCTTGGAAGTCCAACCAGTTCTGATTGAAAGGATTTCTTCCATGTAGAAAGTTGATCCATTTTTGGTGGAGAAGATTAGGAGGCTAGAGGTCATAATCAAGATTGATGACATGAAGGATTTTGGCCTTGACCAGAAAGGGCAGTTGAGAAAGAATGAATGATTGTGTGTCCCGAATATAGAGAACCTAAGGAAGGATGTCCTTAGAGAATGTAACTGATAAAAATTTATGATTCATCCTGGGGGACCAAGATGTATCAAGACATGAAGAGGAGTTTCTATTAGGAAGGTATGAAGAAGGATGTTGGCTTGTGGGTAAAGTAGTGTGTGAACTGTCAACAAATGACGGCCGAACAGAAGTTGAGTGGGTTACTTCAACCTTTATAGATTCAGTTTTGAATGAAATTCGGTATTCATGTATTTTATAGATGGGTTGCCAAGGTCAAATCGAGGAAATGAAAGTATATTTTTCATAGTAGACAGGTTGACCAAGAGTGTCCATTTCATTCCAGTTAAGTCAACCAGGATGGCACCTGTTTTAGCTAAATTGTTTATGAGGAACATAGTTAGACTGCATAGAATCCCTTGTAGTATCATAAGTGATAGAGATACTTTGTTTACTAGAGAATTCTTTAAGAGTCTACAGGATGTTTTAGGTACTAAGTTCAAGATGAGTACTACGTATTACACTCAGATTTATGGGCAGACAGTAAGAGTCAACAAGGTACTCGAGGATTTGTTAAGAGCTTGTGTGCTAGATTTTGTGGGATCTTGGAAAGATTACCTACACTTACCTATAATAATAGTTACTAGACTAGTATAGGAATGGCGCCTTTCGAAGCTTTGTATGGGAGGCTATGCAAGTCACCAACATGTTAGTTGGAAACTGCCGATAGGTTAGTCTAAGGTCTAGATCTGGTAAGAGATGCAATAGAGAAGATTTAGTTGATCTGAGGTAAGGTGAAGGAAGCACGGTCTAGACAGAAGAGTTACACAGATAAGAGGCGTAAAGATCTGGAGTTCTCAGTTGGAGATAGGGTTTTCATTAAAGTATCACCGATGAAGAGTGTGGTACGATTTGGAAAGTCAGGGAAAGTAGCACCCAAGATATGTTAGACCATTCCTAGTTATAAAGAGGATCGAAAGGCTCGCATACAAAGTAGAGTTGCCGAGCAGTTTGGCATGTTTCCATTATGTGATTCATGTGTCTCATCTTCATAATTATATGCATGATCCAGAGACTACTATTCCTCCAACTCTATTAGAAGATTTAATAACAGAACCGGATCTGCCCTTTGTTTGACAACCAGTTCAGATTATAGAATAACATTATACTGGATATTTAATTAGATAAACTAAAATAGGATAATGTAGAGATTAGAGTGATAAGGGGATTGAGATTTCAAAACTAAATAGGGTCGAGCCTTAAATAAATGGTTTTATAAAATGGTGTTATAAGTTAAATACTGTTACCTGGAGATTTAACCAGGCAACTAGGCACTCGGCATTTGCATACCGTTCAGCATCCCAATTTTTCGGCACAACATACTTAGTTGGCTTCCAGGTTCGATCGGCACAAATGGTTCGTTCGACATTCATGTTCGATCGGCTTCCGAGGATGCTCGGCATTCAAGAGCATTCGGCATTGAGAGCCGTTCGGTATTGCATATTGTTTGGCATTAAGTGCCGTTTGGCATCTATGGACGTTTGGCATGGCAGAGTCGTTCGGCATTCCATACTATTCGGCATCCAGACCTTATTCAGCACTCAACCCCATTCGACATAAATCTCGAACGGCATTCGAGAACGTTCGGCATCCAAGAGCATTCGGCATTGAAAGTCGTTCGGTATTGCATATCATTCGGCATTAAGTGCCGTTCGGCATCTATGGACATTCGGCATGCCAGAGTCGTTCGGCATTCCATACTGCTCGACATCCAGACCTTGTTCGGCACTCAACCCCGTTCGGCACAGATCTCGATCGGCATTCGAGATCGTTCGGCATCCAGAGGTGTTCGGCATTCATGCCTTGTTCGGCATTCGTGATCGTTTGGCATCCAGAGCGGTTCGGCATTCATGCCTTGTTCGGCATTCGAGATCGGTCGGCATCCAAATGTGTTCGGCATTCATCCAATCTCGACCGGCTTCGATTATTGCTCGGCCTACACTCTCCACTCAGCACATCACTTTGTTTGGCATGAAAATATCTTTCGGCATTTTGCCGTTCGGCATCTATGGATCGGCGCACAGAACTCACTCTTCTTGGGTCGAGATATTTAGCTACAAGGCCCACCAGGGAAGTCCAACCCATCTTCGTTTATAAATAGAGAGGCATGGCACAGTGAAAGGGACCTTTTTTTTCGAGAACACCGAGGAGACACTGTTGCATTCAAGACTCATTCAAGACTTATCTTTTGTGCTTAGCAATTGTATTTAACTAATTGATATACGAATTGTATCTGTAATCAATTATCAAGAGAAGCAATAAAGATCTACCTCAAAGTGGACGTAGGCAATTACGCCGAACAACTATAAATCCGGTGTCCATTTTTTCCGCATTTAAATTTACGTATTGTTCTCTGATTAACTTTATTTTCTCCATTAATCACTCTACACAATCTCTCTTAAGGGTATTAGTGACCAATTCTGGTGCTAACATTTTGGTGCTTTCACTGAGAACCGAATTCTCAGGACGATAGGATCTACTTTGTAGCTACTGGATTGAAAAATCCCCCGAACGAGATCCAAATCATTCGTAAGACATCTATTGATTCTACTCAGAGTTACAACCGACAACTCTACCATGGGAAGACCACGAACTAGATCGGCCTCTCACAACGCAGATGTCAATGAAACTGTTAATGTACAACAGATAGGACCTAACAATCAACAAGCAATTCAAGGCGCAGGAACCTCCACCTAGAACTAAGCAGAGGTCGTTTCTCGAACAGAGTTCAACGACTTAATAAGAGAACTCAGGGAAAGTAGAAGACAACTTGTTGAGTAGATCCAAGCCAATACTAATCTCATGACTCAGCTTGCCCAGCAGCAGAATCAGAATGCTGGGTGTAGTCCTGCTCCTTATTCTTCATCTGATAGCTCGACCTCAGCTAACGAACCTTTTAGGCGTAGACGCCGCAAGACAAAAACTGCACGGACAGGTGCCACTGATCGATCCGCCAAGAATTAGGCATGTGAAGAGACCGAATGCCCGGCTCATCAAGACCCAAATCAAGTTGGCCTTCAGGATGCACGTTTGGCTGACCGTCAACAGGCGGGACATCAACCCGCACGGTCCCGTGGAGCGAAACCCAACCTCCCACCCTCCAAATAATTTCCATATTTATCAGCCATAGTCAGGCAGTTGATGAGAGAGAACCAAGGCCTTACCAACGAAGATTGGAGAGTGTCCAGGAGTCATACTCCCTTCACAGATATTATCCTACAGGCTGAGTACCCCAAGAAATTCAATATGCCAACTATCACAGCCTACGAAGGGAAGACTGACCCTAGGCAATACGTGATGAGGTACGAATGGATGATGGATTCGGCAAGGGCAAATGACTCGACTAAGTTTAGGTGCTTCCCAATCACTCTGTCTAGAATCGCCACTATGTGGTTTACTCGGCTTCCTTCGCGATCTATATCCAGCTTCGACGAGTTAGCGATGAAATTTGTTGAACAATTCAGGATACATACTACTCGTCCAAAGGACGTGATGTCCTTATCAAGCGTAATCCAGGCTCCGGGAGAGTCTTTGAAAGCATACTTACAGAGGTTTAATGTTGCCACCACTGAAGTTAGCAATCCTAACGACCACGCAATTTTGATGGCGGTAATACGAGGCGTAGATCCAGACTCGGAGTTTGAAGATTGGTTGGCGGGAAAGCCCCCAGCTACGTTGGAACGATTCTATTCCAAAGCTCATCAGTTCATATGGAGGGAAGAAGCTCAATGGACAAGACAAGACAAGGCACCAGGGCATGTTCAGGAGACTGTGAAAAGTAACATCGCCGTGAAGCAGTCCTGCGATAATTCGAAAAAGTTCAAGTCAAAGTCCAGAACAAGCCTAAACATTCCAAAGGATCCGAAGGTGGAAATCCCGGGAAGAAAAAAGAAGCAGTAAAATGGAAGCCAAGGATTCCGATCTACAACGAATACACTCCCTTGAATACTTCTCTTGAAAACATTTATCTATCTACATGTAACACCTTTGAATAAAGAAATCTGCGCCTAAAGGAGTCCACCGAAGAACAGAAATAAACAGGGAAGTACTTTCGCTTCCATGAGACCCATGGGAACAATACTGAGGAGTGTAGACACCTCCATGACGCCATAGAAAGGTTGATCGGGCAGAAAAAGCTGCAGGAGTTTGTTAGGAACCCACTAGAGGGTAGGCAAGGAACGACAGACCCCGAACGCGGACCGCCTCCACGCCACTCAGAGGAACCTGCCCGGATCGTAGATAGGTTGATCATAAACACTATAGTCGGAGGACCTCATCCTGCAGACATGAATTTGCAGGAGATGGAACGATATGCTACCTCCCTAAGGCATGCCAATTATGAATGTTGTTCGAATGTGGAAGATGGAACCCCCGCAAAACAACAACGCATGATTACTGACGATATAGTGTTTAGAAGTCGAGACACGGAAAAGGTGGAGGCTCCTACTATCGACCCAATGGTTATATCTGCAACAATCGGGCCAGCTTACGTGAAAAGAATTTTGATTGATTGTGGAAGTTCTGTCAACATCATCTTCAAGAAGGCTTATGACCAAATGAAGATGGAGACAAAAGATTTGAAACCATGCAAAGCCCGTATCCATGGCATTAACGGTGATGCAACGGACGCAATAGAGTATATAGAGCTACCAGTTGAACTGGGGGAAGGTGAGCATAGGAGAGTGAGCGTCCTACCGTTTATAGTAATGGATTTTGACTCTCCATACAACGTATTTTTGGGTCGTACAGCCCTGGCAGAGTTTAAGGCCGCTCTGGCCCCATGGTGTTTGATATTAAAATTTCCGACAGACAAAGGAGTCGGTGTAGTACATGGCGATCAGGCGACCGATCGTGCATGTTATGTGGCGGAGTTGAGAGAAGCGCAGCGAAGAGAAAAGGGAAAGGTTGCGGACAGCCCCATCCGCATCCTAAAAACTGATGATTGACAAGTAGTGCCCGAGCCCTGGCTCTTACGACATTCTCAGATCCTTAGAGACATAGATCCGAGAGAAGATGATGGGGAATCCAGGGAAACGAATGCAGCACCGGCTGAGCTGACGATCAATATTCCAGTAAGCCGGGATGACCCAACACGAGTTCTTAAGATTGGATCAAAACTCGACCCTTCAGTGGCCGAGGATCTTACTGATTTCCCCCGGGCGAATCTAGACGTTTTCGCTTGGACACACTCTGATGTGTGCAGGATTTCACCCGATATCGCAAGTCATATGTTGAACATAGACCCAAAATACATTCTTGTGAAGAAAAAAAGGAAAGGCATGGACCGGAGAGGTCCGCCGCTCTTAAAGAGGAGGTGGACAAACTCAAAGCCAATAGGTTCGTCCGCGACGCCCTCTACCTTGACTGGGTATCTAGCCCTGTGCTGGTAAGAAAAGCGAATGGAAAGTGGAGAACTTGTGTTGATTACTTCGATTTAAATAAAGCATGCCCGAACGATAGTTTCCCTTTACCTAGAATCGACCAACTCATCGACTCCACCGCCGGACACGAATTATTGTCATTTATGGACGCTTATTCGGGATACAATCAGATCCCGATGCACATTCTAGACCAAGAACACACTAGTTTTGTCACAGATGTGGGGCTATATTGCTATGTGGTAATGCCGTTTGGATTGAAAAACGCGGGAGCAACTTATCTGCGTTTGGTGAATCGAATGTTTAAAGACCATATTGGTAGAACGATGGAAGTCTATGTGGATGACATGCTCGTGAAATCATGGCGGTCAAACGACCACATCCGAGATTTAGAAAAAATGTTTGATATACTCAGGCATTACGGTATGAAGATCAACCCCTTAAAGTGCTCTTTTGGTGTTGCATCAGGGAAGTTCTTGGGTTTCGTTGTGAATGCCCATGGAATTGAAGCCAACCCGGAAAATATTCAATCTATTCGAGACATAGAAGTGTCCAAAACTATAAAGCAAGTACAAACCTTGAACGGGAATGTGGCCGCGCTGAGTCAATTCATATCCAGAGCCACGGATAAGTGCATTCCTTTCGTTGATGTGATAAAGAAGGGAAAAAGGAATTTCGAGTGGACATCCGACTACGAGGAAGCATTCCGAGCTCTGGTAAGGTATTTGGAGAGCCTCCCGGTGCTATTGAAACTAATAGACCACGAAATGTTGCATGTGTACTTGGCAGTATCCTAGCATGCTATCAGTACGGCTTTAGTCCGTGAAGAGGACCGAGTTCAAAAGCCAGTTTACTATGTTAATAAACGTATGACGGGGGTAGAAAGAAATTATCCCAAGATCGAGAAATTAGCCTATTGCTTGGTGATTGCATCACGCAAGCTTCGTCCATATTTTCAGGCACACTCAATCATTGTTTACACTGATCAACCCTTGTGATAGGTACTCCAACGACCGAAAACTTATGGAAGGATGTTAAAATAGAATATCAAGTTGAGTCAGTTCGATATTACTTACCTGCCGTGAAAGGCCATACAGTGACAAGCGCTAGCAGATTTCATCTCTGAATTCACCATAACAGAAGAATTAAACGGCCGCAATGTCATACCTCCCATTCGATGGAAGATGTATATCGATGGGGCATCTAACGACCCTTGTTCAGGGTTGGCATAGTTCTTGTAACTCCTGAGAACCAATCAGTTTGCTACACTTTGAAGCTCGAATTCACAGCAACGAATAACGAAGCCGAGTATGAAGTATTGATTGCCGGCTTAAGACTCATCAAAGAACTGGGTGTAAGATCGGTTGAAATCTTTTGCGACTCGCAACTGGTGGTGTACCAAGTGCAGGGAGACTACCAAGCAAGGCGGCATAGGCTTGCCCCATATTTGGTCCAAGTTCAGGAACTGCTAGCGAATCTCGAGTATTATGATACTTCACATGTCCTGCGTAAGCAAATCAGAGTAGCCGATTCATTGGCAAAATTCGCAAGCACAGGTGAGGCGCAGCAGATGGGATTGTTTCCCGTTGAAACCTTACTTGTTCCGAGCATAAATATGATGGAAGTAGATTTCATGTTGGAAACAGAAATCGAAATGGAGTCATGGATGACCCCATTCAAGCAGTACTTGTTACACGGGGTCGTGCCCGAAAGAAGGAGCGAAAGATGACAGGTCATTTGTAAGGCTTCGCGTTATGTCATGCAAGATGGGGTAATGTATTGGAGGGGATTCTCGACCCCCTTACTCCAGTGCAATGCCCATGATGAGATAAAACGAGTCCTAAAGGAAGTCTATGAAGGTGAATGTGGCGACCATACCGGAGGGCAGATGTTGGCAAAGAAAATCCTCCGCTATGGATACTATTGGCCAACCGTAAATTAGGATGCCGCAGACTACGTGAGAAGATGTGAAAAATGTTAGAAATATGCAAAAATCTCGAGAGCTCCGCCAACGAAACTCACTCAAATGGTTAGTCCCTGTCCATTTGCAATGTGGGGGATCAACATAGTCGGTTCCTTACCCCTATCCAAAGGTGGTGTAAAATACGCGATAGTTGCGGTCGATTATTTTATCAAGTGGGCAAAAGTAGAACCTTTGGCCACTATCACCACCAAAAAGGTCAATAATGTTGTTATACTAAATATTATATGCCGTTTTGGCCTTCCACGAACCATCGTTATAGACAACAGAATTCTGTTTGAAAGCAAAGAGTTCAAGGAATTTCGCCAATAACAGCGCTTTGGGCTTACAGAACCACCCACAAGTCCGCGACTGGAACACTCCATTTACATTGGCATATGGCCTGGAAGCTGTCATACCCGTGGAACTTGAATTTCCATCACATAGGGTAATTTATTATGACCCCGAATCAAATCAAGATCTCTTCCTGGAATCATTGGACTTCATTAATGAAAAACGCGAAGAAGCTAATTTAAGAGTGGCCGCGTATAGGCACCGAGTCGCTCGGTATTATAATGAAAAAGTCCGACCGAGAATATTTGGCGTGGGTGATCTCGTTTTAAAATGAGTTTTCCTAGTACCATCACATATGAGCCCAGCATGGGAAGGTCCATACGTCATTGAACGGAAGCTTGGAGAAGGAACTTTCAAGCTAGCGACCGTTGATGGTGCGGCACTCCCCCGAGCATGGAATAGTGAACACTTGCGGCATTATTACACTTAGTTCATTTCTTTAATATTTTAGTTGCATTTATTTCCAACAAGTTTTTATTCCTAGTCTATGGCATGTAAAAAGACAATTTAGCTTATTTTCATTAATAAAGGCATGAAGCCATTTTCTCTATGAATTGTCGATGTTTCTGTGTATGATAACGCTGTGAAAATAACTAAAGAATACATTATTCTGCCAAATGTACGAAAAGCGCTCGAGCACTCAAAATTTCCAAGTCCCCGTAGTGCAGACTGGAGTACTTTGAGTCCCCGGAGTGCGGACCAAAGCATAAACGACTCAAAATCTCCAAGTCCCCGGAGTGCGGACTGAGTACTCTAAGTCCCCGGAGTGCGGACCAGAGTATAAACGACTCAAAATCTCCAAGCCCCCGGAGTGCGGACTGGAGTACTCTGAGTCCCCGGAGTGCGGATCAGAGTATAAACGACTCAAAATCTCCAAGTCTCCGGAGTGTGGACTGGAGTACTCTGAGTCCCCGGAGTGAGGACCAGAGTATAAACTACTCAAAATCTCCAAGTCCCTGGAGTGCGAACTGGATTACTCTAAGTCCCTGGAGTGTGGACCAGAGAATAAACGACTCAAAATCTCCAAGTCCCCGGAGTACGGACTGGAGTACTATAAGTCCTCGGAGTGCGGACTAGAGTATAAACGATTCAAAATCTCCAAGTCCCCGGAGTGCGGACTGGAGTACTCTGAGTCCCCGGAGTGCGGACCGGAGTATAAACAACTTAAAATCTCCAAGTCCCAGAGTGCGGACTGGAGTACTCTGAGTGCCCGGAGTGCGGACTAGAGTATAAACGACTTAAAATCTCCAAGTCCCCGGAGTGCGAACTGGAGTACTTTGAGTCCCCCGAGTGCGGACAAGAGTATAAACGACTCAAAATCTCCAAGTCTCCGGAGTGCAGACTGGAGTACTCTAAGTCCCCGGAGTGCGGACCAAAGTATTAACGACTCAAAATCTCCAAGTCCCCGGAGTGCGGACTGGAGTACTCTAAGTCCCCGTAGTGCGGACCAGACTATAAATGACTCAAAATCTTCAAGTCCTCGGAGTGCGGACCAAAGTACAAATGATTCAAAATATCCAAGTCCCCGGAGTGGGGACTGGAGTACTCTGAGTCTTATACACGACTCAAATCTCCAAGTCCCCTGAGTGCGGACCGGAGTACTCTAAGTCCCTGGAGTGTGGATTCAAGTATAAGCGATTCAAATCCCCAAGTTCCCTAAGTACGAACTAAGACACAAATGACTTGAATTTATCAAACCCTCGAAATACGGACTAAAAAATATTCTAAGTGCTTGGAGCAGGGAATGAAAAATGAACAACTCCCAAAGAATTTTCGAGCTATGTGAAGATGAACCGAGAACTCTATGTTATTCACAATAGCTTGGATTTCAATCACAATCACGCAGAAAACTGAATGATAAGAGTCTTTTAAAAGACAGAAAAACTAAACTTTATTCAAAAATGAGTTTCTGCTACAACTCCTCCAAAATTTGGCATCAACGGTCTATTTACAAAGACTATGAAAATAGATAAAAATAATTACATAACCTAAACTAACTCTCGTTGAACAAGAATAATGATTACTTCGTGGATTTCTTCGACTTCTTCCCCTCCTTTGTCTTCTCAGACGACTCCTCTCCTGTGCGTTTACCCTTGGTAATCCTCTTTGATGGAGAGGTAGGGACCGAAGAAGTTTGGGGAACTTCCATTGGCATGGACCCGCCAGGAAGGATAATTTTCAACGGCTTATTCAGGGGATCGTTTAAGTCCACAACTTGATGCTCGACTTTGATCTTGACTGTCTCTTTCTTCTCCCTCTCAAGCTGCTCTTTCATGCTCAGTTTGGATGTGTGTTCAGAAGCTCCAGTAATCTCGACTCCATAACTCCCATCGATAGGAGAGGAAGTCTCAAACTTGTCCTCATCAAGCACTCCGATCACCCGAGCATCTGGACCAGGAGCCTCCCCTACATGAGTAGCCTCACTTGTTGTTTCCTCCATATCCTTGGCAACATCGCTCCTCGGAGTGGGCACGGGATCAGAACGGCCTGCACAAAATCATGAAAAACAAGCATTAGAATACAATAGTCCTTCATGAAGAACGACTACTTTGGAATATTAAAGTGAAGGGTTATCTACCAGGTTCTGGCAAACTCTCAGCCGTCCGAGGGGTCTCACCCTCTGGAATGGGAGACAGAATGTGGATGCCATGGCCTGGGTCCTCCGGTTTGTAACCAATATGCTGCTCAAATGGATAGAGTATCGGCCGATCGTCTGACTAAGTAGGCAAATGAGCTGGAGACACGGCCTCGGATGGACTGGTAATAGCATCTTTCCCTTTTGATGAGGGTAGCCTTTGCAATAAAGGGCTTTCGCCGCAGACAGGTCTGAAGGCTCGTTCCCCTTAAGATATTCCTTTATCAGACCGTCCTCGTCAGCCTCGTCGGTGTTAAGTTCAACCTTCCTGATTTCTTTTAAGGTCTCCCACCCCTCGGCTAAAGATTCGAGATAGCCCTCGCGTAAAAAAGTTAAATCCCGGTGCATGGGAACGCAGGCATTGAATTCCGCAAAGCGGGTCGGACATGCTTTTGACTTCTTCCCTACCTTCTTCCTTAGCCGCCTCAAGACGGGAGTCGATCTTCGCAGATGCCATCTATTTTCCCTCTTCATGGGATTCATTCTTTAGCGCCTCAACTTTGGAAAGCTCATCCTCAAGTTTCGCCTTTAGGAGTCGCGTAGCAACGATCTCGTCGCAATACAGTTGCGACTCTTCTTGGGCGACAGTCTTCTCTTCTTGCTCTTTGTGGAGTCGCTCCTCAAGTTCTTTGACTCGGAGGCTGAACGCATCCCTCTCTTTTTGCACCGAGTCTTTCTTCAAAGCTAAGGCCCTGGAGCATTGGACTGCTTCGTCGATTTCTTTTTTGTGGGATGATTCCAAACGAGTTACGGCTTCGGCGGTATCTTTGGCGCTCTGTTGGGTGGCCTTAAGCTGAGATTTGTAAGACGCGAGCTCTTCGTCCTGAGGTTTGATAATGTCTTCGTCATGGATAGCCTCAAGCTTCAGGTGATCAATCTCATGCTGGCGCTCTATGGAGACTTTTGACACTTTTTCAGCAAGACGAACGAACACATCATGTTGAACATAGATGTCATTGGTACAGGTGATAGCACTCTGCTTGACATGTCCCAGAATAGGATGAATCGTTGGGAGAAATTTCAGGCCGTCAAAGAAAATTTTCGAAAATTTAGCCTTGAGCTCGTTTAATCTCTGTATTGTTGGATCTGTTGCGGGAACATGAGGAGATGGCTTTGAAAGTTCAGTCCTCTTGTGAGAATCCCGGGACTGTCGAGCGGTGGAGGAATCGGAGTGTTGATCGCGAGGGACAACTGATTGCGACCCTTTATGGTCGTGCTTATCTTTGCTTTGCCCCGAGTGAAAAGGGGGATTATGATGGTATTTGGGCTGATAATACGATTTCTTCCGAGATGATGAATCTCAGGAATGATTATCCCTATCTTCGTCGTCATCCCTATTTCGGCGTCTTTCGGAACCTGAGTCCCGTCCTGTTTGATGGAAAATCGATGAACCGCGAAGGGGTTCAAGTCCATATGTGCACCCCATGTCACCTGCGTAGAGTTTAAGTCACGACGAGTTAGTTAAAAGTAAGGTAATGACGGAAAGTCCAAGTGCAAAGTGAAGTGCGTGTGTATGTGTGTGTCCTAGTGTTTCCCCCCGGCAGACCAGTTTCTTTACTAATAGGAGTTTGTCCTCCCTCGCTTTGGGCTTGAGCGTCGGCATCACCTCTCGCGGGCGAGTGGAGCTTAAGGGCCTCGGGATCGTCGAAACCATAGTTGAGTAGGTCGTCAGGTATCGTAAGGTTCGACGGACCTTTTAGAGAACTTTCTAGGTGTTACAGGGAAGCTTCTTTCTCCATTGGAATAAGGGTAATTTTAGAAGTTCCGCCCACTTTCTCCTTCCTCAGCTTACATGCTAGTTTCTTCTTCCACTTCAAAGGGAAAGACGACGTTTCAATGTCATGGACTTCAACTATTGGATCCCGAGATGGACTAACAGTTTTGCCTTGTACTTCGGGCGTTTCGGTTTCTTTTATCTCCCCATCTTCTAATGTGTCAGAGGAGTTACGTGTCAAAGACTCGGTCTGTTTTTTCCCCTTGTCAGCGGTAGGCCTGGGTATGGTAACGCCCTGAGGGAGGCTTATCCGGTGACCTTCCACCAACAGCTCGAACTTTTAAAGCGACTCATTTGTAATGAGAGTTTTGATGTCCCGTTCTTCGATGGGAATGGCTCGAATAGCCTTGATGGCTTTGGAGTATCCGGAACCCTCAGGACGTGGGTTAATGCCTGAAAAGATGGAAAAGGGTTAGAAAAGATACAGCTTCGGCTAAACATGAGTGTCAGTCCAGGAAAAAGACTTACTTCCTTCCACCCATCTCCTCGCAAAGCCGGGAGGACAGCTCACATAAAACCATTCCTGTTTATACAGGGCGAACTTGGTCCTTCCCCCAGTTAAGATTTGACATTTGTTATGCGGCACGAGAAACATGAAAGATGGGCTTCCCTCCGCTTCTTGATGCAATATATGTATCTGATATCGCCCGGAGTTGGAAGCCCGGAAAGGACACACATGAAGAGGATACAGGTGCCATAGATGAATGCGTGACTGTTCGGGTGCAGTTGCGACGGGGCAATGTCGATAGACTGCAGCACGTCTCGAAGAAACGAGTTAAATGGTGACACACTGCCAACCTAGCACATGAATTTATTACAAGTTGTGTATCCGACTAGGGGCAAGTGTGGACGATTGTGCCCCGATGGAACTAGCACGTCGTCAAAGGGGATTCCGTGGACAGAGCATATCCGACGGAGTGTACTTTCATTAATATTCGAAGCCTGTTTGAACTATACTTGAAAAGTAAAATCGACGTTAGACTTAACAGAATAAATATTCCCCCAATGTGGTGTGTGAACTAGTGCGGTCATTCAAGTATAAGTGCTGAGAAATTATAAGTCACAAAGTTGATGGTATAAAGTTGATGGTATAAAGTTGAGCTTTGAACTGTCGTCTTCGAAGACCGTCATCGCTGACCGTCTCCGAAAGCCAGCCTTCCAATGCTTTCAATTTTGGACTCGGACATTGGCAAAAGCTTTTATCTGTTTTTATCGATTTAAGCTCAGGCTTGTGATTATTAAAACTAGGAAGTTATCAGTCCACATTAGTTCGATATGCTAGTATGCTTAGGTCCTTATCCTTGTTTAAGTCATATGATTAGGCAAGGTGAATAGGTGAATTCAACGAGGGTTATGTTCAAGTTGGAACGATTTTAGCTGTTGTTATCAACTCATCAAGGGTCAAGGCCGAGCGACACTTGAAACGCACGGCCTAAATGACATTCGGCCCAAATGCCATTCGTCATAAATATTGTTCGGCCTGAATATCGATCGGCCATTATTCTGTTCGGCCATTATTCTGTTCGGCCATTATTCTGTTCGGCCTAAATTCGAGTAACGATCGGCATAAGTATAAATCTTCCAACCCTTCTTATTCGACATTCGGCACGCGGCAAATCGTGCCGAACCCTGCTTATGCTGAGTTGCTTCGCTCGGCATTCTGCCCTTAACATCATTTTTCCTCTTTTCCTCCATCTCTCCTGAATGGCATGGCCGAGTCCTTCAGCTCGGCTCTCTTATGATCACTCGGCATTAAAAGATCATGCCAAGCCACAACAACGCATCTTCCACTTTTCTCTTCTCCATTCCACCTACCTTGAAATCGCCTAAAAGCATACTAACTTCCAACCCTAGGACGCGTCCGAACCTCAATTCGTCTCCCTCATCCACGCGTCTCCTACTTTCAACAATCTATGAAGGATTTAGGCGTTTGAGTTATGTGTTATACTTCCTGATTTGAGAGAGCGGTCGAAAGGTTCTTACTGAAGAGTACGGCAGGAGCTTGGAGGACTGTGAGCTTAAGATTGAAAGTTGTTCGAATTTAACTTGGGAAGGAGTTGTAAGAAGGGCGTGATGGATTCGAAGTAGGAAGGGAAGATCGGAGAGGTGAACAAAACTTAAGGGCGGTAAGTTACGTGTTCTTGGAAAATAGCGGAGGTGAAAAAGTAAAAAGAGAAGAAGGAGTGGAGTGCAGGGTTTTATAGGGGAAGAAAGGAAGTCGAAGAGACGATGGCCGGTAGAACCGGCCAAAGCGCTTTATTCGTTCGGCATCGGTTAAATTGATCGGCATCCAGAGTGCTCGGCTTCGATCACACTGCTCGGCATTTGTATGTCGTTCGGCATGCATTGCCTCACCTGGTATTCATGAGAAAACATCATCGAGAAGGATAAGCCAAGACTCGAAGCGAAGCACGGAAGACTCACGATTCAAAGCGCATCACGTTCGATCACGTGATGCACTTTGAGGGGCAAGTGTTACCTGGAGATTTAACCAGGCAACTAGGTACTCAGCATTTGCATACCGTTCAGCATCCCGAGCATTCAGCAAAACATACTTAGTCAACTTCCAGGTTCGATCGGCACAAATGGTTCGTTCGGCATTCAAGTTCAATTGGCTTCCGGGGGCGTTGGGCATTCAAAAGCATTCAGCATTGAGAGCCATTCGATATTGCATATCGTTCGGCATTAAGTGTCGTTCGGCATCTATGGACGTTCGGCATGGCAGAGTCGTTTGGCATTCCATACTGCTCGGCATCCAGACCTTGTTCGGCACTCAACCCCGTTCGGCATAAATCTTGATCGGCATTCGAGATCGTTCGGCATCCAGAGGTGTTCGGCATTCATGCCTTGTTTGGCATTCGAGATCATTCGTCATCCAGAGGTGTTCGGCATTCATGCCTTATTCGGCATTCGAGATCGGTCGGCATCCAGAGGTGTTCGGCATTCATCCAAACTCGATCGGCTTCGATTATTGCTCGGCTTGGACTCTCCACTCAGCACATCACTTCGTTTGGCATGAAGATATCGTTCTGCATTTTTCCTTACGGCTTCTATGGATCGGCACACAGAACTCACTCTTCTTGGGCTGAGATATTTAGCTACCAGGCCCACCAGGGAAGTCCAACCCATCTTCGTCTATAAATAGAGAGGCAGGGGCACAGTGAAAGGGATCGTTTTTTTCGAGAACACCGAGGAGACTCTGCTGCATTCAAGACTCATTCAAGTCTTATCTTTTTTGCTTAGCAATTGTATTTAAGTAACTGATATACGGATTGTATATGTAATCGATTATCAAGAGAAGCAATAAAGATCTACCTCAAAGTGGACATAGGCAATTATGCCGAACCACTATAAATCCGGTGTCCATTTTTTCCGCATTTAAATTTACGTACTGTTCTTTATTTAACTTTATTTTCTTTATTAATCTCTCTACACAATCTCTCTTAAGGGTGTTAGTGACCAATTCTGGTGCTAACAAATACCTAAGAGAATAAGGCAAGGGTAATATCGGAATAGCCGTATATAAGCCCATAACCCCTAAACCCTTACCACATTCTCATTCATACTGTCATACAAACCAAGACATAAAAAAAAGGAGATCAAGGCAGGCCATAACCCTAGGAGAAAAAGTTGATTAAAATCAATTAGAAGCTAAGATTCAAGCAAGGAAGAATTAAGCAAGAACAAATCTCAAGTTCCTTATCCAAACAAGGCAAATAATAATCTAAACCATCTCATATATGTTTTATTGAACGTTTTAAATTTTAGGTTTATTGTTTGAAATCGGTTAGATGGATTGAATGATGATATTAACATGGTATCAAGAAATTGGTACATAGTGTATTAGAGAAAGGCGGAAGGGTGGGTCTGGTAGCTAAAATCATGCTTTAAGCTTTTGAATACAAAACTTGCCTTTGTTTTTAAAAGATGCTTTCGAAGGGGTGGAAGATTTTGAATTAATCGACTTACCTTTGTTTAAAGAGTCATTTGTCTTTGTTTTTAAAAGAAGCTTTCGAATTAATCAACTTATCTTTGTTCAAAGAGCTTCTTATCTTTTGTTTTTAAAAGAAGCTTTCGAATATGTTGCCGCTTGCTTGATTAAAAAGAAGCTTTCGAAAGGGTAGCTGCTTTTGAACCTATTATAAACCTACACATTCATGCCTTTTGAATTAGATACCCTTTTTTTATAACTTTAAATCAATGCTCTTGAAAGGATAACGTTTGCCCTTGTAAAATTTAAAGCTACCTTCTCAATGCTTTCGAAAGGGTAGTCTGACCCGCTTTTAATAACAGATTTGGAGGTAATGGTTTTCGAAAGGATGGTTTCGAAACTATACTCTACCCTAAATTACTTTACTTAAAATCAATACTTTCGAAAGGGTTACTTTCGCTTTCATTTTCTTTGACGCAGGGGTTTTATTTAATGTTAAACCAATGATTTTGAAGGTGATACTTTCAAATGGTTTCAAAGCGATGCTTTCATTAATTTTACCTGAACTAAGTACCTTTGGAAGGTAAACATTAGGTGTTTCGAAATGTCAACTTCAAGTGTTTCGAAAAGTATATCTTTAATGGTTTCGAAAGGAATGTTTGAAATGTTTTCTGAAGGAAGGTTTGCATACTTTTGAAAGATATGTTCTTAATGATTTCAAAAGAAAAGTCCTAACTTTCGAAAGCCTTAGTTTTCAATCAAGAAACCCAATCTCAATTTTTAGACGTAAAATCCATCACAATATGAAAGAGCTTTGAATTGGCATTTAATTTTGAGTTTTTGAAAAAGCTTTCCTTGCTAAAGATAGTGGGTTAGGGGTATTAACCATATTTCATTAGAAATATGTTTACACGGAAGTTAAATCATGGACGTTTATATTGATCAATTATCATGTGTGCTTTTGTAAACATATTCAATTAATAATTAACCGATAACAGCTTTTTGGGGTGTTAAGGGCAAAATAACTGGTTAGGTTGACCCAATAGTGAACCTACATTGAGTTAACTCCTATGTGAGTACAGTTTCATTCAGGACGTCAAGCGGACCAGAATATAGGATGCCCAAAGACTGATCAAAGGACTATTGTTTAGTCAGGTTCTTAGTAAGCCTATGAAAACTATGTATGGAAATTGTTATTGTCAAGGGCCAATAGGTTCTTAGTTATCGCATGAAAACTATGTGTGAATTATGTTACTATAAGAGATCAATAGATTCATAGTGATCCCACGAAAACTATGACAATAGAGAAGTTATTGGAGTATCCAGTAGGTTCATAATAGGCCCACGAAAAAAATGATTGGAGAAAGTTAGTGGTAGAGACCAATAGGTTCATGGAGATCCCATGAAAATTATGATTGGATGATAGTATTGGTAGAAACCAATAGATTCATAGTGATCCCATGAAAACTATGAAAATGGATAGGAATTCCATAAAGAATTAACAGGTTATTAGTTAGCCCATGAAAACTAATAGGTTAATAGTGACCCTAGAAACTATAACTTGAGATGGATAGTCAGATGAATGGGGATGGAAAATCCAGAGCATATTATATGGTTACATATCATCATGATACATTTTATTATGCTATGTCTTAACCATTTTGGATGCAGGTGCACATTATATGGTTATTATAAATTGGGGTTAAGGTACCAATGAGGGGAAAACCCGTTTCGCTAAGAAGTGTACTCCCACTAGATATCTTTATGGTTTGAGATTGTAGGTTATTATTTATATCAAACTTTTTGTTTGACTCGAAGTTTATGTTTTCCACTTAAACTCTCGCGTGCTCAATTGATTTTTAGTAGTTTGAGAGTTATGATTTTTAGGTTCTCCTTTAGAAAAATAAGCTTTCGGAGATGTGTAGGAGGCAATCTAGATATTAGGTTTTCTTTCGGTTTGATTCCACTGTTTTTTGGATGTAATGTAAAAGTTGTTTAATTGCCTATATCTAGACTCCGATCAACCAAGGGGCATCTTCATCTGTCATTCTTGGCGTATTTTATAATAACTATATTTCTCTGAATGTGGTTTACTTGTTGGGATTATGTAATGAATTTGAAATGTGATTTGAAGTGGAATGAGAAATTTTCTTTAAAATTTTAGTTTAAAATTTTTCTTATCCACGTGTTTATGTTATATCAATGTATCTAAAATTACTGCATTTGGTCATCGAGAATTAATAACTATGGATGACTGCCACAATCGTAGCGGTTTGTTTTGAGGCTCCAAGTGGGGTATGTTACACACTCCCACTTATTGATGACTTGTTTGATCAGCTCTATAGTGCGAAGACGTTCTGTCAATTGGACCTTGCTATGGCGTTTAATCCACTAAGAATATCGAGAGCATGAGTGTGTGTGCGCCGAGCGTAGCATTTCAACACAACTTTGATTTTTGATTGGTTGGTTTTGCTATTCGGGCTAACCTATGCATCGACATGCTTTCTTGATTCCTTGGACTATGTTTCAAGGGATCACAATAGTAAGTTCATGCTTATGGTCATTGATGATGCTTTCGTCTACCTATAAACAAAAGAAGAGCATAAGACACGATTGATGATTGTATTGGAGGTGTTGAGAAAACATCAGCTGATGATGGGGAATTTCATTTATGACACTGTTAACCGACTTGATGGAGAAAATCAGACTTTTATTTGAAATACGAGGTGTAGCGCACGTTAATGAGTTTGATTGAGAGGTTAATGAGTGCATCGATGTAACTCATTCTGAGTGGTAATGAGAAGTGGATAGTACACATGCTTGTGGTACTTGACTAGGTGCGATACTGATGACAAGTGGTAAGACTGTCGCATATTTACTCAATAAGTAAAACCGCATGAGAGGAAATATCCGACTCTTGATCTAAAATAATCGAAGGTGATAGTGTTCTATTTGGAGGTTTGAAGACACTCTCTATTAGGAGAGGGGTTTGAATTATTCAATGATTCCACATCATTAAAGTACCTCTTCTGGGAGAAGGATTTTAATCTTCGCCAACAACGATGGCTAGAGTTCTTAACCACCTACGACTTTGACATTTCCTATACATCTAAAAGGAAAATGTAGTTGTTGATGCCTTGAGTGGGATATATACTAGTTTAGGAGCGATACTCCTAGAATGCATATTATTTGAGTTTATCGTTAGTTATGATTTCAAAACTCAATGTGAGTTAGTGCCAAAGATAATGACCAGTTTTACTATCAAACCTACTATGATTTAGCAGATCGGTACTAGTAAAAGGCATGAAGCTAGACTAGCGGAGAGCATAGCTAAATTAGGGGAACGATTGATGTCTATAGAGGTCATGCGGTACTTACTCGACCGAGATGGTTGGATCCATAAGGATGAGATATTGTTTATTTTCTATGTCGATGGGTTGAGGGATAAGGCACCATAAGAGTGCTTTTATTCAAGACTGACTATGTATCTCGATGATAATAAAATGCACCATGATACAAAGAAGACATTTTATTAGTAAGGGATGTAGGAGGCCATCGGGACATTCATTTCAAGATAAATGAATTATCAACTAGTAAGGGTTGAATATAAGAAATCAAGTGGTTACTACAATAGCTTGAGATTCCCAGTTGGAAATGGGGATGGATATCGATTGAATTCATTGATGGAATGCTAAAGACTAGAAGATAGCATTTAAGTCACAGTAGATAGACTTATGCATAATGCTAGATTTATATTCATTAATTCCAACAGAATGGAATCCAAATTAGTTAAGTTATATGCGGAATGGATAGTGAGATTCCATTGTGTGCCGAGTGCGTTGTAAACTCGTTCTTCACTAGCGGGTTTTGGGAGAACTTATGGGACGCGCTTGGAAATTTGACACCAGTTTGACTAGATGATATCGAAGTTAAACCCGAAACTTTGGGAACTTGTAGGTTTATTTATACCGATAGACGTGATATGAAATAGGTTAGGAATAAGGCGGTGGAGTAGTAAAGGTTCAGTGGAGCGAAATCAAAGGCGACGACACATGAGAGACTGATACGAGCATGAGGACAACTTGTCTAGAGCTCTCCATTGTGGGAGATTTATATATTTCGCTGGCTTTCATATTGAATATCATATCCAATGCCTTATATTAGATGTTTAGTATCATGCATGCTAGGATAAGCATGGATGTTACTTTTTGATGGTTATTCTTATATGTGTCTATTGATGTTTGATTGTTGGCATTTGATACGATGATTTATGCTTATATGGTTGTTTGGTATGCAGCATGGTTATTTGATATAGCATACTCATTTGAGATGATTTATATATATATATACACACACACATATATATATATGATTTAGTATGCTTATTTACACGATGATCATACTATTGTGCTTAATCCTCTTTCTTGAGTATATATTGAGGTACATGGAAGCAGTGTTGGCGATGGTTTGGATATCTTTTGTTAAGGGGAGTGATATTATCTCTCACCATACTATGATTGTTAGTATAATTTTAAAACGACGTTTTGAAATGATTTTTAACTTTAAAATGTGATTTCTAAAATACATAAACCTTTATCTTATTTTATAAAAGAATTTAAAAGCATTTTAAAATGGTTTTAAATTAAATATCATATTTTTTTATCATCGACACACTGTTTTGATGATATTGATAGATTTAGGCTATTTTTGATATTAATCCCTCAACAGCTGTTTCGATGGATTGTATTATGTTATCGTATATGTTTGTAGGATATTATAGACATTTCTATGCTTGTTGGTTACATGTATACTTGTTTATTAGTTGGTTGAAACTGTTGTTTGAAGGTGATATAGGATTAGAAAATATCCTATAGGATAGGAGTTCGTGCATAGAGTTTCGTGCACGTCGATTGTTTTGAAGGCGAAGGATGGACTTGCAGATGTTCTTTTGATTTTGGGATAGATGTCGGATACTTTCATTTGACTTGTACTTAACCATTTTTGGTTAAGTGTTCGGCGATGGAAATTCTATCGGTTTAGAAAACCGTCGAACGAATTTAGAAATAAAATTTATACCGCAAGCGCACGGTGTACGAATGTAGCACGCGGCGAATACGGGTCGATCCGCAGAGAATTGATGATTTTAAAATTCTACTCAATCAAATTAACCAAAGTTGGAAGAGTGATTAACTAAAAAAAAATGTAGAAAAATGATAAAAGAAAGTAGATAAAAATATGAGAGTGTTAAGACAATTTAGAGGCAATTTCCACTCTCTAGATCACATAAATCAACAAAATGAAGTTATGATCTCTCTTTTCTTGTCATTAGTGAATTAGTTGATGTGCTTATTATAAGTATGGTATATTTGTGCTATTAATTAGCTCAATATAAACCATCAAACTACAACACAACCACTAATACACATTTAACTCTCATGAAATATGACAACAAGTTGAAATAAAAATCTATTTTAAGCATAGCCTATTAACTATTGTTTAGAAATATAGGCTATCAAATTTCAATTTCAACATTCACTTCTTTGCCATAATCATATTTAGATGAAGAGGCAATTTGTGTTATGTTTGTTTAAGCATAGCCTATTTGTTATGAACAACATAGACTATCAAATTCAAAGCTAAACAACATCATTAAACCACTTCATGTGTTTCCATTAAAGCACAAAAAGAGAGTATAAACATCAAAATGTTGCATCTACATACTAGAGAGCTTCATTACCCCTAAATTGTAGGGATTAAGCTCTCATATTTATTATCAAATCAACAAATGTAGAAAGCAACATGAAAGCAAAAAAGAAAGAAAAAGAGAGCAAAGTAAAGAAACAAAACTAATCTACTTGCATGAAATAAGAGAAATCTACACTACAACATGAAAGTAAATGAACATGAAAAGGAAAGAGCATGTATTAAATTGCATAAAATAAAAAAGATTACAAGAAATAAAAATTGGCTAAGTAGCCATTAAAAGAGAAAGAGAGCTTTCTTTTATTTGATCTAAACTAAACTAAAGTGAAGGAGGCCTAAGAGAGACTAAGAGAAGAGATCATGTTACATGAAACATATGGGTATTTATACATGTATGAAACCCTAATTCATATTTTTGGGGAATACCCAAAATGCCCCTTAGGAAGTGTGGAGGCCAAGTAACCATTAACATGTCTTAATCCCCCATTAAGTGTACATGAAACCATTAAGTCCAAAAGTATGTGCATTAGCCTTTAATTTGTACATTAAGGTAGGTGGGTAAGTGGGGTCCTCCATTATCTTCACTTTGAATTATTTCCCTCTTCATTCCTTTATATTCTTTGTGCATGCATATTCCTTCATGAAACCACTCCTATTTGAGACCATTTTCCTACAAAAATATATATAAATTTCCAATCAATTTTTCTCAAAGAAATATATGCACTTAAATGACCGTTTTCCCCCTATATGAAGATGAATATGTGAAAATTTGGAATTAATATGAATTTTGGTTAAAACAAGTTAAAATACCCAATATGATCATTTATTTAATTTAAATAGAATAAATATGGTGGTAAAAATATGCACATTTACGTGCACATCAAATACCCCCACACTTATCTTTTTATTCGTCCTCGAATAAAGGGGAAAAAACTAAGATAAATCCGTTTTCGTAGGGAGCACGATTGCATTGAGCGTATGCAACAAGCCGTTAAACCTCTGAGTGTCCCCAGTAGGACGAGTGTTGTCTCGTGAGGGTTTTCAGTGGATACTACCCACAAAATCCAAATGCAGGATGAAAATATTTACAAATGAAGGATTTATTTTTAAATTGACACGAATAAGTTAAATATAGGTTTTTGTTATTATCTTGAAAATTTATGTCATTTACTCGTCAAAATTTCCAACAAAAATCAAGTTATCATATAAAATAGACTATAGTTTAACTCGTTGTTTTGGTTAATAACAATTGTAACTATGAAATGGATCCTTAGTTGATTATCAAAGTTTATCAAAGTGGTATTTTCATTTCTTTTCAATAACAAATCAAATCAACTAAGTAAAAACAGTGCTAGGATTTCAATTGCTTGCTCTCTCATTATTTGCAAGAAAAATTACACACCTAGCTCAGGTAAACTGAGGCAAGATATACTACCCATGCACTGCCTTTCGAACTTATGTGAGGGGAGTACGGAGCATGGCGAGTGCACACAGTTTCGTGCATACACCTATCGACCTTAGGTGGTTTTTACTAAGTCTTTTTTTTTAACATGTGTTCCATACATGCATAACCGTGAGGACTTTTAAATGAGTATGAAAGCACATAATCAAAAATTCCAAGTAATCACCCATGCATAACCGTGAGGACTTTTAAATGAGAGTGAATACTTGGATGTTATCATTTTTTTTTTTATATATATATATTTTTTTAAGAGAGAGGGAGTTTTGCAAAATCATCTTAGCACCATTTAACTTGGAAGACAAAAAAAATGTTATATCCTTTACTTTAAATCAACCACTTTTTAAAACAAAGATTTTCAATTAGGGTGTACTTCATAATTAACACGTATGAATTTTCCTATATACTAGTTAAACCATTGTTATTTGTAATCAAACTTCATTTTTATTTTTGTTAAGATAAATAAAATTTCAAAATTTTCAATTTAATAAGCCAAAACCATATATTTATCCTATAGTGTTTCTTTAAAAATAAATCAAAAGATGTTTTTGGGACTTTTTTTTTAAAGAAAAGGCAAAAATAAACCATGAAAAAGAAAAAAAAATGAAGCCGAGTCCCCCACACTTGATTTTGACTATGTCCCCACAGTCAACCCAAGTGGAAGGAGAGAAAAAAATAAAATAAAAATCCTATATTTACATGAAAGATTATTATTTACAAGAGATGAGAAAGTATACAGTCAAAAAGTAAATGAAACGGTCTTCCAAAGACCGATTCATTTGTCTCGTCAAGTATGCGAGACACAGCTTAAGCTCGAAAAACCAAATCGTAAAAGATTTCGAAGTTGATTGTCGATTTGGAAAAACGAATTTTGTTTTATTAAAAATTGAACAAGTTATTTTGATTTCAATGATTTTTGGGGTTGATAAAACAATTGATTGAAATACACATTTATTTTCACCAAATTGAAATTGAAGTTTATCATTGAAAACTTCTTCCAAATTATCGATTTCAAAGTCAAAATGGTGATCGAAATCTTCCCCATCAGAATTTAATGACTCATTTTCGAAAAGTCCGTAAAACTCGTGTTCGTTAAATTCATCTTCCTTCGTTGGATTATCAACAACTTCATCGCATGTATCCATTTCAAAATCCAAAGTTGTTGTATTCTAATTTTCAGAAAAAGGAAGCTCGAAATTTAAATCGATTTTCTCACCCTCAATAGAATTGAAATCCAGCTCAATTACCATATTTTCAACAACTTCGTTAAGATCATCATTTTCCATTTCAAAAGTTGTTGTTTGAAAATCATCGATTTGGGTAAAAGATGGATTATCCCTTGACTCGTCACACGTTGAAATTTGACTTTGTTTTTCACGTTGTTTCATGTATGTTTCAAACAAAAAATCTGTGTGATCATCGTAAACTTCATTCATTTGTTCAACAAAATCCAATATATAGTAATTAACTTGAGAATTTTCAATTTGGATTTGTTGAGAACAAAAATTGTCAATTTCGATATACGGTAGATTATTATTTGATTCTTCGCAAGTTGAGATTTGATTATGATTTTCACGAAAGGTTTTGTATTTTTCAAGTAATAAATCCCCGTTATCGTTTTCCATTTGGTCAACAAAATCAAATTCATGATTATTAATTTGAAATTTTTCATTTTGAATTTGTTGACAACCAAAGGTTTCAATCATATCGTTATTGAAACTATTCCCAATGCCAAAATTATTTGAAAATCTGTTCACATTTTCGTCTTGATTTTGAAATTCATTTTGAAGCTCGAAATTGAATTGGCATGGGTTACACTCGAAATCATTTGAATTTTGAAGTGAATTCAAATTTTGATTTTTTTTGACTTGAACTATTGCACAAATATGAGTTACACAATTCGTTTACACTTTGATTTTGTTGTGTAGAGAGTTCAACTAAAGATGAAATGCTATTTTCGAGATTTGAGGATTGATCATTGTTTTGAAAAATTTGTTGTTCGAAATTTGAATCGTTTAAACAATAGTTGGTGTTAAAATATCCATACGAATTTGGAGTGAAATCGTATGGATTATACTGATTTTCACAACTATCATAAAACTCACGTAAGTGGGAAAACTCGGACATTTTCAAGATTTTTTTTTTTTGGTTTTTTTTTATAAACAAAAATATTTACAAGTAGAATTTATTTTTCAAAATGGAAATTGATTTTTGTTTTTTTTTTGAATTTTCAATTTTTTTTGGATTTTTTTTGTTTTTCTAATTTTTCTGGAATTTTGAAATTTCAAAGGAAAAGGATTTAAAAATTTCAAAGAAAAAGAAAAGGAATATTTAAAAAAAAATTAGTTTTGGATTTTGAAATTTTTGTTTTGTTTTTTTTTTAAACATGCATGAACAAATGCAACTAAATGAATGCAAGGTTAATTACAAATGATTTATCCTAAGTTAACCCAAAATTATATAATCACAAATTGTCTTAAATCAACAAGATAATTCTCAGCCAGGTAACGGACAGGATTTATCGGTGCACCACGAATCACCGTAGCAATGCAGCCGAAGGTTTAAGTACCTTCAGAGAAACAATTCAGTATAATATTTACGAATCACCGTAATATTTATAACTGATTATTGCTCTGCCGTCGCCTAGACACCAAGAATTTAAATTGTTCAAAGAAGACAAATTGTTAATATGCAATTAAGTGTTATCGATTTCTAATCGTTATTATTAATCAAAATCTAAGATGAAATGCAGAACAGAAATTAAACGTGTATTAACAATGCAACTACGAATGATTTTTTTTTTAAAATGCAAATGCAAGCAACCAACAATTTAATTCAAATAAAACTAGAAATGAAAGCAGAATTTTTTTAGCAAGCAGAGCAATTTATTTTGGCTAGCTCAGGAAGCAATTTTCAACAAGCTATTCTTCCTTTATTTCCTGCTTTGGCAACCTGAAAATTTAAAACTAAGATATATATAATATTTTTTTTTTTGGTTTTTTTTTTAAAGGAAACTTAAAAGTAGGGTTTTACTTAAAAAAAAAAAAATTCAACTTTTTTTTTTTACTATAAGATTGGACTTAAACAATTAGAAACCAAATAAATAAAAAAGTTGAACCCAGCCCAAACCACATACACTCGGCCCAAACAAATGACCGGACCCACCACCTAAAATTCAACAGAAAAAAAATGAAGCCGTATGAAACAAATTCAAGACAAATCAAAATCAAAATCTCCAAAATCAAAATCCCCACAACCCGAAATCTATTTACAATTGCAAACGCTCTACAGTTGATGGCGATTTAAGGAGGTGGTCACGGCTGCAATTGGGGATGCAGGCGATTGGTCTTTCGATGTGTTGCAGAAGTGGTTTCGTGATGAAGTCGCGACTTGTTCAAGGGTTGCAGTGATTGGTGGGAGGCGAGTCGAGTTCGAGGTTGTGGTTTCGATTTAGGTGAAGGCGGTTCGATTCACTGAGTGTTTGCCGAGGTCGCGACAGAGTTTGAGGTGTTTGTGTTGTGGGTTGTCAGGTGTGGTTGTTCTGGTGATGGGATTTCAGGTGATTGGATTTGTGGTGAATTGGTGTGGGCGTCGAAGTCGAGGAAGATGATGTTAGGAGGGGGTTTGTATGCTGATGAGATGGAGATGTTTTGACTTCTTCGGTTCGTGATGTCAGGGAAAGTTGCGGGTTGTTGTTGCACTATTGGAATGCGGTGAAGCAGAGGGGTTTTTATACGTTGTACGATGGTAGGATCACTGGTGGTGATGGTTGTTTGAATCAGTGGGATGTTGTATTTGGTGGCGGTTGTATTTGACAGTGGGTTGTTTGTTGATGTTTGGTTAAGTGGAAACGGGAGTGTGATGGTGGATGAAGTAGCACCTGTTGTTACAGTGGTAATGAAGTAGACTGTGGGATGTTGAATTGTTGAAGTGACATGGAAGGTGGATGAAGTCTTGGGTAGGTATGTGTGATGTAGAAGCAATGCAGTGGGATTGTCCAAGATGGTTAGGTTAGGGGATTTAGCAATGAGAAGGCAGGTGGAGTGGAAGATTGATGGCAGTGTGGTAGGCTGCTGGTGGTGGTTTGAGGACGGTGAGATTGCGGAGGTGTAGAATTGGATGAGGCTAGAGGAGCTGCAAAGGTTAGGTAAGATGATGGAACAGAGTGGTATGTTTGGTTTCAGGTGGTGTAGTGTTTGCTGTCTGGTTTAGAGGAGGTAGTAAGAGGAATTGTATAGTGTTGATTGATGATGTCAGTGCTGTTGTTGTCGCTGACAGAGATGGAAGAGAGCAGTAGCACGGTTGCAATGGTGAAGGAGACGGGAAATGAAGTGGTGTATATGTGAGGACTGTTAATGGTTGGAACTGCAGTTGAATGGTGAAGTGGTGGGGTGATCGAAGTGAGTAATGGTGGTCAGTTGAAATGGTAGTAGGGGTGAGTTGTGAAGATGAAGGTTTTGTGAATGGCAAATTTGAATATGGTGGCAGAGGTAAGAATGAATGGTGGCAGAAGTTTGTTGTCGTGGGAATTCGTTGATGATGGTGAAGGTATGAGAGGTTGGTCTAAGAGGTTGGTTGAGGAAAATTGTAGTGGAGGATATGCAGGCTGTTAGAAGTGATATACAATAGTGGTGGTCAGCAATGATTGAAATGATGGCAAGTTGAATTATGGCAGTAATGGTTTGGTCGAGCAGCCAAATGAGGTAGTGGATGATTTGTTATATGTGATGGAGATGACAGTGAAGGTGGAGCTGTTGTGTAAGAGGAGGAGCAGGGAAGTTTGAATGTGAATATTGGTTGTGTATAAGCAATTGGCAGAGGTTAATAATGAGTTGTTTGTGAGATGGAAGTGGGATGCTGTGAAGGATAAGTGGTTTGTTGTGTGTGTGGGTTATGGTGGTTCTGGTGAGTTTGTGTTGAAGGTGGTTGCTGCTTGATGAAATGAGATGTTGTGGAGGATGTTGAGTGATGTAGCAGTGGGTTGTGAAGTGATGAAAATTAGACGAGGTTGTGGAAAGTGGTTGTGGTCTGCTATAGGTCAGTGGGCAGTTTGAGACAGAAGTAGTAGATGTTCAGTGATGGTTTGCACTGTGCAGGCAGAGAGAAACAGAGAGGCAGATCAGTGGTGATGTTAGGAAAAAGCAAAAATGTAAATGTAAAAAAACAAAAGGAAATGGAAAATTGCAAAGGAAATAAAATATTTTTGTTTTTGCTTTGAAATTTTGTATTTTTTTTTTTGAATATGAATTGCAAATAAAAACAAGCACACAATGAACACAAACAAATGAAAGCAAAATTCACACACAAACACACAATTTTTTTTTAAATGCAAACACACAAAACAAACACACAATAAAATTAAACAAAAAATAATAATTCGAAGAATAGAAAATCAAAATCTAGACAATTCCCCGGCAACGGCGCCAAAAACTTGTTCGGCGACGGAAATTCTATCGGTTTAGAAAACCGTCGAACGAATTTAGAAATAAAATTTATACCGCAAGCGCACGGAGTACGAATGTAGCACACGGCGAATACGGGTCGATCCGCAGAGAATTGATGATTTTAAAATTCTACTCAATCAAATTAACCAAAGTTGGAAGAGTGATTAACTAAAAAAAATATATAGAAAAATGAGAAAAGAAAGTAGATAAAAATATGAGAGTGTTAAGACAATTTAGAGGCAATTTCCACTCTCTAGATCACATAAATCAACAAAATGAAGTTATGATCTCTCTTTTCTTGTCATTAGTGAATTAGTTGATGTGCTTATTATAAGTATGGTATATTTGTGCTATTAATTAGCTCAATATAAACCATCAAACTATAACACAACCACTAATACAACATTTAACTCTCATGAAATATGACAACAAGTTGAAATAAAAATCTATTTTAAGCATAGCCTATTAACTATTGTTTAGAAATATAGGCTATCAAATTTCAATTTCAACATTCACTTCTTTGTCATAATCATATTTAGATGAAGAGGCAATTTGTGTTATGTTTGTTTAAGCATAGCCTATTTGTTATGAACAACATAGACTATCAAATTCAAAGCTAAACAACATCAATAAACCACTTCATGTGTTTCCATTAAAGCACAAAAAGAGAGTATAAACATCAAAACGTTGCATCTACATACTAGAGAGCTTCATTACCCCTAAATTGTAGGGATTAAGCTCTCATATTTGTTATCAAATCAACAAATGTAGAAAGCAACATGAAAGCAAAAAAGAAAGAAAAAGAGAGCAAAGTAAAGAAACAAAACTAATCTACTTGCATGAAATAAGAGAAATCTACACTACAACATGAAAGTAAATGAACATGAAAAGGAAAGAGCATGTATTAAATTGCATAAAATAAAAAAGATTACAAGAAATAAAAATTGGCTAAGTAGCCATTAAAAGAGAAAGAGAGCTTTCTTTTATTTGATCTAAACTAAACTAAAGAGAAGGAGGCCTAAGAGAGACTAAGAGAAGAGATCATGTTACATGAAACATATGGGTATTTATACATGTATGAAACCCTAATTCATATTTTTGGGGAATACCCAAAATGCCCCTTAGGAAGTGTGGAGGCCAAGTAACCATTAACATGTCTTAATCCCCATTAAGTGTACATGAAACCATTAAGTCCAAAAGCATGTGCATTAGCCTTTAATTTGTACATTAAGGTAGGTGGGTAAGTGGGGTCCTCCATTATCTTCACTTTGAATTATTTCCCTCTTCATTCCTTTATATTCTTTGTGCATGCATATTCCTTCATGAAACCACTCCTATTTGAGACCATTTTCCTACAAAAATATATATAAATTTCCAATCAATTTTTCTCAAAGAAATATATGCACTTAAATGACCGTTTTCCCCCTATATGAAGATGAATATGTGAAAATTTGGAATTAATATGAATTTTGGTTAAAACAAGTTAAAATACCCAATATGATCATTTATTTAATTTAAATAGAATAAATATGGTGGTAAAAATATGCACATTTACGTGCACATCATTAAGTACATGACCAAAGTGGTCATTATTGACTACTCTGGAGTGGTCGATATCTACCACTATTAATGATTGCCGATTTGGCCAATTTTGACATGGACAATGGAGAGGCTTCGAGGAGCATGATGCGATGGTTTTGTTCATCCGTTCGTTGTTCGATTTTAGTGTTGCTGCGCTCCGACAAGTGGTTTTGGCGGTGAAGCGAAGATCCAACTCTTCGATACAATGACTTCATGATTAGATGATGATGATTCCATGATGGGAAGTGATGCTTTGATGATGGATAGATGTACTTCGTGATGCAGAGTTGCTAGATTTAAGGGATTGTTAGAGGAAGGTTATAGGATGCACGATAACATTCTATGACTAATGATGGCTATCCAAGATAGTTCCCAACTACGAAAATTCAAATAGGAATTGTAAAGTCAGTTCCAGGATGAGGGTGAGCTCTGCTATGGATGGCTTGTATAAAGGGAGCATTGATATTCGTAGTGTTTCACTATGTACTCACAAAGCAAGGGTATGCGAGGATGCACATTTGGGTTTGTAAAGATTGCCCCAAAATCACATGACGTTTCGATCCATTTAACCTGGACTGATGCGACGATAGTCAAGTTCCTGGCCGATTGAATGGCATGGATTCGAGTATAGTGAAACCAAGGATGTTGAGTAGTCCCTGACTATTGCAATATGGTGATAAGAGTATCATATATCCAACGCACTAAGTTAGTAAATGTGAGAATGGATAATGGATGCCATTTTGTTTGACTGTTTATATCACCTTAGGGATGTCACACGATGTAGATATTATCGATGGCAATATCTAGACACCCTTAATACATTGATGTATAGTACACCCACGATGACTATCATAGATAAACTCTCTTATGTCTGATAAGTCTTTGGGTAGAGGGGCGGGTCAGGTATGATTCTTCATACCCTTTATTCCATATAGTATATCGACTTTTATAGTGTTTTGGGATTTTTTTTATCGCTCACAACATACTATTGTCTGACTCTAGGTTTTACGTTTTGCTTCTTATTATCTTGGGT
This sequence comes from Allium cepa, assembly GCA_030765085.1. Classification (NCBI taxonomy): domain Eukaryota; kingdom Viridiplantae; phylum Streptophyta; class Magnoliopsida; order Asparagales; family Amaryllidaceae; genus Allium; species Allium cepa. The sequence continues at coordinate 707,376,123 of CM060941.1, forward strand.
ACTTTTAAATGAGTAAACTAGATAGAAGATGTATACAACAAATGGAGTTATGCAGATGGACGAGCAGGAGGTGTTGCTTTTTCATATTTATATTTTAAGTTTATTATTGTTTATTCCACTATGTTACACTATAGAGCCTTAACATTGTTGACTTACTATTATTAGAGATAGTTTATCAGTTGAGTTTATTTATCGGTTGTCTACACTCTATTATTGTTTTGTATAGCTATACAAGCATGTGTACTCTGATTATGTGGTCCATGTAGTTATTATTGTATTGCCTGTTCCATATTTTTGATGACTACTATATTTTAAATGATATGCTATGAGATATACGACAGGTTATATGATTGCATGATGTTTTATTTCTTTCTATTCTCTTCTATTCTCTTCCCTTCTTTTTCAATTCCTCTTCTTTACTTATTTTCTATTAACTTGACAATAGTCATACATCAACCGAATGCTCCAATAGCGCACTATTCGATTATATGAACATCGAACGTGTATGGTGGTCCTCACATTCATCTTCCTCCAATGATAGGTTTTGGCTAATTAAAGTAATGTTTAGAGTGGCTTTTTGGCTTAGAATGGTTAATGAATGTTTAGGAAGTGTGAAATGATGGAGAGAAGTCCTATCAGCCCCCATCATCATGCTAATCCCGAAATGGTCTTTGGGTCTAATTATTAACTCACTAATTACCCATTAAGCTATTCAAAATCAAGTAATACTTCAAATAGTAATACCTTCCTAATGGTATGTTTCTTTTCTTATTATGACCACTCTATAGAAAGAGAAACCATTATCCCGATCTAATGGAAGTGGTTTCAGACCCTAATTCGGCTAACATCAAAAGTATGAGCCATTTAAGGTTTTTAAGGTCCAAAGCGTTCAATAAAAATTCTAGTGATGGAAAATGTTTGTAGTACCATTTCCTAAAGTTATAAAATCATACGACCCTAATAAAAATATTATAAATATTTTACGATCCTCTATTATATAAAATATGGGTTGTCGTAGTAATTTTAAAATTCAAAATCCTTTTCAAAAGTTTGTTTACTTTATAAAACAATTTAAAAACTAATATAGATCTATAAATTTAAAATAATATATATATATATATATTAAAATATTTACATAAAATTATAATAATATTGAAATGATATATAATTTTCGAATTTTTTATTATGTATAAATTTTTATTATATATAATTTTTTTATTATATATATAATTTTGTTGCATACATAATTTTTTATTATAAAATATATAATTAATTAATAATTTGCAAAAATTTATTATATATATAATTTTTTATTCTATATGTTTCATGAAAACATAATTTTATAAAATTGAAACTGTTAATGTATGTACACATATTAACAAATATATATTACATTAATATATATATACTACATCAATATATATATATTATAAAATTATAATTTTGTTTCTAATTTCTTTTACAACAAAAAATAAGTTGATGCATAAAGTGATTTGTAATATTTTTATCTATCTATTTTTATATTAGTATTTGCATTAAACCAAATTAAATTAATCAAACTAGTTTCAATGTTTAAAAAAAAATTTATATATATATAAGTTTCGAACACTATAGAATAATATTTTTATTTTAATAAAACAAAGATGTAATATAAATAGTGAAGCTTATAGGTATGATTAGATATATAATTGTATAATAGTATATTAATAAGGTGGAAAAAAGTTATGTATATAAAGTCACTCAAGCAGTGGCGTGTGTGTGTATGTATATATATATAACATGATAGAATGTAAATCATAAATAGGAGAATAAAACCTAATTAGATGTTGCTTTCGAATGCCCTTCGACTGACTAAATAACTCCTAGATTCGTCTAGAATCAGCCTCCACATGCTGCAAAGATCTTGAGTACAATGTTTTGTATTTAATTTGATTAAGATTAGAGCAAGAATTTTTGACCAAGGGGTAAAAGAACACAGAGTGATGGTGGAGGCAAGGGATAAAATAAAAGGACCGAAAATAGCGAGAGGTTAAATTGCCGAACAAGAAAAATGTGTATTATGGCATCAAAATATGGAGGAATATAGTGTTTGGAAGGTGATAGCTATATTTTCGCTTATTGGCAGTGTGTCCTAATTTTTTTTAAGGAAGGCTCTATTGTATTTTGGCGGCCGCAAAATCTATTATTATTTCATCTTCTAGCATAAAGGAAAAACAAAACCCAAAAAAGGTTCACCTTTGTTTTTCTACATTGTGGCTATGTTCTGCCTCCTCCTTAGCATGCCTACTCCTTTCTGTCCTTAGGTATGGTTCTACATAATGATAATTGTATTATTTTCAGTTCAAATCAATATGAAACCTTAGATAAAATTTCCATCAATAGCTCCTTGTCGACATCTTCCCAACAGCTCAATCTTGCCAGCTAGTGGGTAAAGTCCGTCCAAATTCGATTTTTGACAATTTCAAATTCTCAAATTTCCTTTAATTCGCTGTTGATTTTCGAGTTTTGAATTTCATATTTGGATTTCATTGTTTGCTTTTGTTGAACTACTTGATTATTGAATTGTATTTGCTTAAATGAATCAATATTTTTACTTAAAGGGGTTAGATGATATCCCGATTGCTTGATTAATTAGTATTTTTGAAAAAATTAAAAAGTTGGAGGATGATACATGGAGTGCCCAATTCGATGTTGGTAGATTTTACTATAGGTATGCAATTCTTCCCTTTTGGATTTGCATTCTTACTTGCATATCTAACTGATAAAAAATATTTAATTGATAGTGGGAAGGTGTGTAGGAATTTTTTATTATATTAGCACTTCTTATTTACGTCTTTGCATTGCGTCACAATATCTAGGTATAATGGTTTTAGACCAGTAACAGAATGTTTCTTGGGATTTCGATATGTGCTTGGGAAAAGGAATTTTACATTAAGCAATATGTCAGGTTTAACTATAGTGTAGTACTAAACTGTTGCTTTCCTTCTAGTCCTATTTCTTATAATCATTTTGTGTCTCTTATAATATTTACAGCATTATGTATGAATTTATTTAAAGGGTTATAACATGTGAGCAAATATAGCTACCTCGTTTTAGGCTAGGTGTTAATATACTTGATCGATATACATATGTGTATGTGTGTACGGTTGTATGTATTTATATATGTGTTTGAACTAAAACTGGCACAAACACCCAAGGAAAGTAAGCAAAGAATAAAAAATAAAGAAAATAAATGAAAAACATGTAAGAAAGTGCATATTGAGATTTATAGTGGTTCGGCATACTTTGGCCTATGTCCACTTCGAATTTTCCTTTATTATATCGTTGTTTACAGGTAGGAGTTCTTACAGGTCGGTATGACTCCATTAAGGGTTTGTATAACTTCGACAAAGATCACAAAACATTAAAGAAAAGAGTGCAAGAGCAAAATGATCCTAAATAATGAGCCCTACCCTCTATTTATAGAGGATGGGAGCCTAAAGTCTCGCACAAAACATCTCCATCTCGCCTATCTCAGAGCAATGTCGAGTTTATGGATCTGGGGATTAATTTTTACCAATCCTGCAACTGATGAATTTCCTGATGTTGCCAGAGCAGCATCGGTGCTTAGGAGATTTTGACAGGCTGGCGATGTTACCAGGGTAACATCGAAGACTCAAAGTGCACTTGAATGCGGTTCCATCGGTTCAAATGGCTATAGAATGGATGCTTACTTGGACACGGTTCCATCGATCCAAGGAGCGAAGAAATGGAGTGCATTTGAACGCGGTTCCATCGATTAAAGTGGCAAAAGAATGGATGCTTACTTGGACGTTGTTCCATCAGTCCAAGAAACGAAGAAATGGAGCGCACTTGAATGCAGTTCCGTCGATTCTAGTGGCAAAAGAATGGATGCTTACTTGGATGCAGTTCCGTTGGTCCAAGAAGCAAGAAGGGGCTTAAGGATGCGAATAAGGGTTAGGCCTTCCCAATGTTGCTGGAGCAACATCGGTTCTCAGAAGCTGGGATCGATTTTCCCCATTGATTAGGCGGTTTAAGTCGATTTGATACCCTCTACTTAGCGGGTTGCTTACATGAACGTGGTTTCATTGGGTTTAAGGAGCAAAATGACTTTATTGATAAAATAAAGAGAAAGGCAAATCCTACCTATTTACAATGCCTCCATTATCCCTTGGTGGCTTATTTGTAGAAATAGGAAATATATAGATAAGCACTAAATAGATAACGTATGGTCCATCTCCATGTTTCTGGTCGATAACGTATGGTCTTTTCCAATTTGTGCCGAGTGCTCACGCACCAAGGAAGATTCGTTTCACGATGAGATCTCTGACTTCGAAGGTACGGTAGCAAACTTTGGTGTTGAGGTGTCATGCCACTCGCTTTTGGTGAGGAGTGATCCTTAGCTCAACTTCCTCCCACCTCTCATCAATCTGATCCAGGGACTTCAGTAAGAGCTACTCATTTTCACTTTGATTGAAGTGTCATCTCTATTGAGAGTGGACTTCTAGTTCCACTGGGATCATCGCTTCTGAACCTTATGCCACGGTAAACGGCAAGTGCCCGATCGCAGTTTTATGAGTCGTCCTGTAAGCCCATCGTGCAAGCGGAAGTACATCAATCCAATTACCTTTGGCTTTCAAAAGCCATTTTCTAATGGTGGATTTTATGATTTTATTGACCGCCTCTAGTTGCCCTTTTTTAGTAGGTGTGCTACTATAGAAAATCTCTTTCGATCCCAAAACGTTTGTAGAAATCCTTGAACTTGGCACTCTCGAACCGAGTCCCATTTCGTGATGATTTTCTACGGTATTCCAAACCCGCAAATTATATTTTTAGTAAAAAATTTAATTATTTTCTTCATAGTAATGGTAGCAAGCGACTCTGCTTCAGCCCATTTGGTAAAGTAATCAACTGCACTTATAGCATATTCGGCTCCACCTTTGGAAATTGGAAATACGCCCATTAAATCGATTCTCCAGATTGCAAACGGCCAAGGGATGACAATTTTTATAAGTTTTGATGATGGGGTTCTTGGGATTTTTTAAATCTCCAGCACTAATCACAACACCTAGAGTAGTCCACTGCACCTCAGTTGATTGTTAGCCAGAAATATTCATAATGGAAACCTTCTTTGCTAGTGTCTGCCCTCGGTATGATCACCACAGCTTCCTTCATGAATTTCCCTAATGATTCTCTTGGCTTCGCTACTAGTCACACAATCCTCTCCTGTAGAGCACTTCATCTGAATTACAAATTGTGGGGTCTTTCGAAAATGTTTCCTTCTCTTATTTCGGTCTCTAGGGAGTGTCCTCAAAGAAGTTATCCCTTGATTCGGGTCATCCATGGTTCCTCTTCTTCTATGATCTCCAAAATCCAATCAACGTCCATCTGATGTATACTTGGAGTTGTTAGTAATCCGACTGGAACTAATCCCATCGATTGTGCTTCTCCGAAACTGGCTAGCTTGGCTATGTAATAGCCTTCACATTCAGCTTAAATCTCGAAATATGATTTATGCTATGGTTTTCAATGTTGTTTAGCAATTCTCATGCCTTCAACAAGTTGGTAGTGAGATTTTCCCCTTTGGCTTGATATTCCCTCTTTACTTGACAAACGACTAGCACTAAGGATCCTCTTAGCTTCACTACTGGTTGCACATCTAAGTAAGGGGGTGGAGAATACTCTTCTACAGAGCACTCCATCTTGAATTACGAATCGTGGGGTCTTTCGAAGAAGTTTCCTTCTCTCATTTCGGTCTTTAGAGGGTATAGAGATTAGAGTGATAAGGGGATTGGGATTTCAAAACTAAATAGGGTCGAGCCTTAACTAAATGGTTTTATAAAATGGTGTTATAAGTTAAATACCTAAGAGAATAAGGCAAGGATAATATCGGAATAGCCGTATATAACCCCATAACCCCTAAACCCTTACCTCATTCTCATTCATACTTTCATACAAATCACAAATAAACAAAAAGGAGATCAAGGCTGGCCATAACCCTAGGAGAAAAAGGAGATTAAAATCAATTAGAAGCTAAGATTCAAGCAAGGAAGAATTAAGCAAGAACAAATCTCAAGTTCCTTATCGAAACAAGGTAAATAATAATATAAACCATCTTATATATGTTTTATTGAACATTTTAAAATTTAGGTTTATGGTTTGAAATCGGTTGGATGGATTGAATGTTGATATTAACACAGTATCAAGAAATTGGTACATAGTGTATCGGAGAAAGGCGGAAGGGTGGGTATCGAAGACTTTCTTTCGAAGGGATTAAAATCATTCTTTTAAGCTTTTGAATAAAAAACTTGCCTTTGTTTTTAAAAGATGCTTTCGAAGGGGTGGAAGCTTTTGAATTGATCGACTTACCTTTGTTTAAAGAGCTGCTTGTCTTTGTTTTTAAAAGAAGCTTCGAATTAATCAACTTATCTTTGTCCAAGGAGCAGCTTATCTTTGTTTTTAAAAGAAGCTTTCGAATGTGTTGCCGCTTGCTAGATTAAAAAGAAGCTTTTGAAAGGGTAGTTGCTTTTGAACCTATTCGAAACCTAGCCGCCACATTCATGCCTTTTGAATTAGATACCCTTTTTTATAACTTTAAATCAATGTTTTTGAAAGGAGAACTTTCGCCCTTGTAAAATTTAAAGCTGCCTTCTCAATGTTTTTGAAAAGGTAGTCTGGGCCGCTTTTAATAAGAGATTTGGAGGTAATGGTTTCGAAAGGATGGTTTCGAAACTATCCTCCACCCTAAATTACTTTACTTAAAATCGATACTTTTGAAAGGGTTACTTTCGCTTTCATTTTCTTTGACCCAAAGGTTTTATTTAATGTTAAACCAATGATTTTGAAAGAGATACTTTCAAATGGTTTCGAAGCTATGCTTTCATTAAGTTTACCTGAACTAAGTACCTTTGGAAGGTAAACAATAGGTGTTTCGAAATGCCAACTTCAAGTGTTTCGAAAGGTATATCTTTAACGGTTTCGAAAGGAATGTCTGAAATGTTTTGAAAGGAAGGTTCAAATACTTTCGAAAGGTATATTCTTAATGATTTCAAAAGAAAAGGCCTAAGATTTCGAAAGCCTTAGTTTTCAATCAAGAAACCCAATCTCAATTTTTTGACGTAAATCCAAGACAATATGAAAGAGCTTTGAATTGGCATTTAATTTTGGATTTTTTGAAAAATCTTTCCCTGCTAAAGATAGTGGGTTTGGGGTATTAACCATATTTCAATAGAAAGATTATTAAACGGAAGTTAAATCATGGACATTTATATTGATCAGTTATCATGAATGCTTTTGTAAACATATTCAATTAATAATTAACCCATAATAGATTTTTGGGGTGTTAAGGGCAGAATAACCGATTAGGTTGATCCAGTAGTGAATCTACATTGAGTTAACTCCTATGTGAGTACAGTTGAATTCAACAGGTCAGGCAGACCAGAATATAGGATGCCCAAAGATTGATCAAAGGACTATTGTTTAGTCAGCTTCTCAGGAAGCCTATGAAAACTATGTATGGAAATTTTTCTTGGTGAGGGCCAATAGGTTCTTAGTTATCCCATGAAAACTATGTTTGAATTATGTTATTATAAGAGATCAATAGAATCATAGAGATCCCATGAAAACTATGACAAAAGAGAAGTTATTGGAGAATCCAATAGGTTCATAATAGGCCCATGAAAACTATGATTGGAGAAAGTTAGTGGCAGAGACCAATAGGTTCATAGAGATCCCATGAAAACTATGATTGGATGATAGTATTGGTAGAAACCAATAGGTTCATAGTGATCCCATGAAAACTATGAAAATGGATAGGAATTCCGTAAAGAATTAACAGGTTATTAGTTAACGCATGAAAACTAATAAGTTAATAGTGACCCAAGAAACTATAACTTGAGACAGGCAGTCAGATGAATGGGGATGTAAAATCCAGAGCATATTGTATGGTTACATATCATCACGATATATTTTATTATGTTATGTCTTAACCATTGTGGATGCAGGTGCACATTATATGGTTATTATAAATTGGGGTTAAGATACCAATGAGGGGAAACCCCATTCCGCTAAGCGGTGTGGTCTCACTAGATATCTTTATAGTTCGAGATTGTAGGTTATTATTTATATCAGACTTTTTGTTTGAATCGAAGTTTATGTTCTCCTCTTAAACTCTCAGGTGCTCAATTGATTTTTAGTAGTTTGAGAGTTATGGCTTTTAGGTTCTCCTTTAGACGAATAAGCTTTCGAAGACGTATAGGAGGCAAGTTAGCTATTAGGAGTTCTTTCCATTTTATTCCATAATTTTCTAGATGTAAAGTAAATTTTTTTTTTAATTTCCTATATCTAGACTCCGATCAACCAAGGCGCATCTTCATCTGTCATTCTTCGCGTATTTTGTAACAATTATATTTCTCTGAACGTGGTTTACTTGTTGGGATTATGTAATGAATTTGAAATGTGATTTGAAGTGGAATGAGAAATTTTCTTTAAAATTTTAGTTTAAATTTTTTCTTATCCAGGTGTTTCTGTTATATTAATGTACCTAACATTACCGCATTTGGTCATCGAGAATTAATAACTATTGATGACTGCAGCATTCGTAGCGGTTAGTTTTGAGGCTCCAAGTGGGGGATGCTACACACTCTCGCTTATTAATGGCTTGTTCGATCAACTCTATAGTGCGAAGATGTTCTCTCAGTTGGACCCTGTGATGGCGTTTAATCCACTAAGAATATCGAGAGCAAGAGTGCGTGTCTGCTGAGCGTAGCATTTCAACGCAACTTTGATTTTTGATTAGTTGGTTTTGCCGTTTAGGCTATCCTATGCATCGACATGCTTTCTTGATTCCTTGGACTATGTTTCAAGGGATCACTATAGTAAGTTCATGCTTATGGTCATTGATGATGCTTTCGTCTACCTATGACCAAAAGAAGAGCATAAGACACGATTGATGATTATATTGGAAGTGTCAAGAAAACATCAGCTGATGATGGGGAATTTTATTTGAGACACTGTTAACCGACTTGACGGAAAAAATCGGACTTTTATTTGAGACAGAGATGTAGCCCAAGTTAATGAGTCTGATTGAGAGGTTAATGAGTGCATCAATGTAACTCATTCTGAGTGGTAATGAGAAATCGATATTACACATGCCTGTAGTACTTGACTAGGTGCGGTACTGATGCCGAGATGCAAGGTTGTCGCATGTGTTAGTCAACAACTAAAACCGCATGAGAGAAAATATCCGACTCTTGATCTAAAGTCGGCGTCAATAGTGTTCTGTTCGGAGGTTTGGAGACTCTCTATTAGGAGAGGGGTTTGAGTTATTAAATGGTTCCACATCATTAAAGTACCTCTTCTGCGAGAAGGATTTTAACCTTCGCTAGCAACGGTGGCTAGAGTTCTTTACCACCTACGACTTTGACATTTCCTATACATCCATAAGGAAAATGTAGTTGTTGATGCCATGAGTGGGAGATATACTAGTTTAGGAGCGATATTCCTAGAATGCATATTATTTGACTTTATCGCTAGTTATGATTTTAGAACTCAATGTGAGTTAGTGCCAAAGATAATGACCAGTTTTAGTATCAAACCTACTTTAATTTAGCAGATCGGTACTAGTAAAAGGCATGAAACTAGACTAGTGGAGATCATAGCTAAATTAGGGGAACGAGTAGTGTCTGTAGAGGTCATGCCGTACTTACTAGACCGAGATGGTTGGATCCATAAAGATGAGATATTGTTTATTCTCTATGTCGATGGGTTGAGGGATAAGGCACCCAGGAGTGCTTTTATTCGAGACTGGCTATATATCTCGATGATAATAAAATGCACCGTGATACAAGGAAGACATTTTATTGGGAAGGGATGTAGATGGCCATCGGGACATTTATTTCAAGATGAATGAATTGTCAACTAATAAGGGTTAAATATAAGAGGTCAAGTGGTTACTATAACAGCTTGAGATTCATAGTTGGAAATGGGGATGGATATCGATTGACTTCACTGATGGAATGCTAAAGACTAGAAGATAGCATTTGAGTCACAGTAGATAGATTTACGCAGAATGCTAGATTTATATTTGTTAAGTCTAGCAGAATGGAATTCAAATTAGTTCATTTATATATGGAATGGATAGTGCAATTCCATTATGTGCCAAATGCATTGTAAAGTCGTTGTTCACTAGTGGGTTTTGGGAGAACTTACGAAAGGCGCTTCGAAATTTGAAACCAATTTGACTAGATGATATCGACATTAAACCCAAAAATTTAGGAACTTGTAGGTTTATTTATACCGATAAACGTGATATGAAATAGGTTAGGAATAAGGCGGTAGAGTAGTAAAGGTTCAGTGGAGCAAAATCAAAGGCGATGGCACATGAGAGACTCATAAGAGCATGAGGACTGCTTGTCCAAAGCTCTCCATTGTGGGAGATTTATATATTTTGCTGGCTTTCATACTGAATGTCATATCTAATGTCTTATATTAGATGTTTAGTATCATGCATGTTAGGATAAGCATGAATATTACTTTTTGATGGTTTATCTTATATGTGTCTATTGATGTTTGATTGTTGGCACTTGATACGATTATTTATGCTTATATGGTTGTTAGGTATGAAGCATGGTTATTTGGTATAGCACATTCATTTGAGATGATTTCTATATATATGATTTAGTATGCTTATTTGCACGATGATCATACTATTGTGCTTAATCCTCTTTGTTGAGTATATATTCAGGTACATGGAAGGAGTGTTGGCGACGGTTTGGATATCTTTTATTAAGGAGAGTGATATTATCTCTCACCGTACTATGATTGTTAGTATAATTTTAAAACGACATTTTGAAATGATTTCTAACTTTAAAATGTGATTTCTAAAATACTTAAACATGTATCTTATTTTATAAAAGAATTTAAAAGCATTTTAAAATGGTATTAAATTAAATATCAAATTTTTTACAATCGACACAATATTTTGACGATATTGATAGATTTAGGCTATTTTTGATATTAATCCCTCAACAGCTGTTTGGATGGATTGTATTGTGTTTTCGTAGATGTATGTAGGATATTATAGACATTTCTATGCTTGTGAGTTACATGTCTACTTGTTTATTAGTTTGCTGAAACTATTGTTTGAAGGCGATGTAGGATTAGAAAATATCTTATAGGATAGGAGTTCGTGCATAGAGTTTCATGCACGTCGATTGTTTTGAAGACGAAGGATGGACTTGTAGATGTGCTTCTGATTTCGGGATAGATGTCGGATACTTTCATTTGATTTTTACCTAAACTTTTTTGGTTAAGTACACGACCAAAGTGGTCATTATTGACACTCTAGAGTGATCGATATCTACCACTATTAATGATTGCCGATTTGGCCAATTTTGACATGGACAATGGAAAGGCTTCGAGGAGCATGATGCGACGGTTTTGTTCGTCCGTTATTTGTTCAATTTTGGCGTTACTGCTCTCTGACAAGTGGTTTTGGCGGTGAAGCGAAGATCCAACGCTTCGATACAATGACTTCATGATTAGATGATGATGATTCCATGATGGAATGTGACGGTTTGATGATGGATAGCTGTACTTCGAGATGCAGAGTTTCTAGATTTAAGGAATTGTTGGAGGTAGGTTGGGATGCACGTTGGCATTCTATGACTAACGATGGCTATCCAAGATAGTTCCCAACTATGAAAACTTCAGATAGGATTTGTAAAGTCGGTTCGAGGATGAGGGTAAACTCTGCTATGGATGGCTTGTATAGAGGGAGCATTGATATTCGTAGTGTTTCAATGTGCACTCGTAAAGCAAGGGTATGCGAGGATGCTCATTTGGGTTTGTAAAGATTGCCCCAGATCACAGGACGTTTCGATCCATTTAACCTGGTCTGATGCGATGATAGTCTAGTTCCTATCGATTGAATGGCATGGATTCGAGTAAAGTGAAACTAGGGATGTTGTGTAGTCCCTGACTATTGAAATGGGGTGATACGGGTATCATATATCCAAAGCACTAAGTGAGTGAATGTGAGAATGGATAATGGATGCCATCTTGTTTGACTGTTTATACCACCTTAGGGATGTCACACGATGTAGATATTACCGATGGCAATATCTAGACACCCTTAATACTTTGATGTGTGGTACACCCATGATATTCATTATAGAGAAACTCTCTTATATCTGATAAGTCTTTGGGTAGAGCGACGGGTCAGTTATGATTCTTCTTAACCTCTATTCCATGTAGTATATCGACTTTTATAGTGTTTTGAGATTTTTTTTACCATTCACAACATACTATTGTCTGACTCAAGATTTTATGCTTTGCTTCTTATTAGCTTGGGTACTCTTAAATGAGTAAACTTGATAGCATATGTGTACAGCAACTGGAGCTATGCAGATGGACGAGCGGGAGGTGATGCTTTCTCATATTTATATTTTAAGTTTATTATTGTTTATTCCACTGTGTGACACTATGGAGCCTTGACATTGTTGACTTACTGTTATTAGAGATAGTTTATCAGTTGAGTTTATTTATCAGTTGTCTACACTCTATTGTTGTTTTGTATAGCTATATGAGCATGTGTACTCTTATTATGTGGCTCATGTAGTTATGCATGTTCAATATTTTAGATGACTATTATATTTTAATTGATATGTTGTGTGATATACAACAGGTTATATGATTGCATGATGTTTTATTTCTTTCTCTTCCCTTCTATTCTCTTCCCTTCTTTTCAATTCCTCTTCTTTACTTCTTTTTGATTAACTTGACAATCGTCCTACATCAGCCGGATGCTCCAACAGCGCACTATTCGATTATATGAACATCGAAGGTGTAAGGCGGTCGTCACATTCACCTTCCTCCAATGATAGGTTTTTGCTAATTAAAGTAACGTTTAGAGCGGCTTTTTGGCTTAGAATGATTAACGAATGTTTAGGAAGTGTGAAATGGTGGAGAGAAGTCCCATCAGCCCCATCATCATGCTAATCCCAAAATGGTCTTTGGGCCTAATTATTAATTCACTAATTACCCATTAAGCTATTCAAAAACAAGTAGAACTTCAAATATTAATACCTTCCTAATGGTATGTTTGTTTTCTTATTATGACCACTCCATAGAAAGAGAAATCATTATCCCGATCTAATGGAAGTGGTTTCAGACCCTAATTCGGCTAACATCAAAAGTTATAAGCCATTTAAGGTTTTTAAGGTCCATATCGTACAATAAAAACTCTAGTGATGGAAAATGTCTATAGTATCATTTCTTAAAGTTATAAAATCATACGATCCTAAATAAAAATATTATTAATATTTTATGATCCTCCATTATATAAAATATGGGTTGTCGTAGTAATTTTAAAATTCAAAATCCTTTTCAAAAGTTTGTTTACTTTATAAAACAATTTAAAAAATAATATAGATCTATAAATTTAAAATTATATATATTAAAATATATACATAAAATTATAATAATATTGAAACGATATATAATTTACGAATTTTTTTATTATGTATAAATTTTATTATATGTTATTTTTTATTATATATATAATTTTATAACATATATAATTTTTTATTATAAAATATATATTTGATTAATAATTTACAAAAAATTTATATATATATATATAATTTTTTATTCTGCATATTTTATGAAAACACAAGTTTATAAAATTGAAACTATTAATATATATACACATATTAACAAAAATATATATTACATTAATATATATACATATATATTACATTAATATATATATATATATATTACAAGACTATAATTTTGTTTCTAATTTCTTTTACAACAAAAAATAAGTTGATGCACAAAGTTATTTGAAATATTTTTATATATCTATGTTTATATTAATATTTTCATTAAACCAATTTAAATTAATCAAAATTAGTTTCAATGTTTAAAAAAAATTATATATATATATACAAATATATAATTTTCGAACACTATGGTATAATTTTTTTTATTTTAATAAAACAAAGTTGTAATATAAATAGTGAAGCTTATAGATATGATTAGATATATAATCGTATAATAATATATTAATAAGGTGGAAAAAAGTTATGTATATAAAGTCATTCAAGCAGCGGCATGTGTGTGTATGTATGTATGTATGTGTGTGTGTATAACATGATAGAATGTAAATCATAAATAGGAGAATATAACCTAATTAGATGTTGCTTTTGAATGGCCTTCGATTGATTGAATAACTCCTAGATTCATCTAGAATTAGCCTCCACATGCTGCAAAGATCTTGAGTATGTATTTAATTTGATTAAGATTAGAGCAAGAATTTTTGACCACGGGGTAAAAGAACACAGAGTGATGGTGGAGGCAAGAGATAAAATAAAAGGACCGAAAATAGCGAGAGGTTAAATTGCCGTACAAGAAAAATGTGTATTATGGCATCAAAATATAGAGGAATATAGTGTTTGGAAGGTGATAGCTATATTTTCGCTTATTGGCAGAATAAAAAATTAGAAAATGCTATTTATGTCGTGTCTTAATTTTTTTCAAAGGCAGGCTCCATTGTATTTTGGCGGCCACAACATCTATTATTATTTCATCTTCTAGCATTAAGGAAAAACAAAACCCAAAAAAGGTTCCTCTTTGTATTTCTACATTGTGGCTATGTTCTGCCTCCTCCTTAGCATGATTACTCCTTTCTGTCTTTAGGTACGGTTCTACATAATGATGATTGTATTATTTTCAGTTCAAATCAATATGAAAACCATAGATGAAAGTTCCATCAGTAGCTCCTTGTCGACATCTTGCCAACAGCTCGTCCCTGCCAGCTAGTGGGTAAAGTCCCTCTACATTCGATTTTTGACAATTTCGAATTCTCAAATTTCCTTCTATTCCCTGTTGATTTTCGAATTTGTAATTTCATATTTGGGTTTCATTGTTTGCTTTTGTTGAACTACTTTGTTATTGAATTGTAATTGCTTAAATGCATCAATATTTTTACTTAAAAGGGTCTGATTATGTGCCAATTGCTTGATTAATTAGTATTTCTGTAAAAATTAAAAAGTTGGAGGATGATAAATGGAGTGCCCAATTCGATGTTGGTAGATTTTACTATAGGTATAGAATCCTTCCCTTTTGGATTTGAATCTTATTTGCATATATAACTGATAATAGATATGTAATTGATAGTGGGAAGGTGTGTAGGAATTTTTTATTATATTAGCACTTCTTATTTACATCTTTGCATTAGGTCACAATATCTACGTATAATGGTTTTGGACTAGTAACAGAATGTTTCTTGGGATTTCTATATGTGCTTGGGAAAAGGAATTTTACATTAAGCAATATGTCAGGTTTGACTCTAGTGTAGTACTAAATTGTCGCCTTCCTTCTAGTCCTATTTCTTGTAATCATTTTGTGCCTCTTACAACATTTACAGCATTATGTGTGAATTTTTTTAAAGGGTTGTGACATGTGAGCAAATATAGCTACCTCTTTTTAGGCTAGGTGTTGATGTACTTGATCGATATACATATGTGTATATGTGTACGTTTGTATGTATTTACATATGTGTTTGAATGTAAAATGGCACAAACACCCAAGGAAAGTAAGAAAAGAATAAAAAAATAAAGAAAATAAATGAAAAACATGTAAGAAAGTGCACATAGAGATTTATAGTGGTTCAACATACTTTGTCCTACGTCCACTTCGAATTTTCCTTTACTATATCGTTGTTTACGTGTGGGAGTTCATATAGGTCGGTATGACTCCATTAATGGTTTGTATAACTTCGACAAAGATTACAAGAAATTAAAGAAAAGAGTGGTAGAGCCAAAAGATCCTAAATAATGAGCCCTACCCTTCTATTTATAAAGGATGGGATCCTAAAATCTTACACAAAACATTCCTACCTCGCCTATCTCAGAGCAATGTCGAGTTTATGGAGGTGGGGATTGATTTCTACCAATCCTCCAACTGATGATTTTCCTGATGTTGCTAGAGCAACATCGGTGCTTAGGAGATTTTGACAGGCTGGTGATGTTACCGGGGTAACATCTAAGATTCGAAGTGCACTTGAACGTGGTTCCATCGGTTCAAATATCTATAGAATGGATGCTTACTTGGACACGGTTCCATCGATCCAAGGGGCGAAGAAATGGAGTGCATTTGAATGCAGTTCCATCGGTTCAAGTGGCAAAAGAATGGATGCTTACTTGGACGCAGTTCCATTGGTCCTAGAAGCAAGGAGGGGCTTATGGATGCGAACAAGGGTTAGGCCTTTCCAATGTTGCCGGAGCAACATCGGTTCTTAGAAGCTGGGAACGATTTTCCCCGTCGATCAAGCGGTTTGAGTCGATTTAATACCCTCTACTCAGCGGGTTGCTTATATGAACGCGGTACCATTGGTTTAAGGAGCGAAATGACTTTATTGATAAAATAAAGAGAAAGGAAAATCCTACCTATTTACAATGCCTCCATTATCCCTGGGTGGCTTATTTGTAGAAATAGGAAATACATAGATAAGCACTAAATAGATAGTGCTGGAGTGAGTCACTGTTCCAAGTAAGGGGAATCGAAATTCCATCGACCGTGTGAGTTTGAATGTTCCCTCTCCATGTTTCTGGTCGATAACGTACGGTCCTTTCCAATTTGTGCCAAGTGCTCACGCATCAAGGAAGATTCGTTTCGCGATGAGATCTCTAACTTCGAAGGTACGGCCGCAAACTTTGGTGTTGAGATAACATGCCACTCGCTTTTGGTGAGTAGCGATCCTTAGCTCAATTTCCTATAGCTTCTCATCAATTTGATCCAGGGACTTGAGTAAGAGATACTCATTTTCACTTTGATTAAAGTGTCACCTCTAATGAGAGTGGACTTCTAGTTCCACTGGGATCATCGCTTCTAAACCGTATGCCACGGTAAACGACAAGTGCCCGGTTGCAGTGTTATCCCGCTTTTTGGCAAAGTCGTGATACCAAAGGATTGGTCGAAAACGAGAGACAATTCGCCTCAGAGATTGGTCGCATTCCACTTCACTATGGATATCGATGGATTTTGTTCGAGCCCGGATCAGGCTACAATTGATAGGACATGGCTAGCAAATCCACGGGAGCCAACGTTTCAAGTTTCAAGTCAATCCGAGTTCGTATGCTCAAGATATGATGGATTCAGTATGAGAGAAATAGCCCTTGTTCGGTTCGAATCCATTGATTCGACTCCACCTACTTCGAATCCATGAAGTTCGTACCCATCCTCATGTCTCAGCTCGACTCCACCTAGTCCGACTCCATGCTACTTCGTGTCCATTGCGTTCGCGCAGGTCAGAAAGGAATTAGCCTCGCGTCTACCTAGTTCGAATCCACCATCGTATGCCTTAGTTCGAACCCATCAGGTAAATATTGCTTCGAATCCGTGAGAAGTGGTTTTGTTTCGAATCCATCGAGCAAGCAAGCAGTTCGACTCCATCCAAGTGGCCATGCTTCGACTCCATCAACCATGCATTGGTTCGAATCCATCCTTGTATGCCCTAGCTCGAATCCATCGGGGGAAAGTTTCCTTGAATCCATGCAAGTGAAGAAGCCCCGGCTCCATTCCAAATCTCGTCTTCGAATCCCCCAATTGAGGCAACCTCGAATCGATCAAATGCTTTGATCGATTCGAATGAGTACCAGTTCCATCGATTCGAAGGAAGCGGCCTTCGAATCCAACTCTTCAAATCCATCAAATAAACGCGGATAAAACCAAGGGTATGACCCAGAAAACTCGGAGAAAAAGCAGGATTGACCCGAAGCATACGCACCACGTCATCACTTTCACATGCAGAAGCATGGATTCGACCCTATGGATTCGAACCATATCGATTCGAACGGGTCCCTAGGGCGAAAAACTCTAACTTGAATAGGTCATAACCCGAGATCTACAAGTCCAAATGCTATGAAATTTTCACAGGAGCTTGCGTATACATAGAAGAATGTCCACGCCAAGTTTCATCACGATTGGACACTTTCTTGATCGATTCGAACCAAGGGTTGAATCAATCCCACTGTGGGCCCGGATCTCCAGAACTCGGCCGTATGGGCCCCCTCACGTGCCAGAAGTGGTCTCTTCGGATTTTTAGGAGAAATATCAGCCTCCTACAGCTATAAATAAAGCCCCAGGTCATTCAAAAAATGGGATCTGAATTCTGAAGCACCAAGACTCTACCGGATTCAATTCTACACCTTATCATCGTTGTTGCATTCAAGTTTTAGAGCTATAATCCATTGTAACTTGCTGTAACCAGTTGTAATCATCAAGAGAATATCAATAAAGATATAAACTTCAGAGTGGACGTAGGCAAGATCGCCGAACCACTATAAATCCCGCGTTTTTGATTGTTATTTGTGAATTGCTGTGATTGTTATTGCTTAGATCTGAGTTTTATATTGATTGTTGCTGATTTGCGTTCATAAACGGGTGCTTTCATGACTATTGGGTGTTTGTGGTCAATTTTGACGCAAACATTTTGGTGCTTTCACCGAGAAAGGCTGATTCAGGATAATTTGAATTTGAAGGCTTAAAGATTTAGATCTAAGAACCATGACGAGACAAACAAGTAAGAAACAAAGGCCAGAGAGAAGTGAACACCAAGGAAGTCAAGAGGCTTCTTCAGGAGCGAATCAGGCATCGATCTTCATCACTAGGGACGAGATGGAGACAATGATGAAGAAAAAAGAGGAGTTGATCCAAAGTTTATTTCAACAGATAGGACAACTTGGAGCGCAGAATCAAGGAGTAATCGGAGTTCGGAACAGAGCAGGACCATCCGACGTAGCACCTGGAGTAGGGGGCACACACATGGAGAATGTTGACCCAATCCCAGAGAGAGAGAGGGGAGCGTCTGTACAACCTGGGAGTAGCAGAGGAGTGAACGCTCAGTCAAGGGGGTGAATCCCAGAATTCCCTCGTGGACTCGGGGGGCAGGTTGAAAGTAATGAACGAAGATTGCATCTCGATGACAACGACAGATTGGTGGAGATGGTTAGAAGAGCTATGAGAGGAGGTTTGGTAAACAAAGATTTGGAGGATGTTAATAGGAGTCCTTTTACTCCAGCAATCAGACAAGCTCAGAACCCACCGGATTTCAAGTTACCATCATTAGACATGTAAGATGGGAGAACAGACCCCACGGTTCATCTAACGAAGTATATGAGACATATGGAAGTGCTGGGGGCATCAGAGGAGGTTATGGCCTGGTGCTTTCAATTGTACTTGACGGATATTGCTGCATTGTGGTTTAGACAATTGGAGAATGGATCCATCGGAACGTGGAATGGTTTAATTGAGAGATTCATGAGGCAATTCAGGGTTCACATTACAAGACCCAAGAATGTGATGACTTTGGCAACCCTAAGGCAGAAAGCCGGAGAGACCTTGAGGAGTTATCTAGCGCGATTCAATGCAGCAGCAGCTTCGGTGGATCGAGCAGATCCATCTATGGTGGTGATGGCAGCTGTGTCCGGAGTAGCTGACGGCACAGAGTTCAAAAATTCATTGACTAATGATCCACCCATGGATCTAGAGGAATTCTACAACGAGGCAGAAAAGTTTTTACGATTAGAGGATGCGAATGCAGAAAGAGAAGAAGGAGAGGGAATAGAAGTTTATGTGCTTAAAGACAAAAAGCCTTTCGAAAAGGACTCAGACAAGGATAAAGGAAAACGAAGGACTGAGGATTATGATGACAGGTCAAAACGGCAATGGAGGGAGCCGCGATTCACTACTTACACCGAGCTGACTGAGAGTTTGGAGCGGATTTATCAGGATACCAAAGAGCAGGTTCCCTATCGTAGACCGATGCGAAGGGATCCAACTTCTGACGAAAGGAGATCAGATAAGTTTGTGTATTTCATGAATTAAATGGTCATAACACTAATGATTGTAGGCATCTGAAGGACGAGGTGCAAGGGCATATCAGGAACGGTATGCTCCTTCAATATGTGAGGAGGCGAGCTTCAGCGGTAGAGCCAGAGTGGCCACCGTCTACATCAGCCAGGGGTGGCCCTAAAATGGGACACTGTTTGATCATCAATTGATTGAAATAACGATGGACAAGTCGTAAGCTTCCCACTAACGCAATTAAACCATTTACACATGTACGAGATCGCGAACGATCCCCAGGCATGCTCTGAATGATCATTGACTGTTTCGTAGTGGGGACTTACACTTTGGCATCCTTACTTTGCTTTTGTTTCAATTTTGATTTCGACATTTGAACTTGGTTTGTTTGGACATTTCTGTTTTAAAATTCATCTGTCGAATAGATATTTGATCCTGATAATTCTGAAATGGCTAAGCTACTTGCACATGTACGGGGTCGCGAACAGTCCTTAGGCATGCTCTGAGATGGCGATAAACCGCCCTGACAAATGATCCAGGGACCCACGCGAACGTGAGCCTGGTATCGATAATACCAAGCCCTCCCGGGCACACTTTCTCCCCTCGAACGGCACCCTACTTCGAATAGTCACCACTCGCCACGAACGGCACTCGACTTCGAACAGTCACAACTCGCCACGAACGACACCCGACCTCGAACGGTCACAAAAATGCCTCGAACGGCACACGATCGCGAACGGTCACAACTCGCCTCGAACAGGCACAACTCGCCTCGAACAGGCACGACTCGCCCTGAACGGCACAACTCATCTCACCTCAAATGGATCGATCGCAAATGGTCGTCATTTGAGGACCGCCACTTGACCGCGCACGGTCGCACTTCACCTCAAATGGCTCGATCCCGAACGATCGTCATTTGAAGTCAGGCACTTGACCATGAACTGTCGCACT
Organism: Allium cepa; assembly: GCA_030765085.1. Classification (NCBI taxonomy): domain Eukaryota; kingdom Viridiplantae; phylum Streptophyta; class Magnoliopsida; order Asparagales; family Amaryllidaceae; genus Allium; species Allium cepa. The sequence goes on from CM060941.1 coordinate 707,396,943, forward strand.
TCATCTCAAATATCTTGATCCCGAACGGTCGTTATTTGAGGTCACATAAAACTATACCTTCCTTTGCAGGAAATCAACAGGATATGAACGTCCAGCTCATGGCATTACAAAACACGCCTTCCTACCGCAAGGCATGTTTTGGGGGGAAAATGTTATCCCGCTTTTTGGCAAAGCCGTGATACCAAAGGATTGGTCGAAAACAAGAGACAATTCGCCTCAGAGATTGGTCGCATTCCACTTCACTATGGATATCGATGAATTTTGTCCGAGCCCGGATCAGGCTACAATTGATAGGACATGGCTAGCAAATCCACGAGAGCCAACGTTTCAAGTTTCAAGTCAATCCGAGTTCGTATGCTCAAGATATGATGGATTCAGTATGAGATAAATAGCCCTTGTTCGGTTCGAATCCATTGATTCGACTCCACCTACTTTGAATCCATCACTATGGAATACTTCGAATCCATGAAGTTCGTACCCATCCTCATGTCTCAGCTCGACACCACCTAGTCCGACTCCATGCTACTTCGTGTCCATTGCGTTCGCACCGGTGAGAAAGGAATTAGCCTCGCGTCTACCTAGTTCGAATCCACCCTCGTATGCCTTAGTTCGAACCCATCAGGTAAATATTGCTTCGAATCCGTGAGAAGTGGTTTTGTTTCGAATCCATCGAGCAAGCAAGCAGTTCGACTCCATCCAAGTGGCCATGCTTCGACTCCATCAACCATGCATTGGTTCGAATCCATCCTTGTATGCCCTAGCTCGAATCCATCAGGGGAAAGTTTCCTCGAATCCATGCAAGTGAAGTTGCCCCGGCTCCATTCCAAAACTCATCTTCGAATCCCCCAATTGAGGCAACCTAGAATCGATCAAATGCTTTGATCGATTCGAACGAGTACCAATTCCATCGATTCGAAGGAAGCGTGCCTTCGAATCCAACTCTTCGAATCCATCAAATAAACGCGGCTAAAACCAAGGGTATGACCCAGAAAACTCGAAGAAAAAGGAGGATTGACCCCAAGCATACGCACCACGTCATCACTTTCACGTGCAGAAGCAGGGATTCGACCCTATGGATTCGAACCATATCGATTCGAACGGGTCCCTGGGGTGAAAAAATCCAACTTGAATCGATCATAACTCGAGATCTACAAGTCCAAATGCTATGAAATTTTCACAGGAGCTTGCGTATACATAGAAGAATGTCCACGCCAAGTTTCATCACGATTGGACACTTTCTTGATCGATTCGAACCAAGGGTCGAATCGATCCCAATGTGGGCCCGGATCTCTAGAATTCGGCCGTATGGGCCCCCTCACGTGCCAGAAGTGGTCTCTCCGGATTTTTAGGAGAAATATCAGCCTCCTGCAGCTATAAATAGAGCCTCAGGTCATTCAGAAAATGGGATCTGAATTCTGAAGCACCAAGACTCTACCGGATTCAATTCTACAACTTATCATCGTTGTTGCATTCAAGTTTCAGAGCTATAATCCATTGTAACTTGCTGTAACCAGCTGTAATCATCAAGAGAATATCAATAAAGATATAAACTTCAGAGTGGACGTAGGCAAGATCGCCGAACCACTATAAATCCCACGTTTGTGATTGTTATTTGTGAATTGTTGTGATTGTTATTGCTTAGATCTGAGTTTTATATTGATTGTTGCTGATTTGCGTTCATAAACGGGTGCTTTCACGACTATTGGGTGTTTGTGGTCAATTTTGACGTTAACACGCAGTTTTATTGTCGTCCTTTATGCCCATAGTGCAAGCAGAAGTTCATCAATCCAATTCCCTTTGGATTTCATAAGCCATTTCCTAATGGTGTATTTTATGATTTTATTGACCGCCTCCACTTTCCCTTTTTCATGTGGGTGTGCTACTATAGAAAATCTCTTTTCGATCCGAATTTTTTGTAAAATTCCTTGAATTTGGCACTCTCGAACCGAGTCCCATTTCATGATGATTTTATTTGGTATTCCAAACTTGCAAATTATATTTTTATTAAAAAGGTTAATTACTTTCTTCATAGTAATGGTAGCAAGCAACTCTGTTTCAGCCCATTTGTTAAAGTAATCAACTGCACTTATAGCGTATTTAGCTCCACCTTTGGTAATTGGAAGTACGCCCATTAAATCGATTCCCCGGATTGCAAACGGCCAAGGATGACAATTTTTGTAAGTTCTGATGATGGGGTTCTCGGGATTTTTGTGAATCTCTAACACTGATCACAACACCTGGAGTAGTCCACTGCATCTCAGTTGATTGCTGGCTAGAAATATTGATAATGGAAACCTTCTTTGCTCGTGCCTGCCCCTCGGTATGATCACCACAGCTTCCTTCATGAACTTCCCTAATGATTCTCTTGGCTTCGCTACTTGTCGCACATCTAAGTAAGGGGTGGAGAATCCTCTCCTTCAGAGAACTCTATCTTGAATTACAAATTGTGAGACTTTCGAAGAAGTTTCCTTCTCTCATTTCGGTCTTTGGGGAGTGTCCCTCTAAGAAGTTATCCCTTGATTGGGGTCATCCATGGTTCCTCTTCTTCTATGATCTCCAAAGTCCAATCAACGTTTATCTGATCTATACCAAGAGTTGTTAGTAATACGACTGGAACCAATCCCATCGATTGCACTTCTCCGAAAACTGGCTAGCTTGGCTATGTAATTAGCCTTCACATTCTGCTCAAATCTCAAAATACGATTTATACTATAGTTTTCAATGTCGTTTAGCAATTCTCATGCCTTCAACAAGTTGGGAGTGAGATTTGCCCCTTTAGCTTGATATTCCCTCTTTACTTGACAAACGACTAGCACTAAGGATCCTCTTAGCTTCGCTACTGGTTGCACATCTAAGTAAGGGGGTGGAGATTCCTCTTCAACAGAGCACTCCATCTTGAATTACGGGGTCTTTGAAGAAGTTTCCTTCTCTCATTTCGGTCTTTAGGGAGTGTCCCTCTAAGAAAGATAGCCCTTTATTGGGGTCATCCTAGATTCCTCGTCTTTTATGTTCTCCAAAATCCAACAAACGTCCATCTGATCTATGCTAGGAGTTGTCAGTACTTCGACCGGAACCAATCCCATCGATTGCGCTTCTTCGAATCTGACTAGCTTGGCTAAGTAAGAAGCCTTCACATTCTGCTCTCTCAAAATATGGTTTATGCTATAGTTTTCAATGTCATGTAGCAATTTTAATGCCTTTGACAAGTAGGGAGTGAGATTTTCCCCTTTAGCATGATATTCCATCTTTACCTAACAAACAGCTAGCTAAGAGTCGCTGTAGATATGCATAGCTTTTATTCCCAATTTCTTCACAATATTTAATCCAGCTATCAATGCCTCATACTCTGCCTAATTCTTAGTAATAGGAAACTCCAGTCTTAATGCATGGTATATTGATCACCCTTCGGGAGTCTCAATCACAACTCCTACTCTCGAGCAGAATTTGCTTGATACACCATCGAAGAACAACATCCATTGTGATACCACTTCCTTTGTCTCCTGTTCTTGTCCATCTTGAATGGTAAATTTCACAATGAAATTAGCCAACGCCTATCCAATAATTGCCATGTAGGGATGATAAGTCACATCATACAGGCTCAATCCAATATTCCACTTCAGAATTTGTCCTAAAAATCTCGGGTCGAAAAAGTATTAGCTTTGACAGTTGACCTGTCAACATTTTAATTGGATGAGCTTAAAAGCAAGGCCACAACTTTCTTGATGTTATCAGTAAGCAATATGATGATTTATCCAACTTCAAATAGTTTCGTTCAGCTCCAATGAAGCGTTTGTTGATGTGGTAGATGGGCCGTTAAATTCTAGCTTCCTCTCATACAAGCGCTTCGCTTAGAGCATGATGAGACACTGCCATGTAGATGAGCAAATCCTCTCCTTCTACTGGCTTGGATAGGACTGGTGGAGTCTCCATTTCTCGTTACCATTCTTCGGTTAGTCGAAGAATGGTATACACTTTTCTATCGCTTTAGAAATGAATCGACTTAATGCTGCAATCTTCCCATTCAAGCTCTACTATTCCTTCTTTATTGTAGGGGCTGTGAGATTCCATAATGAGGTAATTTGCTCAGGATTAACTTCAACGCCCTAGCTTTCACAATGAAACCTAGAAATTTCTCAAAAGCCACACCGAAAGAGCCTTTTAGTGAGTTAAGCTTCATTCCATACTTTCGAAGAATCTCAAAAATTTCTACGTGATTACCCAAATGATTTCTAGACACATGTGATTTGACTGGCATGTTTGTTCACATAGACTTCCATTGTTCGTCCAATCTGATCCTTGAACATTGTGTTCACCAAACGTTGATAAGTTGCCTCAGCATTCTTTAGGTCGAATGGCATTACTGGTACCAATATAATCTAAAGTCGGTGATGAAGATGTGTTCTCCTGAACGGTTCGTGCATTATAATCTGGCTATATCCTAAATAGGCATCCATGAAGGAGAGTAGTTCGTACCCTACAGTTCTGTCCATGAGCTGGTCAATTATGGGCAGTGGGAAGCTATCCTTTAGGCAAGCTTTGTTTAGATCTGAATAGTCAAACACAATTTTACCACTTTCCATTTGACTTTCTAACCAGAACTGGATTTGATACCCACTCAGGATAAGTCACGTCGTGAATAAAGTTGTTAGCCAATAACTTATCCACTTCCTTCTTCAATGCAGTGGATCACTCCATACCCCAAACAACGTCTCTTCTGCCTCAATGGAGTGAACTTGGGATCGACTTTGAGTGCGTAACACGCTATCTCCGATGATTTCTCATATATATCGGAATGTGACCAAGCGAACATGTCCAGGTTGGTGTGAAGAAATTTGATCAATTTTGTTGCATTTTGATCCCAATTGTGACCCTATTTTTAAGACTCGAGTTGGGTCATCCATATCGATAGGGACTTACACCGTACTCTCTACTAGTGCCACCCATTCCTCCCCTGAACTCTTCTTCCTTGGGTCAAAAGCCTTATTGAAACAATTATGGTCCTTGAGCCATGAGCGGTTCTGTAATTGCTATGCTGACGGTTTGCAAATATGGAAAGACTTCCCCACATTCTTTCCCTTTTCCATTTGTTTCGATCCATGTAACTCTACGACGTACTAGTTAAGCTTTGATCCCCCTTTATTACACCATCCCCTTCTACATTGGCAATTTCATGGTAAGGCACCACAGAGCCAAAGTGATCCTAAAATCAATAAGGGCTAGTTGACCCAAGCAACCATTGTAAGCTGACATTTCATCCACAATCACAAAGGTTTAGATAAGGACTACCCTTCATTCTCATTCTCCAAGCTCCATAATTAAGTCAAATGCCCCGATTGGCTGTCATGGTTCTCCCATAAAGCCCTAGATTTTCATCCGACACGTAGACACATCCTTTACATAGATCTTTATCTGATCGAACATATGTCAAAGCAAGATATTAATAGAACTTCCACTATCCATTAGGAATCGACATATAATTGTCGGTCCTGTTTCGACTATCACTACATTCAGGTTGAGAGTCGGAGCTTTTACTCCTTTAGTATCTTGATTTGAAACACTATGTCATCATTGAGTTTCCTCTGCTGCTTAGCTGGAGCGTCATCCTCAATTGCAAAACAAGTTTCTTTCGAAGCATGCTTTAGTGAACTTGCGTATTGTTCCAGCTCCACCTTGCTCTTCTATGTTAGGTGAGATCCTCCAAAAATGGTACATATGATGAGTCTCTGCTCAGTCTGATGAGTTCCTTCTCCATTGGGTCTGGCTTGATTTCTTGATTACTCGAAACTTGGGGTCTAGATGGTTGGTCAGAATTCTATGGTTTCTTCGCATATTATCGGAGCCTATTGTTCCTTATTAACTCCTCAATTAAGTCCTTTAGATGCTAACATTCATATATGTTATGTCCATGAGTCTCGTAGAAGTGGTAGAACTTCCCTGATTGCTTTTTTCGTTCATACTCTTCCTTTCTTGAATGCTTGTGTTATCGCTCAGTTCCCTGAGTTGCAAGGTAGATGTTCTCTAAGTTGTCATTCAATGGCATATAATCCTTGGGTCTTGGGTTCTTTATCCGCATTTCATTCCCGTCACGCCTAGTAGTGTTTTGGCTCTTCCTTTTCTAATTTCCATTTATCCCTCTGTTTCCTGTCGTGGTTCCAGAATTGTTTCCGTCTTAGTTGACCGCTACGTTGCTCTGAACTATCTCCTTTGGTTACACATTAGCGGTCTTGCCCTCTAATGCATCTACCTTTTCTAATCTCAAATACTTTCTTGCCTTTTGGTTAAACTCATTCATGGTGTTTGGTTGTTTCATCTTAATCCATCTTCTAAAGTATGTGTCTGTATATATAGCTCGGACTAAAGCCATGAGTACAAAATCTTCGTTAGGATTGCTCACTTTAATAAATGCATTATTCAACCTATTCATAAAGGTTTTTAATGACTCGTTTGGTCTTTAGAAAGGCCAGATAGAGACATCACATCTTTAGGCTGTGTTATGTGAAATCTAAACTGTTCCAAGAATTTCCTTGCCAACTTATCAAAGGTGAAAATGGATCTTGGTAGGATTCTAGTAAACCACATAGAAATAACACCTTCCAAGAAGATAGGGAAACATCTGTAGCAGATAGCATCGATTGCCCTAGCTCTATCCATATGCCAATTGTACTTGTACAGGTGCTATTTAGGGTCCGCCGTCCCATTGTAAGTTGGCATATCGGGCATTGAAAACTTCTAGGAGCGCTCTTCCCTTAGAAAATTGTCAGTAGATAGAGTTTGACTTGGTGCAGAACCCTAATCGTCATCCTTTCTGCCTTTACTTTCTCCCATCAAGCACTTGACCACCTCCGCAATGAATGCCTCACTAGTCTAATAGTCTATAGGTTGATTGTCAAGGGCCAACCCAAGCATTTGACTCTACAAACAGCCTTTGTTTGCCAACAGAAGCTATATTCTACGTTTTACTGGAGAACCACTCCTGTAGAATTCCATTGGTGTGTGGTTGGCATTATAGCGACAGTTTTAACTTCCTTCTCAATGTTTTTCATGCCTATGTCAGCATTCAATTCTAGTCCTTTTGCAACAAGTTGCATGTCATCTTCAGAATTGATGAGAAGCATTAAAATGTTCCTGTTTGGAGCCTTTACTCCAAGATTAGGGTTTGCGATAGGTTGTCCCAGTAAGGGGTACTTCCATTACCTTCAATAACAATTCCAGTCCCTCCACCAACATCTCCTTTTTCTTTTGCTTGCCATCCCTCCTATTCGATCCTGGGACGAAGGAATTCCCATGTTCCATAGCCTTTGTGATTTTTGGCCTATTCCATGAGGTAGTTGGCAGTTGTAGCGCAAGCAAAGCATCAATCTGATCTGTAAGGGCGTTTTGACTATTAGCCATCTTCCGGTTAAGTTGATTAACCATGTGGTTAAGATCTCCCTTGGTTACAACCTCCTATTAACTGGAAGCACCTGGAGCTAGGTTTCCAGCATTACCCTTTGTTCGATGATTGTTAGTATTGTTCACTTTCGTTTGCTGGAAATTGGTTTCATCAACACCAAGCATTGTCCCAGCATGTAAAATCCCGAAAATCTGTACTCCTTTGAGCTGGCAACATTCCACAACAATCCAGCCAAAGAGGAACAAACTTACGAGTCTTTAGGGTTAAAGAAAAAAAGAAAGAGGTAGAAGAAGAGAGAAAAAGATAGAACAGAACAGAAAGAAACAACAGAACAATATTAGAATCTCACAATCGCAGCGGAACAACATATAATAGGTAAATGAATAATCTTTAAACAAAGAACGATATCAGCTATTACATTACATCATATTACATTACATTACATCATCAGAGTGTACAACAACAAACAACAACAAACAGCGGAAAACAAATACTATATACTAGTAAATACGCCATGCCATCTAGCTTGCCTCCAGCAACTTCTGAATTCCAGAATATCCTGATAAACCTGACTCTTGACTGCCCATGTGGAAATTGGTGGGCACCCAAAGTTTAGGAAGGAAAACAATAAACTCCAAGTCAGTCATGTGACTGGTGTGAGAACTAAAACAGTTTATTTTTAAAACAAAGTACAGGATAATTTTAAAATAGATTCGCAATGCTTTTTAGAAAATGAGACTACCATAAGGCCTCCCGCATACACACACACAATGCAAACGCAGAATTGGAGGAGATTTCTCCTTATGATAGTCAAAGATGCTTGATACGCATTAAAAAGAAACATTTTATATTATTACTAGTGCATAGTGTAGGAAAAATCATTTCGAAAGTAAAGATATAAATCTTAGCCAACATATGACCATTATCGTATGCCTACTATAGCTACCATCCAAACAGTGGGGTGCCACCATAAGTGAATGATAGGTTCTACAACTAAAACCGTACAAGATCTATTGTTTCTTTGGATTTCCAACAAATGGTCCGGCCAAGGAACTTCCCATTGTCACATGGGTACGCCTCTGGAAAGACGCCTCGAGAACCTAATCGGATCTCTGCCAACACAAGGCCGGTTACCTTTCAAACTAGGTAACTACTGACACGAATATGTCATTCCCCGATCGTAACCGATCTATATCCGAGGATCCTCGATTTCCAACGACCACAAAGCAATAAATTTGCAGCAACAACATAGGTTAAGTATCTGAGCTCCATACCATGATACCACCTCTATCTAGAAGGAATGACATACACTAAAGGGGCGCTACCCCCTAATAACCTTGCTGCATCCTTCCTGATTTGACCATTTTCGGGGTGTGAGGTCCGACGAAGTCTCGTCCACAAAGCCACGCTTTATACAAAAGCTGTGCTTTGATCATCAAATGCTCAACAGCACTTCGTATGCCACATTACCAATTTGGGAATGTATCACTAATAACCATCAACTACATAACATCTAAGGGTTTTAAGCTAAGAGAATAAATTCTCCGCCACCAACGGAAATATATTTGATAGAAACTAGCTTTACATCTCAAATCGTAACGTCAGACACATATCCATACATGTCCGTTCCGGGATCGAACAGAACCGAAGGCACTTACAAAGAAGTCCTTGCAATCCGGATATTCACTAATCACGACCGGACTTCCCATCACAAAGGGTAATAAATTTCTATATCGTAGATTAGCCGATGCAGAAATATTCGACGGTAATCCTTCCGTTTTCACAAATATCCGGTCTTCAACACCGGTCATCAAATGCAATTCATAACGACGCATCACATATTCGGAATGGGTTATACGACCCTAAGGTCCTTTCCCGGCTAACCCGAATAGTGAGCGCTTATTCAAAAATAAGTGTAGCATTCAAATTCAAGCAATCACAACAAATACCTATTTAAAGGTAAATATTGATAGTCGAATTATATAACTATCAATAGGTATGCTCAACATCACCAGATTCCAAATAATTTCCTAAATTATTTACTTTCCAAAATATCTTTACTAGATATATAATTTCCTCACTTCAAAAATAAATCAATATTTATTTTTAAACAAATTTCCCCTTTCTTTTGTAAATTCCATAGTGAATTTACAATTCCCAAAATATCTATGAATATACGATTTCCAAATTGATTTCAAATATTCATTTTCAATTTATCTTTAAAAGATAAAATCTCAAAACATTCACTTCATATTGAAAAACATTTCCATACTTATTTAATAATAAGTAATTCACAAATCTATTTATTTTCAACACTTGGAAAATATTCAATATACTTAAATCGAAATCAAGTATATATTTCATTCTTTAAGAAATCATTTTCTTAAACACATTTATTTGGGCCAAAACGAATGTGCGTAAAACATCGTTACGACGACCCAAAATCACTAGTATAGGGATTCGAAATTAAGATAGATATATAAATCCCAATACTATATAAAAACATTTCCTTTCGGAAATCATTTACTATAATCAACAGAGTTATAGTCCACTATTTCCTTCTATTTCTCGAAAACGTCTATTTCAACAATGAATGTTGAAATCTATGGTTTCGATTCATAATACATTTTAAAACATCTTTAAATCGTCTTAAATTATATTTAAAACATCACTTCCCCAAAACATATCCATTTTATTTCATAATATATTCACGGTCCAAAAATCGTGAATATACTTTATTTACCCAATTCAGTGTTTCTACACATTTATTATAAGATTATCCACCGTCCAAAATCGTGGATAAAATTCCCAACCAAAATCTTATTTTTTACAACACTTAACTTTAAGGATAATTCGCTGTCCAAAATCACGAATATATCTCCTTTAATAACTATTATGTTTGATTTATCAAATTCAATTAATTTCGAATTTACAAATAATGTTTATAAATCCCAGTTCTATTTATAAAACTTCGATTTATAAATCTCCTTTATTATCCAATTCAATTTATATAACTCAATTATATACCAGAAGTCCATATTATATGTTAAGAACTTATAACCCATTTATTTAAAAAAACGTTCTTTTAAAACTTCACAAATTATAAATCTTATTACTTATAAGATTTTATTTATAACCTTATTTTCAACATTAACAGAACTCCTTTTAGAATTCCATTATTTCGATTTATAAAATATATATTTTATAAATCTCATCTATAAACCATTTATCTTTTTCCAAAAATCTCAATTAAAATGACAAATCTGATTTATAAGTTAATTACTCATAAATCTTTTATTTCACAACATTTATTCATTTTATAACTTCAAAATTTATAAGTCTATAAATTTCGTTCGCTTATGAAATCCATTTTTTTCATTTTAACACTTATAAAAACTCATTTTATAATTCCAATATTTTTAATTTATAAAATATCAAGTTTAAAAATCTTTTTATATAAATCGTTTATAATAATTCAAAAATCCCAATTTAAACCATTTTATAAATTTATTGACTATTTATTTCAAAAATCACATTTCGGTTATATTTCTCAAAAATAATAACTTTTATAACTTTAAATATCATAATGTTTATTTATTTAAAATAAATCAATTCCAAATTTTAATAAAACGTATATTTTCAAAAGAATCACTTTAAAAATCCCTTTAAAATCAAAAATCATTATTTTTAAACTTCAAAAATGGATCCGATGATGCAACAACACCAAATAGTCAATCACGACAACAGAGACATCATATATCAGTATATGATAATCAACAAATATCAAAATATCTGTAATCAAATAAATACTGGTGAGGAATCCAGTTGGATCCCTCCAACCTGTTTCCCTGCATCCACAGACATTAGCACAATACCAATTCCGTTCCAATACGGAATATCGCGGTATATAGGATTTACAAAATATTATCCGATATTATGCGGCGCAATAGGGTCTCATCCGCTATATAATGCGGGAAAATCAACTCCAAGTACATATATAATACCAATTCCAAACAAGAGGAATTATCGCGATATATGTTTTTAATAAATAACATCCGCTTACTAACGGCGTATAATGTCTATTTTAACAATCAAAAGATAACAATCATCATTCAAACAAACAATCAAGAAATTTTAAATATAACTATTTAAATTTAAATCGAAACAATTCAATTGAGTGAGAAGTACTCGCCTCGCTTTCAGTTCAGTTTTCGCGCTTTATGTCGAATAAAATTAAACGAGCGTTTAATTTTACCCAAAATTTTCACTAACTCCAAACGACTCCAATCCAAATCCACAGCATAGTGTTCGACAAAACGAACCAGACGCAATTTGTTTCGTGCGTTTTCGACCTCGTATGAAAAAGATATGCAATTTTAAAGTTACAAGAATTAAAATATAACTAAATTAACAACTCTTTTATTATTTTAACCTAAAACAAATTGTAGTCGCACATTTCCATCTCTCCACACATCAGGCCGCACACGTATCTTCTTCCCCTGTGCATATTTGTGTTCGAATGCATAAAGGAACCCATGGCCGCCGTAAACCCTAATTCACACGATCAACTACTGACCACTTCACATCGATCAAGCACTTCCATATCGAAAAGCATCCTCCACTCCACCACCACCCCGAGTAGCTTGAAGCTCGGCTCACCCTAGCCCCCTAGAATTGCGTGCGGATGTGCTGGGTTCGAGCTTGTTTTATCGTCGATCTAATGCACTTCAGACGATCTTGACCGTTGAATATGTGGATCACTCGATGTTCTACAACTTTCATGTTGAAAGTTTCGCGAATTGGTTAGTGGATTTGAAGAAATTTGAGGAGAAAAGATGGATGATTTCGGCCATTGAAAGAAGAGGGTGGCGGCTCCTGAACGTTTTAAAACCCTAGCTTGCTTTTGTTTTGCAAAAAATGAAATAAAGGGGCTTATATAGAAAATTGGCGAAATTACTATTCACCCGAAATTTTCCGAACTCCAAATCTCACGCGGTAAGCAGCGTTTCTAGGGTTTACCCCGCATTACGGACGCAATGGAATAGGTTTCAGAAGCTAATTCGATCATCTGTGCGAGTTACGACAATAAACGATCGATTTTAAATTAAACCGATTAAACGATTTTCTATGTGTTTTGGCTCGTCCCGGACAAACGGTAAATCCGATTGACACGAAATTTGAAAGCTTACAATAATATAATATTACGGATCCGATGAAACTTGTATCGTCGAAATCCGAGACTGTTTGAAAAATGGCTATTTTTACACGTAAATTAAATATTAAAATATTCAATTTTCACAAATTAACTTTTAATTCGATTTTAAAAGTTTTATAATGTTATTCTAACTTCAATATGATAAAATAAAATTTTACAAATCAATTTTAACCATATTAAACCCAATTTCCAATTATTTCTGTAATTTGAAATATTAAATTATCGACTTAATTATCCAATAAAATCCAAACATTCGAAATAAAATTTATTCGACTTATAAATTTCACTTATTAATTTTTTTAAATCAATTAAATATACAAATTTTAATTAATAGAAATTCTGGGTCGTTACAAACTTCCCCCTTTAAAAGAATTTCGTTCTCGAAATTACCAAGTAAGAAAAAGTTACAGAATCCATTAACTTTCCAAAACAAACCATTCAAATTTGAATTTTTTCAAATCTCCTAAGTGTTTAAATTTCCCAAAATTCATAGTTAAACTTCTTACAAAATCTTTACTAAGTTTCCAAATCCAAACTTAGTTTTCAAAAAATTTCCAATTTTCTCAAAAATATTCTAACGCCTTAAATTTTCGGAAAAATTCGCCATAGTCTCCTTTGCGCGGCTCGATCCAAAAAAAATTGACAGTATATATATCACAAATATACATCTCATCAAGTGATGATGCATTCCGTAGGGAAAAAAGTGTAAAAGTACGATATTTAATCCGAGATACGTAACTTATTTATTATTAGCGAGCGTATACGGCTAATATAGCGCGAAAGCGAGCTCCAAACGCAAAGCGAGCGCAATCCGCACTTACTAAACACTCAACAAACCATGAGAAACATGCATATATGAAAATAATATCAACATACAACATATATCACTACAACAACTACATATGCCAATATAGCAAATGTAACAAAAGAAACAAATGCAACCATCAAACAACTATCATCCAACTAACATCCAACAAATCCATAACCAATCAATATACATTCATATTCAATTTCAATTAGTTTGCATTCACTAATTTACATTTAATTTAGTTCACTTCCAAATCAAATTCAATTCTATTCAAATTCATTTACTTCCAATTTGAATTCAATTACATAGCTTTCCATTTCATCAATTCATTTTCATTTAACACTTAATGAAATATACATAATCAATTTACAACCATATAACAACCAATGTATATTCAACATAACAAAATTATTTAATTTACATTCAATTTGGTTCAACACTCTTAATTCCAATTGGTTCATATTAAATTGACTTCCATTCAATTATTCAACTTCTAATAACATTAGCTTTTAATGAATTTACACTTACATTCATTATTCCATATCAATTTATTTTACATTCAATTGATTAACATTCAATCCATTAATTCATTCAACTGCTAATTCCTTTAACAATATAAGGTTGAATTTCATTTATATAACTCAAGTTCAAATTGATCACTTCTCTTAATTAATTTACTTCGATACCAAAATCAACTTTATTCAACTTCACTTAAGTTATATTCCATTTCAAACATCATTTGTTTAACTTAACTCAAATTTCCACTTATAAATCCAATTCAGATTCCAATTCTAGTTCTATTTAACTTTTTACCAAAGCTAAATTTATTAACTCATGTTATAAGTTCAAAACTAATTTCACTTATATTCATCATTTTATAAGTTATACAGCTTATATTCAACAATTACCATTTGGATTTTTTTATTGATTCACTTATACTTCCTTTAATTTAACTCCATCCTTTAAGTTAAATTTATTCTATTAAAATTCAAATTGTATAGGTTATCAACTCATTTATCATTCCCATAAAAAAAATTAAATAGGAATCCGTGTCTTTTCAACCTTTCAAAACCATTTTTTTGAAATCAATTCAATTATCCTTTGAATTTCAAAACCAAATCCAAATTTTCCAGACAACCTTCATTTAAAACAATTTGGCAGCAATCCCTCTTTTGGAAACCCGAAAATGAACACCAATGATGTCGCGATCATCATCGGAATTATTTTTTAGCGACCGAAAAGCGTTTAGGGCTTTAATTTCTCCAAAACAATTTTCCCAAAATATCAAATCCTTTCAAAACATTTCTCTGGAATTTTGTTTTTTAGATTATAAATCACATTTATAAATCTTTTACTTATATAATTTCACTTCTTATATATAAGATTATTCCACAATTGTAAATCATTTTAATTATAATTTCATACTTATAATTCAATTGCCTATACAATTTATTCTTTAAAAATTGTTGTTTTTATTCAACAACCAAACAATAAATTCATATACACTTTAATAATTTTGAAAAATTATTTCCTTTATATATAAAATATAATCAAGGTAAAATTATTACATTTACCCAATTTAAAACAATATCGTGGCGAATTTGTTCTTAACAAGTGTTTAGAGATCCCTATCGATAGAGTTGTACGGACCATACCGACCAGAATCCATATACCACCAAACAAACCAATCATCACAACATAAAATAATTTCATATTCACTAACCAATACGCGCTCTATCATTACACTCACACTCATTCTAGAGTACTACTGACTCCATCTCTAATGAGTAATTCCCAACAGAGCCATGGTTGTCGCTTAACCATATGCTCTGATACCAAATGTAAAATCTCGAAAATCCATACTCCTTTGAGATGGCAACATTCCACAACAATCCAGCCAAAGAGGAACAAACTTATGGGTCTTTAGGGTTAAAGAAAAAAAAGAAAGAGGTAGAAGAAGAGAGAAAAAGATAGAACAGAACAGAAAGAAACAACAAAACAATATCAGAATCTCACAATCGCAGCGGAACAACATAAAATAGGTAAATGAATAATCTTTAAACAAAGAACTATATCAGTTATTACATTACATCAAATTACATTACATTACATCATCAGAGTGTACAACAACAAACAACAACAAACAACGGAAAAGAAATACTATATACTAGCAAATACGCCATGCCATCCAGCTTGCCTCCAGCAACTTCTGAATTCCAGAATATCCTGATAAACCTGACTCTTGACTGCCCGTGTGGAAATTGGTGGGCACCCAGAGTTTAGGAAGGAAAACAATAAACTCTGAGTCAGTCATGTGACTGGTGTGAGAACTAAAACAGTTTATTTTTAAAACAAAGTACAGGATAATTTCAAAATAGATTCGCAATGCTTTTTAGAAAATGAGGCTACTATAAGGCCTCCCGCACACACACACACAATGCAAATGCAGAATCGGAGGAGATTTCTCCTTATGATAGTCAAAGATGCTTGATACGCATTAAAAAGAAACATTTGATATTATTACTAGTGCATAGTGTAGGAAAAATCATTTCGAAAGTAAAGATATAAATCTTAGCCAACATACGACCATCATCGTATGCCTACTATAGCTACCATCCAAACAGTGGGGCGCCACCATAAGTGAATGATAGGTTCTACAACTAAAACCGTACAAGATCGTATTGTTTCTTTGGATTTCCAACAAATGGTTAGGCAAAGAAACTTCCTATTTTCACATGGGTACGCCTCTAGAAAGACGCCCCGAGAACCTAACCGGATCTCTGCCAACACAAGGCCGGGTTACCTTTCAAACTAGGTAACTACTGACACGAATATGTCATTCCTCGATCGTAACCGATCTATATCCGAGGATCCTCGATTTCCAACAACCGCAAAGAAATAAATTTGCAGCAACAACATAGGTTAAGTATCTGGGCTTCATACCATGATACCACCTCTATCCAGAAGGAATGACATACACTAAAGGAGCGCTACCCCCTAATAACCTTGCTGCATCCTTCCTGTTTTGACCATTTTCGGGGTGTGACGTCTGACGAAGTCTCGTCCACAAAGCCACGCTTTATACAAAAGCTGTGCTTTGATCATCAAATGCTCAACATCACTTTGTATGCCACATTACCAATTTGGGAATGTATCACTAATAACCATCAACTACATAACCTCTAAGGGTGTTAAGCTAAGAGAATAAATTCTCCGCCACCAACGGAAATATATTTGATAGAAACCAGCTTTACATCTCAAATCGTAACGTCAGACACACATCCATACATGTCCGTTCCGGGATCGAACGGAACCGAAGGCACTTACAAAGAAGTCCTTGCAATCCGGATATTCACTAATCACGACCGAACTTCCTATCACAAAGGGTAATAAATTTCTATATCGGAGATCAGCCGATGTAGAAATATTCGATGGTAATCCTTCCGTTTTCACAAATATCCGGTCTTCAACACCGGTCATCAAATGCCATTCATGACGACGTATCACATATTCGGAATGGGTTATACGACCCCAAGGTTCTTTCCCGGCTAACTCGAATAGTGAGCGCTTATTCAAAAATAAGTGTAGCATTCAAATTCAAGCAATCACAACAAATACCTATTTAAAGGTAAATATTGATAGTCGGATTATTTAACTATCAATAGGTATGCTCAACATCACCAGATTCCAAATAATTTCCCAAATTATTTACTTTCCAAAATATCTTTACTAGATATATAATTTCCTCACTTCAAAAATAAATCAATATTTATTTTTAAACAAATTTCCCCTTTCTTTTGTAAATTCCATAGTGAATTTACAATTCCCAAAAAATCTATGAATATACGATTTCCAAATCGATTTCTAATATTCATTTTCAATTTATCTTTAAAAGATAAAATCTCAAAACATTCACTTCATATTGAAAAACATTTCCATATTTATTTAATAATAAGTAATTCACAAATCTATTTATTTTCAACACTTGGAAAATATTCAATATACTTAAATCAAAATCAAGTATATATTTCATTCTTTAAGAAATCATTTTCTTAAACACATTTATTTGGGCCAAAACGAATGTTGCGTAAAACATCGTTACGACGACCCAAAATCACTAGTATAGGGATTCGAAATTAAGATAGATATATAAATCCCAATAATATATGAAAACATTTCCTTTCGGAAATCATTTACTATAGTCAACAGAGTTATAGTCCACTATTTCCTTCTATTTCTCGAAAACGTCTATTTCAACAATGAATGTTGAAATCTATGGTTTCGATTCATAATACATTTTAAAACATATTTAAATCGTCTTAAATTCTATTTAAAACATCACTTCCCCAAAACATATCCATTTTATTTCATAATATATTCACGGTCCAAAAATCGTGAATATACTTTATTTACCCAATTCAGTGTTTCTACACATTTATTATAAGATTATCCACCGTCCAAAATCGTGTATAAAATTCCCAACCAAACTCTTATTTTTTACAACATTTAACTTTAAGGATAATTCGCTGTCCAAAATAACGAATATATCTCCTTTAATAACTATTATGTTTGATTTATCAAATTCAATTGATTTCGAATTTACAAACAATGTTTATAAATCCCATTTCTATTTATAAAACTTCGATTTATAAATCTCCTTTATTATCCAATTTAATTTATATAACTCAATTATATACCAGAAGTCCATATTATTAGTTAAGAACTTATAACCCATTTATTTACAAAAACGTTCTTTTAAAACTTCACAAATTATAAATCTTATTACTTATAAGATTTTATTTGTAACCGTATTTTCAACATTAATAGAACTCCTTTTAGAATTCCATTATTTCGATTTATAAAATATATATTTTATAAATCTCATCTATAAACCATTTATTTTTATTCAAAAATCTCAATTAAAATGTCAAATCTGATTTATAAGTAAATTACTCATAAATCTTTTATTTCACAACATCTATTCATTTTATAACTTCACAATTTATAAGTCTATAAATTTCGTTCGCTTATGAAATCCATTTGTTTTCATTTTAACACTTATAGAAACTCGTTTTATAATTCAACTATTTTTAATTTATAAAATATCAAGTTTAAAAATCTTTTTAAATAAATCGTTTATAATAATTCAAAAATCCCAATTTAAACCATTTTATAAATTTATTGACTATTTATTTCAAAAATCACATTTCGGTTATATTTCTTAAAAATCATAACTTTTATAACTTTAAATATTATAACGTTTATTTATTTAAAATAAATCAATTCCAAATTTTAATAAAACGTATATTTTCAAAAAAATCACTTTAAAAATCCCTTTAAAATCAAAAATCATTATTTTTAAACTTCAAAAATGGATCCGATGATGCAACAGCACCAAATAGTCAATCACGGCAACAGAGACATCATATATTAGTATATGATAATCAACAAATATCAAAATATTTGTAATCAAATAAATACTGGTGAGGAATCCAGTTGGATCCCTCCAACCTGTTTCCCTGCATCTATAGACATTAGCACAATACCAATTCCGTTCCAATACGGAATATCGCGATATATAGGATTTACAAAATATTATCCGTTATTATGCGGCTCAATAGGGTCTCATCTGTTATATAATGCGGGAAAATCAACTCCAAGTACATATATAATACCAATTCCAAACAAGATGGAATTATCATGGTATATGTTTTTAATAAATAACATCCGCTTACTAACGGCATATAATGTCTATTTTAACAATCAATAGATAACAATCATCATTCAAACATACAATCAAGAAATTTTAAATATAACTATTTAAAATTTAAATCGAATCAATTCGATTGAGTGAGAAGTTCTCACCTCGCTTTCAATTCAGTTTTCGCGCTTTATTTCGAATAAAATTAAACGAGCGTTTAATTTTACCCTAAATTTTCACTAACTCCAAACGACTCCAATCTAGCTCCATAGTGTAGTGTTCGACAAAACGAACCCGACGCAATTCGTTTCGTGCGTTTTCAACCTCGTGTGAAAAAGATATGCATTTTTAAAGTTACACGAATTAAAATATAACTAAATTAACAATTCTTTTATTATTTTAACCTATAACAAATTGTGGCCGCACATTTCCATCTCTCCACACATCAGGCCACACACGTATCTTCTTCCCAGGTGCTTGCGTTCGAACGTATAAAGGAACCCACGGCCGCCGTAAACCCTAATTCACACGATCAACTACTGACCACTTCACATCAATCAAGCACTTCCATATCGAAGAGCATCCTCCACTCCACCACCGCCCCGAGTAGCTTGAAGCTCGGCTCACCCTAGCCCCCAGAATTGCGTGTGAACATGCTGGGTTCGAGCTCGTTTTGCCGTCGATTTAATGCACTTCAGACGATCTTGACCGTTGAATATGTCGATCACTCGATGTTCTACAACTTTCATGTTGAAAGTTTCGCGAATTGGTTAGTGGATTTGAAGAAATTTGAGGAGAAAAGATGGATGATTTCAGCCATTGGAAGAAGAGGGTGGCGGCTCCTGAACGTTTTAAAACCCTAGCTTGCTTTTGTTTTGCAAAAAATGAAATAAAGGGGCTTATGTAGAAAATTGGCGAAATTACTATTCACCCGAAATTTTCCGAACTCCAAATCTCGCGCGATGACCAGCGTTTCTAAGATTTACCCCACGTTCTGGACACAATGGAATAGGTTTCGGAAGCAAATTCGATCATCTGTGCGAGTTATGGCAATAAACGATCGATTTTAAATTAAACCGATTAAACGATTTTCTATGCGTTTTGGCTCGCCCTGGACAAATAGTAAATCCGATTGACACGAAATTTGAAACCTTATAACAATATAACATTACGGATCCGATGAAACTAGTTTCGTCGAATTCTGAGACTGTTTGAAAAATGGCTATTTTTACACGTAAATTAAATATTAAAATATTCAATTTTCACAAATTAACTTTTAATTCGATTTTAAAAGTTCCATAATGTTATTCTAACTTCAATATGATAAAATAAAATTTTACAAATCAATTTTAACCATATTAAACCCAATTTCCAACTATTTCTGTAATTTGAAATATTAAATTATCGATTTAATTATCCAATAAAATCCAGATATTCGAAATAAAATTTATTCGACTTATAAATTTCACTTATTAATATTTTAAAATCAATTAAATATACAAATTTTAATTAATAGAAATTCTGGGTCGTTACACAACAGATCTAGATATTTTCTTCCTCTTAGGAGCCATTAGAATAGAAAATATCAAACCTTTTTCAAGGAAACTTTCCTGTTCTAACCTTTGGATCTATGCAATCCAAAGTAGATAGCTAGATTCAAGCATGGGTTTGGTCTCAGTGAACGAACCAAAATGTTAACCCAAAAAATTGATTAACACCCCGAAGTATAATGTGAAAGCACTAGTCCTATTAGAATAGAGAAAATAATTGAAAATAGTAGAAAAGTAAACGAGGCATGTAGATTTTTATAGTGGTTCGGCTGTTAACTAAGCTTACATCCACTTTATAGCTTTGATTATTAGTTTGACCTAGCTTGAATGAGATTACAAGGGATTTAAGAGAGAACAAGTCACAAGTACAAGGGTTGGACTAATTCTAATTCCTCGAATTTCCTAGGATAGCAACCTTGGTGACTATGGTGTAGAGGAAAGAGTTGAAGAAGAGACAGAGCTTCTACATATTGGTGGCAGAAACCAGATCCTTTCTTGGTTGCACTATGGTTTGTATTTATAGAGGTAGCAGTCATA
This sequence comes from Allium cepa, assembly GCA_030765085.1. Taxonomy (NCBI): domain Eukaryota; kingdom Viridiplantae; phylum Streptophyta; class Magnoliopsida; order Asparagales; family Amaryllidaceae; genus Allium; species Allium cepa. The sequence goes on from CM060941.1 coordinate 707,418,147, forward strand.
CTGGATCAGAAACCCGCTACCGGAGAAGTTTAGGGACTGGCCCAAGATAGCAAAACAAATATCGTGACGACCCGAGTTAAGGTTTAGACTTGGTACCGAGTCAAGCCCATAATCCGGGGACGTATCTAATCCTTGACCTTATCTTGGCTAAATCTTTTCGTTGGAGATCCTTGCTTCATCTAGATGTCCTCCATGTAATTTAGTAAATTATTGACGAGTTTTGATTATCATTCTTCTACGACTTAGATTATCCTACAGTTCGAACCGTCACTTCTTCATTTGTCACTAATGGCTTACTAGAACTCTACGAAACTTCATAAACATGCTTAGGAAGAATCAAGGAACACTTTCTAAAAGCAAGGAGATGCAATGACATAACACCTAAACTCAGTACCAAGTCAAGGCTTAACTCGGGATGAGCTAAGCACTTATCCTTTCTTTGGGTTCTATATTTTCTTGAGTCCTTCTCATTGTCTTTTTGAGTGTCTTTGCAAAGTTTCAGGTTGTTCCGCTTTCGTTTTCATGCACTAACTCCAATTAATTTCTTTTTAGTCAAAAACCTAGTTAACAGTGCATGTGCTATAGATATGAAGTGTATATATCTAATGTGACCGTATGTAGGTGTTAGGATTTACACCACAACAGATCCAGTTGTCCATTTTTATATGCTTTGTTGTCCACGATTTATACTTAAAATGTATGTACATATAACGATAGATATATAATTAAAGAAAGGATAAAATTGAATTTTATAGTTTCACACAAAAGTCCATTTTATAAAATATTTTTTAAAATAACATACATATACACATGTCCATATATAAATACTAGTAAGCTATGTTTTATTATTTAAAACAATATATGTGTGTAAAGATTGTAATCTAATAATTACATATATAAAATTGAATTTAAAAAATCCAACTTTTGACTTAAGAAGGAATAAAATGATATAAGACTTTAGATAAAATCCGTTAATGGGTTTCTAAGTCGAAATAACTTTTACGCTTATTGTAACGACCCAGAATTTTGAATAATTTAATATGGAAATATTTAATTAATTTTAAATATTTAAATGATGGTTTGAATTGATTTTTAAATTATTAGAATAAATTTAGCGATTAGATTATAGAATTTAATCTATTTGAATAAAAATTTGAATCTAAAATTTTAAGCTGATTTAAAAATATTTCAAAGGCTTGTAAAATTCATATTGATAATATTAAAGATTATAGAAGCTTCAGAATCGAATTTGAAAGTGATTTGTTCAGTTTTGGAATTTAATCGTTTGAATCGAATTGAAAAATAGCCTTTCAAGGCACAGTCTCGGAATTCGACGAAACCAGTTCCATTGGGTCTGTAATATTGAATTATTGCCGGATTTCAAATTTCGTATTTTTCGGAGTTAATATGTGAGCATACGACACATAAACGCGTTGAAGATTTTAAACGAATTTAAATTTAAATTTAAATATTTAAGTCAACACACACCACGTTATCTCCTTTGTTTCAGCCTAAAATCACGAAAACGAGATCGTGCAAACCATACTCTTTCACGTTTTAAATAACCATCTCCTTCTTCTGTTCGTTCAAAAGCAAATCAAGCAGAGAAAAAGAAAAATTCTAATGGCCGAAGCCAATTCAAATAAGAAAAAAATTTCGCGTCTCTCTCCCTCAATTCAAATTGAAAACATAAATGGCCGAAGCCTCGTGTTTTCCCCCTTTTCAACTTTTTTCTCTTCACATTAACAATTCATGGCTGCGACATCAGATCTGAGGCGCTCGAGGCGCGCGCGTAGGTGAGGAAAAGGGAGGCGGCGGCGGCTTCAAGCAATGGCGAACGAAGTTGAGCCAAAGTCGATTTTGACTTCGATGGGGCGACGCGATTCGTGGAGTGGCACGGCGGCAGCGACGGCAAACGCGACCGATGGGGCATGTGCTCGCGTGGGGGCGTTCAGGTGGTGTTCGCGATTTGTGGCAATGGGAGATCGAAGATGGCTGCAGCTCGCGCGCGGCGATTTGGAGGCGAAGGCGAAGGCGACGGCGTCGAGACAGCAGCGACGTGCTCGATCGATTGATGATGTGAGGTATTGTCTTCTGTTATTTTAATTAAATTTATAAAGTTTTAAAAATTTACATAACAGAGAAAAGAAAAAGAAAATAAATATATGCAGATATATATATAAAGTTTGGGTAATATGAGAATCTGGAATTTTACAGTAAAATATTTAATGTTTCACAATTTTAACTTGCTGTTAGAATTTAAATCCTATGTTAAAGTGTTTAAATTATTTAATCAACTTATTTAACGATTTTAAAAATTGTTAAATATAATTATAAAAAGAGAAATTTGTTAATTAAAACTATCAAAACGAAAATTGATTTTTGATTGGTTCGAACGTTAATTTATTTGTAAAATATTTATACAAGGTATAAGGTTTAAACAAAACTATTTTGAAATTTAAATTATATGTATATAGATGTATATATCTATACAGTTTTAAATGAGAAATAGAAAGTTTAAACTTGTGGGATTTCTAGGTAAAATTTGTTTTTGAAATCTTAAGATAAATAAATTATATTTGGTTAATTTATTATAGAAGGAAATTAAATTGTTGTTGAAATAAAAGTATTTTATTATTATTTGAAAGCAGTTTGGAATAAAGGAAAATAAAATTTAGTTTAAATTAAAAACATTGGTTAATTTAAATTATTTTTAAGTTACTAAAAGAAATTTGATTTTTAAAGAGAATTTAGTTTTAAAATTAAAAGTACTAATTTAAGTTAAGAAATATCTATTTTAATTTAAAAAGAAGTAAGTAGGTATATTAGCAGAAAATTTAGTTTTAGAGTAAATTTTTAATTTAACAAATATTATTAAAGAAGAAACTGGTTTAAATAAAACAATTGATTAAATTAACAATCAAGAACGAAAATTGAATAGTTCGATTTAATTTGAATATTAATAAAATTATTGGCTAATTTAATTTACCTAATAGGAATTTAATTTATTGGATAAATAAATTAAAAGAATTCTAGTTTAGGATTTAAATCTTCAATTAGACAATTTTATTGAAAGTGAGTTTGGTTAATTTAAATTAAAATTTTAGTTAAAATAATTTATTAAACAAAGGAATTTTAAAAGATTTAAGAAAATTTATATAAGCAAGATGTTAGAATTATTTTAAAAAGAAAATCAGTTTGAATTCAGATTTTTAGTTTGAAACCAGAAAATTTGTATAAGTTTAATATTGGTCAATTAAAATTATTAATTGATAAGAAAGAGAAATTTAATAATTAGTTGAATAAAATTATTAAAGGAATTGGTTTAGAACAAAACCATTGAATAATTAAAACAATCAAAAATGAAATTTAATTTATTCGATTGATTCGAATATTAATAAATTGTGTAAATATTTATACAAGGTATAAATGAAGAAAACAAGTTGAATTGGAAGTGGATGGCAAACGGGAATATAAGGTGAGAACTTCTCACTCAAAAGGAATTTCTGTTGTTTATTTAAATTTTAAATAGTTAAATTTAAAATTGTTTGACTGTGTTGATTTGATGATTGAATGATGATTGTTATATATATATATATATTGGATGTGAATAGACCCTATACGCCGTTAGTAAGCGGAGGTTATTTATTACACACATATACCGCGATATTCCATCTCGAAGTGGAATTGGTATTATATTATATATAGCAATATATATATATATATATATATTGGCATATGTATATATTGCAGTTGATTGATTTCCCGCATTTTCTTTTAGCGGATGAGACCCTATTGCGCCGTTAGTAAGCGGATATATATTTTATAAAATCCCATATACCGCGATATTCCATCTTGAAACGGAATGGTATTGTGCTAATGTCTGTGGATGCAGGGAAACAGGTTGGAGGGATCCAACTGGATTCTTCACAAATATTTATTTGATTTCATATATTGTGATATTTGATTGTTATCATGGATAATATATGATGTTTGAAAGTCGTGATTGACTATTGATGTGTAGCATCGTCGGATCCAATTTTTGAAGTTTAAAAATAACGATTTTTATTTTAAGAGATTTCTAAAGTGATTTTGAAAATATACGCTTTATAAATATTTTTGGAATTGATCCATTATAAATAAATAAACGTTATAATTTTAATATTATGAAAATTATGATTTTTGAGAAATACAGTTAAAAGTTGATTTTTGAAAATATGGGATTAGTGATTTTATAAAATAGTTTGAACTGGGAATTCTGAATTTATTATAAGAAGTTTAAAAATAGGATTTATAAAATTTTTATTTTATAAATCAGAATGATGAAATTATAAAAGAGTTTAAAGATGTTTAAAGTAATAATATAAATTGATATTTATAAATTGATATTTATAAATTTAGAATATCTTGAATTATAAAACGAGCTTTTATAGGTGATAGAATGATTTGTAAATGAATTTCATAAAGAAATGAAATCTATAGAATTTATGAAATTTGATTATTTTATAAATCAAAATGATAAATTATAAAGGAGTTGAAAGACGTTTTAAAATAGTAATATAAATTGTTTTATATTAGAAAGATTTATAAATTGATATTTATAAATTAAAAATATTGGAATTATAAAATGAGCTTTTATAAGTATTAGAAAGAATTGTGAATGAATTTCACTAATGAATGAAATTTATAGAATTATAACGGTGAAGTTCTAAATAGAATTTTATAAATAAAATTTATAAAGTTATTTAGGAAATAGATGTGGATAAATAAATGAATCTTAGAAGTTATAAGATTTATAGATTTGGGAAGTTTGAAGGAATGATTTTTGTAAATAAATAAATTATAAGTATTTGACTTATAATATGAATTTTTAGTATATCATTGTGATATGAATTAAGATAGGTTAATAAAGGAATTTATAAAAAGGAGTTGATATAAAATAAATGGAAATAGGATTTATAAACGTTGTTTTATAAATCCGCAACGACTTATTTTGATAAGGAATTGTTGTAATTTATTTATGGAATTATATTCATGTTTTAGACAGTGAATAATTCTTTAAAATAAAATAAATAGAAGTGATGAAATTTATTAACAAGTGTATTCACGTTTTTGAATAGTGAATATTTTGTTAAAGAAATTATTTTGGATGTGATGTTTGAAATAGAATTAAAACGATCTAAAAGATGTTTAAAAAAAATGTTGAGATTCGAAACCATAGATTTCAACATTTATTGTTGAAATAGATGCTTTCGAGAAATAAAAGGAAATGGTGGACTATAACACTGTTGTTATATTAAATGATTTCCGAAAGGAAATGTTTTTTGTATAGTATTGGGATTTATATATCTATTTTAATTTCGAATCCCTATACTAGTGATTTTGGGGTTGTCGTAACGATGTTTTACGCAACATTCGTTTTGGCCCAAATAAATATGTTTAAGTGAATGATTTCCTTAAAGAATGAAATATATACTTAATTTCGATTAGGGTATATTAAATATTTTCTAAGTATAGAAAATAAAAAGATCTGTGAAATACTTATTTTTAATAAGTATAGAAATGCTTTTCCAATATTAAGTGAATATTTGGAATTTATCTTTTTTGAAGATAAATTGAAATGAATATTTGAAAACGAATGGAAATCGTATATTCATAAATATTTTGGAATGTAAATTCAATATAGAATTTATAAATGAAATTGGAAATTGGGTTTTAAAAAATAAATATTGATTTATTTTTGAAGTATGGAAAATATCTATATCTTGTAAAGACATTTTTGGGAAATAAATAATTTGGAAAATTATTTGGAATCTGGTGATGTTGGCATATCTATTGATAGTTCAATAACCGACTATCAATATTTACCTTTAAATAGGTATTAGTTGTGATTTGTTTGAAATTGAATGCCACACTTATTTTTTTTTTAAAATAAGCGCTCACTATTCGGGTTAACCGGGAAAGGACCTTGGGGTCGTATAACCCATTTCGAATATGTGATACGTCGTTATGAATTGCATTCGAAGATCGGTGTTGAAGACCGGATATTTTCGAAAGCGAAAGGGTTTCTTGTTGATTGTCTCTGCACTGGCTGATCCCTGGTATTGAGATCTCCATATGTGATGGGAAATCCGAACGTGATTAGAGATTATTCGGATTGCAAGGACTTCTTTGTAAGTGCCTTCGGTTCTGTTCGAGCCCGGAACAGACTTGTATGGATTGTGTGTCTGACATTACAAGTTGAGAATGTAAAGCCGATTTCTTTCAAATATATTTCTGTGGTGGCGGAGAATTTATTCTTTTAGCTTAACACCCTTCTCTGAGACGTACGAGCTCAAAGGTTATATAGTTGAAGTTATCAGCAATATATTCCCAATTTGGTAATGTGACATGCTGAGTGTTGCTGAAATGATCATTGTGTTGATTATTGTGATAGGATCGTTTATTTGATCGTCTATCTTGGTGATCATTGTGTTGATCATTTGTTGACCCAAAGCATGGCTTTTGTATAAAGTATGTTTTTGTGGACGTGACTTCGTCGAACCTCACACCCCGGAAATGGTCAAAACAGGAAAGATGCGGCAAGGTTATGAGGGGTAGCACCCTTTAGGGTATGTACATTTCCTTCTGGATAGAGGTGGTATCATGGTATGGAGCCCAGATATTTAACCTATGTGGTTACTGCGAATTTATTACTTTGTGGTTGTTGGCTTTCGGGATCCCGTGAGAAAGGTCGTTTACGATCGGGGAATGGCGTGCTCGTGTCAGTAGTTACCCAGTTAGGGGTAACCCGGCCTTGTGTTGGCAGAGTTCCGGTTTGGTTCTCGGGGATGTCTTTCCAGAGGCATTCTCATGTGGCAATGGGAAGTTCCTTGGCCTGACCATTTGTTGGAAATCCAAAGAAACAATACGAAACTTGTACGGTTTTAGTTGTAGAACCTGCTTCCTCAGGAGGTAGCTATAGTAGGCATAATATAATGGTACCTATGCTGGCTAAGATTTATATTCTACTTTCGAAATCGTTTTATACACTATGCACTAATAATAATATCAAAATTGATTTGACTTTAATGCGTATCAAGCATGTTTGGCTATCATAAGGAGAAATCTTCCCCAAGTCTGCGTTTGCATTGTGTGTGTGGCGGGAGGTCTTATGGTAGTCTCATTTTTAAAAGCATTGCGAATTGTTTTTTTTTAAATATTTTTCTATTTTGATTTCTAAAGAAAAATAAACTGTTTTGAGTTCTCGCACCAGTCACATGACTGACTTGGAGTTTATTATTTTCCTTCCTAAACTCTGGGTGCCCACCAATTCCCACACGGGCAGTCAAGAGTTAAGGTTTATCAGGATATTCTGGATATTCTGGAGTTGCTGGAGGCAAGATGGATGGCATGGCGTATTACTAGTTTATATAGTATTTCTTTTTCCGCTGCATTGTTTGTTGTTGTACACTCTGATGATATGATGTAATGTAATGTGATGTAATGTAATAACTGATATAGTTCTTTGTTTAAAGATTATTCATTTACTATTATATGTTGTTCCGCTGTGAATTGTGAGATTCTGATGTTGTTCTGCTGTTTTCTGTTCCGTTCCATTTTCTATTCTCTTTTTCTTCTATTTTAAAATTTTCTATTTTTCTTTTCCCTCTATCTTCTACCTTTTTCTCTCTTTTTCTTCCTTCTTCTTCTTTTCTTTTTCTTAAAACCATAACATTTCGGGTTTTTGGCCTTCGATTTCTCGGCAGTCGATAAAGTGAGTGTCGATGTTGAATTTTCGAAAGTCGAAAATTTCCGTTTGTTACACTTATGCAAAACAAACAAAATATATTCAACTAACAACCATGTAACACATGTGTTCGTTTAAAAAGTGAATTTAAACAATTAAAGTTGTTAATCAAAAATTGTTTTCAATAAAAATTAACTAAAACTTTATCAAAATTACTTTCAATCGAATTGTTTAAATAACTATGTAACATATATATATTTAACTAAAAGGTATTCAACCAAAAATGATTCTAAAACGATAATAAAAATGGATCAAACAACATTAACACATATAAGTTCGTTGTAAAAGGTTCAGAATCAAACTATTCAAACAATATGAACAAATAATCATACGATATGAAGGATTGAAAGTATATAACATATGGATCATATAATTAACTGAGGATAGCACAAAAGGGAATTCAAATTAAATTAACATTATGAACAGTTAATTAACTGAGGTATGGCAAAAGAGGATTTGAATTATATTACAATATGAATATATATTTAAACATTTAGTCTAAAGCACATAGAGGATTCAAACTATGTAAGCATGATTGACATATTTGAATAAATAAAATTGAAAATTACCTTAGGATGTTGCCAAAAAGTTGCACCTTGAATGATGAACAAAGCTCCAAGGTTCGGTTGAATCTACCTGTAGATTTTACAAGAATCAAAAAAGATAACAACCGCCTTTTATTTTGATTTAATTTGGACTTTTTGGGTTTTTTTTCTCCGATGGAGCCATGTTGTTTCAGCTATGAGAAGGTGGAGGGAGGAGAGAGAGAAAATTGTTAGAGTAACTCTAAAATGAATGAACGATAAATTTTTTAAATGAAACATTAAAATCTTTCAATTCCCTCCTTTAAAACAATATCTATTTAATTCCTCACTAAATCTTATAAACTCATCTCCCCCTTTGCATATTTTCGATAATAAATAAATAAGGAGAAGATAAAAAAAGTTGTTTCATAAATGTGTTTTAAGAGAGTCATAAAGAAGAGCAAGTGATAAAGAGTTATTTATTTCTTTTGATTGCTCATTGGATTTTCAAATCACATTTCAAACCTCTCCCCTTGACATGAATGGTCAGCCATAAAAGAGGAATTTGTGCCTTATAGATTTTCCCAAACCACTAAGAAGTTAATCTATTTAAATCCAATTTAAATATTCAAACCATATCGTATGTCGATATCTGCGTTTACAACCTTTATATACTCACATTATTAAATATATTAATGGTACTCAAACAAGTCAAACAAAATTTAGTAATTAATATTTCATGAATTTAATCAATTTAACTACAATGATTATAAATTAATTAAATCGTGAGAGTTTTTGGAGTATTTATCATTACGGTTGTGTGACTCAAATGTGTAAATTCATACAGCGATTATTATCGAACAATTCGAATATTAACGTTCACATGTCACCTTCACTAGTGATGCGACATTTTTTTCTTAACTTATCACTTAAATATCTTTTTAGAAAAATCTAATTTTACTTATCATAAGCGGTACCAGGTGGTAACGATTATTTACACTAATTCTCTTCATCAACATTATATCACATTAGGACTTATGGAATTTTGTTTTGGTCAAAATTCTAACATCATCCACATTCAACTTGATTAGTCCTAACACCAAATCATTGGTTCGTAATAACAATCATTATTAACAATACTGCTCTGCCCGGAGTCTTTGACTTTGACTTGACTACAGTTGACTGTGATACTAACCTCATATAACTGAGGAGATGAATTCTCTATTGAATAGTGTTTCACTTCCAATGCTTTAACTTAGATCCAAATATGGTTGTTCTATAGAGGCCATACAATGATTTATTATAATCAAATCGAAGTGTCCACATTGAAGTTCAATGGTATTCTCAAGTCGAGAGAACTGTGTAATATCATAACTTTGAGATTCTCTGTTTGACCATAGTTATACTAACAAACAGAAAAATCTTGAGTGAATCATTCCTGTAACACCCATTGAGGGAGAGGAGGAGAGGAGGAGAGCAAGAGAATGAAAATAAAAATATATCAAGAAAAGAATAATGGATCGAATAAGAGAGAATTTGTTTTAAAGGAAACATTGAAACCTTTCAATTCTCATCTTTAAAACCTTCCCGATTTAATTTCTAAATAAATATCATCAAATCGACTCTCTTCTTTTTATATTTTCAGCAGAAGAAATAGAATTAAAGAGGAAAGTGGCGAAAATCATTTTATAAATAAGACTGAGGATTGAGATTTGATTCCTTCTTTGGATTTTGAAATAAAATTTGAAACGTCTCCCCTTTTTCATCATGCATGTACGCTTTAAAAAATATCACAAAACCACTTAGCAATTAATCTATTTAAACCTAGTTCAAATATAATATCGTTAGTGTATATCAGTATGCACCTTTATTATATTTATATATGCACTTTATCAAATGCCATGGTATTCAAACAAATAAAATAGAGATTAGTAGTTAAAACTTCATAAATATTAATTAATTTAACTAATTTACAACAATTTATAGATTAATAAATCGTGTGGTTTATTCATAGTATTTATCATTATGGTTGTGCGACTCAAAGATGTAAATTCAGTTAGCAATTAATATCGAACAATTCAAAAATTAACATTCACACGTCACCTTAGGTAGTCGTATGACATTTTGGCTGAGTTTGTCGCTTACGTTTCTTTTTTGTAAAATCTAATTTTACTTATTATGAGCAGTAACGGATAGTGATATTCATTTACACCCATTCTATTCATCAACACTATATCAACTTCTGGAATTTGGTAATGGTCAAAATTCAAATATCATCCATATTCAACTTTATAGTCCAAACATAGAATTCTTAATTCAATAATAATAATAACAATAATAATAAATCGTACTGCTCTGCTAGAGACTTTGACTTGAGGTGACTTAAGCAAACCGAATAATACTAACTCCATATAACCGAGAAAAAGAATTCTCTATGTTTTACTTCCAATGCTTCCACTCGACCCAATTATAGTCATTCAACGGATGTTATGCCACTGTAATAGCCCTAATTTCATTTAACATTATTTAGGACATTTAATTAGTTGAATTAAATGAAATAATGAAATGGTTAAGGGATTGAGATTTGTGTTAATAGGGCTAGCCACGCCAAATTAATACAATGAACTAAGGGAAACTAAAATGAAATAGGTAAAGCAAATAGATAAGGGACAAAGTAGGAATAAGACATGTTCTAAATCCCAAAACCCTTCATGACCATTCATTTTGCACGTTCAAAACAAAATTAAAATATAAGTGAGGCCGACCGCCATTAAGGGAAAAGCAAGATAAAGATAAGAGGAAGAAGCTTAAGCAACTTAATCCAAGATCAAATCTCAACTCCTTAATCACAAAGCTAAGGTGAATAATGTGTGACATCTCATATTTTTAATGTTTCTGGTTTCTAGGTCAGATTCGAATATTTTTGCAAAGTATATTGCCATGTTTTTTATTGTTAAAATGAATATATATGCTTATTGATGATTTATACTATTTCATAAGGATTTATGATAAGTCTTAATGTGAAACCCTATTAGATGAAATCCAAATGCCATGCAAATTTAATATAAGGTCAGAAATGATATTCTAGAGATGAGTTTCAAATTTCATAATTTTCTTAATTAATGTGGATTTATTATTAATTTTCCAGTGAAGAAAATAATTAATTGGGTTTAAAATTAGTTACGGTTAACTTATATTGTTTTTGGGTTAGAAATTAACGTATGTTAGAAAACATATTAAAAATGATATATGGGAATTTTTGTAGAATTTTCCCAAGTATTTCAATAGGTATATAAAATTATTTAAGGTATTTGACTTAAATGTTCCATATATTTATAAAAGGAGAAGGGGCATTTTGTAAATATTTTAAATTGTTTATCTCTAAAATTCGACAGTACTTTTAGAAAAGATTTTAGAAAATAAATTAGCAACCAATCATATTTTGAAAAAGTAGGTTAGTTAAAAGATATTACTTTTTAAACATACAAATCAGTTTTTACAAGACTTTGTTGTTTCGCCACTTTCTTCACCTACCTTTCAACTAGGTGCTTCTACCTCCATCTCAATCGAAATCAATACACATGGTATCAAATACTTAGTACATGTGGATTGGACATAGGCGAAAGGTATTGAGCCGAAACAAGGGGTTCCGAAGGGATCGAAGCCTTATTTTGATTTCAAAAGGAAATGCTCCTGCTTTGCTTTCAACAAGAATGCTTTCAACTTAGACAGCTTTCGACTTGGTCAAATGATTTTAAAGAATGATTTCGAAAGAGGTTGTACATTTCGTTTTATAAAGAAGTTTTCGAAAGGTCCAAACCCCTTGCTTCTGCTTTCAACCTTTCGAAGTGATGCCTTCAAAAGGGTGCTTTCGCTTTAAACCCTTAGCCGCTTCTCCAGTACTTTTGAAAGGATTGGTTTTGACACCATCCACTTCTTTACTTAGGAAATTGCTTTCGAAAGAGTGCTTTCGACTTAGTTATTTTAAGACCCATTGTTCTGTTGAAAGTTAAACCCAAAGGTTTTGAAAGAAATAGTTATAAATGGTTTTGAAAGGTTTTTCCACATGTTTTAGTTGGACCCAAATGCTTTCGAAAGGTTTGATTTTTGTAAAGAACTTAATGCTTTTGAAAGGTTTAAGATAGAGGTTTCAAAGGGTGGTTCCCAATGTTTTCTAAAGGTTTTAAATGGAAGCTTTACAATAGTTTTGTGAGGCATGTTTAAATTTTTTGAAAGGAGGATGTTTATCGTTTTATAAATCTTTCGAAAGAGATGATTTCAATGTTTTCGAAAGGTTTAATACAACTGGTTTCGAAAGGTATGTATGGCCTTCGGCCTAGGTTATACGGTAAAGCAGAGTGAGGATAGATTATTAGTGTGCCCGCAAAACCATTAGATTTAGTTGACCCTGGAGAAGTAAGTTAGGGACAGACCATCCAGAAGAGGAGTATCTAACAGAAGTTTGATTATTTTTTATTTTGTCTGGTAGGCCCGAGTCTGCCAAAGGTTGGTGGTTAGCCAAATAAAACTATAGTGTTTGGATAGATAGTCCATTTATTACCTGATTTGTATGCATGCATGATATTGTTGTTATTGTTTTAACCAGTTTGCTTGTTGGATTCGGAATTGCGAAAGAAATGTTTTTAAAAGGATATTAGTAAGGGAAAACCCGTTCTGCCAGGCGGTTTGGTCTCATTTAATATCATATAACCGAGACGTATAGTATTACTCACACCAAGCTTTATTTCTAGCTCGAAGTTTATGTTTTTCCACTTAAACTCTTGGGTCCTCAAAATTGATTAGGTTGAGAGTTAAGGCTTACAGATTTTAGTAGATGGACTAGTAAAGCTTTCAAATATGAGAAGGAGGCCAATGTTAGCTATGGTTAGGATTTATTTTGTTTTTTCATCGTATTGTACGAAGTCTGTTATGACTTTTTAGTACTCTGATCAACCAAGGAGGCATCTTTATATGTCGCTCTTGGCGTATTTATGTAATAATTATATTTGATCTGAACTTGGAAAACAATTGGGATTATGTAATTGGATATGAAACATGTTTTGTGAAATGTAATCAAAAAAATTATTTTTGAATCTGTGGTTTTGTTTCATATTCATGTGCTTTTGATATTATGGGTACAATTATCATTACCATATTTTGTTGTCGAAAGTTAATAATATAGATGACTGCAGCATCTGTAGCGCTTAACTTTGGGCATCAAGATAGGGGATGTTATAACTTGGTATCAGAGCATAGGTTTATGAAAAACTTTAAACTAAAATATTTTTTGAAAACATAATCCTAAGGAATTAGAAAAAAGATCGGTGTATGGGATAACGCTATGGTAATGTACTTATATTTGCTATATATAAATATACATTATATCTCTGTTCTCCTATCTCCCTTAGGCTATTCTTCCGTATCTTACGAAGACTCGAATGAAAATATGGATGCTAGAAGTGAAAGTGTTAACATTGGTGGGGGAAGCACAACAACTAATGGAAATGCCAGACCAAATACAAGGAGGAATCAAGGTCAGGCACAAGCTGCAAATGTGGCTGCTAGAGTCCCGCAAGTTGACATGGGAGCAATGTATCAGTTGTTTGCAAATGTGATGCAAGTGGGAGTTATTGTTGGAATAGTTGGAGGAAATGCTGTAGGAGGAAATCAGGAAGCTCCAGTGGTCAACAATTATGCTATTTTGAGTAGAGATTATGCCCTGGTAGGAGGAAAGTCGTTTATTGGTACTGAAGACGCAATCGAAGTAAAGAACTGGTTACTTCATTGTGAGAGGATTTTTGCTGATTTAGGGCTCGATGATAAGCATAAGAGAAGGCTAGCTTCTAGATAGTTACAAGGAGCAGCATTGTATTGGTGGTACCGTATTACGATCGGAGATAATGAAGAGACGATGACATGGGCTGAATTCAAAAGGAGATTTGAGGGGCGGTTTATGTTGGAGATTGCGAAGTCTACTCTAATTAGGAAGCTCGCTGAGTTAGAGCAGGAGACATGACTATGTGGGAGTATGCAATGAGGTTTGAGGAACTAGCAAGATATGGCTGTGCTACTATTGATATTGTGATTAAGGGAAATGAGAAGTTCATTACGGGTTGAAGCCTAAGCTTGCTAAGGCCACATTACCGCATATCAGGGATCCATGTGATGTTGTAGTAGAATGGTTTTGAGTAATGAAGAGATGCTTTCTTTTCTTGAAATAAGTAAGGTAAAGGAAGTTCAAGGAGGGTAGAGTCAGAAGAGAAAGTTTTTCCACAATAATGGAGCTTAGAAAGGTGGAGCTGCCATGAAGGGGAAGTCGTAGGTTGTCTGCTATAAATGTGAGAAGAAAGGGCATTTCGCATATGAATGTCACATAGGAGATGGAAAGAAAGTGATGTGGAAGAAGAATATTAAATGCTTCAACTGTGATCAAATTGGACATTATAAGAACCAGTGCAAAGAGCCAGCTAATGATGGAAAGGGCAAAGTGTTTGCATTGGAGCAAGCTACCTCGAGACCAACCGTAGAGGAAAAGAGAAAAGCTATGTTAGGAGGTATGCCTTTGATTCTTGGTATGTCTGTTAGCATTCTATTTGATATAGGTCCACCGCGTTGTTCTGTATCTAATTATTTGGTAGATAAGCTTAACTTAGAACCCTCATACCTAGTTACTTGTTTAAGGTTGCAAATCCGATAGGATGGTATGCGATTCATAGGATGAGAAGTGACCACCTAGAGTTCGAATTATTAGGTCACATATTCGTTTGTTGTTTTCATGTGTTTGATTTCGTAGGGTTCGAGATTATTTCAGGTATGGATTGGTTAAGTAAATACGATGCTAGGATATTTTGCTATGATAGGTTAATATCACTTAGACACCTTGATTGTAGTGAGCAAATTATATACTCTGTAGAAAACCCTAGTTGTGAGGTTAACACTTTTTTGGGTGTTGTGAAGGTAGAAGATGAGTTGAATCGTGTTTTTGTTGTTAGAGAATTCGTATATTTTTTTTGAACCAATAGTTGGATTTCCGCTAAACGAGTTATTTAGTTTCGGATAGATTTAACACCAGGAGAAGAACCGGTGAGTAAACCGTCAAGCAGAATGACACATACCGAGATGAAGGAGTTAAAGGTGTAGTTGGTGGACTTGGAACCAATAATTTTATCAAACCAAGTAGTTCGCCTTGGGAAGCAGCAGTAGTGTTTGCTAAGAAGCTGGATGAATCGTTAAGGTTATGTATCGATTATCGTAAACTAAATGAGAAGACGATAAAGAATTGACATCTCTTACCTGAATTGATGATTTGTTCGATCAATTGAGTGGAGCCAAAGTATTTTCCCAGCTGGATTTAGCAGCAGAATTCCATCAGCTTAGAGTGGCAGAGGATAGTATTCCTTTGATGGCTTTAAGAACCAGATATGGATCATACGGATGGTTAGTAATGCCATTTGGACTAACTAATGCACCAGCATTCTTTGTTGACTTGATGAACCGAATTTTCCAAGAGCACTTGGATAGGTTCGTGTTAGTTTTCATAGATGACATATCGATCTACTCTAAGGATGAAAGAGAGCATGAAGTACATCTTAGAGTGGTACTTGAGACGCTGAGGTAGCATTGGTTGAAAGTGAAATTTTCGAAGTGTCTTTTTTGGAAGAAGGAAGTGATGTTTCTTTGTCATATAGTCTCAAAGAAAGGGTTGTCTATTGATCTGGCTAAGATTGAAGTGGTGAATAATTGGAAGAGACCCGATACAGTGACTGAGATAAAGAGTTTTCTTGGATTAGGGGGTATTACCAGATATTCATGAAGGATTTTTCGCAGATAGCATCGTCGATGACTAAGCTAACGTGAAAGGATGTGAAGTTTGTTTGGACCGATAAGTGTGAGGAGGCATTCCAGAAGCTAAAACACTTATTGACTAATGCACCTGTATTAGTTGTTCCAAAAGGGAATCTTGATTTAGTAGTATATATGGATGCATGTAGAACATGATTAGGGGCTGTGTTAATGCAAATAGGTAAAGTGATTGCCTATGCATCTTGACAGCTTAGACCGCATGAGGTTAGGTACCTGACTCATGATTTGGAGTTAGCTGCAGTAGTTTTTACGTTAAAGGTGCGGAGACATTACCTTTTGGGAGGAAGATTTGATTCATATATGGATTATAAATCGCTGAAGTATTTATTCTCTCAGAAGGTGTTGCATATGAGACAGTGGATGTGGTTAGAGTTTTTAGCTACTTACGACTTCGGTATTGAGTACACACTGGGAATAGACAATAAGGTTGCAGATGCACCTAGTAAAAAACACCAGAATCCAGTGTTGGCTATGATAGCTAAGTGGAAAGATTTGGAAGCATTGCCGACATGCAGAGTGCAGTGAAGATTTGAAGGTAGGTCTAGTAAGAAAACAGTTATGTTGTCATGTTTAGAAGTTTAACCGATGATAATCGAAAAGATTGCTTCTAAGCAGAATCAGGATCCATTATTATTGAACGGATCAGAAAGCTAAGGAAGGAATATAGGGCGATGGCTTGAAAGATTTTAGTCATGACCAGAATAGGTGGTTAAGGAAAAAACGGAAGGTTATGTGTTCCGAATGTGAGAGACATTAGGAAGGAAGTTCTTGGAGAATGCCATCGTTTAAAATTCATTATTCATTCGGGAGGAACTAAGATGTATAAGGATATGAAGAGAAATTTCTTCTGGGAAGGTATGAAGAGAGATGTAGGCTTATGGGTGAAGCAGTGTTTGAACTGTCAACAGGTAAAAGCTGGACATCAAAAACCAAGTAGGTTACTTCAGCCTTCAGATATTCTAGTATGGAAGTGTAATTCGATCTCAATGGATTTTATAGATGTGTTGCCAAATTCTAATAGAGGAAATGAGAGTATATGGGTCGTAGTGGACAGCTTAACCAAGAGCGCCCATTTCATTCCAGTTAAGTCACTAGAACGACGCCTGTTTTGGCTATGTTATTTATGATGGATGTAGTTAGACTGCATGGAATTCCTAGTAGTATAGTAAGTGATAAAGATTCCTTATTCATTAGCGTGTTCTGGAAGAGTCTATAAGAGATTTGGGAACCAAGCTCCAAATGAGTACCGCTTACCGTCCACCGACCAATGGGCAAACAGAAAGAATTAATAAAGTCTTGGAGGTTTTGTTAAGAGCTTGTGTGCTAGATTTCGGAGGATCATGAGAAGACCATCTACACTTAGTCGATTTTTCGTATAACAACAGTTACCTGGCTAGTATAAGGATGGCACCGTTTGAAGCTTTGTATGGAATTCCATGCAAATCACCCGTTTGTTGGTTAGAATCGAGGATAAGTTGATCCTTTGTCCGGATTTAGTTAGAGAAGCGGCAGAGAAGATTGAGTTAATTCAAACTAGAATGAAGGAAGTTCAGTCTAGGTAAAAAAGTTATGCTGATAGAAGATGGAAGGACTAAGGGTACTCAGTTGGAGATCATGTTTTAGTCAAGGTATCACCAATGAAAGATGTAATTCGATTTGCGAAATTAGGAAAGTTGGCATCGAGATTTCTTGGACCATTTCCTATTGTGGAGAGGATTGGGAAACTCACATATAGAGTAGAGATATCAAACAGTTTGGTAGAAGTTCACGATGTTTTCAAGTTTCTCATCCGGGGAAGTGTGTTCGAGATCCGAAGACTACTATAGCACCAACTATGTTAGAGGACTTAGTAGTGGAACCGAATTTGACTATAGTTAGGAAGCTAGTTCGTATAGTTATAAGAGATTAGAAGGGGATAAGGAACAAGATAGTCAGATTAGTTAAAGTCCAGTAGAGTGACGATGAGAGAGACTGTACTTAGAAAACCGAGAGCAAGATTAGAGACACTTATCCTGATTTGTTTCATGGTATGATTTACCTTTATGATTGATTTATTGTGTACCTTATCGTAATTCAGATGATGAAATTCTTTGTGGAAGGGAGTCTTTAATGACCCTAATTTGATTAATATTATTTAGGACATTTAATTAGTTAAATTAAATGAAATGGTTAAGGGATTGAGATTTGTTTTAATAGGGGTAGCCATGCCAATTTAAAACAGTGAACAAAGGAAACTAAAATGAAATAAGTAAGGCAAATAGATAAGAGGCAAAGTTGGAATAAGACATGTTTTAATACCCAAAACCCTTCATGCCCATTCATTTTACACGTTCAAAACAAAAATAAAATATAAGTGAGCTCGGTCACCATTAAGGGAAAAGCAAGAAGAAGATAAGAGGAAGAAGCTTAAGCAACTTAATCCAAGATCAAATCTCAACTCCTTAATCACAAAGCTAAGGTGAATAATGTGTGACATCTCATATTTTTAATGTTTTTGGTTTTTAGATCAGATCCGAATATTTTTGCAAAGTATATTGCCATGTTTTTTGTTGTTAAAATGGATATATATACTTGTTGATGATTTATGCTACTTCATAAGGATTTTATGATAATTTTTAATTTAAAACCGTATTAGATGACATTCTTATGCCATGCGAATTTAATACAAGGTCAGAAATGATACTCTAGAGACGAGTTTCAAATTTAAAAATTTTCTAAATTAATATGGATTTATTATTAATTTTCTAGTGGAGAAAATAGTTAATTAGGTTTAAAATTAGTTACGGCTAATTTATATTATTTTTGGGTCAGAAATTAATATATGTTAGGAAACATATTATATAGAAATTTTTATAGAATTTTCCTAAGTAGTTCAATAGGTATATATAATTATTTAAGGTATGAGACTTAAATGTTTTATATATTTATAAAAGAAGAAGGGGCATTTTGTAAATATTTTAAATTGTTTATCTCTGAAATTCGGCAGTCATTTTAGAAAATATTTTAGAAAAGAAATTAGCAACCAATCATATGTTAACAAACAAAGCAGGTTAGTTGAAAAGACATTACTTTTTAAAGTTAAAAATCAGTTTTTATGAGACTTTGCTATTTTGCCACTTTCGGTACCTACCTTTCGACTATGTACTTCTACTTCCATCTCCATCGAAACCAATACACATGGTATCACATACTTGGTATGTAGTGGATTAGACATAGGCGAATGGTATTGAGTCGAAACAAGGGGTTCCGTAGGGGTCGAAGTTCTGTTTTTCTTTTAAAAGGAAATGCGCCTGCTTTGCTTTCCACAAGAATGCTTTCAACTTAGATAGCTTTCGACCTTGTCAAATGGTTTTAAAGAATGGTTTCAAAAGAGGTAACGCCTTTTGTTTTATAAAGAAGCTTTCGAAGGGGTCGCAACCCTTGGTGCCACCTTCAACCTTTCGAAGCAATGTCTTCGAATGGGTGCTTTTGCTTTAAACCCTTAGCCGCTCCTCTAATGTTTTCAAAAGGATTAGTTTCGATGCCATCCACTTCTTTACTTAGGAAATTGCTTTCGAAAGAGTGCTTTCGACTTAGTTATTTTTCAGACCCTTAGTTTTAAACCCAAAGGTTTCAAAATGAATAGTTTTAAATGGTTTCAAAAGATTTTTCCACATGTTTAACTGGAACCCAAATGCTTTTGAAATGTTTGATTTATGTGAAGAACTTAATGCTTTTGAAAGATTTATGATCAAGGTTTCGACGGGGTGGTCCTCAATGTTTTCAAAAGGTTTAAATGGAAGGTTTCGAAGTGTTTCAAAATGCATGTTTAAATTATTTTGAAAGGAGGATGTCTATGGTTTTATAAAGCTTTCGAAAGAGATGATTTCAATGTTTTTGAAAGGTTTAATGTAATTGGTTTAGAAAGATATGTTTTGTCCTTCGGCTTAGGTTATAAAGTAAGAAGTTTATTTATATTGAAAGGGGTACTTTCAATGGTTTTTAAAGGGGTACTTTCTATTGTTTCGAATGGGGTACTCTCTAAGGTTTTGACAAAAATGTTTTGCGTAAAGTATATATATAACTTGGCAAAATGATTTGAGTAAAGCATAGAATATTTTCCTTGTTTAAGTTTGATTTAAAAAGGGTTAAATCATTTTGAAAGAAAGGTTTTCAAGGAAAACTTTAGAGTAGATGACCTTAAGTAAATTGACTCGGATATTAGAATACCAAACAGGACTGGTATGGTGTCGTACCCTATTCTTTAGCTAGTAGCCCCTAGCTAATATAAGTCCATAATTCCAGTGTGTAGGACTTTGTCATAGGTAAGGCTAAAACGATATTACACATAGAAAGGAATATACCAAGCGAGGATAGGTTATTGGTGAGTCCGTAAAACCGTTAAGTTCGGTTGACCCTGGGAAGAGTAAGTTAGGAACAAACCTCTAGAGGAGGAGTATCCTATAGAAGTTAGATTATTTATTTATTTTGGCTGGTAGGCGCGAGTCAGCCAAAGGTTAGTAGTTAGCTAACCAAACTGTAGTGTTGGATAGATAGTCCATTTATTACCAGATTTGTATGCATGCATGATATTTCTATTATTGTTTTAACCAGTTTGGAGGATTCAGATTTGCAAAAGAAATAGTTTTAAAAGAATATTAGTAAGGGGAAACTCGTTCCGCTAAGTGGCATGGTCATATTTAACATCATATAACCGAGATGTATAACATTATTCACACCATGCTTTATGTCCGACTCGAAGTTTATGTTTTTCCCCTTAAACTCTTGGGTGCTCAAAATTGATTTGAGTAGGTTGAGAGTTAAGGTTTACAGGTTTTAGTAGGTGGACGAATAAAGCTTTCAAAGACGAGCAGGATGCTAATGTTAGCTATGTTTAGGAGTTATTTCATTTTATTTCCGCTGTGTTGTATTAAATCTGTTATGACTATTTAGTACTTTGATCAACCAACGGGGCATCTTCATATATCGCTTTTGGCGTATTTATGTAATAATTATACTTGATCTGATCCTGGGAAACAATTGGGATTATGTGATTGGATATGAAACATGTTTTATGAAATGTAATCATAAAAATTATTTTTGAATATGTGATTTTGTTTCATACT
Source organism: Allium cepa (assembly GCA_030765085.1). NCBI lineage: Eukaryota > Viridiplantae > Streptophyta > Magnoliopsida > Asparagales > Amaryllidaceae > Allium > Allium cepa. The sequence goes on from CM060941.1 coordinate 707,439,428, forward strand.
CATGTGCTTCCGATATTATGCATACCATTATCATTACCTATTTTGTCGTCGGAAGTTAATACTATAGATGACTGCAGCATCTGTAGCGCTTAGCTGTGGGCCTAAAGATAGGGAGTTACAACCATGATTTAACTATAATTAAAGCATAGTTTCCACATTGAAGCTTGATAGTATTCTCAAGTCAAAAGAACTGTTTAAATCTGTCACATCGATATTTTATATTCGACCTTAATTATGTTAACCAACAAAAACCTATCTAGTGAGTCATTCCATAGTTATCCAATAACTATCAGTACATAACCCCTTGGTGCCCCCAACGGTCATGAGTAATACACTATCCAACATTTGGACATCATTAAGTACTCTAGTCCCAATAGATATATCGATATCCAGTTTTGCTACATCTTGACTAGGAATATTCAAAATGATATGTTCATTTTATTGTGATAAATCACTCATGATTACAACACATTGTAACCACTATTACAGAACATACCATTTATGGATTTTCCATTAAATATACTTTTAATTAAATTAATTAATTAATATAACATGCTGCTTCAAGTATATAATAGAAAAACATCTTTTTTCAAACAAGATTGGTTATTGAATTAGATATGTGCAACAAATTACACAATTGCCCCTAAGTCACACCCCTAATCAATCTCACACTAGCACTTGTGGCCAATTATGGAATCTCTATCTCATCCATTCGATAAATCTGATGGGAAATGATCGAGTTAGACCCTTCATTAAACGGATCTCCTATGTTGTTTTATTATCTACTTTGTTAATTAACTCTCTTCGATGCTAACTAAACTACCTTATCATGTGGAACTAATCGAAGTATGTTTCTTAACTTATAGTGAGCTCTTATCATTTCATTATTGTTATATAACAATAATGTATTATTCTTAATACTTGAAATCACTCTAAGCTCGGCTATAAATTGTGCATTTATATTTATACATTTCTCTTATCGTGGCGTTATTCAAGGTGATGTACTTATCCTTTTTATCGAATCTTCCACAATGTTTCATTTGGAACATTTTCAACTTAGTGCACTTTAACTATGGTTCAAGTCCAAGCATTCATTCATAAGAAGTTTATTGTTTTTGTAAACAATTCTTTACTATTTCATAAATACTTGAGAATACTCTAAACTAACATTTAGTGATCTTAGTTTGGATTGATGTTTGCTTCATGGATCAAATACGTAATCAAACTACGACAATGTAGACAATACAACATTTATGATAATCCATATTGTCAATACATAAGGAATCCAACTTACATGTTCCATATTAAACATTTTAATAAGATGTCATTGCATATCGTCTAGGACATTTGTAACATCCTTTATGCTTATTATAAAAGATATAATTTTCAAATCAATATCGAGCATTAAACAACTAGACTATCACTGATTGTAATATAAGTACGTCGTTAACAATCTGTAGTATGTTGTTTACCTCTTTAGAAATATTTTAGTACCTTTAATAGTTCTTTCTTGTGAGCACATGCTTCTTCTACATTTTGACTGAAAATCAAACTTTTTAACATTTCTATCAAAATACTTACTCAATTTCACTGCTTATAGAATGACACTTTTGTACAATTTCTTGGATCATATCCGAAAAACTCACAAACTCAAAATCACTCACACAGACTTCGAGACACTTTGGTTCTTATGTGCAAATAGTCTATTCTAAATCATTATTTAGAATTTTCCATTTCAACATACATGTACTAAACACAAAGTTGAACCAAGAAATAATTTTCTAAACCAAATTAGGTTTAACCTGAATACATTGAGCAATGAATCCATTACGTTAATTTCAATCATTGAAATTTATGATGTAATTCTTATCATTGTTGCTCATTATATTCTAACTGCATTAGTCTTGCTCTTGAAGGCACATTCCCGACCGATTGATTATATCCCTTCAAGTATAATTACCAAAATCATAATTTGATAATATACTTGGAATCTACTTTGGATTTGCACGTCATACCATATCATGGAGTCCATACTCTTAATGGTTCAATTAACAATGGTGGTTATCTTTCTTGAATTAATAAGATACTCATAGATTCACTTCAGTATGCAAGAATATTTATTAGACATTCTAATGCATTGGTTTAATTTAGGTTTGGTCAATTTCATTTCATCCCTTATAGCCAGTTTTATCCTTGGATCGTATCCAAATCCATTTTACTACCAATAATTTATAAAAGAAAATTTTTCATTACGAAGTTGGTATTTCTTAAAACAACAATTGTTTCAAAGTGCAATGGAATAGGTGACCATACATACTTTATGAATTGCATTATATATAAAATGTATTTGGTTGTACTTTACAAAACTTATGTTCAAAATATAAATATGTCATCAAATGACAATCAGTCCTAAAATTCTTTTGGGATGATTCATAAAAATCCCTCATGTACAATTATTACATGTAGCCTTTCGACTCACACAACTTGCCAACTTCTTGGCCTAGGATATGTTGGGGTTTCTTATAAACTCATATCTTTTATGATTTTGTAAACTATTCCTTAGATGAAATTAATTTTAACCTTATGTACTACTCTTAAGTATATGACCTTATAGAAAGAAGTTAACTCAACTTCACTCATCATTAATCATACTTTGTTCAACAGAGTTTAATTACTTCTTATCGATATATCATTATGTATCATAGGGAGGAGGGACTTTTGAAATTGAATCTTTATTTATTTTAGCGACATTTGGAACTCTTTTCAATACACTCACATATTCAATCAAATAGAATAATTTTATTTTCTATCATTATTTTATTTACTTCTACTATATATTCTATGAACACATCATATGTGAATCATATACACATGTTTATGTTTGTGATAATTTATCGATGAATACAACAATGTAGCTAGAATCATTTTGGAACTCCCGATTGGATATCGATCCATAGAGTTCATCAACTTTTATAGTGCTCCTACAAAATGGGCGCTTTGCCCCCAATTGTTTGAGTATTATTCACTAGGACTATGTGATTCATAATTATGTAATCAAAGAATTATTTTTCAAAACTATAGCAAGTCTATAATTCCAAAACAACTACAAATAATTTGAGGTATTAATATATTTTCCAATACATTACTTTTTGTAACGATCGCGATTTTTCGTTGCCGAAAAACCGAAATGTTAGGGTTTAAGAAGAAGAAAGAGGTAGAAGAAGAGAGAAAAGATAGAACAGAATAGAATTAACTAAACAACATCAGAATCTCACAATTCGCAGCGGAACAACATATAATAGATAAATGAATAATCTTTAAACAAAGAACTATATCAGTTATTACATTACATCACATTACATCATGAGTGTACAATAACAACAACAACAACAAACTAACAGCGGAAGAGAAATACTATATAATAGTAATACATCATGCCATCCAGCTTGCCTCCAGCAATTCTTGAATTCCAGAATATCCTGATAAACCTTAACTCTTGACTACCCGTGTGGAAATTGGTGGGCACCCAGAGTTTAGGAAGGAAAACAATAAACTCCGAGTCAGTCATGTGACTGGTGTGGGAACTAAAACAGATTATTTATCTTTAAAATCAAAATAGAGGAATATTTTTAAAATAGATTCGCAATGTTTTTGAAAATGTAACTACCATAAGACCTCCCACCACACACACACAATGCAAACGCAGAATTGGAGGAGATTTCTTCTTATGTTAGTCAAAGATGCTTGATACGCATTAAAAAGAAACATTTGATATTATTAATAGTGCATAGTGTAGAAAACATTTCGAAAGTAGAATATAAATCTTAGCCAACATAGGTACCATTATATTATGCTTACTATAGCTACCATATTAGATAGCAGGTTCTACAACTAAAACTGTACAAGTCTCGTATTGTTTCTTTGGATTTCCAACAAATGGTCAGGCCAAGGAACTTCCCATTGCCACATGAGAACGCCTCTGGAAGGACGTCCCCGAGAACCAAACTGGATCTCTGCCAACACAAGGCTGGGTTACCCCTAACTGGGTAACAACTGACACGAGTATGCCATCCCCCGGTCCTTTGGGACCTTTATCCGAGAGCTCTCTAATCAACATCACACCATAATAATAAGTGTTTCAACATGAGTAAGCATCTGGGCTCCATACCATGATACCACCCTTTTCCAAAAGGAAATGCACATACCCTAAAGGGAGCTAACCCTCATAACCTTGCCGCATCTTTCCTGTTTTGACCATTCCGGGGTGTGAGGCTCGACGAAGTCTCGTCCACAAAGCCACGCTTTATACAAAAGCTGTGCTTTGGGTCAAAAAATGATCATAGAAATGATCACAAAGATAAACGATCAAACAAATGATCCTATCACAAATGATCAACACAATGATCATTTCACAGCAACACTCAGCATGTCACATTACCAAATTGGGAATATATTGCTGATAACCTTCAACTACATAACCTCTGAGCTCGTACGTCTCAGAGAAGGGTGTTAAGCTAAGAGAATAAATTCTCAGCCACCAACAGAAATATATTTGAAAGAAATCGGCTTTATATCTCAATTTGTAATGTCAGACATACTATCCATACAAGTCTGTTCCGGGATCGAACAGAACCGAAGGCACTTACAAAGAAGTCCTTGCAATCCGGATAATCTCTAATCAAGTCCGGATTTCCCATCACATATGGAGATCTCTATACCGGGGATCAGCCAGTGCAGAGATAATCAACAAGAAACCCTTTCGTTTTCGAAAATATCCGGTCTTCAACACCGGTCTTCAAATGCAATTCATAACGACATATCACCTATTCGGAATGGGTTATACGACCCCAAGGTTCTTTCCCGGTTAACCCGAATAGTGAGCGTTTATTTTAAAAAAAAAAATAAGTGTGGCATTCAAATTCAAGCAAATCATAACAAATACCTATTTAAAGGTAAATATTGATAGTCGGTTATTGAACTATCAATGGATATGCACAACATCACCAGATTCCAAATAATTTTTTCAAATTATTTATTTTCCAAAAATATATTTACAAGATATATATTTTCAATACTTCAAAAATAAATCGATATTTATTTTTTTTAAACCCATTTTCCCAATTCCATCTATAAATTCCATATTGAATTTACATTCCAAAATATTTATGAATATACGATTTCCATTCGATTTCTAATATTCATTTTCAATTTATCTTCAAAAAGATAAATTCAAAATATTCACTTAATATTGGAAAAAAATTTCCATACTTATTTAAAATAAGTAATTCACAAATCTTTTTATTTTCTACGCTTGGAAAATATTCAATATACTTAAATCGAAATTAAGTATATATTTCATTCTTTAAGGAAATCATTTTCTTAAACATATTTATTTGGGCCAAAACGAATGTTGCGTAAAACATCGTTACGACAACCCAAAATCACTAGTATAGGGATTCGAAATTAAAATAGATATATAAATCCCAATACTATACAAACCATTTCCTTTCGGAAATCATTTACTATAACAACAATGTTATAGTCCACCATTTCCTTCTATTTCTCGAAAACGTCTATTTCAATAATGAATGTTAAAATATATGGTTTCGAATCTTAATACATTTACATCATCGTTAGATCGTTTTAATTCTATTTAAAACATCACATTCAAAACCACTTCTTTAACATATTATTCACTATTCAAAAACGTGAATATACTTGTTAACCAATTTCATCGTTTCTATTCATTTTATTTCAAAGGATCATTCACCGTCTAAAACGTGAATATAACTCCATAAATAAGTTATAACAATTTACTTATCAAAATAAGTAGTTTGCGGATTTATAAAATAATGTTTATAAATTCCTTTTCTATTTATTTTATAACACTTCCTCTTATAAATTTCCTTTATTAATCTATTCGATTTATAACTCAATTATATCTCGAAAGTCCATATTATAAGTTAAATGCTTATAATTTAGTTGTTTACAAAATCGTTCCTTTAAACTTCATAATTATAAATCTTATAACTTATAAGATTCATTTATTTATCCAAAATCTATTCTTTTAAATAACTTTACAAATTTTATAAACCTACTGTTTATAAAATTCCATTTATAACTTCACCGTTATAATCCTATAGATTTCATTCACTTATGAAATTCATTCGCAATTTATTCTAACACTTATAAAAGCTCGTTTTACAATTCCAATATTTTTAATTTATAAATATCAATTTATAAATCTTTTAAATGGATCAATTTATATGATTCTTTTAAAACGTCTTTAAACTCCTTTATAATTTCATCATTTTGATTTATAAAATAATCAAATTTCATAAATCCTATTTTTAAACTTTTTATAATAAATTCAGAAATCCTAATTTTAACTTTTTTATAAAATCATTAATTCCATATTTTCAAAAATCAACTTTTAACTGTATTTCTCAAAAATCATAATTTTATACTATTAAAATTATAACGTTTATTTATGTAAGATGAATCAATTCAAAAAAAATATTTTATAAACGTATACTTTCAAAAATCACTTTAGAAATCCCTTAAGATCAAAATCGTTATTTTTAAACTTCAAAATTGGATTCGATGATGCAACACATCAAATAGTCAATCACGACTTTCAAACATCATATATCGATATGATAAATAATCAAATATCACAATATCTGAATCAAATAAATATTTGTGAGGAATCCAGTTGGATCCCTCCAACCTGTTTCCCTGCATCCACAGACATTAGCACAATACCCATTCCACTTCGAGGTGGAATATCGCGGTATATGGGATTTATAAAATAATATCCGCTTAATAGGCGGCGCAATAGGGTCTCATCCGCTATACAATGCGGGAAATCAATCAACTGCAATATATACATATGCCAATATATATATATTGCTATATATATATATAATATAATACCAATTCCACTTCGAGGTGGAATATCGCGGTATATGGGTGTAATAAATAACCTCCGCTTACTAACGGCGTATAGGGTCTATTCACATCCAATATATATATATATATATATATATATATATATATATATATATATATATATAACAATCATCATTCAAGCATTCAATCAACACAGTCTAACAATTTTAAATCTAACTATTTAAAATTTAAATAAACCCTTTTTGAGTGAGAAGTTCTCACCTTTGCTTCTATTAGCAATCCATTTTCCATTCCGGCTCGATTTTCTCGATTTTTAACCTTGTACAAATAATTTATACAATCCATTAATATTCGAAATAATCGAATAATAAATTTTCGTTTGGTATTTTATTTTATCTAACAATTCCAATTTACAACAATTTATTTTCAGTAGTCAAAATGATTAAATAAGTTACTTGAAAAATTTATCACTTTGCTAAATTAGTTTTATCTTAACATAATAAACCAAATTATTGACTTTTTTAAGCTAATTTCCTTAAATTAGTTTTCAACTTGAAATAGATATTATTATTATTATTATTTTTCCTTTTTACTGTAAACAGATAGTATTTATATTTATTTTATTTTCCCAAACTTACTATATATTTTTATAAAACCAAAACTGCATAGATACACATTTTTAAATCCTCTTTTTTTTCTTTTTCTTTTTACAGCAATTAACAACAACAAAAAAAAATTCTCCACTGTATGAAAATTCCAGTGTATATGTTTATACTTACATGTATATATATTATTAAATCAAATTCACATCTAAAAAAAAAATCGAATACCTCATCGCACCAGGCTCGAGTTCGAGCCACTACGCTCGTCGCCACTCCATGGCATCATGATGCGATCGAGAACCCTCCCCTACTTCGTTACCTAGAATTTCGAGCCTCACGAATCCCACGACAACAGCCATCGCAATCCCCTCGACTTCGACAACCCACTGCAGCAATTTCGAACTGCCGACATCTCCGCTCGTTCGCCTCGTCGCCAGAATGCGAGCTTCTCCATTGATTCGCTACCCACAGCCGCCTTCATCGATCGAGCTCCCCTCTTCTGGCCTCGCGACGCCCCTACACGACCCCTTCCCCAATTTCGAAACCCAACTGTCACTCGCGACTTTCAATTTAGGGCTACGGCCATTTGTTTTTTTTTCTTTTTTTTCCACTGCGTTCGATTTGGAAATTGAAGGTCGAAAAAGAGGGGAGAAGGGGAAGCGAAGGATTCAGCTTTGATTTTTTATTTTTATTTTTTTGAAATGAATAAGAGCGGCCATTTTAGTTTATCTGAGAACTTGATTTTTTTTCCCTTTCGTTTGAAGCTGAAGAGGGATTTTAAAAGGTAAAGGAGGATGGCACGGGGTGATTTAAAAATGGAAGAAGGCATGGTGTACACGATTTAGCCGTGATTCTAGGCATAGTTTTAGGAAAGATAACGTGTGCACGTTGACTAAATTTAAAAGTTTAAATTTAAATCGAATTCGATTTAATTTCAACGCGTTTATATGTCGTATGCTCACATAACAACTCCAAACCCTACGAAATTTGAAACCCGACCATAATATAATATTACGGACCCAATGGAACTGGTTTCGTCGAATTCCGAGACTGTGCCTCAGACGGCTATTTTTAAATATCGATTCAACGATATAATTTCAAAACTGAACAATTCACTTCCAAATTAAATTATGAAGCTTATATAATCTTCAGTATTATCAATATGAATTTTACAAGCCTTTGAAATATTTTTAATCGGCTTAAAATTGAAGATTCAAATTTTTATTCAACTTTCAATAGATTAAATTCTAAATTTAATCGCCAAATTCATTCTGATAATTTGAAATTCAAGTCAAACCATCATTCAAATATTTAAAATTAATTAAATATTTTCAAATTAAATTGTTCAAAATTTCTGGGTCGTTACAATCTTCCCCCCTTAAAAGAATTTCATCCCGAAATTACAAGTTAAGAAGAACGATCCTTAATCCGTCTACTATTTTTCACAATTCAAATAGTTTTATCAACTTTCTAAAACAAATCTTTTACTAGAGATTCATTATCATTTCAACTAGCTTTCCATCTTCAATTATGAGTTTTAAACAACATTGTTTTCCTAATAATTCAAATTCAAATTTAAATTCAAATTTTAAACTTTCAAAATTTCTCAAAATTTTTCTAACACCCTAAATTTCAAAAAATTTCGCCAGCGTCTCCTTTGCGCGGCTAGCTCGGTACGACTACAAAATGACACCACGGCCCTTCAGAATCAAAAAGAAAAGAGAAAGCCAAGTGGCTGGAGAAGAAAATCATCAAATTTCATACTGAAATTCAAATACGTACCTTTTTGTCGAGCCATTCAATTTTTATCTTTGAAATCAAAATCCCAATTCCTTTATACACCTGTATATCCTGCTATCCATAATATCCAATTCCAACATTCAAACTATTTTGCCAATTCCATTACAAAATTTCCAACAAATGCTTTTTATACATTTTTACTTCACTATTGAAGTTACACATTCATTTTCATTCAATTTTACATTTCAATCTCATTTGAATTCAATTCACAATTTAAATTTCATTCGAATTCAATTCTCAATTCTAAATATTGAATTCTAACGATTAACTTTCATTTACTAATTCATATTACTACTTTAAATTAGTTTTATTCACTAATTCATTTCAATTAGTACATTCACTTATTCATTTTAAATTTCAATTTCCATATTCAATTCATCTCGAATTTACTTAATTACTAACAAAGGAAATTTCAATTTTTTTCTTTTACTTACTTGAATTTATATACAAATTCAAATTTATCTTCAAATTTAGCTCACGACTAAACTTTAATTTAACTAAATCAAATTCCAATTTATTAGTCCAAGAATTAATAATTTATCAAGTTACTTTACTTGAATTCGATCCATTTTATTTCCTATTTATTTCCATATAATAATGATAATAATTTAATATTATCACTTCCTAACAATCATGCAACCATATACTATAATAATTCATAGAAAATCATTTCTTTTCTATACAAAAATAGTTTTGGGCAAAATTATCTTATTTACCCGATTTAAAAACAATTTTATATTCACTAACAAATACGCGCTCATATCTATTATTACACTCAAACTCATTCTAGAGTACTACTGACTCTATCTCTAATGAGATAACACCCAACAGAACCATGGTTGTCGCTTAACCATATGCTCTGATACCAAATGTAACGATCGCGATTTTTCGTTGCCGGAAAACCGAAATGTTAGGGTTTAAGAAGAAGAAAGAGGTAGAAGAAGAGAGAAAAGATAGAACAGAATAGAATTAACAGAACAACATCAGAATCTCACAATTCGCAGCGGAACAACATATAATAGATAAATGAATAATCTTTAAACAAAGAACTATATCAGTTATTACATTACATCACATTACATCATGAGTGTACAACAACAACAACAACAAACTAACAGCGGAAGAGAAATACTATATAATAGTAATACATCATGCCATCCAGCTTGCCTCCAGCAATTCCTGAATTCCAGAATATCCTGATAAACCTTAACTCTTGACTGCCCGTGTGGAAATTGGTGGGCACCCAGAGTTTAGGAAGGAAAACAATAAACTCCGAGTCAGTCATGTGACTGGTGTGTGAACTAAAACAGATTATTTATCTTTAAAATCAAAATAGAGGAATATTTTTAAAATAGATTCGCAATGTTTTTGAAAATGTAACTACCATAAGACCTCCACCACACACACAATGCAAACGCAGACTTGGAGGAGATTTCTTCTTATGTTAGTCAAAGATGCTTGATACGCATTAAAAAGAAACATTTGATATTATTACTAGTGCATAGTGTAGAAAACATTTCGAAAGTAGAATATAAATCTTAGCCAGCATAGGTACCATTATATTATGCTTACTATAGCTACCATATTAGATGGCAGGTTCTACAACTAAAACCGTACAAGTCTCATATTGTTTCTTTGGATTTCCAACAAATGGTCAGGCCAAGGAACTTCCCATTTCCACATGAGAACGCCTCTGGAAGGACGTCCCCGAGAACCAAACCGGATCTCTGCCAACACAAGGTCGGGTTACCCCTAACTGGGTAACAACTGACACGAGTATGTCATCCCCCGGTCCTTTGGGACCTTTATCCGAGAGCTCTCTAATCAACATCAAACCATAATAATAAGTGTTTCAACATGAGTAAGCATCTGGTCTCCATACCATGATACCACCCTTTTCCAGAAGGAAATGCACATACCCTAAAGGGAGCTACCCCTCATAACCTTGCCGCATCTTTCCTGTTTTGACCATTCCGGGGTGTGAGGCTCGACGAAGTCTCGTCCACAAAGCCACGCTTTATACAAAAGCTGTGCTTTGGGTCAACAAATGATCATAGAAATGATCACAAAGATAAACGATCAAACAAATGATCCTATCACAAATGATCAACACAATGATCATTTCACAGCAACACTCAGCATGTCACATTACCAAATTGGGAATATATTGCTGATAACCTTCAACTACATAACCTCTGAGCTCGTACGTCTCAAAGAAGGGTGTTAAGCTAAGAGTGTAAATTCTCCGCCACCAACAGAAATATATTTGAAAGAAATCGGCTTTATATCTCAATTTGTAATGTCAGACATACTATCCATACAATTCTGTTCCGGGATCGAACAGAACCGAAGGCACTTACAAAGAAGTCCTTGCAATCCGGATAATCTCTAATCACGTCCGGATTTCCCATCACATATGGAGATCTCTATACCGGGGATCAGCCAGTGCAGAGACAATCAACAAGAAACCCTTTCGTTTTCGAAAATATCCGGTCTTCAACACCGGTCTTCAAATGCAATTTATAATGACATATCACCTATTCGGAATGGGCTATACGACCCCAAGGTCCTTTCCCGGTTAACCCGAATAGTGAGCGTTTATTTTTAAAAAAAATAAGTGTGGCATTCAAATTCAAGCAAATCACAACAAATACCTATTTAAAGGTAAATATTGATAATCGGTTATTGAACTATCAATGGATATGCACAACATCACCAGATTCCAAATACTTTTTCCAAATTATTTATTTTCCAAAAATATCTTTACAAGATATATATTTTCAATACTTCAAAAATAAATCGATATTTATTTTTTTTAAACCCATTTTCCCAATTCCATTTATAAATTCCATATTGAATTTACATTCCAAAATATTTATGAATATACGATTTCCATTCGATTTCTAATATTCATTTTCAATTTATCTTCAAAACGATAAATTCAAAATATTCACTTAATATTGGAATAACATTTCCATACTTATTTAAAATAAGTAATTCACAAATCTTTTTATTTTCTACACTTGGAAAATATTCAATATACTTAAATCGAAATTAAGTATATATTTCATTCTTTAAGGAAATCATTTTCTTAAACATATTTATTTTGGCCAAAACGAATGTTGCGTAAAACATCATTACGACCACCCAAAATCACTAGTATAGGGATTCGAAATTAAAATAGATATATAAATCCCAATACTATACAAACCATTTCCTTTCGGAAATCATTTACTATAACAACAGTGTTATAATCCACCATTTCCTTCTATTTCAAGAAAACGTCTATTTCAACAATGAATGTTAAAATCTATGGTTTCGAATCTTAATACATTTAAAACATCGTTAGATCGTTTTAATTCTATTTAAAACATCACATTCAAAACCACTTCTTTAACATATTATTCACTATTCAAAAATGTGAATATACTTGTTAACCAATTTCATCGTTTCTATTCATTTTATTTCAAAGGATCATTCACCGTCTAAAACGTGAATATAACTCCATAAATAAGTTATAACAATTTACTTATCAAAATAAATAGTTTGCGGATTTATAAAATAATGTTTATAAATTACATTTCTATTTATTTTATAACACTTCCTCTTATAAATTTCCTTTATTAACCTATTCGATTTATAACTCAATTATATCCCGAAAGTCCATATTATAAGTTAAATGCTTATAATTTAGTTGTTTACAAAATCGTTCCTTTAAACTTCATAATTATAAATCTTATAACTTATAAGATTCATTTATTTATCCAAAATCTATTCTTTTAAATAACTTTAAAAATTTTATAAACCTACTGTTTATAAAATTCCATTTATAACTTCACCGTTATAATCCTATAGATTTCATTCACTTATGAAATTCATTCGCAATTTATTCTAACACTTATAAAAGCTCGTTTTACAATTCCAATATTTTTAATTTATAAATATCAATTTATAAATCTTTTAAATGGATCAATTTATATTATTCTTTTAAAACGTCTTTAAACTCCTTTATAATTTCATCATTTTGATTTATAAAATAATCAAATTTCATAAATCCTATTTTTAAACTTTTTATAATAAATTCAGAAATCCAAATTTTAACTTTTTTATAAAATCATTAATCCCATATTTTCAAAAATCAACTTTTAACTGTATTTCTCAAAAATCATAATTTTATAATATTAAAATTATAACGTTTATTTATTTAAGATGAATCAATTCAAAAAAAATATTTTATAAACGTATACTTTCAAAAATCACTTTAGAAATCCCTTAAGATCAAAATCGTTATTTTTAAACTTCAAAATTGGATTCGATGATGCAACACATCAAATAGTCAATCACGACTTTCAAACATCATATATCGATATGATAAACAATCAAATATCACAATATCTGAATCAAATAAATATTTGTGAGGAATCCAGTTGGATCCCTCCAACCTGTTTCCCTGCATCCACAGACATTAGCACAATACCCATTCCACTTCGAGGTGGAATATCGCGGTATATGGGATTTATAAAATAATATCCGCTTAATAGACGGCGCAATAGGGTCTCATCCGCTATACAATGCGGGAAATCAATCAACTGCAATATATACATATGCCAATATATATATATATATATATATATATATATATATATATATATATATATTGTTATATATATAATATAATACCAATTCCACTTCGAGGTGGAATATCGCGGTATATGGGTGTAATAAATAACCTCCACTTACTAACGGCGTATAGGGTCTATTCACATCCAATATATATATATATATATATATATATATATATATATATATATATATATATATATATATATATATATATATATATATATAACAATCATCATTCAAGCATTCAATCAACACAGTCTAACAATTTTAAATCTAACTATTTAAATTTTAAATAAACTATTTTGAGTGAGAAGTTCTCACCTTTGCTTCTATTAGCAATCCATTTTCCATTCCGGCTCGATTTTCTCGATTTTTAACCTTGTATAAATAATTTATACAATCCATTAATATTCGAAATAATCGAATAATAAATTTTCGTTTGGTATTTTATTTTATCTAACAATTCCAATTTACAACAATTTATTTTCAGTAGTCAAAATGATTAAATAAGTTACTTGAAAAATTTATCACTTTGATAGATTAGTTTTATCTTAACATAATAAACCAAATCATTGAGTTTTTTAAGCTAATTTCCTTAACTTAGTTTTCAACTTGAAATAGATATAATTATTATTATTATTTTCCCTTTTTACTGTAAACGGATAGTATTTATATTTATTTTATTTTCCCAAACTTACTATATATTTTTATAAAAACAAAACTGCATAGATACACATTTTTAAATCCTCTTTTTTTTTTCTTTTTTTTTCTAGTAATTAACAACAACAACAAAAAATTTCTCCACTGTATGAAAATTCCAGTGTATATATTTATACTTACACGTATATATATTATTAAATCAAATTCACATCTAAAAAAAATCGAATACCTCATCGCACCAGGCTTGAGTTTGAGCCCCTACGCTCGTCGCCACTCCATGGCATCATGATGCGATCGAGAACCCTCCCCTGCTTCGTTACCAAGAATTTCGAGCCTCACGAATCCCACGACAACAACCATCACGATCCCCTCGACTTCGACAACCCACTGCAGCAATTTCGAACTGCCGACATCTCCGCTCGTTCGCCTCGTCGCCAGAACGCGAGCTTCGCCATTGATTCGCTACCCACAGCCGCCTTCATCGATCGAGCTCCCCTCTTCTGGCCTCGCGACGCCCCTGCGCGACCCCTTCCCCAATTTCGAAACCCAACTGTCACTCGCGACTTTCAATTTAGGGCTACGGCCATTTGTTTTTTTTTTCTTTTTTTTTTCACTGCTTCGATTTGGAAATTAAAGGTCGAAAAAAAGGGGAAAAGGGGAAGCGAAGGATTCAACTTTGATTTTTTTTATTTTTATTTTTTAGAAATGAATAAGAGCGGCCATTTTAGTTTATCTGAGAACTTGATTTTTTTTTCTTTCGTTTGAAGCTGAAGAGGGATTTTAAAAGGTGAAGGAGGATGGCATGGGGTGATTTAAAAATGGAAGAAGGCAGTGTGTACACGATTTAGCCGTGATTCTAGGCGTAGTTTTAGGAAAGATAACGTGTGTACGTTGACTAAATTTAAAAGTTTAAATTTAAATCGAATTCGATTTAATTTCGACGCGTTTATATGTCGTATGCTCACATAACAACTCCAAACGCTACGAAATTTGAAACCCGACTATAATACAATATTACGGACCCAATGGAACTGGTTTCGTCGAATTCCGAGACTGTGCCTCGGACGGCTATTTTTAAATATCGATTCAACGATATAATTTCAAAACTGAACAATTCACTTCCAAATTAAATTCTGAAGCTTATATAATCTTTAGTATTATCAATATGAATTTTACAAGCCTTTGAAATATTTTTAATCGGCTTAAAATTAAAGATTCAAATTTTTATTCAACTTTCAATAGATTAAATTCCAAATTTAATCGCCAAATTCATTCTGATAATTTGAAATTCAAGTCAAACCATCATTCAAATATTTAAAATTAATTAAATATTTTCAAATTAAATTGTTCAAAATTTCTAGGTCGTTACACTTTTGTTATGAAAACAAATACCATTATTATAGTTTTATTTTATAACGAATATTCATAATTCATATTGAAATAAAATTACGTCTATTTTCAATCAACAATGAAAAATAGTTATTATTTCATAAATAATGTGTGGTGTATTTTACAAAAACAATTTTTGTAACTTGATGTGATAAATAAGTGCTATATGGAAAGCTCCCATTATTTCTACCATTACTATAATAATGTATGTGATACGGATGTAACGACCCGTTATTTTAGACTATTTGCATCCGCACATGTCGGACTTGAATAATTCAAAATACCAAATTGTTAATTTAAATTTGGAAAAACTGAACATATACAGTAAATAAATAATCACAGAATCACAGACACATAGTAATAATATGCAGCGGAAGCAAAAGATAGTACTTCATGAAGCTACTATGTATATAACTGAGTTAAATAAGTTAGAACAGAAGTCTCGAATACAATAGTCAAATAAAAGAATCAGAATACATCATTGGAATCAACTGAATATCTGAAAGCTGGATAGATAGCTGGATCTCCAGGCGAAGCTCTAACTCCAAAGGTGAGTCTCAAAAGCTGAACCACTCAGTCTGACCCGAGCGTAAAGCAAAACACAAACACTCGAGTCAGGATTAACATTCTTATATCAATAAATCCAACTAAAGTGAAATAACAATTGAAATACAAGTAACTCAAAGGATGTTTGGAATAACCATCCTCTAAGGATCCGTTAAACTATATACTATGTAGTAGTGTACGCTAAGTAGATAATGTCTATCAGTAATATAAATATCAAAATAGTGTTAAGGTGTTACCATTATCCCCTTTAACACATTTTATATAAGCGTTACAGTCTATACAGTACTGTAAACTCCACCGTAAACTAGTGGGATATCAGGGAGTACTCCATAGGTATAACACCCAAAAAATTCATAGTGGTCGCGTATATAGGGATACAAGTATGACAAGGCACATGAGGCAATACCCAAGGCAGTGAAACTACCGTTTGCCTGATCCGGACTGGTGAAAACGCATCGCCGCAACGATCGCAACACCGCGAAACAACACTCCAAAAGTACGAGGGTGCACCAATCAATAACAAGTAATGAGTAGTATCGAAGAAGTGTGTTTGCTCGAGGTGGCTAACCCCATTTGGCCCGACACGGCTCCTGTTTTAGTCATTTCCAATTTGACACAAGTGTCAAGGCTATCCATTATCGTTCTCTTTCTTCAATCATCACGTACATCATTCCATCCACTTCATTCTGGATCACACTCCGCGTATAGTTATTAAAGTGGTTTTCAGTTTAGACAGAGAGTATGTCTATAACCGATTCCGGTTTCTTTAATAACTTTTGTAAAAATTTACCCCGATTGGTCGTTTAATAAATTTCAAAACCTAATTAAATTCAATTTCAATTTAGAATTTGTAAACCAGTATTCCGTTCGTCTTTCTATATCAATCTCCATAATTTATGATTCAAAACTTCCAAATTGCCAATTCAAAATCTTACAATTCAATTTCAACTTTTATTTAAACAATTCAAATATTGATTCAAGTTCGTATATAAATTTCATTCCAAAAACATTTAAATTAATTCAATTCAATGTTCAAATCAATCTAAATTCATAGATCGATTTCATTCAATATTCGTTATGTTAACTTATCATTCAAAACAAATTTCTATTAAATGTCCAATTCATTGAATCAATTACTCAAGTTCAACTTCATTAACACAACTTACAAATTTAATTAAATTGGATTCGACTAATCAAATTCATTAAATTGCAAGTCTTACATTAATTTTAATAAATCACATATTATTTCTTGTTAAGGAAATTCAATCACTTATTTACTTAGTTATAAACTTCAAAACTCAATTTATAAAGAAACTAAATTTCACATATTCAAGAAGTTAAATTTCACTTATTAATTTATTTAAATTATTTCCCAAAACTTAATAAATAAAGACCCAATTTCATTTATTAACGAAGTTCAAATTCACTTAATCAAAAGTTCAATTTCTCTTATTAAAGAGTTCAAAATTTTATTTAATTCTCAAATATTTCAATTTTATTTAATTATTAAATAATTCCAAAATTTAATTATCAAATAATTTCCAAAACCTTATTATTAAATGATTCAAATCTTAATTATTAAATAATTCCAAACTTAATTATTAAATAATTTCAAAACTTAATTCAATCATTTCTTAAATTAAACAACGTTCTTTCATCAATTATTTTATTAATATTTTGTCTCAAATTATTAAATATTAACATTTTCCTTTTATTAAAATTCAAATTCTAAGTTCATTTCAAATCTTATTATCTATTCAAATAAGATCTTTATTTTATTTTTAAATCAAATTATTATTGACCAATCGGGTTTTATTTAATTTTCTATCCTAAGTCAAGTTCATTTGGGTATTTATCATTGTTGAATATGCGCTTATATGTTTTTGTTTGATGATAATAAACATATATATTCATTTAAATGTATTTGGTTATGTACTATTTTGTTTTACATAGATTAAATAAATATTTGTTGAATAAAATAAATTATACAGAATTTGAATTTGAATTCAAACAGAACAAGTTACACAGATTTTGAATTCAAACAGAAATTTTATTCAAACAAATATTTATTACAATCTTGAATAGTACAAATTCATGCTCTCACTATACATATACATTTCTGATTACATCACGATTACATCACAAATATTTTTACATTGATAACCTCACTACATATCACTCACACTCGTATTTTGTCTTCAACTGCATTCCGGTTTGAATCCAGCATCTGAGCAATCTGCAAAAATATTCACTAACGCAGTAAAATTGAAAAAGAAATATTTTTGCAATATAAAATGAAATACGATTTTTGAAAATATCGTTTGCCTCAGTTATTTGGGTTGTTCGTCATCATTCACACTTGAATTCATCACAAAGTCGTGCACATAGATATTACAGGGACATGTAATCATAAGTGGCTGCAATACACACGTATACATTCATACACGTGTGCACTGCCTCGCCAACTCGTGTGCGCAGCCAAAAATAGCAAGCGTGCAAGCACAACATGAAAGGAATCGAGTCAGTAAGGCAATGAGCAAAATCAAGACAGCATCAAACAGCAACAGTGAAGACTGCATAAGTGCTACAAGCCAAATCATCACAATGAACACCACTGACCAGTGAATACAACATCAAGTTGCAGACTCCAAGTTACAAACTCAAATGCAAACAGGAATAAAATATGACATTGCAATATGGTAAAACAAACATGTATGCAGCATTAAGTCAGTAAACAACAATGTCGAGCTCACTGCAACTCAAGATTACAGGGCAGTGGACAGTACAAGACTGGCCAGAATACAAATGAATCAAGTCAGGCATGAAGACAATGCCAACAACAAAAACAGCAAGTCAGTGGCAAGACCTCAGTGACACAGTGAAAGTAGAACAAGTACAAGAAACATGAATACTGCAACAACAAGTATGGTGAAGCACTGACTCAAATACACAACTACAAGGCATTTTCATTGCAACTGCATAGCAACTCAACAAAGAACAATACAGTCATGAAGTATGCAAAGAACTCGAGCATTAGATATGGCAACTACAGTAATGCATCAGTGACCAAACACAGCTACACAACAAAGCAATTAAGCACATGTATGCAGACCAGTCAAGTAAATGTAGAGAACAAGCTACATGAAGGCAACATGAAGCAATGTACATGCACCAGTGATGAAAGATACAAGAATACAAGGCAACAAGTACTACAAGGCCAATACAGTGATCATTGTCACTGACTCCATTAATAAAGACAACAGTCAGAGAAATGTACAGAGACCAGGTACAAATAACAACAAGTCAAGGCCGCAACTAACATATCCAACTAGAAGAACAACTACAAAACCATCAAGCTACAACTCAAATTATACAAGCTCCAGAAGTACAAACTGAAGACTGCACGAAATGTATGCAAACAGAATGCAAGTTTATATGTGCAGAAAGTTACAAGTATCAACGAATTGGATGAACAAAACTCGAGAGCAACAGTGAAAGTGCAAATCATGTCAACAAGACAAATGTATGGATCAGTGCCAAAGTCGAAGAATAACAATGCAGACGTACAAATGTAACGCAGTGATAAAATTCACGTACGAATACAGTATTGACGAAGTTCAACATTGCAGAGATGATTGAAGTAAAATACTAATCAAGTCAGAACTCAGTGAAGTCAGTGAAGTCGAAAGCAACAGGGATGAACACTGTAAACATTGAAGCCGTGGATATAATTCAAGAAATCAAAACAGTGCAGTGATGATCAGGGCACAAAACCAA
The DNA here is from genome assembly GCA_030765085.1 of Allium cepa. Classification (NCBI taxonomy): domain Eukaryota; kingdom Viridiplantae; phylum Streptophyta; class Magnoliopsida; order Asparagales; family Amaryllidaceae; genus Allium; species Allium cepa. The sequence continues at coordinate 707,459,758 of CM060941.1, forward strand.
GTAAGAAATTCGAGTGTGTAAATTTGAAAAAGTCAAATGAATTCAACACCGTGGTGACCACGTAACAAAATCACTGCCGTATCGATCACGTTGAGAAAGTAAATCAGGAAAGACGTGCGCAACAGGAAATTGAAAATTAGGAAAGTGATGAAGTCGTGAATTCATATAAATTCAACCCGAAGGTATCATCATCGGTCATGAGCTTCAATTCACAATAAAACTATCAATCACAAACCCAAGTTCATCATCGGCAAGCAGAGCAACAATCGAATTCAAGCATTCAAGCAAAAAGGAAAGTTACATACCAAATTGAAGCCGAAGCCCTAATTTCACAATCGATCAACAGAGGAGCAAACAAACATAAGCAAAGCAGTGAGCAAGGGCAACAATCGAACATCAGAGAAGCAAGAGCATCTCAAACCAGAGACAAAGCCCTAATTCGAGAAAGAAGCCGAAGCCCTAATTCGACAAGCATCGGCCGCATAATTCTTCACTGAGCAAAAGAAGGAAACGGGTTGAAAGACAAGTGGGCCGGCCTTATTATTAAAAGGGGGATTAGTTTTTAATTTTATAAAAGGGGTTTTTAGTTTTTTATTTTGAGCAAAAATTACATATTCAAGTTCGTATTTTAATTTTTGCTCCTGCGGTTATTTTTGAAGTTGTTTTTTCTTTTCGTGTCAAAGAATTTGTAAATCACCACCTAGAGTTTAGGTAGTGTCAGATTGTCTATTTAGAATTAGTTCAGTGAGCAGGGGTGCGAGTTTGCAGAGCTCTATAGGCGGGAGCAGTGTTTGCGAGTAAACGAAACTCTATTGTAGGCGGGAGCAGAGTTTGCGAGTAAACGAAACTCTATAGGCGGGAGCAGGGTGTGCGAGTCTAGTAGAGTGTTTGTGAGCGGGATCAAAGGGTCTGCGAGTCTAGTAGAGTGTTTGTGAGCGGGAGCAAAAGGGTCTGCGAGTCTAGTAGAGTTGTTGTAAGCGTGATACTGTTTAATTCTAATAGAAATCTGTGAATGCAGCAGTAGGCAGGGGTTGCCGAAGCTGGGTAAATTTTGTGTGTGATTTACTTTTCAGCATATTTATTTCTGCAGTTTATTTCTGTGTTTAAATCGAGAAAATTTGCTATAACCCTATTCACCCCCCCCCCTCTAGGGTTAATCTAGATCCTACAAGTGGTATCAGAGCCTGGGATTTTTCTTTAACTCTAGAGTCATGAATTCATCAAATAATGCGTTTTCTGAGGGGCAATCTATCGTTAGGCCCCCCATGTTTAACGGGAACGATTATGCTTATTGGAAAGTTAGGATGAGTATTTATCTTAGTTCCGTTGATTATGATGTTTGGGATATTATTGAAACTAGCTATAAACCTCCCACTATAATCGTTGGTGATACTGAGATTCCTAAGCCTAAGGATAGGTGGGATGCTAACGATAAGAGATTGAAAACGACAAATGCTAAAGCCATGAATGCTTTGATATGTGCTCTTGATAAAAATGAATTTAATAGAATTTCTCATTGTACAACAGCACAGGAAATTTGGCACACTTTGGAGGTGACACACGAAGGAACTTCTCAAGTCAAGGAGTCTCGTCTAGCCCTATTCAGCAATGAATATGAGAATTTTGTGATGGACAAAGGCGAGAGCATAAAGGATATGTTTGGACGCTTTTCAACTTTGGTATACAATGCTAGAGCGCTTGGGAAAGTCTTCACTGAGGTAGAGCTTGTGCGGAAGATACTACGAGTTTTACCAATGAACTTTGAGGCAAAAGTCACGGCAATCCAAGAATCGAAAGATCTGAGTAAGCTAAGCATGGAGGAGTTGATTGGCAACTTGATGACATATGAGCTTGAGCTAAAAGCAAAGGAAGAACGCAACAACTCCGAACCAAAGAAGAAGACGATTGCCTTAACGAGCAAAGAAGAGAGCGATGAAGATGAAGGAGAAGATCCAATTGAAGAGCTTGCAATGGCTGTCAATAATCTTAGAAAATGGTCGAGATTCAAGCCACGCAAGAAGAATACAAGTCGTAATAGGCCAAAAGATTCTGACAATTCCGATAATGAACCGACGTGCTTTAACTGCAAGAAGCCCGGACACTTCATACAAAAATGCCCACTTCTCAAAAACAACAAAGGAAGGAAAAAGATGAAGAAGGTATTTGCAGCGACTTGGGATGATGAAGAAGGAGAAGAAGTTTCGAATAGCAGCTCAGAGGAGGTTAACTTATGTCTTATGGCGAAATCAGAATCAGAAGCAAGCTCAGAGGAATCTAGTGAGACAGGTGAGTATTCCTATAGAGATCTTGTTTTTATGTGTCTTGATCTTACGAAAGTAGTTGATGCTCTTGAATCTAAACTTGAAAATCTGAAATCTAATAGGAGAGAACTTGCTCGTGAAAATTTTAGGTTAAAAACTGAAATTGAAAATATTCAAAACCTAGAATGTAAAAAATGTAAAATTTTAGATTCAGAATTGACAAGACTTAAGAATAGCTTTGAGAATCTTGAAAAAGAAAACTTGAGTCTTAAGGAAATCATTGACACTAGGAAAAAGGATTTCATAAATAGATGCACCTCACTTGTAACTGAAAACACGACACTAAAAACCAAAGTCCAAAATCTTGAGAAATCTCTGAATTACTTTTCAAGAGGCGAAAAATCTTTCAACATGTTATTGGGAAATCAAATTTTTGCTAACAACAGAAAAGGACTAGGTTTTGGGAAAACACAAGTTGAGGATAATGCAAAAGGGAAGAGTGTCTTTGATAAATGTGAAATAATTGGATATAGTGTTGAAAATTGTAATCATAGGAACAAGAACACAAAATTTATACAAGTTTGGGTTCCTAAGAATTCTACAAACGAATTTCATGTTTATTGGAACAAGAATAAAAGGACTAAACAAGTTTGGGTTCCAAAGGGTTTGTTTATTCATAATGCTTCTGCCACTAACAATCATGGACCTAGAAATAGGTCACAAAAATCTTTCATCGTGTAGGTGTGGTGGCAGGCTAAGGAACAACAACGGTGTTCTCTGGATTTTGGCTGTTCCAGAAACACAACGGGCAACAAAGCAAAGTTCCTTAGCCTAGTATAAAGGTGACAGAATCACAATGGGCAATCACGTAAAATTATCGTAAAGGTAAAACAGGTGAAGGTATAATTCTGTGATAATATGCACCATATTCTGAATTAAATCATCCAAAATTGTGATAATGATGTGATGTCTTTAATTCTGACTTACTGATATGATTTTTCCTTTGACTTGTTCTTGCTTTGATTTGTGCTCAAAAGTAGACCAACCATCCTTTCATCATTGAACTTAATATGTTTGGTCAAATGATGGTATGTTATTGATCCTTGATTACTCATGCTACACTTAGACATATTTTGACATTTTGATCACTGCTTGTAAATTTGCACGATTTCAAACTCATGTGAAAAAGGATTTTAAGAAATTGTTGAAACTTCAAGAAATTGTTTTTGAAATAATTAAGATGTTGATTGACTGTTGATTACTCATGAATATAATTGTTTATCCTATGGTTTCTGAAATTAACACCATGATATTTGTTTGAGTGTGAACATGGCTTCAATTCAAAATCCAAAGAATGTCATTTAAATTGTTGCTAAAATTGGGTTTAAAATTTTTGATACACACTTCATGTCTGGTTTACCAAATCCAGTTAGTAATATTTTGGATTGAAAAAGAAATTCAGATGCAGTTCATACCAGTAATCTAGTTGATAGAAAACTTACGAGTTGAACGTGATTTATTGTGAAACATTCATTTGCTGCATCGTTTTTTTTTCAAAGAAAATATCTGCATATTTTTCACTTGAAATAATTTTTCATTTAGCAGAATTTTTTTCTCATATAACCCCTTCGAGAAAATAATTGATTGACCATTTTTCAGATTAGTTAATTTTATTTGATTTTAAATGACAAATTTTGACTGATCCGACTCCCTAATAATTATCAAAGAGATAAATAGTGATTGGAAAAAGTGATGAGTGTTGATATTTAACATACATTACTCAAGAGAGTATATTTGGAAAATTTCTTTAGGAATTAAAACAAGAATTATAAAACTTTTTGTTGGGTAAAGATTCCATGACCATTTCTATATCTATCATTATTTCTATCGACCATGGTTTATCAAATATTCAATATAGTTTGTCGATATGTGGTACTATAATCAGGAATCATTTGTTTTTCATGTCATATTTTTTAAATAAATAAATAAATAGTCAAAATATTCACTCTCATTTAAAAGTCCTCACGGTTATGCATGGGTGAATTACTTGAATTTTTTTATTATGTGCTTCCATGCTCATTTAAAAGTCCTTACGGTTATGCATGTATGGAACGCATATCAAAATTAAATTGTTTAAATAGACAAGTTGATTCTAATCCCATTTAAAAGTCCTCACGGTCATGCGTGGTTAGAAGATACTTGATTTCATTTTTTAAAATTAAATTCGAATACTACTAATCTCATTTAAAAGTCCTAACGGTTATGCATGATTAGTAGATATTCAAATTCCTGATATAAATACCACAAGAAGATTCAACTGTATGATATTATATGAACATCAATTTTCATCATTTCTAAAATTGGAATATGCGCCTAACAAGGGTAGTTATGGTTTTTGTTTGATTCTTATTGAAGTTTAATATTTATATTCAATTTGAGATTAATGTTGGATTAATATCGATCACTTTATCTCTATTTTTCTCTCACACTATTATTCTTTTGCTGATAACAAAAGGGGGAGAGAAAAGTTAAGATTTTGTCAAATAGAATCAAGCAAAGGTCAAATAATTTTTATGCATCTAGGCTCATTTGAATATATTTCTATTTGTATGCATATATGTAGGGGGGCATCATGTAGAGAGGAAGCATTTAAATAGGGGGAGCAATTAGAGTATATAATTGGTCAAATACATTTAACACGGTCAAAATCTTAAATATATGTTTGTTATCATCAAAAGGGGGAGATTGTTGAATATGCGCTTATATGTTTTTGTTTGATGATAATAAACATATATATTCATTTAAATGTATTTGGTTATGTACTATTTTGTTTTACATAGATTAAATAAATATTTGTTGAATAAAATAAATTATACAGAATTTGAATTTGAATTCAAACAGAACAAGTTACACAGATTTTGAATTCAAACAGAAATTTTATTCAAACAAATATTTATTACAATCTTGAATAGTACAAATTCATGCTCTCACTATACATATACATTTCTGATTACATCACGATTACATCACAAATATTTTTACATTGATAACCTCACTACATATCACTCACACTCGTATTTTGTCTTCAACTGCATTCCGGTTTGAATCCAGCATCTGAGCAATCTGCAAAAATATTCACTAACGCAGTAAAATTGAAAAAGAAATATTTTTGCAATATAAAATGAAATACGATTTTTGAAAATATCGTTTGCCTCAGTTATTTGGGTTGTTCGTCATCATTCACACTTGAATTCATCACAAAGTCGTGCACATAGATATTACAGGGACAGGTAATCATAAGTGGCTGCAATACACACGTGTACATTCATACACGTGTGCACTGCCTCGCCAACTCGTGTGCGCAGCCAAAAATAGCAAGCGTGCAAGCACAACATGAAAGGAATCGAGTCGGTAAAGCAATGAGCAAAATCAAGACAGCATCAAACAGCAACAGTGAAGACTGCATAAGTGCTACAAGCCAAATCATCACAATGAACACCACTGACCAGTGAATACAACATCAAGTTGCAGACTCCAAGTTATAAACTCAAATGCAAACAGGAATAAAATATGACAATGCAATATGGTAAAACAAACATGTATGCAGCATTAAGTCAGTAAACAACAATGTCGAGCTCACTGCAACTCAAGATTACAGGGCAGTGGACAGTACAAGACTGACCAGAATATAAATGAATCAAGTCAGGCATGAAGACAATGCCAACAACAAAAACAGCAAGTCAGTGGCAAGACCTCAGTGACACAGTGAAAGTAGCACAAGTACAAGAAACATGAATACTGCAACAACAAGTATGGTGAAGCACTGACTCAAATACACAACTACAAGGCATTTTCATTGCAACTGCATAGCAACTCAACAAAGAACAGTACAGTCATGAAGTATGCAAAGAACTCGAGCATGAGATATGGCAACTACAGTAATGCATCGGTGACCAAACACAGCTACACAACAAAGCAATTAAGCACATGTATGCAGACCAGTCAAGTAAATGTAGAGAACAAGCTACATGAAGGCAACATGAAGCAATGTACATGCACCAGTGATGAAAGCTACAAGAATACAAGGCAACAAGTACTACAAGGCCAATACAGTGATCATTGTCACTGACTCCATTAATAAAGACAACAGTCAGAGAAATGTACAGAGACCAGGTACAAATAACAACAAGTCAAGGCCGCAACTAACATATCCAACTAGAAGAACAACTACAAAACCATCAAGCTACAACTCAAATTATACAAGCTCCAGAAGTACAAACTGAAGACTGCACGAAATGTATGCAAACAGAATGCAAGTTTATATGTGCAGAAAGTTACAAGTATCAACGAATTGGATGAACAAAACTCGAGAGCAACAGTGAAAGTGCAAATCATGTCAACAAGACAAATGTATGGATCAGTGCCAAAGTCGAAGAATAACAATGCAGACGTACAAATGTAACGCAGTGATAAAAATTCACGTACGAATACAGTATTGACGAAGTTCAACATTGCAGAGATGATCGAAGTAAAATACTAATCAAGTCAGAACTCAGTGAAGTCAGTGAAGTCGAAAGCAACAGGGATGAACACTGTAAACATTGAAGCCGTGGATATAATTCAAGAAATCAAAACAGTGCAGTGATGATCAGGGCACAAAACCAAGTAAGAAATTCAAGTGTGTAAATTTGAAAAAGTCAAATGAATTCAACACCGTGGTGACCACGTAACAAAATCACTGCCGTATCGATCACGTTGAGAAAGTAAATCAGGAAAGACGTGCGCAACAGGAAATTGAAAATTAGGAAAGTGATGAAGTCGTGAATTCATATAAATTCAACCCGAAGGTATCATCATCGGTCATGAGCTTCAATTCACAATAAAACTATCAATCACAAACCCAAGTTCAGCATCGGCAAGCAGAGCAACAATCGAATTCAAGCATTCAAGCAAAAAGGAAAGTTACATACCAAATTGAAGCCGAAGCCCTAATTTCACAATCGATCAACAGAGGAGCAAACAAACATAAGCGAAGCAGTGAGCAAGGGCAACAATCGAACATCAGAGAAGCAAGAGCATCTCAAACCAGAGACAAAGCCCTAATTCGAGAAAGAAGCCGAAGCCCTAATTCGACAAGCATCGGCCGCATAATTCTTCACTGAGCAAAAGAAGGAAACGGGTTGAAAGACAAGTGGGCCGGCCTTATTATTAAAAGGGGGATTAGTTTTTAATTTTATAAAAGGGGTTTTTAGTTTTTTATTTTGAGCAAAAATTACAGATTCAAGTTCGTATTTTAATTTTTGCTCCTGCGGTTATTTTTGAAGTTGTTTTTTCTTTTCGTGTCAAAGAATTTGTAAATCACCACCTAGAGTTTAGGTAGTGTCAGATTGTCTATTTAGAATTAGTTCAGTGAGCAGGGGTGCGAGTTTGCAGAGCTCTATAGGCGGGAGCAGTGTTTGCGAGTAAACGAAACTCTATTGTAGGCGGGAGCAGAGTTTGCGAGTAAACGAAACTCTATAGGCGGGAGCAGGGTGTGCGAGTCTAGTAGAGTGTTTGTGAGCGGGAGCAAAGGGTCTGCGAGTCTAGTAGAGTGTTTGTGAGCGGGAGCAAAAGGGTCTGCGAGTCTAGTAGAGTTGTTGTAAGCGTGATACTGTTTAATTCTAATAGACATCTGTGAATGCAGCAGTAGGCAGGGGTTGCCGAAGCTGGGTAAATTTTGTGTGTGATTTACTTTTCAGCATATTTATTTCTGCAGTTTATTTCTGTGTTTAAATCGAGAAAATTTGCTATAACCCTATTCACCCCCCCCCCTCTAGGGTTAATCTAGATCCTACAATCATTTCAACCTGATTCCATTTCAATTCAAAAATCAAGGCATAGCAAAGGGAACTTGCAGTGTGATAACTGGGATGGTGTCAAAGTAAATAAACAAGTAATAACAACAATCAGTAACAATCCAACAATTAATTCAAATAATCCCGAAATAATCATATTAATTCTCATTTGTTGTTTGCGTAAATAATATAACTATTTCTAGAATCTACACTATCATTTCATGTAGATTAAAGATTATTACATTAATGTTTATTCGGTTCTTCACTTGATATCTATTATACAATTTCATACAATATCAATTTATACAACATAAATTCAAATGGTTTAAGGGTAACTAAACATTTCTACGTGTCAAATAATTAAACATTTAAGGGGTCATATTATAAAAATTTAACTAATCAAATTCAGCTCGAATGTCGATTCAAATTTTTAACTATCCTACGTCTAATTCAATTGCATAATATTTATCACTTATACATTACAATTTAACATCTAATATAAACAACAAACAATCAATCAAATTATTAACCAAACGAATTGTCATCGATAATCTATAGATAATGGTGTCAGATGTCACAGGTGAACTGATACAGATAATAACAAATAAAACAGTGTAAATAACTAACAGCAGCATATTTCAATTGTCGTTTCAATTGAAATCAAATTTAATAAATAAAAGAACATTAATCGTGAGTGACTGCTCACCTTTCGAGGTTAGAGAATACAGAAGATGATACAGATATGCACACATATATGGACACTGAAATTTGAATGACGAATCGAAGCAAAGCAGCATCGGCCCAAATTCATTGATCAAAGCTGATAAAAGAATTGATGAAAACGACTCAGAGCCATCTCGATATAATTAAAATACAATATTTATATTATAAATTTTCCCCTAAGTTAATTTTATTTTCTAAAGTAAGCCACGCATGCCAACTTTGAATACATATGTAAATAACTATTGTATCTGATCTAATAGAAAATTATATTCTGAAATCAAATATCAAAAATATTGCGAAACACTTTATATTCAAAATCAAGTATGTATATATGTGTATATATATATATATATATACGGTACACTATATTCATACGTTCACTCAAAATATCAACACTAAGTTTCAAACACATATATTTTAAAATTTAAAAATATATATAATTATATACTATACCTCAAAACAATTTGCTGCAACTCAATATACGATTTGCATGGCACTGGTAGGCTGCATCACATAGACATGTGCAAAATATACTAGTATGTCATAACATATATACAAACAGCATTTCATAAGAACTCATATAGTATATATATTAATACATTATTTAAATCCGCTTGAAGTTTATTTTATTATTATAAAATTTTAAAAGATATATGAATAGCTCTAACCAGGAAAACTTCTAATATGACGTAAAAAAAAATTTGATGTTTTTAAAACACATTACACAAAATCAAAATGTTAATAAGTTAAAGTAGAACCTCATATATATTTGTAACAGTCGTAACAATCTAGAAGATTCTACTGCTTATGTACAAGCCTTGACATATGATATATATAATATAATACATACCATATAAAACACTGTAACATAAACATAACACACAGATATGCAGATTAATACATCTTATGCGAAGATACATATATAGATAAGGAACAAACAGAAACAATATATTTATATATATATATGTGAAAACCGTAAATATATAACTAACAAACAGAGGAATGGCGACTTCATTCAAATATATATACACAAAAATATAATATTCAAACAAATATAAATCCACACCTGACTTTGAATATGCAAAAAGGGGTACCACGCTATTAGATAGGGACGCATGTGGCTTGTGTGCTATGGGCGGAGGCTATGTTACAAGGGAGATGCTGTCAGGGAGGCTCGGGAATGTCTATTGCAGCCGAAGTTTGCTAAGGCAGAGGGAAAGAGGAAGTAGGGTGGCTACTGCATTGAGGTCAATCGGGTGAAGTGGACGTCGGTTGGAGGGTGCTTGCATGGGGCGGAGGCTGCACATGCGTGCTCTTGGCACATCAGGCTCTGCGTGAGGGGGAAAGGTGTCGGGTTTTTTTGCCGTATAGTAGCGGTTGTATTGGTGGCAAGCAGGAGATGTGGTTGTGGGCTGGTTTGGTGGCCGAAGGATGAGGGTGTGGCGGTTAGGACCGAGGTGAGCTAGCGGGGAGGAGGGGGCTAGCGTCGGCTAGACGGTGATAGGCAGAGCAAGGTTGTTAATGATGGCGTGGAAGGTTATACGGGTCTGGGAGAAGAAAAGTGCGGTGTGGAGGTGAAGAGAAGAAGAAAAGAGAGGTAAGGAGACCCAACATGAATATATACAGACTTCTGTATAAATCTATTTTATTAATATTGAAAAGTAAGACCAAAAGTAAGTCCAAATCAAAAGGGGAACATGCAATGTTACCACGCGAATATAAATAGAATATAAATGCAAATGTTAAGAGTCAAAAGTTGTTTCAGAATTCAATAAATCAATTACAGCTTGTTATATACGGTTGGGGATTTGAAACGACACAAGAAACACAATGACCCAAATATGGTATCGATACGCCGGACCGTTATGCTGACCTTGTCGAGTACCGAATACCGAAATACACAAATGAATATATTATTGAGATTAGCTTGATGAGACGATCAGAACGGTATATAGATATTAGTGGTACGATTGAATTATAAAAATTTTGAATTTTCTACTGACGGAAAATGCAGCAAAAACGCAGAAAAATAAGATTGACGGAGCTAAAGAAGTCCGAATTTTGAACAACGAAAAAGGACATCTTGCTCAGAAGATGGTTTAGAATTTTTCTATGTAAAAATATTTAGGTTTCGAAAACGTTTTATTTTCATCGATTTTTAACTGATTAAATTGAAATAAAGTTATGCACGAAAATAAACTTCATATTTTCGGACGAAAATTTACCAGTTGCTATGTTTAACTAGACGCATTACAAATATCAAATTTATATTCCAAAATTTTATCGTTCAAAATTGCACAAAGTTTCAATCAATAACGTTATTAAAACCGGTTAAATCTACGGGTCGTTACAGTCTCCCCCACACAAAACTATTCGTCCCCGAAAAGGAAGGAGGTAGGAGAATAGAAACAACTAGAAGAAATAGATTTGAATTACATAATAAACAATTAATTTAAACCATATAAATTTCAATTCAAATAAATTTATATTCAACAATTTGTTTTTAAATTCAAGGTTTCCATTAAATTGATTTGATTTCACATATATTAATGTTAGGTACAAAAGGTTCCTTTCAAATGAAATTCAATTTAGATTCAATTAATTCAAGATACTCTCTTAAGTTGATTTAATTCAATTTATTTACTTTCAAAACAAAATTCTTATATTAATCACACCTATTATTTATTTAACTTATTATTCTATTTATCTCCATAAACATTTACTATTAAAATTTAAGTGAATAACATTTATTATATGCACTCACATTTTATTTATAAAGACAATTTATATTGTATATTATCTAATTTTCTTAAATTAACAATTTCAAAAATCAAAATTTGAATAGTCATTTATTATGATCATATTTTATTCGACAAATTCAATTCTTCTTTATTTCAAATTATTATTAAATTTATTCTACTCAATCTATCCTATCACATATATATATTAAGTATGTTTACATTTATTGTAACTACTCAAATTTATTTTAAAAATTCCTCTAATATCATTTATATTGTGTAATATTCAATTACATAGTTAACTTTTTGAAAATTTAGGTAAGTTATATATAATGCAATTGAGTGTTATCCAAATAAAATTTTACAATTCTGTTATTTCAAGTTAAGTATTTAGTCAAACTTTTGGCTTCATTGAAAATCATCCTTAAATCAAAATTTTAAGAATTAATTTCCGATTAGCTTCAAACAACTTAAAGACAAATATATATAAAATCAGATCCATAATTAGATACCAATATATATTATAAATCAAATCATACTTTAGAAATTTCAAATCGATTAAATTATCAATGCATAAGTGCAGCAAAGCTACAGTATGGTCTCTCCACTTCGAAACTCGAAAATGAATGTCGATGATGCGGTCGTCATCACCGAAATTATTTTCCAGCAACAAAAGAGAAGAGCTCTAATTTAATCATTTAAAATTGTTTGAAAACCATTTCTATTCGAATATATTTAAATAACATACATTTTAAAACTTTAAAACCACAACTCGAGATTATCGAAAATCAAATTCTCAAATTCTAATTTAAATTCACTTCAAATTCCAAATCAAATTATAACTAAATTTTATGAATTCATTTATTTATATTATTCAATAGTCAATGGTTTACAACAATAAATGAAAATCAAAAATTATTTCCAACAACCAACTCATTAACTATTTAATTTAAGAAAATTTATACTTATATATAATATAATCGTACCAAATTATTTCATTAGCCCAATTTGAAAACAATATTGTGTCTGTTTGCTCTGTTCAAGTGTTTTGGAAATCCTATCGATAACGTTGATCAGACGAAACAATCGAAAACCCAAATCAACATTAACAACTCAAACAACACAATATATAAAACATTTTTAATATTAATTTTCGAATACACTTCCTCGCTTGACGATAAAATAATGGAATTCAAAGCAAGTATAGAGAATTAAGTTTGATGGAAATCAAATCAAAGAAAATTTTGATTCGAAGATAGGTTCGAAACAAAAATAAGATGATTTAAATAATAAAATATGGAGATGGATAAGTTTATTTAATTCACGAGCCACCTTAGCTGGGTCGACCGTAACTTCAAGAATAAGTTCGATGCTGAATTCCGAGGTAAATCAACATTCGATCTCAAAAGATAGAATTCAGATATAGCTGGGAATAGATAGCATCGTAAACCGAGGATACAGAAATCTCCGGTAAATCGATGTCTATTGTAAATGAGTTTCACCCACTTACAAATAATTCGAAGATTTGCGAGACTGCCGATTCATTATAAAGATTATTCAAAGTGGAGTTATGGGATGCTCCAGAATTGAAAGAAGGCGAATAGTGAGGGACACGAATGAATTTTGGAACCGTGGGGAACGTTCCAAAACTCCAAGGAATCGAGTAAAAAGGAAGAGATTGAAACTCGAATGAGAGTAATTCTGTAAATATATTAACCATATATGCTAAGTTTTGCCTAGAGCTACCAAAGCTCTGATACCAAAGGTAACGATCTGCTATTTTAGACTATTCGCATCCGCACATGTCGGACTTGAATAATTCAAAATACCAAATTTTTAATTTAAATTTGGCAAAACTGAACATATACAGTAAATAAATAATCACAGAATCACAGACACATAGTAATAATATGCAGCGGAAGCAAAAGATAGTAGTTCATGAAGCTACTATGTATATAACTGAGTTAAATAAGTTAGAACAGAAGTCTCGAATACAATAGTCAAATAAAAGAATCAGAATACATCACTGGAATCAATTGAATATCTGAAAGCTGGATAGATAGCTGGATCTCCAGGCGAAGCTCTAACTCCAAAGGTGAGTCTCAAAAGTTGAACCACTCAGTCTAACCCGAGCGTAAAGCAAAACACAAACACTCGAGTCAGGATTAACATTCTTATATCAATAAATCCAACTCAAGTGAAATAATAATTGAAATACAAGTAACTCAAAGGATGTTTGGAATAACCATCCTCTAAGGATCCGTTAAACTATATACTATGTAGTAGTGTACGCTAAGTATATAATGTCTATCAGTAATACAAATATCAAAATAGTGTTAAGGCGTTACCATTATCCCCCTTAACACATTTTATATAAGCGTTATAGTCTATACAGAACTGTAAACTCCACCGTAAACTAGTGGGATATCAGGGAGTACTCCATAGGTATAACATAAAACAAATTCATAGTGGTCGCGTATATAGGGATACAAGTATGACAAGGCACATGAGGCAATACCCATGGTAGTGAAACTACCATTTGCCTGATCCGGACTGGTGAAAACGTATCGCCGCAATGATCGCAACACCGCGAAACAACACTCCAAAAGTATGAGGGTGCACCAATCAATAACAAGTAATGAGTACTATCGAAGAAGTGTGTTCACTCGTGGTGGCTAACCCCATTTGGCCCAGCACGGCTCATGTTTTAGTCATTTCCAATTTGACACAAGTGTCAAGGCTATCCATTATCGTTCACTTTCTTCAGTCATCACGTACATCATTCCAACCACATCATTCTTGATCACACTCCGCGTATAGTTATTAAAGTGGTTTTCGGTTTAGACAGAGAGTATGTCCATAACCGATTCTGGTTTCTTTAATAACTTACGTAAAACTTTACCCCGATTGGTCGTTTAATAAATTTCAAAACCTAATCAAATTCATTTTCAATTTAGAATTTGTAAACCAGTATTCCGTTCGTTTTTCTATATCAATCTCCATAATTTACGATTCAAAACTTCCAAATTACCAATTCAAAATCTTACAATTCAATTTCAACTTTTATTTAAACAATTCAAATATTGATTCAAGTTCGTATATAAATTTCATTCTGAAAACATCTAAATTAATTCAATTCAACATTCAAATCAATTTAAATTCATAGATCGATTTCATTCAATATTCGTTACGTTAACTTATCATTCAAAACAAATTTCTATTAAATGTCCAATTCATTAAATCAATTACTCAAGTTCAACTTCATTAACACAGCTTACAAATTTAATTAAATTGGATTCGACAAATCAAATTCATTAAATTACAAGTCTTACATTAATTTCAATAAATCACATATTATTTCTTCTTAAGGAAATTCAATTTCACTTACTTATTTACTTAGTTATAAACTTCAAAACTCAATTAATAAAGAAACTAAATTTCACATATTCAAGAAGTTCAATTTCACTTATTAATTTATTTAAATAATTTCCCAAAACTTAATAAATAAAGACACAATTTCATTTATTAACGAAGTTCGAATTCACTTAATCAAAAGTTCAATTTCTCTTATTAAAGAGTTCAAAATTTTATTTAATTCTCAAATATTTGAATTTTATTTAATTATTAAATAATTTTAAAATTTAATTATCAAATAATTTCCAAAACCTTATTATTAAATAATTCAAATCTTAATTATTAAATAATTCCAAACTTAATTATTAAATAATTTAAAAACTTAATTCAATCATTTCTTAAATTAAACAACGTTCTTTCATCAATTACTTTATTAATATTTTGTCTCAAATTATTAAATATTAACATTTTCCTTTTATTAAAATTCAAATTCTAACTTCATTTCAGATCTTATTATTTATTCAAATAAAATCTTTATTTTATTTTTAAATCAAATTATTATTGACCAACCGGGTTTTATTTAATTTTCTATCCTAAGTCAAGTTCATTTGAGTATTTATCATTTCAACCTGATTCCATTTCAATTCAAAAATCAAAGCAGAGCAAAGGGAACTTGCAGTGTGATAACTGGGATGGTGTCAAAGTAAATAAACAAGTAATAACAACAATCAATAACAATCCAATAATTAATTCAAATAATCCCGAAATAATCATATTAATTCGCATTTGTTGTTTGTGCAAATAATATAACTACTTCTAGAATCTACACTATCATTTCATGTAGATTTAAGATTATTACATTAATGTTTATACGGTTTTTCACTTGATATCCATTGTACAATTTCATATAATATCAATTTATATCTTATAAATTCAAATGGTTTAAGGGTAACTAAACATTTTCTACGTGTCAAATAATTAAACATTAAAGGGGTCATATTATATAAATTTAACTAATCAAATTCAACTCGAATGTCGATTCAAATTTTTAACTATCCTACGTCTAATTTAATTGCACAATGTTTATCACTTATACATTACAATTTAACATCCAATATAAACAACAAACAATCAATCAAATTATCAACCAAACGGATTATCATCGTATAATCTACAGATAATGGTGTCAGATGTCACAGGTGAACTGATACAGATAATAACAAATAAAACAGTGTAAATAACTAACAGCAGCATATTTCAATTGTCGTTTCAATTGAAATCAAATTTAATAAATAAAAAAAATATTAATCGTGAGTGATTGCTCACCTTTCGAGGTTAGAGAATGTAGAATATGATACGGATATGCATACAAATACGGACACTGAAATTTGAATGACGAATCGAAGCAAAGCAGCATCGGCCCAAATTCAACAATCAAAGCTGATAAAAGAATTGATGAAAACGACTCAGAGCCATCTCGATATAATTGAAACACGATATTTATATTATAAATTTTCCCCTAAGTTAATTTTTTTTTCAAAAGCAAGCAACGCATGCCAACTTTTAATACATATGTAAATAACTATTATATCTGATCTAATAGAAAATTATATTCTGAAATCAAATATCAAAAATATTGCGAAACACTTTATATTCAAAATCAAGTATGTATATATATACAATACACTATATTCATACGTTCACTCAAAATATCAACACTAAGTTTCAAACGCATATATTTTAAAATTTAAAAATATATATAATTATATATTATACCTCAAAATAATTTGCTGCAACTCAATATACGATTTGCACGGCACTGGTAGGCTACAGCACATAGACATATGCAAAATTACTAGTATATCATAACATATATACAAATAGCATTTCATAAGAACTCATATAGTATATATATTAATACATTATTTAAATCTGCTTGAAGTTTATTTTATTATTATAAAATTTTAGAAGATATATGAATAGCTCTAACTAGGCAAACTTCTAGTATGACGTAAAACAAAATTTGATGTTTTTAGAACACATTACACAAAATCAAAATGTTAATAAGTTAAAGTAGAACCTCATATATATTTGTAACAGTCGCAACAATCTAGCAGATTCTGCTGCTTATGTACAAGCCTTGACATATGATATATATAATATAATACATACCATATAAAACACTGTAACATAAACATAACACACAGATATGCAGATTAACACATCTTATGCGAAGGTACATATATAGATAAGGAACAAACAGAAACAATATATTTATATATATATGAAAACCGTAAATATATAACTAAGTAACAAACAGAGGAATGGCGACTTCATTCAAATATATATACACAAAAAAATAATATTCAAACAAATATAAATCCACACCTGACCTTGAATATGCAAAAAGGGGTACCACGCTATTAGATAGGGACGCATGTGGCTTGTATGCTATGGGAGGAGGCTAGGTTACAGGGGAGATGCTGTCAGGGAGGCTCGGGAATGTCTATTGCAGCCGAGGTTGGCTAAGGCAGAGGGAAAGAGGAAGTCGGGTGGCTGCTTCGTTGAGGTCAGTCGGGTGAAGTGGACGTCGGTTGGAAGGTGCTTGCATGGGGCTGAGGCTGCACGTGCGTGCTCTTGGCACATCAGGATCTGCGTGAGGTGGAAAGGTGTCGGGTTTTTTTGCTGTATAGTAGCGGTTGTATTGGTGGCGAGCAGGAGATGCGGTTGTGGGCTGGTTTGGTGGCCAAAGGATGAGGGTGTGGCGGTTAGGACTGAGGTGAGCTAGCGGGGAGAAGGGGGCTAGCATCGGCTAGATGGTGATAGGCAGAGCAAGGTTGTTAATGATGGCGGAGAAGGTTATACGGGTTTTGGAGAAGAAAAGTGCAGTGTGGAGGTGAAGAGAAGAAGAAAAGAGAGGTAAGGAGACCCAACATGAATATATACAGACTTCTGTATAAATCTATTTTATTAATATTGAAAAGTAAGACCAAAAGTAAGTCCAAATCAGAAGGGGAACATGCAATTTTATCATGCGAATATAAATAGAATATAAATGCAAATGTTAAGAGTCAAAAATTGTTTCAGAATTCAATAAATCAATTACAGCTTGTTATATACGGTTGGGGATTTGAAAAGGCACAAGAAACAATGACCCAAATATGGTATCGTTACGCCGGACCGTTATGCTGACCTTGTCGAGTACCGAATACCGAAATACACAAATGAATATATTATTGAGATTAGTATGACGAGACGATCGGAATGGTATATAGATATTAGTGGTATGATTGAATTATAAAAATTTCGAATTTTCTACTGACGGAAAATGCAGCAAAAACGCAGAAAAATAAGATTGGCGGAGCTAAAGAAGTCCGAATTTTGAAAAACGAAAAGTGGCGTCTTGCTCAGAAGACGATTTAGAATTTTTCTATGTAAAAATATTTAAGTTTCGAAAACGTTTTATTTTCATCGATTTTTAACTGGTTAAATTGAAATAAAGTTAAGCACGAAAATAAACTTCATATTTTCGGACGAAAATAAACCAGTTGCTATGTTTAACTAGACGCATTACAAATATCAAATTTATATTCCAAAATTTTATCGTTTAAAATTCCACAAAATTTCAATTAATATCGTTATTAAAACCGGTTAAATTTACGGGTCGTTACAACGGAGGTCCATTCAACAGCATAATTTAGGTTATTTATTCCAACTACTGTAACCATTTTACAGTTGAGAGTTTTTAGATCAAATATCTTGAACATAAAAGAATAAACTTCATAGAAAACAATTTTCATGAAAAAAATACATTTTGGAATAGGAATCATATATCTCATTCCAATGTTCGGTAACAATTATTATTTTACAATTGTCATTTCTTATGTTTCTTTATAAAGCAGAAGTTGTTGGAACTAGGCCAGCCCACAGCAGAAGTTATGGGTGAATTTCAAAAATATTTACCTTATTGGATCTTATTGGGCCTATGAAGTCTTGCTTATTTAGAACATTTCTGAGTATTATTTAAATAACATCTTTTGTTTTGTTTTATTTAAAATTATAAATTATATAGTTATATTTAATTTATGTGATGATGTATATATATATATATATGTATGTATGTATGTATCTATGTATGTACGTGTATCATATACACATATGTATGTGTGTGCATGTGTAACATATTAATCTATGCAAAGTAAAACATGTTCGTGTATATATGTTGGGATATACATCACAACAAACATGTTAGCTTATCCGATATGAAAATTTATGTTGTCCAAATATATTTATGTGTATATATACTATCATTTGTAAATAAATATTATATATACACATATATATTAAGTTTTGTTTAAATAAATTTATATAAGTATATAAGTGTGTGTGTGTGTGTATGAATGTATGTGTGCATCTATAATCATACGAATAAAATATTAATATTTTATTTAAGTATTATGTAATAGTTTTCTGTAAATAAGTTATTTATAAATATTAAAATAATTTTGAAAAGATTATGAATATTACTTATATATACATATAAAAATTTAATATTTATATTTTTAAGTAAATATATATACACACACACAAATATTCCTAACAATATATATATATATATAAAGTATAAAAAGAATTTTGATAAATATGAAATACTAGGTCTTAAGCATAGCTTAGCAAATGACTTAATATATATTTTAATTCTAAAATACATTTTAATTAAATAATCATTCAAAATTTGAATAAATATAAACAATTCAAAATTTTATTTTTAATTTTAAGTGTCTAGTAAATCCTATGTGATATTTTGGGGTTTGAAAAAAATTCACATTTTTCTATTTGAATTAATTTTGAAATGATTTATTTATTTTTGGCCAAATTAAACATAAAAAGATAATTTCTCCCTTAAAAGCCTTGAAGTACACCTTAAAAAGATAAATTTCTCCCTTTTGAAACTCTTTCTGATTCAGCAGATTGCTAGTCCTTGAACCATTGACTTTCAGCTATCGAATATCAGTCGATTTGATTTGATTTTCACTTGAAAAATTAAGGAGAGGATGGGAGAAATTCAGGCAGCAACAGATCAGATTGGAGGCTTCCAAAAGTCCTCTAAAGCATAAGGAGAGATGCTTATACAGAGGAGAACTGAGAGCTATTTTAGGACCAAGATCCTACGCCATCTCTTAAAATTCCCTTCTGTCTCAGCCCTCAATCTCAAAGCAAATGTTGCACCAACTAATGGCCACATTAACCCCTCATTATGTCCAAATTTTCTAGCCTCCTTTGTGGACTTTTAAACCCATTCATAGCGTGTAATGACTTGGAATATTATCACTTTGATTTTTGGAATATTTAATTTGTTTTAAATATTCGATTTACGATTTTTATAATAAAAATCTATGATTTAAATAATTGTTCAATTTTTGATACCGTATCTCTAGTATAATTTATTTGATTTTTCCGTAAATTTTAAATTGGAAAATAAATAAATTTTCATTTGACATATTTTACGGCAAACGTGGGCATTTCTGACACTTCACAGAATAAGAAAACTTGTCTACTCTATTGTTCTTTTTTTATTGTGTCACAATAATATACGCGATCATATTTTATTTCCGTCGATCGCGGTTCGTAACCAGACGTGATATGGTATATCGATGTACCAAAATTTGTCTAAAGTCAAACATCCATATACACGGTTCTTGGCCACCATTTTGTCCCTCTTTACCCTGCCTGTGTCTTCCTTGTTCCCCTGCTCTATTAACCTCATGTTGTGCATTGCCCACCTCTTTGTCAACCTTGTCCACTGCCTTACTAAACAATGCTCTAGCCTGGTCAGTACAAGTTTAATTACTTATATGTACACATTCAAAACAAAACATTTCCTTTATTTGTTTCATGATATTTTAATAAAAAAAGGATTTAAACTCCATCCCCTTATTCAAAAACCTATCTATCTTAAACGGTTGAGTGTTAGCCTTAGCATACAAAATGGAAGTTGATTAGCCTCTATTGTTTTTAGAAATTCGTTACTCGATATTTCATCTAGTAACGACCAAGAAATCATCAAATTTCAGTAAGTGGAAAATATGTGCATCAAACTTCAAAATTGAAATTCTCTCAGTCCGTTGAAATTTGATCAACACCGTACATGTCGATGGGATCGTATGGTGATGTAACATTTTTAGTGATCGGTAGAGTTTTATGACAATGGTCAATGTTCATCGTGGACTAGGGTTAAGGATAGTCGAAGCTAGGAGGGGCGTTAGGTAAATCAGATGTTGCGGTTGTTTTTCTGGTCGTATGGGGTTTCAGGCAGTCTTTTTTGGTGGGGTTCGGTTGTAAACGACCCAAACTTTCAGTCATTTGAATTTGGAATATTTAATTTATTTTAAATATTAAAAAGTTAATTTTATAAGTTAAATTAGTTGAGTTTTAAATATAATGGTTACCTGAATATTGGAATTGTTTAAATTATTAAATCTTTAATTTAATATGAATAAAAATGATTTCAAAAGTTAATTTAAATTCTATTTGAATAAGAATGAAGATAGCAAACTTTTAAATTTGAATTAAAAGTGATTAAACTAGTTTTAGTAATACTCGTTTTAATTAACGTGTGAAAATAGATTTCTGGGGCACTGTCTCAGATTTCGACGAAACCAATATCATTGGATCCGTAATAGTGAATTATTATATGCCGT
Source organism: Allium cepa (assembly GCA_030765085.1). Lineage (NCBI taxonomy): Eukaryota > Viridiplantae > Streptophyta > Magnoliopsida > Asparagales > Amaryllidaceae > Allium > Allium cepa. The sequence goes on from CM060941.1 coordinate 707,481,369, forward strand.
CGAATTTCATGGCGAACAGACGTATCGTTTGATCACGCGAGCTCGAAATGCGCAGAAATTAATTAAAGAAAATTAAATTGTTATAATTTGATTTTGAAAGCTAACTTTTGTATATGATGGAATTAGGTCTCGATACTAGTTCCATTATGTTCGGAATAAGGTATTACATATAGAATGCCAGGCGGTACAATTGTGTTGGATTTAGAAAAAAATCGTATGAATAGTGTCGTAAAATTTTCTATATAAGGCTATCAAAATTTTCATTTGCAAATAAAATCCAAATCACGTTTATCAATTGCCATTGAAAGCACCACCATCTAATAGCTATAATTCCGCCAATCGATCCACATACTCTTAGGCTTCGACTTCTACATAAAAGTTATCAAGCTCCTCACCATGAACGCATCCATATAAGTTGATCGATGATCGGGCGACCAAGGTAGCGGCATTCTTTATATGAACGGTGCGACAAACATTGCTATTTCCTAGAGAACGACAATGCTAGGTGCGATGGCGCTAGTGTTGGGAGGGGCCACCGAGCTTGAGGCGACAAACGAAGTGGGCACGGCGGCGTCCAGTGGAGCTAGGTGAAGGCAACAATCAATTTTGGCGCGGTCGAGTTTTCTAGTACATGGAACAAACGTGAGGGGGAAGGAAAAGGTAACTATAGTTTTAAAATTTTATTTAATTAAAGTTAATGATAATTTAAAAATCTCAACGTTCGTTAATTTGTAACATTTTCGTACGATTCCCAAATTAAGCGCAATACTTGCGTTGTGTTATCATAACAACAAAATCTACGATATGGAGTTGGATCAGATGGATTCAAAGCTAGTAGAAATTTATATTAAAAGTGAATGCCTGCTAAATTTTAATTTAAACCAGAGCACTTTGGCGATTACTAGAATTTCTATGAGTAAATTCACCTCTCTAGTTTACTTATATTTTTATATAAGTGAAAATAATTTTATTTATCTTTTTTGTTGACTTTTTGGCTGATTTACAATTTTGTTAGTTGGTTTGGATATATTCCCACCCATGGAGTGGATGAGACCCTATTTTTTCCCTTGTATGTGCGAATGACCTTTTATTTATGATCCCACCTCAAAGTGGTTGATTATATTATTTGATTATATACTGTATAAACGTAGTGGGACATGTTAGAGGGATTCGACCGGATTTCTCACATTGTTGATTTTACTTTTCACATATTTTGATATATGATGTATTGGATGCCATATTCGATGACATGGATATGATTTTTATTACTTACTGTTATAACAGCACTTGTTCATATTTTTAGTATTTTAAATAGTGATTTTGAATTGAAATGATTTTAATGTGATTTTTAGTCTATAAAGGAAGCCCTTTGAAGCGTGACAAACAAATGCTGAAATTTTATGTGTTTTAATTATTATTATGGAATTATTAGAAGGAATGAACTAATTTTTAAACAACTAAAAAGTATGATTCTTGATGTTATAAAAGTATAGTTTTGTGAAATATTTTTAAATAGAGATTTTTTGAATAAGTTTACATAAAGGATTTATAAAAGTGATATTTCATAAATAAAGAAATAGATGTATAATCGAAATTTATAAATATTTTATAAATGGATATGAAATTTATTTGGTAAATGAATTTATAAATGGATTTTATAAATCAATTAGATTTATAAAGAAATGGATTTATAAGTGGATTTTGATAGTAAAATGAGTTTTATAAAAGAATTATTTATAAATAGAATTTTATAGATAAAAAGATTTTATAAAATAGAAGTTTTATAAAATAAAAGGGAGATTTATAAACATAGTTTTATAAGTATGGAAATGATTTATGTTGAGATTTAAATATGGATTTTTACATAGAGGAAATACATTCATGTTTTTAAGAGTTAAATAACCTTTTAAAGGAATGTTTTGAAATGAATATTTTTTTAATGAAGTTAATGGTTTTTAAAGTGATAATCTTTAAAAGTAAAGTTTTGAAATTAATAGTTTCAAACGGAGTTTAAATGTTTTGAAAGGTGATTTAAAATGTATTAAGTATCAAAAACATGGATTTCAACATTTATTGTTGTAATAGACGTTTTCGGGGAAGTTAGGAAGGCATGGACTATAACACTGTTGTTATAGTAATTAATTTCTGAATGTAAATATTTTATATAGTATACGGGATGTATGTATGTATATGTGTATGTGTATGTGTATGTGTATGTGTATGTGTATGTGTATGTGTATGTGTATGTGTATGTGTATGTGTATGTGTATGTGTATGTGTATGTGTATGTGTATGTGTATGTGTATGTGTATAATTGATCAAATCCCTATACTAGTGTTTTTGGGTTGTTGTAACGATGTTTTACGCAACATTCGCTTTGACCCAATAAATTGTGTTTTGATCTTCCATTGTAAAATACATGAATTGGTTCTTATGATTTTACTAAAGGCTTGGTGATATAGGAAGCATTGCTTCTTATACTTAACACCCGTTCGAAGGCGTACAAACTCTAAAGTTGTATAGTTATAGAAATCTATTTGGCTTATCTCCAAAATGGTAGTGTTGTTAAATATACTTATATCGTTGATATAAGTATATTGAAATGTTTTCCAATATCAAAAGATTAAAGTAGTCTTGAGAATATATCTTTTTAAAAGATAATTGAAGTAATTATTTAGAAATTGATTTAATTAATAAAAGATTAATTAAATTGGCCTAGTGACTGCTAATGTGCTAAATGTTATTTGTTGCTTTGATAGTTTAATAACTGACTATCAAATATGACCATTTTTGGTTCTATGACTTGATGTGGGAACTAATTAGTCGTGCACTTAGTACGAAGCTAACCGAGTAGTCTTGATTATCATTTGGATAAATAATGTTGATTCGAGCAGTGTGGAGTGTCTATGTGCCTCCAATCTACCAAGCTTCCTTCTTGGCTGATGGAAAGCAAGTTGAGAGTGGAAACATGATAAGTCTATGGGACTTGGTTTTCGTATAAGGTTGAGGGCCTCTTTATCGTTGTTGATTCAGAGAGACGGGTTGGATTTATCCGAGAACCACTTTGGACCAATATATGCATTCGAAAGTGCAAGGTTACGATGATGGTTTTTTTGAAGACGGAGATCTTCATGATGCTGGGCTACTTGCCACTAGACCCACGATGCATATTATATATATGGTAGTAGTGGTGCTCGATTAATAAAATCTTTGATATGCAAGGACTTCTTGCTACTAATCCTAGGGGTAATTCCCGACAGGATATGGTAAGAGAGTTCATTCGGTTTGTCCTATTCCTACACAACTTGTATGGATGAATGTCTGATGTTGCATTCCTAAGTACATTGATTGACCTCTATAAACGTATCATCTGTTTGGTGGCGGCGAAGATGATTTCTGATAGATTAACACCCTTTCCTAAGATGTACGAGCTAAAGAATTATACGTTTCTAGAAATCAGTTGTGTAATTGTGGACATGACACTGTGGCATTAAAAGTAGAATGTAAAGTTAAACGTTACCTTAAGCCTCACCACCCAGTAATGGGTTAAACAGGATATGCTGTAAGGCTATGTGGTTTGGCACCATTAGGGTATGATCATCATCTTCCTAGATAACCCTTTATATTTCGTGTATGTGGTTTATGCTACGAGACATCTCGAATAGGTCGGTAACGACTGGGGTAATGACATATTCAGTTTCTATCCAGGCTATGTATGAGTCCTAAATTGGGATAGGCTGCCTTGCTAGATGCGGAGGATTGTTTGTGTATCCTCGGTACATTTCTCTAGAGATGTACTGTACGAAAGGTAGTTACTTGCCTACCATTTTATGGAAAACCATTCTCCAATATGTGCCTGCTATTTTGTTTGTAAACCTATTATACTGTAAAATTTAACCAATGTAAATAATTTCATCCATGATTAGTATTATTTGTATACTAGACGCTAGTATAGTATAATAGGATATGATATGAAATGTTTTTGTTATCGTAATGTAAAAACACGTCCATGTTTATGTGCAGCGTGGTCTTACGAGACACCTTTGTTTGATAAAAAAAGTTTTTATAAATTTAAAATTCATTTGAGATGTGTTTTCTCATACTAATTATTCTTCGACGGAAATTCTATAGGTTTAAAAACCGTCGAACGAATTTATAATAAAATTTAACTACAAGTACGCGGCGTAAATTCTAGTACATAGCGAGTACAGGTCGATCCGTAGGGAATTGTTAGATTTTTAAATCTCTACTCAATCAAATTAAACCAAAGTCGACAGTGAATTAAACTAGAAATTGAGAAAACTAACAAAAAGAAAGTGATAAAAAGTAAGAGTGTGAAGGCAATTTATAGGCAATTTTCACTCTCTATATCATATAAATCAACAAAATGAAGTTGTGATCTCTCTTTTCTTATCATTACTGTAATTAGGTAATGTGCTTATCATAAGTATGGTATGTTTGTGCTATTAATTAGCCCAGTATAAACCATCAAACTATAACACAACCACTAATACACATTTAACTCTCACGAAATATGACAACAATGTTAAAAGCAAAATATATTTTAAGTGTGCCCTATTAACTATTGTTTAGAAATATAGGCCATCAAATTTCAATCTCAACAATCAATTCATTACCATCATCATATGTAGATAAAGAGGTAATTATTGTTTGTGATTGTTTAAGCATAGCCTATTTAATGTCAACAATATAGGCTATCAAATTCAAATCTAAAATAGCAAGTTAAATCACTTCAAATTTTTCATTAAGCACAAAAAGAGAACATAAACATCAAAATTTTGAAGCTACATGATTAAAGAGCGTCATTACCCCTAAATTTAAGGCGTTTAGCTTCTCATTTTTGTTATTAAATCAACAAATATTAGCTTGCAATATTGGACAAAAAGAAGAGGGAAAAGAGAGAGAAATGAAAAAGGAAAGCTAAGTAAAAAGAAGTAAATACTAATCTACTTGCATGAAAAGAAAACTACACTACTAACATAAGAAGAGACGCATGTAAATAAAATGAAAAAAACTAATTAACATTGCATAAAAAAAGAAAAATTACATGAAAAGAAATGGCTAAGTAGCCATGAAAAGAGAAAGCGAGCTTTCTTTTTTTTTTTAATTTAAGCTAGATATAACCAAGCGGAAGAGAGGTTACATGAAGCATAAGGGGTATTTATACATGTATGAAACCCTAATTTATGTTTTTGGGGAATTTCCAAAATACCCTCTTTGGAAGTATGGAGGCCAAGTAATCATTAGCATCAAATAATCATCATTTAAGTGTGCATGATGCTTTAAACTCTACTAACATATGCATTAGCCTCTAATTTGTATATTAAGATAGGTGGGTAAGAGGGGTCCTCTATGATCTATGAAATGAATTATTTACATCTCCATTCCTTTGTATTCACTCCTGTGCATGCATATATCTTCATCAAACCACTTGTATAGCCAAATTCCTACAAAATAATATAGAAATTTCCAATTAAATTTTCTCAAATTAATATATGCACAAAAATGACCATTTTGCCCTTCGATGAAGATGAATATGTGACGATTTGAAAATAATTTGAATTTTGGTTTAAACGTGTTAAAACACCCAATATGATTATTTATTTTATTTAAATAGATTAAATATGACGGTAAAAATATGCACATTTACGTGCACATCACTAGTTTACCAGATTGATACGGGCGTTCTTCCCTTTCAATGTTCGGGCCAGACCAAGTGTATTTACAAATTTAGATTTGGATGCTTTAGAGCTTCAGCAGATGAGCTGGAGGTCTTTAGGTCGTATTCATGTGTATGTTTATTTTTCACTGCATTGTTGTTTGAATTATCATCATTTGTGAGGACAAGTTATTATAACTGTCCAAGCAGATGATTAGTGATTTTTTGTTGTACTCTGAATGGATGTATGTAAATTATGTTACAGTTTCTCTTTTGAAAGATCATTGATATTATATTATATGTTGTTCCGCTGCGATTGTGAGATTCTTTGTTGTTTTATTTCTCTTTCTCTTCTTCTTTCTTCTTTCTTTCCCATAATTATCCGTCTTTCCATTCAATTTGGATTTGACATGTGTGGTTTATTGTCTACTTGAATCGTGCAGATTTGTGGGTTGTTACACCGGTCGTCTTTAAGGTGGTCATGACATTTGTTTTGGACATAAACCTGTAGCTCGTTTTTGAGGTATGGGGCCTAGGTCGGTTTTCATTACGGACGGCCAAAGGAGGCGGTGGTGGGCGTAGAAGGACAAGAGAAAGAAGAGAGACGTGTTAGCAGTCTTACTGGCGGCGATGGGCGGCCGTAGTACAATTGCACATGCATGCGTGTGCACGTGCAAATTGGAGCAGGCAATTTTCAATTGGGGATGGAAGAAGGGACTGTGCGTATTAAATTTGGTTTGGGAAACGGGTTTGGCCCATTTTGAATATTGGTGAGAATATATAACTTATTATGTTTTAGTTATATATATTAAGCATGTTAACTTGGAAAATCTATATCTCGTTCATATGACATCTATTTTACACACGGATTTTTGTGTTGTACTCGTATTGACAAGTGCAACATGGTAGTGTAAATTGTTGGTAGATTTAGGATGTTGGAAAATTATTACATAACAATGCAGACATAATTTAATTACGTTATTTTTAATGAATAACGTCATTAAATTTACATTCCGTAATTGCCTTATTTATTTGGCCAAATAATGGCCATAATATTAAAGTAAATTGAATAAGGTAATTTGGACACCTATTTAGCGAAATAAAACAGCATTCTACTAATAAAATTAATTTGACATTAATTAGCAGAATAAATTCCCATTCTACTATTTTATAAATTTGGAGAACTGATCATATATCCTGAATTGATATGCCACTTGGAATATATGATATATTAACCAATGATGATTAAGTATTGAATTTACTTACATATTCGTTGATTATGAAAATATCATTATTTAACTTGGAATGTTATGGCAGCTTGTTTAAGTACCAACGTGATTATTAAGCCTCTTTCAAAGTTGAAAAGATAATTAACAATTATTTTTAATAATGATTGCAGTTAATTACTGTTATCCCATTTTTGGTCAAAACTGGAATATCAACAAATTGGCAAGGAATTATGGATATCAGGATTGGAGATCGGTTGGAATCAAGGCTACGATCGATATCGTCAAAATTTGGTTGAACTCCGATCGGGACAAAACTAGATGGAAATGATGATAAGGACTGGGAAAGGCTATGTTTCAAATTTCAGGTTAATCGGAGTTTGTATGGAGGAGTTATGGTCGATTTAGGGTAGGAGAAGTATGCTGTTCGAATCCATCGAGGGGGTCAAGGTGGTGCTCGGTTCGAATCCATCGGATTCGAACCCATCAGGTTCGCATCGATTGAGGGCAAGGCGCAAGGATGGTTCGAATCAATACACTTCGTATCGATTGGTACGGATTCGGCTCTGAGAGGTTCGCATTAGGTGTTGGTTCGACTCGATAGTGTTCGTATCGATCGAAGGCAAAACAGGGTTAAGGACCTCGAATCGATACACTTCGTATCGATTGGCATGGACGAGACTCGGTTACTTCGTATCGATCAAAAGGAAATATGGAGTTTCTTCGAATCGATTCCCTTCGTATCGATTAGGTCGGAATGGCTTCGAATAGATAGCATTCGTATCAATCAATATGGATACGAACTCCGCGTTCGTATCGATCAGGTGGGAACGGTCGATCGATCTTGGCTCGATGGCTGGATTTAAATAGAAAGGCGTATGGAGTTTACTACGAATCGATGTACTTCTCCTCGATGTAATATGACGGAATGGATGCGCGGATGTTCTTCGTAATCGATCAGTATTGGATCGATACGAAAGGGAAGTGTTTGGATTCTAGCTGAGTGGTTCGTACCAATCGTTTGTGAGTCAATGCAAGGAAAGCATTCAGGAAGGATACGTTGGGAGTCGGCTTTGTGGATTCGAAGCAATGGGTTCGAAGAAGAGGGATTCGAAGCAATGGATTCGGAGGAGTTGGGTTCGAAGCATGGGTTCGAACCAGGCAGAGCGCACGAAGCCTTGATCTCGAATCCATCATATCTTCCAGACCGCTGGTCCAAATGCAATGAAATTTTTACAGGAGCTTACATACATGTTGAAGAATGTTCACACCAAATTTCAGTTCAATTGGATGGTTTCTTGATCGATTCGAACCTTACTTCGAATCGATCCCAAAGTGGGCCCGGATCTTCATGTTTCGGCCGTGTGGGCCCCCTCACGTGCTAGAAGCGGTCTACCGGATTTTTAGGAGAAATATCAGCCTCCTACACCTATAAATAGAGCCCCTGGTCATTCAGAAAAGGGGTCGGAGAATTTGGAGAGAGAAAGCACACCCGGACGCTGCCAGAATCATTCCATATCATCATTGCTGCTATTTATTTCAAATTTTGGACTTTGTAACTGTTGTAATCATCTGTAATCATCAAGTATAATCAATAAAAGGATAAAAAACTTTGTAGTGGACGTAGGCCGGAGATAGCCGAACCACTATAAAACTTGTGTCTCTGTTCTTTACTTTTGGATTGCTGTTTAATATTTGCTGAGATCCGAGATTTGTGTTTGAATATTATTGATTTATATTCATACACTGGTGCTTTCATGGTATTCGGGGTTTGTGACCAATTTTGGTGCAAACACTTTGGTGCTTTCACTGAAAAAGACTAGCACCCGCTACATCGGATTTGAAAGTTGGATTTGAAGATTTTAAAAGAGTTTGGATTCAAGGACAATGACTAGGCAAAATAGTAGAAGGCAAAGGGCTGAGAGAAGCCAACAGGAAGGAAGTCAACAAGCATCCTCCGGGGCCGAGGAAGGACAGGCTTCAATCTACATAACCCGGGATGAAATGGAGGCTATGGCAAATTCTTTGCCAGAGAGATTGTTGAAGAACCAACAGGAAATGATGCAAACTTTCTTTGAGCAAATGAGAGCTGCAGGGATGCAAAACTTAGGAACAGCTACAGCCGCTGTGGATGCAGGACAGGGGACTAGGGTCGTAGAACCCAATGGAGGACGAGATACGGTGCCAGAAGGCAATCATCAAGGGCTTGGGGGCAGGCCCACGGGATCCAATACAGGAGAACCTTTGGAAGGAATTCAACAGGCTAGAGCTAACGTTGCTTCTAGTGAACCACACGAGGAATATGTGCCGGAGTTCCCTCGGGGCATGGGGGCAACCCCCAACAGACAATACCAGATTAGTAGAAATTATTAGAAGAACTGTGCGAGGTGGTTTGACCAACGGGGACTTGGAAGGAGTGAATAGGAGTCTGTTTGCTCGGGAAATAAGGATGGCTCAGAATCCACCTAAGTTTAAGCTACCTAGCGTGGAGGTATATGATGGTAAGGCAGACCCAACTGATCACTTGATGAGATACACCAGACACATGGAGGTGCTGGGAGCATTGGAGGAAGTGATGGCCCGATGCTTCCCTTTGTATCTGACGGACTTAGCTGCAATGTGGTTTAGGCAGCTGAGAGAAGGATCTATCAGGACTTGGAGAGAATTGGTGGAAAAGTTTTTGGGACAGTTTCGGGTTCACGTCAAGAGGCCGAAGAATGTGATGACATTGACATCGGTGAAGCAAAGGATGGATGAATCGCTTAGAGCTTTTCTAACTCGATTCAGTGCGGCAGTCGCTTTGGTGGATCGGCCTGATCCATCGATGGTTTTAATGGCAGCAGTATCAGGAGTCAGGGAGGACTCGGATTTCAAGGTATCTCTGATATGAGATCCCCCACAAGATCTCGATGAATTCTTTCACGAGGCAGAAAGGTTCCTTCGGCAGGAAGATGCGAGTACGGATTTAAAGGTGAAAAGGGTTAATGCAACTCAGGATGTAGGACCATCCAGCAAAGGTTTGGATAAAGACAAAGGGAAAAGGAAGTTAGATGATGATTCTAGAAACGCTAGGAAGCGATGGAAGGATCCAAAGTTTTCCACATACACAGGATTGAACGAGACACTGGAGCAGATATACCTGGATACTCGGAATCGCCTTCCTTACCGGAGGCCAACTAGGAGAGAACCATCAGAACGGGAAAGGACATCGGGAAGGCACTGCCTCTTCCATGATTTAGATGGACATGATACCAACACCTACAGGCACTTAAAGGATATAATCGAGGAGCATGTAAGGAATGGACAGTTACAGCAATATGTCGGAACTCGGAATGCAACGGTGGAGCAGGAGCAACCACCGACCACCTCACACCGTGATGATGTGAGGCCCAGGGATGATGGTCGATTGATCATCCATTGACCAGGGTAATATGGAATAAGTAACAAGCTACTTGCAAACGGCAAAGTCATTTACACATGTACAGGGACAGAGATAGCCCCTAGGCATGCTCTGAACGATGATAAACCGGGATGCTATGGTTTCTGAAATTTATTCTTCGCTTTTGATTGGACACTGCTTTTCTTTCTGGATTCGGTTTTGGAGTTTGAATTGAACTCCTGGTTTTGCTTGTTTTTTGGTTTGAATTTTCCTTTGGTTGATTTTTTTCGGTTTTGGATGCTGGTTTGGATTTCTAATTCTTTGGTGTTGATTTGGATTTTTGGGATTTGGATTCTGGATTGGATTTTGATTTGAATTATTATTATCTGGTTTTTGATAAACGGTCGTCGGGTATGGATTATGCCTGGCAAGGGGTGAGTCACTTTGCCCGAACGTGGTAAATTGGCTCATTCAGGTCATCAAGTATGGACTATGCTTGGCAAGGGTCCGGAGTGACCAGGATTCAGCCTAGGACTTAGGCCCTGTATTATCAACCGTTATTTTCAGGTCGTTGAGTATGGACTATGCTCAACAAGGGTCCGAAGAGACCAGGATTCAGCTTAGGACTTAAGCCATGGCTTCGCACAGCGTCCAGGGACACTGGACCAAGGTCGTCAAGTGTGGATTACGCTTGGCAAGAACCCGGAGAGATTAGCTCAACGTCCAGGGACACTGGACCAAGGCCGTCATGTGTGGATTACGCTCGACAAGAACACGATGAGGCTAGCTTAACATCCAGGGACACTGGATCACGGTCGTCAGGTGTAGATTGCGCTTGGCAAGAGCCCGGAGAGGTTATGCATTTGGATATCGACCCAGAGAGGTCCTGGATTCGGTTATTGTCTATTGGATAAGGATGGTTTGGAACTCGGTTGTCGAGTTCGGATGGACATGGAATTGGCTCAAGCTTTGGTTATTGGATTTGGAATTGGATATCGACTTGAAGCAGTCAAGGATGATATACTCTGGCAATATGGTTATGGACTTCGGATAGTGGATTCGGAATTATTCAAAACATGCCTTGTTATCACAAGGCATGTTTTAGGGGGCAGAGTGTTATCCCATTTTTGGTCAAAACTGGAATATCAACAAATTGGAAAGGAATTATGGATATCAGGATTGGAGATCGGTTGGAATCAAGGCTACGATCGATATCGTCAAAATTTGGTTGAACTCCGATCGGGATGAAACTAGTTAGAAATGATGATAAGGACTGGAAAGGCTGTGTTTCAAATTTCAGGATAATCGGAGTTTGTATGGAGGAGTTATGGTCGATTCAGGGTAGGAGAAGTATGCTATTCGAAACCATCGAGGGGGTCAAGGTGGTGCTTGGTTCGAATCCATCGATCGAGGGCAAGGCACAGGGATGGTTCGAATCGATACACTTCGTATCGATTGGTATGGATTCGGCTCTGAGAGGTTCGCATTAGGTGTTGGTTCGACTCGATAGTGTTCGTATCGGTTGAAGGCAAAACAGGGTGAAGGACCTCGAATCGATACACTTCGTATCGATTGGCATGGACGAGACTCGGTTACTTCGTATCGATCAAAAGGAAATATGGAGGTTCTTCGAATCGATTCCCTTCGTATCGATTAGGTCGGAATGGCTTCGAATAGATAGCATTCGTATCAATCAATAAGGATACGAACTCCGCGTTCGTATTGATCAGGTGGGAAAGGTCGATGGATCTTGGCTCGATGGCGGGATTTAAATAGAAAGGCGTATGGAGTTTACTACGAATCGATGTACTTCGCCTCGATGTAATATGACGGAATGGATGCGTGGATGTTCTTCGTAATCGATCAGTATTGGATCGATACGAAAGGGAAGTGTTTGGATTCTAGCTAAGTGGTTCGTACCAATCGTTTGTGAGTCAATGCAAGGAAAGCATTCAGGAAGGATACGTTGGGAGTCGGCTTTGTGGATTTGAAGCAATGGGTTTGAAGAAGAGGGATTCGAAGCAATGGATTCGGAGGAGGTGGATTCGAAGCATGGGTTCGAACCAGGCAGAGCGCACGAAGCCTTGATCTCGAATCTGTTATCTTCCAGACCGCTGGTCCAAATGCAATAAATTTTTTACAGGAGCTTACATACATGTTGAAGAATGTTCACACCAAATTTCAGCTCAATTGGATGGTTTCTTGATCGATTCGAACCTTACTTCGAATCGATCCCAAAGTGGGCCCGGATCTCCAGGTTTCGGCCGTGTGGGCCCCCTCACGTGCTAGAAGCGGTCTACCGGATTTTTAGGAGAAATATCAGTCTCCTACACCTATATATAGAGCCCCTGGTCATTCAGAAAAAGGGTCGAAGAATTTGGAGAGAGAAAGCACGCCCGGACGCTGCCACAATCATTCCATATCATCATTGCTGCTATTTATTTCAAGTTTTGGACTTTGTAACTGCTGTAATCATCTGTAATCATCAAGTATAATCAATAAAAGGAAAAGAAACTTTGGAGTGGACATAGGCCGGAGATAGCCGAACCACTATAAAACTTGTGTCTCTGTTCTTTACTTTTGGATTGCTGTTTAATATTTGCTGAGATCCGAGATTTGTGTTTGAATATTATTGATTTATATTCATACACTGGTGCTTTCACGGTATTCGGGGTTTGTGACCAATTTTGGCGCAAACAATTACTTTATTAATATGTCCTTAAGAATATTTTATTACTGTTTAAAGTTAATTAATATTTAATTAAAATGTTGCAATTTTGTTGTGATTATTTAATTAAAGTTATTCAATTTTATAAGTTTAAATTATTTAATTATATTTTAAAGTAAACTAATTACTATATTCATAATGTCTAAAATTAATTAATAATTATATTAAAATGTTTGAAGTTAATTAATTGATTATTTATTTATTTATATTGATTTAGTGCTAAAGTTTGAGTATAATAATACTATTTAAAGTTAATCTAATTTATTATTAAGTGTAGTATAAAGTTATTAGTTTGAAAGATTTAAAGATAATTACACATGGAATGTTAAATAATAACTTGGTTGTTAAAGGTGGTTTAAATAATCGATTATTATCAAAGGAACATTACTAATTAAAGTTCATATAGGGATGTAACGACCCATAATTTTCGATAATTAAAAATATTGAATTTAATAAGGTTTTGTAATTTAATATTGGAGGAGATAAAAAATTTGTGATTTATTAATGGGAATAATAACTAGAATGAAATGTAACAATGTTAATATAAATTAATTATTAACATTTTAATGAAATTCCAATTAATTGAAATGATTTAAATGTTATACTTGGTTATAAATTAAATATAAGGAAATAAATGTAAATGTTGTATTAATTAATGAAATAGTATGTAAACAATGGTAATTGCATAAAAATTAGTGTTGTGTAAATAATTATAACATTTGTGTAGACATTATCGAAGGAACATTACTAATTAAAGTTCATATAGGGATGTAACGACCCGTAATTTTCGATAATTAAAAATATTGAATTTAATAAGATTTTGTAATTCAATATTGGAGGAGATAAAAAAATTGTGATTTATTAATGGGAATAATAACTAGAATGAAATGTAACAATGTTAATATAAATTAATTTTTAACATTTTAATGAAATTCCAATTAATTGAAATGATTTAAATGTTATACTTGGTTATAAATTAAATATAAGGAAATAAATGTAAATGTTGTATTAATTAATGAAATAGTATGTAAATAATGGTAATTGCATAAAAATTAGTGTTGTGTAAATAATTATTACATTTGTGTAGACAGTTAACTTATAAATGTGGTTAAATTATGCTTAAAGTGACAATTGATATTTCTTACCTATTTGTTTAACTTGTTGAAATCAAATTAGAAATAAATTGCGATAAATGTAATTAAATATAGCATTAATATGAATTAAGATGATGACTGAAGAATATTAATGGAATAAGATAAAACCAATGTTGATTATATACATAGAGTACTGAATGATTTAATATAAATGTTGAAATGAAGTTTGATAAATTTATGGGAATTTAAATTATAATAATTGAATTTATTGAAATTAAATGTAGATAAATATTAGTTAATGAAAATTAAGATGATAACTGTAAAATATTAGTGTAATAAGATATAAACAAATGCTAATTATAGCCATAAGATGAGAACTGATTGAATAACAAGATAAAAAGGCAAATAAACGGATTTATTGGAATTTAAAGTAATAACCACTGTATTTATTTCAATTGAAATTAAACACTGTACTTCATTGAAAAATTAACATTAAATATATATGTAAATTTGTTTTAAATTATTGTAAATGTCCAAGTAATCAAAAATGATGAAAATTGTTAGTTATAAAATTTTAAATTAAAGAGTGATTTAATCAATTTAATAATAATTTGTTTAATTAGTATGAAAATGGCAGTTTTGGCCAATGTCTCGGATTTTGATGAAACTAATTTCATCGGATCCGTAACAGTGAATTATTGAAAGGTATCAAGTTTCGTAGCGATCAGACTTGTCGTTTGATCGTACGGACTCGAAACGCGCTGAAATCAATTTAATTGAAATTAATTTGAAATCAGCTGATTTTAAAGCTAACTTCTTCATACGATGGAATTAGGACTTGAAATCTATTCCATTGAGTTTAAAATTATCGATAACATCTATTTTGATATATGCGATGAACTACTTTCATTTCGAGGTCAGAATGGGCTTTTGGTGTCGCGTAGTCGTTTCGATCTGTTCATTCATCCTTATCGGGCCTTGTCTATAAATAGCCTTTGTTTCTCAAACCCTAGCAGACTTTCTGATTTCTATACGTATAATTCTATCTGTTCCTTCCCTCTTCCTCAATGGCAGAAACCAAAATTCCTAAATCCAAACCCTAATTTCAAATTTGCAAATTCGAATCAAAAATTCAAACTCCACCAAACTATGTCAATTATACATCGTTGGAAATCTCTCGACAAGCGTAATCCACTGCTCCTACTCGTTTTTTGATTCCAATCATCATTTTTCTTGAATTTGCGAATCAATTCCTGCTGTCCGTATTAGGTTTTGACGATCCAGCGGTAGATTGTCGCCCGATCGACTATCGGGAAGTGGCGTTGGGAAGACGTCGTCGAGCTGAGTGCATCTATGGGTTTAATCATCTCGAAGAGGGTCGGCGTTGACCAGAATCATGCCTAAAGCACGGTGGTGGCGGACGTGGAGGAGGGCGCCGGAGTTGTGCGCGTGGGGCTAGGAAGGAGTGGCGAGCAAGGCAAGGCCAGTGGAATGGTCGGATCTTGGTGATAGTGCCTGTAATTGTAACGAACTGCCTTTTTGGACGTTTTAGGCAGACGCACATGCCCGACTTAACCATACAAAAGGGCAGATTGTTATTGGAGTAAATAAGAAAAAAAGCAGAGGAAAAGAAAAACATACAGAATCTCATGGCGGAATGACAAAATATAATAATCAAATAATAGTTCATAAAGCTGTTTTGTAAATACATTTGATCATACTTATACAACAAAGAACCAAAGTTACACGTATCAGAGATAAATTAATAACTAAATGCAGCGGAACAACTTGATGCAGCGGAATATAATACTAGTACAGATCTTCGTCTTTGTCCTCCCGAAATAAGGTCTTCAAC
The DNA here is from genome assembly GCA_030765085.1 of Allium cepa. Classification (NCBI taxonomy): domain Eukaryota; kingdom Viridiplantae; phylum Streptophyta; class Magnoliopsida; order Asparagales; family Amaryllidaceae; genus Allium; species Allium cepa. The sequence goes on from CM060941.1 coordinate 707,497,331, forward strand.
CTTGAAATGCTCAGGCTGACCCAAGAGAATTGAAAAGACAAAACACTCGAGTCAAAACTAAAAGATCTTGTGTAAGTTAAATCGATGGTACATATGAGTGTGACGGCGTCAGAGATGTTTACGGGGTTTGACACCTCCTATCCAGTGTCTAATATAGGTGCAGTAACTTAAGAGATGTTCGGGATTATGATTTCCCAAGGATCCGTTAAACTATCTACTATGTAGTACAATATGCTATTATAATATGTCTACAGTAAACTAAAAATATTAAAATAGCGTTAAGGCATTACCCATATCCCTCTTAACATATTTTATATATTCCAATACTCCATACATTACCGTAAGGTAATCAGTAAGCTGGAGATTTACCCAGAGGGCACCCCATAGGTATGGTACAAAAAAACTCGTAGAAGGCGCTCTAGGGCATGTGAACACGACACTCGAGGCAATGCCATGGTAGATATACCAATTGTGGATCTGAACTGGTGGTAACGCATAGCAGCTACTACCACCCACCTCGAACACACTCCCAAATCAATATCAAGGGCGGCCACTGAATCAATCACGAAGTAATAGAATGGTATCGAAGAAATGTACCCGATAGGAGGAATGACCTCATTTGGCCCGGCATGGCTTCTGTTTTAGTCACATCTAAGCTGACTCACGGGGGTCAGGGTCACATCATACCTCATACAGAAATCGTTCACCAAACCATCCTACTTCATTTATAGAATCTCTACCACGTACACAGTTGTTAAAGTGGTTTTCGGTATTGGTAGCGAGTATGACAATATCTGATCTCGGTCTCTTTAACATCCAATCGCTTATTACACACCAGATGGTTCTTTTACGTTTCAAAAATCATTTCATATTGATATCAAAATATCATATTTAATTCAAACCATATTACTTTCGAAATTATATTCACTTTTAAAAAACATATTTTCAAAAAAAAATTACAACCCTCATTTCCAAACCTCATATTTATATCCAATTTGTAATTTAAATCCCAACTTAGGTTATAATATCATTTAACCATGTTCACTTTAAAATCGAGGATTTAAAAATATTAAAACATCCACCTCATTTAGTTTGAATTTAGAAAATAGCTTGGATAGTTATAAATAGTTTTAAAGGTTTGACATAGTTAAAATAAATTTTATATAGTTAAAGTATTCTAAAATATTCAAATAGATTAAAGATAGTTTTAAATTGATTTAAGATAGTTAAATAGATTTAAAATAAATTAAATGTAATTAAAATATATTATATAGCTTTAAAATAGATTAATTAGGTTTAAAATATTTATATGGTTTAATTTATCTATAATTAAATTAAATTTGTTTAAATAGGTTAAAATAATTTATATAGTTAGTATAGGTTAAAATAGTTTAATAATTTGAAGATGTTAATAATTAGAAAATGTTAATAATTATAAATTTAAAATAGCATACTTTTAACAGTTTACATTAAAATATGAATTTGAAGTTAATATCAATTTAAACCATTAGTTTCTTTTCAACACATCTGAACCATTTAAATTTCCAAACCAACAAAACCCAATTCCAACCTTTAAATTTAAATTCTCAACAAACTATTGAATTTCATATCGTTTCAATCCATGTTCAAAATATCAATTCGAATTATTGCAATTTCAAAATATTTCAAAGTTATATTTCAACAAATTCCAATAACTCAATTTTCGATAAATTTTACTTATACTTCAAATTCAATTTAATTTCTTTAAACAATTCCTTTAAATCAATTCCAATTCTTTTACATAAACCTGAATTATGATTATTATTCAATTCATATAAAACAAATTTTGTTTCAAAGTATCATTTAACTGGATTCAAAAACTTAGTATTTTAAAATCATTAAATTTAACCAATCTGGTGTCCGTATATAATTCTCTACCCTATGGTCAAGTGATACGGATATTTATCATTTCAATCCCAGTTAATTTATATTTACGGATATATATCATTTCAATCCGCGGTCCCAAGTAAATATAATAATCCATAAAATCGTTCAAGTCTCTCATTTCAACTCTTAACGATTTTTCCCTAATCTATAGATCGTTCGGGTATATATCATTTCAACCCATAGTGATTTTCATAATAATAACTAAAGGAACTTGCAGAGTGGTAAAATTTTATAAATCAAACATAACACCCAATCAACCAATATCAACAACCAAACATTCTTCATAATCATCATTCAAATCAATCAATACATATCAGCAATTAACTAATTATCAATAACAGGTATTTAGCTGGAAAATTTAAATTCAATTATAAATTAAATAGCGATTTGATTCAAGTAAATTCAACTAATTAAGATGACGATTTAAAATATACCTACCAACCATAAATAAATTTCTAATCACATCATAAATTTAATTTAACAATCATAAGATAGAAGTTGTGAGTGGGTCAAATCGCTCACCTTCGATTTTAAATCGAATTAAAATCCAATTTAGGCCCAAAATTCAAACAGTCTCAGAATTCGTCCAAACCTGTGTCAAAATGCAAAGAATTTCAATATGATCCTGGCAAAACAAACCGCACATGAATCGGAGCTCGTATGAAAAAGTTATTCGAGTGAAATGACTAGTGAACCCCTCCGATGAACCCCACTCGACCATCTCTCCGCAATGGTACCAACGAATTGACGACCGGTTGATGATCATTAAACACCTATTTGGATGGCCGAAACTTAATCACCCAGTTTCGGCCACACAACAACCCAGATCGAAAAACAAACCATAAATTTGACTTACGCTCGTCGAGAGCTTTAAATCAATTATAATTCGATAGGGTTTGAGGAATTTCAATTTTTGACTTGAAATTTGCTTTGAAATTGAATTGGGAATTGGTTTTTTTTTTTAGTTTGTCTGCCATTGGAATGATGAGTTAAGAAGGAAATGTACGTACAGAAAAATGAAAACAAGAAGTAGCTAGGGTTTATAAAGGGCTATTTAAGGGCAAAGCTGAAAACAGAAAGAATGGACAAGATTGATTTACACGTTCAACGATAAATGACCCAGAAAGCCCGTTCTGTCTTCGGAACAAAAATGGATCATCCCATATATCAAAATAGATGTTTTAAATATTTTTAAACTCAATGGAACATGTTTCAAGTCCAAATTCTATCGTATAAAGAAGTTATGTTAAAATCAGCTTATTTCAAATTGATTTCAATTTAAATTGATTTATAGGCGTTTTGAGCCCTTACGATCAAACGACAAGTTCGATTGTTACGAAACTTGAAATCCTACAATAATTCACTATTATGGATCCGATGAAACTAGTTTTGTCGAAATCCGAGTTAGTGGCCAAAATGGCTAAATTTCAGTTAATTAAATAAATTAATATTAAATTAATTAAATCACTTTTTCAATTCAAATTTAATTAATTACAATTTCTATCATTTTGGCTTACTTAGTAATTTATAGATCCTTTATAACAAATTTCTATATCAATTTATTATAGAATATTGCATAATTTCCAGTGTTAAATTTCAATTTCTATAAGTTTAGAAATTCTAAATTAAATTTCCAATAAATTCATTTATTTGATTTTCAATCCTGTTATTAAATCAATTATCATCTTATGGATATGATTAACATGGATTATATCTTATCATACTAATATTTTCTAATTCATCTTAATTTTAATTAACATAATACTTAATTACATTTAATTGTAATAAATCCAATTTTATAATTTAAATTCCAAAAATTGATTAAATTTGATTTCTGTCTTTATATTTAGTCAATTATTACCTTATGAATATAATTTCACCTCTATTCCTCTTATTACATTCACAATTTACAGTCTATTGTCTTAACTCACATTAATGTAACATTTAATTTCATTTAATTATAATAAATTTCCAATTAATTTAACAGGCTAAATAAATAGGTAACATATAATAATTGTTACCATTAACTCTTAATCACACTTATAAGGGTTCGTTATTTACAATCAAATATTATAATTACTTACATAATATTGATTTTATTCAATTACCATTTATTATACACTAGTTCATTAGTTAATTAAATATTTACATATGTGTTCATATATTCATTTTATAATCAAGTATAACATCAAGCCACTTTAATTAATTGGAATTTCATTCAAATTGTTAATGATTAACTTTAATTAACATTTTTACGTTTCATTTTAGTTATCGTTTAATTAAATAAATTAAAAATTTTATTTTTTCCAATATTTAATCATAAAAATCTTTTTAAATTAACTATTTAATTATCAAAAATTATGGGTCGTTACACTGTAGCGGCGGTTTTGGCCGAGAAAGGGTGGTGGATGTGGTCTCGAGCATGTTCACATACGCGAGGTGATGAGCAGTGTTCTAGCTTGGTGATGTGGTAACGTTTGATTCGTTTATACTTTATTTAATTTAACTTTAAATTTTGAATGTTCTAACTCGAATAACTTTTTCATACGAGCTCGGATTTGGACTGGTTTATTCCACTAGGATCATATTGAAATTCCGAACATTATGGAATTAGTTTGGACGAATTTTGAAATATTGAAATTGAAGCCTTATTTTAAATTTCAAACCGATTCGAAATCAATAGTGAGTGTTTTAACTCACTCACAATTACTAAATTATCTTAGGTTCATTAAGTTAAATTTATGATGTGATTTGGAATTTATTGGTTGATGTTTGGTATATTTAAATTGTCATTCTAGTTAAATTTGATTTTTATTGCATTTATTCATCGTTTAATTTAATATTGAATTTAATTACCAATTTAATACCTGTTAATGATAATCAGTTATCTATTGATGTTTATTGGTTGATTTGAACGATGATTGTGATGATGTTTGATTATTGATATTGGATGACTGGATGTATATTTTATATTGTTATAACACTGCAAGTTCCCTATGGGTTGAAATGATACATACTCGAATGATCATATAGAAAATGGGAAAATCGTTATGGGTTGAAATGATAAACCCAAGCGATTTTCATTGAAATAAATTTTGGGATTGCGGGGTGAAATGATATATACCTGCAAATACGAAATATGCGGATTGAAATGATAAATATCTGTCTCACTTGACCATAGGATAGAAAACTATATATGGACACCGGATCGGTCAAATTAAATGATTTAAATCCTAAATTTTTGAATCAGCTATATGATATTTTGAAATAAAAGTTTAATTTATATAGAATGAAATATTATTGGAAATCCGATTTTTAAATGTGAAATTGGAATTGGTTTAAATGAATTGTTTAAAGGACTTAATTTTAATTTGGAAGCTGGACATAGTCCATGTGAAGACCCGTAAATCCATACTCCTTGAATATACACTAATGTCCATAGATTAACTCAAGATGAACCGAAATACGAATTATCAATTTTTAAGAAAAAGAAAAAGGATAGAAGAAGAGAGAAAAGATAGAAAAGATAGCGAAAAGATAATAGAAAATAGAACGGAATAGAAGACAACAGAACAACATCAGAATCTCACAATTCGCAGCGGAACAACATATAATAATAAATGAATAATCTTTAAACAAAGAACTATATCAGTTATTACATTACATCACATTTCATTTCATTACATCATCAGAGTGTACAACAACAACAACAATAAACAATGCAGCGGAAAAAGAAATACTATATAGTAGTAATACGCTATGCCATCCATCTTGCCTCCTGCAACTCCTGAATATCCAGAATATCCTGATAAACCTAACTCTTAACTGCCCGTGTGGAAATTGGTGGGCACCCAGAGTTTAGGAAGGAAAACAATAAACTCCAAGTCAGTCATGTGACTGGTGTGAGAACTCAAAACAGTTTATTTTTCTTTAAAATCAAAATAGAGGAATATTTTTAAAGTCAATTCGCAATGCTTTTAAAAATGAGACTACCATAAGGCCTCCCGCACACACACACAATGCAAACGCAGAATCGGAGGAGATTTCTCCTTATGATAGTCAAAGATGCTTGATACGTATTAAAAAGAACATTTGATATTATTACTAGTGCATAGTGTAGGAAAATATTTCGAAAGTAGAATATAAATCTTAGCCAACATACGACCATTATCGTATGCCTACTATATCTACCATCTAAACAGTTGTGACCACCATAAGTAAATGGCAGGTTCTACAACTAATACCGTACAAGGTTTCGTATTGTTTCTTTGGATTTCCAACGAATGATCATGCCAAGGAACTTCCCATTGCCACATGGAAACGCCTCTGGATGGACGTCCCCGAGAACCAAATCGGATCTCTACCAACACAAGGCCGGGTTACCCCTAACTGAGTAACAACTGACCGAATATGCCATCCACCGGTCCTTTGGGACCTTTCACCGAGCGCTCGCAATCAATTCACACAATCATAAAGTGTTTTCAACATGAGTAAATATCTGGGCTCCATACCATGATACCACCCTTTTCCAGAAGGAAATGCACATATCCTAAAGGGCGCTAGTCCTCATAACCTTGCCACATCTTTCCTGTTTTGACCATTCCCGAGGTGTGAGGCTCGACGAAGTCACGTCCACAAAAACATACTTTATACAAAAGCCATGCTTTGGGTCAACAAATGATCATAGAAATGATCACCAGGATAGACGATCAAATAAATGATTCTATCACAAATAATCAACACAATGATCATTTCACAGCAACACTCAGCATGTCACATTACCAAATTGGGAATATATCGCTGATAACCTTCAACTACATAACCTCTGAGCTCGTACGTCTCAGAGAAGGGTGTTAAGCTAAAAGAATAAATTCTTCGCCACCAACAGAAATATATTTGAAAGAAATCTGCTTTATATCTCAATTTGTAATGTCAGACATACAATCCATACAAGTCTATTCCGGGCTCGAACAGAACCGAAGGCACTTACAAAGAAGTCCTTGCAATCCGGATAATCTCTAATCACGTCCGGACTTCCCATCATATAGGGAGTCTCTATACCGTAGCTACTCGGTGCAAAGACAATCGACGAGTTGTCCTTTCGCTTTCAAAAAGATCCGGTCTTCAACACCGGTCTTCAAATGCAATTCATAACGACGTATCACATATTCGGAATGGGTTATACGACCCCATGGTCCTTTCCCGGTTAACCCGAATAGTCAGCGCTTATTCAAAAATAAGTGTGGCATTCAAATTCAAACAAATCGCATCAATTACCCATTCAAAGGGAAATATTGATAGTCGGTTATTGAACTATCAATGGATATGCACAACATCACCAGATTCCAAATAATTTTCCAAATTATTTATTTTCCAAAATATCTTTACAAGATATATTATTTTCAATACTTCAAAAATAAATCAATATTTATTTTTAAACAAGTTCCCCTTTCTTTTATAAATTCCATAGTGAATTTATATTTCACAATATTTACTGATATACGATTTTTTCAATAGGTTTCAATATTCCTTTTCAATTTATCTTCAAAAAGATAAATTCTCAAAATATTCACTTTATATTGGAAAACATTTCCATACTTATTAAATAAGTAATTCACGAACCTATTTATTTTAAACACTCGAAAAATATTCAATATACTTAAATCGAGATTAAGTATATATTTCATTCTTTAAGGAAATCATTCTCTTAAACATATTTATTTGGGCCAAAACGAATGTTATGTAAAACATCGTTACGACAACCCAAAATCACTAGTATAGGGATTCGAAATTAAAATAGATATATAAATCCCAATACTATACAAAACATTTCCTTTCGGAAATCATTTACTATAACAATAGTATTATAGTCCACCATTTCCTTATATTTCTCGAAAACGTTTATTTCAACAATGAATGTTGAAATCTATGGTTTCGAATCTCAACACATTTAAAACATCGTTAGATCGTTTTAATTCAATTTAAAACATCATATTCAAAACAATTTCTTTAACATATTATTCACTATTCAAAAACGTGAATATACTTCGTTAACCAATTTCATCCTTTTATTCATTTTATTTCAAAGGATTATTCACAGTCAAAATGTGAATATAATTCTATTAATAAGTTTCAACAATTTACTTATCAAAATAAGTCGTTTGCGAATTTATAAAACAACGTTTATAAACTCCATTTCTATTTATTTTATAACAGCTTCCTTTTATAAATTCCTTTATTAACCTATTCGATTTATAACTCAATTATAAACTAAAGGTTCATATTATAAGTCAAATACTTATAAAACGATTATTTTACAAAATCGTTCTTTTAAACTTCATAATTATAAATCTTATAACTTATAAGATTCAATTATTTATCCAAATATATTCTTTAATAACTTCACAAAATTTTTAAATCTTACTATTTATAAATTTCATTTATAACTTCACCATTTATAATTTTATAAATTCCATTCACTTATGCAATCCATTTTCACTTCATTCAAACACTTATAAAAACTCGTTTTATAATTCAAATGTTTTAATTTATAAATATCAATTTATAAATCCTTTATAAAATCAATTTATACTATTATTTTAAAACATCTTTAATCTCCTTTAAAATTTCACCATTTTCTTGATTTATAAAATAATCAAATTTTATAAATCCTATTTTTAAACTTTTTATAATAAATTCCAAAATCCAATTTAATTATTTTATAAAATCATTAATCCATATTTCTCAAAAATCAATCTTTAACCGTATTTCTCAAAATCATAATTTTTATAACTTTAAAAATTATAACGTTTATTTATTTAAAATGGATCAGTTCCAAAAATATTTTATAAACGTATACTTTCAAAAATCACTTTAAAATCATTTTAAAATCCCAAAATTTGGTTCAATGATGCTACACACCAAATAGTCAATCATGACTACAGCGATATCATATATCGATATGAAAATCAATCAAATATCAAAATATCTGAAATCAAATAAATACTGTTGAGGAATCCAGTTGGATCCCTCCAACCTGTTTTCCTGCATCCACAAACATTAGCACAATACCAATTTCGCTCCAGTACGAAATTATCGCGGTATATGGGATTTAAAATATTATCCGCTTAATAGACGGCGCAATAGGGTCTCATCCGCTATACAAATGCGGGAAATCAATAACTCCAATATATACATATGCCAATATATATATATATATATATTGCTATTATATATAATACCAATTTCACTGTTTATGGAATATTCGCGGTATATGTTTTTAATAAATAACATCCGCTTACTAACGGCGCATAATGTCTATATTAACAATCAATAGATAACAATCATCATTCAAACATGCATTCAAATATTTTAAATCTAACTATTTAAAATAAAATCGAAACTGATTCGATTGAGTGAGAAGTTCTCACCTTGATTTCAATTTCGTTTTAGCGACTTATTTCGAATAAAATTAAACGGACGTTTAATTTTACACGAAATTTTCACTAACTCCAAACGACTCCAATCTAATTCCATCGCGTAGTGCTCCTCCATACAATTCCAACGCAACTGGTTTCGCGTGTTTTCGACCTCGTTTGAAAAAGATATGAATTTTCTAAGTTACACGAATTTTTTATAACTAAATTACAACTTAAATTTTATAATTTCAAACCCAAACTAACCCAGGCCGTGAGATCTCACCCCCCCCCCCCCCACATCATAGCCGTGCATTCCCTCCATCTCCCTCACGTCTCCTTCTACAGACAATAGTCGTGCAAAAGAACCCGTCATGCTCAAATTTAGGTTTTAATTTTTCTTCCGATTCGAGCGACATGAACACGATCAAGATACTCCATCTCGAAGCCCTTCACCTCCTCTATGCACGGCCTCAACCACCATGAGCTCGGCCACCCCTACACGTGCGCGAACCGAGAACACACGGCCACGAACGCACCCCCTAGCTCCCTCTACGTCGCGCCATACCCCATCATCACCGTATAGATCTTTAGCTCTCACTTAGATCTACATCTTTCATGTTGGAAGTTTTTGAAATCATTGAGTGGATTGGGAGAGATTGAGGGGAGAAAGTAGGTGATTTTCGGCCATTCATTAGGGAGGTGGCGGCTGCAAACGTTTAGGGTTAGGGTTTTTTTTTTTTTTGAGTGAGGGGGCTATTTATAGGAAATCGACGAAACACTATTCATTCCGGAAATTCCAAACTCCGATTTACGTGCCGTAACCAGCGCTTCTAGGGTTTACCCTGCATTCCGGACACAATGGAAAAGGTTTCGAAAGCTAATTCGGACATCTGTGCGAGTTATGGCAATAAACGTTCAATTTAAATTAAACCGATTTAAACGATTTTCTAGGCGTTTTAATTCGTACCGGACAAACGGTAAATCCAGTTGACACGAAATTTGAAACCTTATAATAATATCACATTATGGATCCGATGAAACTAGTTTCGTCGAAATCCGAGACTTTTTGAAAAATGGCTATTTTAACTCGCTAAATTAATATTAAAAATAATTCGATGCGTTTCGAGCTGCCACGATCAAATGATAACTCCGATTGCTACGAAAATTGAAATCCGATAATAACTAATTATTACGGATCTAATGGAACTGGTTTCGTTCAATTCTGAGACTGTTCAAAAATTGACTATTTTCACTAGTCGATTTTAATATTAAAATATTCAATTTTCACCAATTAACTTTTAATTCAATTTTAAAAGTTCTAAAATATCATTCTAACTCCAATATGATAAAATAAAATTTTACAAATCATTTTCAATCATATTTAACTCAATTTTCAATTATTTCCATAATTTAACATATTAAATTATCGATTTAATTATCCAATTAAATCCAATTATTCGAAATAAAAAATTTATTAGACTTATAAACTCACTTATTAATATTTAAAATTAATTAAATATTCAAATTTAAATTAATTAAAATTCTGGGTCGTTACAATCTTCCCCCTTTAAAAGAATTTCGTCCTCGAAATTATCAAGTAAGAAAAATTACAGAATCTATTAACTTTCCAAAAATACATAGTTAAACTTCTTACAAATCTTTACTAAGTTTTCAAATCATACTTAGGTATATTTTCAAAAACAACTACTATTGTTTAACTTTCAACTCCAAATCAAAGTTATAGTTTTCAAAAAAATTCCAATTTTCTCAAATTTTTTCTAACGCCTTAAATTTTCGGAAAAATTCGCCATAGTCTCCTTTGCGCGGCTCGATCCGAAAGAAAAAATGACAGTATATATATCACAAATATACATCTCATCAAGTAATGAGGCATCCCGAAGGGAAAAAAGTATAAAAGTACGATATTTAATCCGAGATATGTACCTTATATTTTATTAGCGAGCATATACGACTAATATAGCGCGAAAGCGAGCTCCAAATGCGAAGCAAACGCAATCCGCACCTACTAATCACTCAACAAACAACATGAGAACATGCATGTAGACAATAGTATCAATATACAACATATAGTAACATAATAACTATATATGTTAACATAGCAAATGCAATAAAAGCAATATATATTCAACCATCAACCAACTATCATCCATAACCGATAATTATTCATTCATATTCTCATTAATATTCAATGAAATAGGTTTTCAATTTAATCACATTTGATTCATTAACAGTGGATGTTTCTAACATTTATTTTCAATTAGTTTATATTCACTAATTCATATTCAAGTTGGTTCACTTCCAAATCAAATTCAATTCTATTTAAGATTCACTTAACTTCCAATTGAATTCCAATTACTTTAGCTTCCAATTTCATTAACTCAATTTCATTAACACTTAATGAATTATATACAATCAACTAACAATCATATATCAACCAATGTATATTAATTACAACCAAATTACTTTGCTTTCAATTGGTTTAATTAATTGATTTTTATTCAACTATTCAACTTTCAATAACATTACATTTTAATGAATTAACACTTACACTTACATTCATTATTTCATATCAACTTAATTCACATTCATTTGATTAACATTTAATCCATTCATTCAATTCAATTGGTAATTCATTTAACCATTTCAAGTTGAACTTCATTTACATAATCTAAGTTCATATCTATCACTTAACTTTATTAATTTACTTTGATATCAATATCAACTTCACTCAACATCTCGTAAGTTATACTTCATTTAACTTTAAATTCATTTTTATTTACAACTCACATTCATAAATATATCCATATAGTTTCACTTCTTATATATATAAGTTTATTTCACAATTGTAAATCACTTTAATTATAATTCAATTCTTATAATTCTTTTTACTTATACAATTATTCTTTTATTTAGATTATTCAAACAACTAAACAATCAAACAATCAACTTATATACTTTAATAATTCTGAAAAATTATTTCTTTATATATAAAATATAATCAAGGTAAAATTATTTCATTTACCCAATTTAAAACAATACTGTGTCGAATTGTTCTATTCAAGTGTTTAGAAACCCCTTCGGCATAGTTGTCGAGACCACGCTGACGAAGGTTCATATGCCACTCAATAAACCAATCATCACAATATAAAACAATTTTATATATTCACTAACAAATACGCTCTCATAGCTATTATTACACTCAAACTCATTCTAGAGTACTACTGACTCTATCTCTAATGAGTAATACCCAACAGAACCATGGTTGTCGCTTAACCATATGCTCTGATACCACCTGTGAAGACCCGTAAATCCATACTCCTTGAATATACACTAATCTCCATAGATTAACTCAAGATGAACCGAAATACGAATTATCAATTTTTAAGAAAAAGAAAAAGGATAGAAGAAGAGAGAAAAGATAGAAAAGATAGCGAAAAGAAAATAGAAAATAGAACGGAACAAAAGACAACAGAACAACATCAGAATCTCACAATTCGCAGCGGAACAACATATAATAATAAATGAATAATCTTTAAACAAAGAACTATATCAGTTATTACATTACATCACATTTCATTTCATTACATCATCAGAGTGTACAACAACAACAACAACAATAAACAATACAGCGGAAAAAGAAATATTATACAGTAGTAATACGCTATGCCATCCATCTTGCCTCCTACAACTCCTGAATATCCAGAATATCCTGATAAACCTAACTCTTAACTGCCCGTGTGGAAATTGGTGGGCACCCAGAGTTTAGGAAGGAAAACAATAAACTCCAAGTCAGTCATGTGACTGGTGTGAGAACTCAAAACAGTTTATTTTTCTTCAAAATCAAAATAGAGAAATATTTTTAAAGTCAATTCGCAATGCTTTTAAAAATGAGACTACCATAAGGCCTCCCGCACACACACACAATGCAAACGCAGAATCGGAGGAGATTTCTCCTTATGATAGTCAAAGATGCTTGATACGTATTAAAAAGAACATTTGATATTATTACTAGTGCATAGTGTAGGAAAATATTTCGAAAGTAGAATATAAATCTTAGCCAACATACGACCATTATCGTATGCCTACTATAGCTACCATCTAAACAGTGGTGACCACCATAAGTAAATGGCAGGTTCTACAACTAATACCGTACAAGGTTTCGTATTGTTTCTTTGGATTTCCAACGAATGATCAGGCCAAGGAACTTCCCATTGCCACATGGAAACGCCTCTGGATGGACGTCCCCGAGAACCAAACCGGATCTCTACCAACACAAGGCCGGGTTACCCCTAACTGAGTAACAACTGACCGAATACGCCATCCCCCGGTCCTTTGGGACCTTTCACCGAGCGCTCGCAATCAATTCACACAATCATAAAGTGTTTTCAACATGAGTAAATATCTGGGCTCCATACCATGATACCACCCTTTTCCAGAAGGAAATGCACATATCCTAAAGGGCGCTACCCCTCATAACCTTGCCGCATCTTTCCTGTTTTGACCATTCCCGAGGTGTGAGGCTCGACGAAGTCACGTCCACAAAAACATACTTTATACAAAAGCCATGCTTTGGGTCAACAAATGATCATAGAAATGATCACCAGGATAGACGATCAAATAAATGATCTTATCACAAATAATCAACACAATGATCATTTCACAGCAACACTCAGCATGTCACATTACCAAATTGGGAATATATCGCTGATAACCTTCAACTACATAACCTCTGAGCTCGTACGTCTCAGAGAAGGGTGTTAAGCTAAAAGAATAAATTCTTCGCCACCAACAGAAATATATTTGAAAGAAATCTGCTTTATATCTCAATTTGTAATGTCAGACATACATTCCATACAAGTCTGTTCCGGACTCGAACAGAACCGAAGGCACTTACAAAGAAGTCCTTGCAATCCGGATAATCTCTAATCACGTCCGGACTTCCAATCACATAGGGAGTCTCTATACCGTAGCTACTCGGTGCAAAGACAATCGACGAGTTGTCCTTTCGCTTTCAAAAAGATCCGGTCTTCAACACCGGTCTTCAAATGCAATTCATAACGACGTATCACATATTCGGAATGGGTTATACGACCCCATGGTCCTTTCCCGGTTAACCCGAATAGTGAGCGCTTATTCAAAAATAAGTGTGGCATTCAAATTCAAACAAATCGCATCAATTACCCATTCAAAGGGAAATATTGATAGTCGGTTATTGAACTATCAATGGATATGCACAACATCACCAGATTCCAAATAATTTTCCAAAATATTTATTTTCCAAAATATCTTTACAAGATATATTGTTTTCAATACTTCAAAAATAAATCAATATTTATTTTTAAACAAGTTCCCCTTTCTTTTATAAATTCCATAGTGAATTTATATTTCAAAATATCTACTGATATACGATTTTTCAACAGGTTTCAATATTCCTTTTCAATTTATCTTCAAAAAGATAAATTCTCAAAATATTCACTTTATATTGGAAAACATTTCCATACTTATTAAATAAGTAATTCACGAACCTATTTATTTTCGACACTCGGAAAATATTCAATATACTTAAATCGAGATTAAGTATATATTTCATTCTTTAAGGAAATCATTCTCTTAAACATATTTATTTGGGCCAAAACGAATGTTATGTAAAACATCGTTACGACAACCCAAAATCACTAGTATAGGGATTCGAAATTAAAATAGATATATAAATCCCAATACTATACATCAGGGAGGTGGCGGCTGCAAACGTTTAGGGTTAGGGTTTTTTTTTTTTTTTGAGTGAGGGGGCTATTTATAGGAAATCGACGAAACACTATTCATTCCGGAAATTCCGAACTCCGATTTACGTGCCGTAACCAGCGTTTCTAGGGTTTACCCTGCGTTCCGGACACAATGGAAAAGGTTTCGAAAGCTAATTCGGACATCTGTGCGAGTTATGGCAATAAACGTTCAATTTAAATTAAACCGATTTAAACGATTTTCTAGGCGTTTTAATTCGTACCGGACAAACGGTAAATCCAATTGACACGAAATTTGAAACCTTACAATAATATCTCATTACGGATCCGATGAAACTAGTTTCGTCGAAATCCGAGACTTTTTGAAAAATGGCTATTTTAACTCGCTAAATTAATATTAAAAATAATTCGATGCGTTTCGAGCTGCCACGATCAAATGATAACTCCGATTGCTACGAAAATTGAAATCCGATAATAACTAATTATTGCGGATCCAATGGAACTAGTTTCGTTCAATTCTGAGACTGTTCAAAAATTGACTATTTTCACTAGTCGATTTTGATATTAAAATATTCAATTTTCACCAATTAACTTTTAATTCGATTTTAAAAGTTCTAAAATATCATTCTAACTCCAATATGATAAAATAAAATTTTACAAATCATTTTCAATCATATTTAACTTAATTTTCAATTATTTCCATAATTTAACATATTAAATTATCGATTTAATTATCCAATTAAATCCAATTATTCGAAATAAAAAATTTATTAGACTTATAAATTCACTTATTAATATTTAAAATTAATTAAATATTCAAATTTAAATTAATTAAAATTCTGGGTCGTTACAGTCCAGATGTGTTGAAATGAAGGAAATAGTTCAATTCAATATTAATCTCATATTTATTATAATTAATATAAACAGTTTTGAAACATATTACTTTCAAATCATAATTATTAAGATTTCAAACTATTAAACTAATTTAAGCTATTTTGAACCAATTGAACTATTTTAATCAATTTAAACTAATTTAATTTATTTTAATCTAATTTAACCATTTTAAACTAATTAACCATTTTTAATTTATTTTAAACAATTTTAATTTAATTTAAACTATTTTAATTTATTTTAAAATATTTAATCAATTTTAATTCTATTTAATCTATTTTAAATTCATTTAATCAATTTAAAATCTAACTAATCCGCAATAAACCTATTTTATCTATTTTAAACCATTAAAAATATTTAAATCTATTTAAAGTATTTTTAATCTATTTTAAATTTATTAAATCCATTTTAAACCTATTTAACCTAATTTATATCTATTTAAAACTATGTTAAACTAATTAAAACATTTTTAACTATCTAAATTTTTTTTTAAATTTCTGATGGTGCAAAGTAAAAATGTTTATAATTAAAGCCTTGATTTTCAAAGCGGATAAGGTTAATAATGTTAAAACATAAGTTGGGATTTGAAATGATATTTGTTGATAAAACGACATATTTGAGTAAATATGATTATTTTGAAATGAGAATTTAACCTAATTGTGTATATGATTTCGGAAGTGATATGGTTTTGGGAATATGATATTTTGATATCAATATGAAATGGTTTTGGAAATGTAAAAGAATCATCCGTTGTGACATAAGCGTTTGGTTGTTAAAGAGAGAAAGGCCGGATATTGTCATAACAATCTGCCCTTTTGAATGGTTTGAGTCTGACGTGTGTGATTTACCGTCGATTTAAACCGTCTAAAAAGGCAGGTCGTTACAAAGGAGTTAGTTTAAAAACAAATGTTGTTATTTAAAAGAATTTTATAAATTAAAAACGGATCTTGGAATTGGAAAAGAGTTTTGTAAACGTTTCGGATATTTATAAAGAAATTATAAATGGTTTGACATTTATAAAGGAGATTGGTAAATTAAGTTGGTGATTTATAAAGAATTTATAAATAGATTTGGAGATCTATAAATGAGATATTTATAAGATAAAGGAGATTTAAGCAAGGAGATGGTTGTGTCATTTATATCTCCATTTAATATGATTTTGAATAAGAAATATTCCTAAGTGTTAGTGAATATGCTTATACCTTTTATAAGTATGTTAAAGTAGTTTTACCAAGTTTTTGAATGTAAGTTGGTTTGTGAATACGCTTATTCCATTGAGAAAAATATATGGTTATATTTTCCAAGCATAAAAAATATAGGGGTTTGTGAATACATTTATGTTGTCAAGATAAGTATATAGAAGTTATTTCCCAGGGTTTATAAAGTGATTTTATTAATAAAAGATTTATTTATAAGGCTTAGTGGTTTCCATGGGAAATGTGATCCTTGTTTGAGTGATTTTTAATTGATAGTTAAATAACCGACTACGAAAATCTGGACTAAAATGTAACTTTGAAATATCTAGGAGAAACACGGGAATTATAGGTTACAGTAACCATCGGTAGTGTTATACTGTACTTATAAACTCATTTCGTTCTCTAGAATAAATGATAAGGCAATCTGTCCACTAACGATTAGGAGGTGATCTACGATCTTATCTTTTGTCGGTTTATTTCCTAATGAACCAGAGTTGAGTTTACGGGAAACTATCAGAAGTTGTTTCGAAGGGACCGAGATCAAATATGTTATCCTAAACCCTATTCGATTCAACTGAAGAGTTTCAAAGTAAAGACATCTTGAATAGTATGGAATAGAGGACGAAGCTTTTGAAGTACAAAGCTACTTGCCACTAATCCTTAGGGTGATTCCAAAATGGGTGTAGTTGAGGTTGTGCCTTTGGATTCATTCATACCAAGAACGAACATGTTTGGATGAATGTTGACATTGCATTTCTTCTTGGAGGGCAGTGTTAGCATTCTAAGTAGGAAGTTCTATATAAAGGTAATCGTAGCCTCAAGCCTAATCAACCGAAAAATGACAAAAATCGGACATGCAGTGTGGCCAAATGGGTCGTACTCATTAGGGTATGGTCATTCCAAAAGTCTAGATCGATTACTATCTAGTTATGTATTCTTCAGTACCTAAAGTAGGGTAATCATATTCGGTACTACTAGTTAAGTGGTAGGCCAGTCCTGTGTGTTAGGGGTACAAGATGTTCTTGTCTGACCCCAGTGCATTTTATCTAGAGATGTACCATTGGAAGGTAGTTCCTTACCTTGTTATGGTATGGAATCTATTCTCCAATACATGCCTTTATAGTTTTAGATGTATCCAACTATGCTGGAACGTGATCTGCAAGCATTCCTACTATTTTAATATTTTACTTTCACCCCTAGACATTATTACAATATCACTGGATTTTCTAAAGAAAAAGTTTTGGTTATCGTAAGGTAAAAACCCATCAAAGTTTAAGTTCACTGTGGTCTTACGAGATATCTTTGTTTTTAAAAGATTTTGCAAGTTATAATAAATAAATTTCTGATAATTTGAGTTTCTCATCCTTATTTCCAAACTGACTCATACATTGTTTTTTCCTAAATGCTCGGGTCAACCGAGCATAATATAGATTTAGTTTGGATGCTTTGGAGCTTCAAGAGATGAGCTGGAGGCCCGGAGGAGTATTCACATGTATGGTTATTTTCTATTACATTTATTTTTTTATTTATCAGCAATTGTGAGGAATGGTTATTATAATTATCCAGCTGAAAAAGGGTAGTATACTCTAATTGATGTTTGTTTATACATATATTATAGTTTTTTGATGTAAAGATTTGTTGTATATTATTGATTATTCGTTCCACTATGAGATTCTATGTTGTTTAGTTCCGTTTTGTCTTCTTTCTTCTTTCTTTCCCTAATTATCCGCTTTTCGTTCAATTTGAGTGGGTCATATGTGGTTAATTGCCCGTTTAAATTGTACGGAAAGTAAGTCGTTACAATGTGGTATCAAAGTACAAGGTTAAGCAAGAACCTTGGCTTTAGTGGGGTAACTCATTACGAGATAAGCTAACGGAATGCCTTATTATAAGTTGAGTGTATATTTTGTTATCCCGCTTTTTGGCAAAGCCGTGATACCAAAAGATCGATCGAAAACGAAAGACAGTTCGTCTCAAGGATTGATTATACTCTGCTTCACTATGGATATCGTTGAATTTTGTCCGAGTCCAGATTGAGCTACAATTGATAGGACATGACAAGCAAAGCCATACAAGTCAGCATCTCAAATTTCAAGTCAATCCGAGTTCATATGCTCGAGTTATGATCGATTCAATCTAGAGGAAATGGCCCAGCGTTCGTATCCATCGCCGCTGTTCATTTCGTATCCATCATCGAACTCCGGTTCGAATCCATCAGTAGTTCGTATCGATCGATTTCGTATCGATCAGGGGTCCAGCGGCTTCGTATCTATCGAAGTGCCTCATTTCATATCGATGAACTTGGCCGTGTTCGAAACCATCGAGTTCATATCGATGGACTTCGTCTCCATCGGCAGAAAGCCCACTTCGCATCCATCAACTAAGGTAACGAATGCTGCTTCGCATCCATCATGGAAGCCTCTCTTCGTATCCATCTGGGCAGAGCAATTCGTATCCATCAGATCACCATCCTTCGTATCCATCGAAGGGCTCCAGTTCGCATCGATTGGCTTCGTATCCATAGAGAAGCTACATGGCTCGTATCCATCAAAGAAAGGCTTGTTCGTATCCATCGACCATCAGTGGTTCGAGTCCATCAATGATTACTATTCGAATCACTAGTGAAACACATGTTCGGAACCACCAAGTGACTTCTTGTTCGTATCCATCAACGCTTGTCTGTTTCGAACCTTTCACTGCCTCCTAGTTCGAAACCATCAGCAGATGGACCACGTCACAATGATTGCCTAGCATCAGCTTCGTATCCATCAACAGGGATGTCTACGAATCCATCGAACGTCCAGCTTCGTATCGATCATTCATCCCCAATTCGAATCCATCGAGTCAACAAGCCTAGGTGACGTGTCATCCCTCCATACAAACAAGCCGAGATATATGGAGTCGATGCGGTCAACTCGGAGCAAAGACCGGATCGAGGCGAAGATTGCGCTCCACGACATCACAAAGGCGCGTGCCACCATCGATTCTAAGCAATCGATTCGAAAGAATCGATTCGAACCAAACAGCAACCGAAGAATGCTCGATTCCTATCGACTATATCTCATGATCCACTGATCCAAATGCCATGAAATTTTCACAGGAGCTTGCATACATGCTAAAGAATGTCTCCACCAAATTTCAGCTCGATTAGACGTCATCTTGATCGATACGAAATGACTTCGTACGATCGCCAATCGAGTCGAAACTTCCTGAGGTTGGTCGCGTGGGCCCACTCACGTGCCAGAAAAGTCTCCCGAGATTTGAGCGAAGTATCAGCCTCCTACGTCTATAAATAGAGCCCCAGAGCCTACAGAAAAAGGATCTTTTGACTCTCAAGCGCCCAGACTCTGCCGGATCAAGATCTCCATCATCCTACATCATATTCTCGCTGTCAATTTTGAATTTCCAGTTGTAACTTGCTGTTGTTTGCTGTACTTGCTTGTAATCGTTGAAAGAGAAGCAATAAAACTGCAAAAAACTTCATAGTGGACGTAGGCAACACGCCGAACCACTCTAAATCGCTTGTCTACGCATTTACATTACTGTTCATTGGAGTTTTTGTTAGATAATCCTCATTTTTAGTTTATACTCTTCATTATTATCTCTTCAAAGACTCCCGAAGAGTGTTGTGACCAATTTTGGTGCAAACACTTTGGTGCTTTCATTGAGAAAACCCAGATTTTCTCCTGCTCTTTGGATCTGTCATCGATACCGGATTGAATAAATCTAGGAGAGAGATCCAGATCATCAAATCCAAGTTCCTTCCCTTCTATTCAGATTTGCATAAAGTCTAGGAAAGGAATTCAACCTTCGAGATGGTTAGCACAAGGACCACCTCTAACGCTATCAATCAAGAAGAACAGGATAGACAGAATCCTGCGCCGCTGCCTCCCTCTAACCAAGACGCTACTGGACACTCAGAACCATCAGGTCCGGTTACTAGGAAAGAGTTCCAGTTGCTACTCCAAGAGCTGACCCAGATTCGGCAACAACTAACAGAACAGCTACGCGCTAACGCCGAGCTGATTAACCAGCTGGATCGCCAGAAGCGAAGGAGATCCAAGAGAGATC
The DNA here is from genome assembly GCA_030765085.1 of Allium cepa. Taxonomy (NCBI): domain Eukaryota; kingdom Viridiplantae; phylum Streptophyta; class Magnoliopsida; order Asparagales; family Amaryllidaceae; genus Allium; species Allium cepa. Next base: position 707,518,595 of record CM060941.1, read on the forward strand.
ATGCTTCTCACTCCTCCAGCGAAAGTTCTTCATCTTCTGATTATCGTCATCAATCTTTACGACCCCGGCTAGATGGGAGTCACATACAAGCTGTTGGAAATCAACCGGCAATGACCATTGGACAACTGAGAGTTGGCCCATCGACCAGTTTCCAAACTGGGCCCTCCTCCCGAGGGGGTGCTGCTCCTCACTATACCACAGAATACCATGCCACTAACGTCGCGGTTGAACCAGGTGTCGATGCTCAAGACAGTCGAACCTGGACCATCGTCATCATGGACGTACTCCTGAACCATACGTCCTCGAGGACTATGAGCCAAGAAGGCAAGATTTAGACCGTCGACAGCATCCGGTCCAACCCCAGAATGTGGGATGCAATCATACTCCGACGCAAGCTGCACAGAACATACAAATGCCGGATATTCCGACCATGATACGTCAGATGATCCGTGAGAGCCAAGTTCTCATGAACGATGACTGGGGAATCTCCAGAAATCACACTCCTTTCACGGACGATATTCTTACTTCTGAACCCCCACGGCGATTCAGGATGCCAACTCTACTCACGTAGGAGGGAAACTCCAACCCCAACCAACATGTTCTGAAATACGAATGGTCGATGAGCGCTGCCAGAGCTGACGATGCAGTTAAATGTCGTAGTTTCCAATATCCTTGGGGGGCATCGCTACCATGTGGCTCAGTCGACTGCCACCACGATCTATTTCCTCCTTTGACGAATTGGCCACAAAATTCATCGAGCAATTCCGCATGCACGTCACAAGACCAAAAGACGTCAACACTCTGTCTAGCGTCACCCAAGCCCTTGGAGAGACGCTCAGACACTACTTAGAGAGATTCCACGCTGCATGTGCCGAAATTAGCAATTCGAACGATAACTCCATCCTTATGGCGTCGACTAAGGGGGTTGACCCCGATTCTGAATTTGGCAACTTGTTGGCTGGAAAACCCCCTGCATCGTTGGACCGTTTCCACGCCAAGGTGGCTCAATTCCTAAGAAGGGAAGATGCGAAACAGTTTAGGAAGCAAACTGATGCAGGGCCAAGCACTGAAGGGATCCAAAGCAATGTCGCGATCAAACGGTCTGGTGAGAGTTCTGGAAAAGTTCAGTTGAACCTTCAAAACAAACAAACTCAGCGAAAAGAGAACGTGAATCAAACCAGAAAACGAGATCAAAATCGTGGCCCACCGCGCAAGAATCCTATGTTTGATAGTTACACTCCTTTGAATACGTCACTGGGGAACTTGTATTTACAAACCTGTAATACAATTCAATACAAAAAACCTGCTCCAAGACCGTCGTTAGAGAGACGAATCCAGACGGGAAAATTTTGCAGGTTCCATGAAAGCTTCGGGCACGATACGAATGAATGTCATCACTTGCAAGATCTCGTAGAAAACCTGATCGGAGAAAGGAAGCTGGAACAGTTTGTGCGGGCGCCGCAGCTTGGAGGAGCGGTCCCATCAAATCAAACAATGAACCCGATCGACCGAGACAGGAGGACTCTACCTGTCCCCGTGGGAGATTGGTGATAAACGCCATCAGTGGCGGACCCACTTTGTCAGGAGCCTGGAACGACGAGGATCTTAGTCACTGTTACACATGACAAGCTTTATCTAATCCATGAATACTTTGCAATTTCCTTTAAATTCTGAAGTTTGAATTTGTAATAAGGCATTGACTTTGCCATGTTTTTCTGTTCCAGCAATAAATTACTATCTCTTCAAGCTAAAGCTGTGATTCACTGAATGCAACATTCAACAATCACGACGCACGAAGAGCTAAGTTCCATCGAACAATGGAATTTATTCAAATAGCGAGTGACCGTGATATGACCGGCCACTCACTAAGTGAAACCTCAGCTCGGGGGCAAGCCATCACATCAAAGGCTGAACTGGACCAACACACGACAGTCCTACAACTAACTCCACTTTCCCAGAGTGCGAATTGGAGTATAAACATCAAATAAATCATTCCCAGAGTATGAATGGACTCCACTTTCCCAGAGTGCGAATTGGAGTATAAACATCAAGTAAATCGTTCCTAGAGTGTGAACGGACTCCACTTTCCCAGAGTGCGAACTGGAGTATAAACATCAAATAAATCGTTCCCAGACTGTGAACGGACTCCACTTTCCCAGAGTGCGAATTGGAGTATAAACATCAAATAAATCATTCCCAGAATGTGAACGGACTCCACTTTCCCAGAGTGCGAATTGGATTATAAACATCAAATCCATCGTTCCCAGAGTGTGAACGGACTCTACGTTCCTAGAGTGCGAACCGGAGTATAAATCCATCGTTCCCAGAGTGTGAACGGACTCCACTTTCCCAGAGTGCGAATTGGAGTATAAACATCAAATCCATCGTTCCCAGAGTGTGAACGGACTCTAGGTTCCCAGAGTGCGAACCGGAATATAAACCCATCATTCCCAGAGTGTGAACGGACTCCAAGTTCCTAGAGCGCGAATTGGAGTATAAACATCAATTCCAGGTTCCTGGAGCGCGTATCCAAGCATCAATGCAAACTCCAACTTCCCAGAGTGTGAATTGGAGTATAAACATCTATTCCAGGTTCTCGGAGTGCGAACCGACACGTCAATGCAAACTCCAACTTCCCAGAGTGTGAATTGGAGTATAAACATCTATTCAAGGTTCCCAGAGTGCGAACCAAAACACACCTGCTAACTCCAGATTCCTAGAGCACGAATCGGAGAACAAACATCAACTCCAGGTTCCCGGAGTGTGAACCGAAGCATAAATGCTAACTCCAAATTCCCAGAGCGTGAGTTGGAGTACAAACACCAATTTTAGGTTCCCAGAGCGCGAACCAGAATATAGCTGCTAACTCCAGATTCCCAGAGCGCGAGTCCGAGTATAAACATCAATTCCAGGTTCCCGGAGTGCGAGCCGAAAAGTAAATGCTAACTCTAGATTCCCAGAGCACGAGTCAAAGTACAAACATTAATTCCAGGTTCCCGGAGCGCGAACCAAAGCGTCAAAGCTTGTTCCAGATTCCCAGAGCGTGAATTGGAGCAATAACATCAATTCCAGGTTCCCGGAGTGCGAACCAAAATACAAATATCAACTCCAGATTCCCCGAGCGTGAGTCGGAGGACAAACATAAATTCCAGGTTCCCGGAGTGCGAACCAAAATACAAATATCACCTCCATATTCCCAGAGCATGAAGTGGAGTATAAACATCAATTCCAGGTTCCCAGAGCGCGAACCAAAATATACATGCCAACTCCAAGTTCCCAGAGTGCGAACATCAATTCCAGGTTCTCGGCGTGCGAACTGAAATATTCATGCTAACTCCAAGTTCCCAAAGCGTGAATTGGAGTGCGAACATCAATTCCAGGTTCCCGACGTGCGAACCGAAATATTCATGCTAACTCCAAGTTCCCAGAGCGTGAATTGGAGTGCGAACATCAATTCCAGGTTCCCGGAGTGCGGACCAAAATATACGTGCTAACTCCAAATTCCCAGAGTGTGAATTGGAGTGCAAATGCCAAGTCAAAGTTCCCAGAGTGCAAACTGTGCTATAAACATCGATAACTCTCGAATTCCCAAAGTGCGAACCAGATCATCGATCGCAGATTATCCTAAGTCCCCGGAGTGTGGACACGTGTTCAAGATTTGCAATAGATGCAATCGACCACCGAAATACAAATTTTGTTCCCTAGAACTGTGGGGCAGAAAGCTTAAGTGTTAATCACTAACCGAAGCGATTCCAAAATTCAACTCATTCATCGATTATGATGTGTAATTAAGATTTTCAGACTTGGCAAATAAAACAAACTCAACTTGAAGGTAGAAACACCACAAGTACACTGGACTGAAAGCCAAATACTACAAACACTTGAGCACAAAAGAAAGCAAAGTCGAAGCAAAAAGACTAAATGTCGTTTCAACTAACTGTATGTGAAGATTCATGTACAAGTTATTCCAAAAATTCCTACCAGCAGGAGGCCGAGCCTGCATCTATACATAGCCTATGAAAGAAAATATGCAAACGACAAAGCTTCAAACTCCAGCTATAATGATCATCATCAGTTATACACTGCTCATCGATACGAACGAATATTTCATATCCATCAAAACTCATCGATGCGAATGAACATTTCACATCCACCGAATTCTCCATTTACCGATGTAGAGTCAATCTTTCAACCTTTTATATCGATTCAGGAGAGGATCGATACGAAGGAACTTCCTAAAACAACTGACAAACGTTGTTACAACTCAAATTTCATATCGATTCAGGAGAGGATCGATACAAGAGGGTAATCCAAAACAACCATCAAGCGTTGTTTCAACTCGAATTTCAAATCGGTTCAGGAGAGAATCGATACGAAATTCGATACCAAACTAAACCGACCATGACTCGTGAACACTCAACGTTAACGAGACTCAAGTAAACATATATGCATGTATGTCGGACTAATATTAGATTTTCAACATTCACAGGGATCGAATATTCATCTCATTACGACTACGACGGCAAACAGCTAAGCACTATCATACAGCGATCAGTTATATCAACACAAGGTTACAACCTTCGACAAAAGAGCAATGATTGTTCAAAGAGAAATTGCAGCTTTTCAAAGCACGTCATGTTTCCACAAGACGTACTTTGGGGGGCAAATGTTATCTCGCTTTTTAGCAAAGCCGTGATACCAAAAGATCGATCGAAAACAAAAGACAATTCGTCTCAAGGATTGATTATACTCTGCTTCACTATGGATATCACTAAATTTTGTCCGAGTCTAGATTGAGCTACAATTGATAGGGCATGACAAGCAAAGCCATAGAAGTCAGCATCTCAAATTTCAAGTCAATCCAAGTTCATACGCTCGAGTTATGATCGATTCAATCTAGAGGAAACGGCCCAGCGTTCATATCCATCGTCGCTGTTCATTTCGTATCCATCATCAAACTCCGGTTTGAATCCATCAGCAGTTCGTATCGATCAATTTCGTATCGATTAGGGGTCCAGCGGCTTCATATCCATCGAAGTGCCTTATTTTGTATCGATGAACTTGGCCGTGTTTGAAACCATCGAGTTCGTATCGATGGACTACATATCCATCGGTAGAAAGCCCACTTCGCATCCATCAACTAAGGTAACGGATGCTGCTTCGCATCCATCATGGAAGCCTCTCTTCGTATCCATCTGGGTAGAGCAATTCGTATCCATCAGATTGCCATCCTTCGTATCCATCGAAGGGCTCCAGTTCACATCGATTGGCTTTGTATCCATGGAGAAGCTACATGGCTCATATCCATCAAAGAAAGGCTTGTTCGTATCCATCGACCATCAGTGGGTCGAGTCCATCAATGATTGCTATTCGAATCCATAAGTGAAACACATGTTCGGAACCACCAAGTGACTTCTTGTTCGTATCCATCAACGCTTGTTTGTTTCGAACCGATCACTGCCTCCTAGTTCGAAACCATCAGCAGATGGACCACGTCACAATGATTGCCTAGCATCAGCTTCGTATCCATCAATGGGGATGTCTTCAAATCCATCGAACGTCCAGCTTCGTATCGATCATTCATCCCCAATTCGAATCCATTGAGTCAACAAGCCTAGGTGACGTGTCATCCCTCGATACAAACAAGCCGAGATATATGGAGTCAATGCGGTCAACTTGGAGCAAAGACCAGATCGAGGCAAAGATTGCGCTTCACGACATCACAAAGGCGCGTGCCACCATCGATTCGAAGCAATCGATTCGAACGAAGCGATTCGAACCAAACAGCAACCGAAGAATGCTCAATTCCTATCAACTATATCTCATGATCCACTGATCCAAATGCCATGAAATTTTCACAGGAGCTTGCATACATGCTGAAGAATGTCTCCACCAAATTTAGCTCGATTGGACGTCATCTTGATCGATACGAAATGACTTCGTACCGATCGCCAATCGAGTCGGAACTTCCTGAGGTTAGTCGCGTGGGCCCACTCACGTGCTAGAAAAAGTCTCCCGAGATTTGAGCGAAGTCTCAGCCTCCTACGCCTATAAATAGAGCCCCAAAGCCTACAGAAAAAGGATCTTTTGACTCTCAAGCGCCCAGACTCTGCCGGATCAAGATCTCCATCATCCTACATCATATTCTTGCTGTCAATTTCGAATTTCCAGTTGTAACTTGCTGTTGTTTGCTGTACTTGCTTGTAATCGTTGAAAGAGAAGCAATAAAACTGCAAAAAAAACTACATAGTGGACATAGGCAACACGCCGAACCACTCTAAATCGCTTGTCTATGCATTTACATTACTGTTCATTGGAGTTTTTGTTAGATAATCCTCATTTTTAGTTTATACTCTTCATTATTATCTCTTCAAAGACTCCCGAAGAGAGTTGCGACCAGTTTTGGTGCAAACATATTTATGAGAGCATGTATTTGTTAGTGATATAAAAATGTTATATATTGTGTTGTTTGGTCTGTTGAGTGGTATATGAATTCTGATCGATGCGTTTGGCCAACGATATCGATGGGGATTCCTAAATACTAGAATAAGGCCATCCGACACAATATTATAATAAAAATGGATAAATGGAATAATTTTACCTAGGATTATATCTTACATATAAAGAATAATTTTTCAAAAATTTAATATAGTTATTCTTGGTTATGTCTTTTGTTAGGAAATATGATAACATTCCATCATCATCATCTAGGATTTGATTAGTCATGGTCGCCCAATTCAGAGCATTGACTATTGTTGTTGATCTATATGAAATCTTCCTTTTGAAATTCGGGTCAGGTAGATAAGTAATTTTTGGAACATTGAAATGCACACTTGTGGATTAAGTTTCACAATTTGATTATAAGGCGTTCGTTGATAATGTTCTGTTAAAATTAAATTTTGATAAAAATGGTTTGTAAAAAAGATATCTAGGAATATCTTGAAATAAACATTTTAATGATTTTACATAAAAAATTTTTAATAAAAGATGATTATTAAAAAGAAACTGAAATATTTCTGAAATAAATATGAAAAGCTAATTTTATAAGAATTGATTTATAAAAATGTGTTTTATAAATAAAAGAAATTTGAAAATCTAAATTCTACTGATTTGGAAAATGGATTGCAAGATTTAGATGATAATAGTAGTATTTGAAAATATTTTTGGGAATTTTTCTAGGTGATATAACGCACTAAACTCACTTGGGCTGTCGGGAAATAATTTCGATGATGACTGCAGCATCACCGACGTTCATTTTCGGGTTTCTGAGTAAGGGGTTGCTATAATAGGAATTTTCTATGAAATTGTTTTAATAAAAACAAGATTTTTATTTGATCCCAAGAGCGTATTTTGATTTATAAAAGGAAATAATGTACATTATTATTTCTAATCATTATAGAAAAAAGAATTAATATGTTACTTGAAGAAGTTTAAAGTATGAATAATATCTTGGAAAGGGTAATAACAATTTATTTAAAAAGTATTCTTAAGTATAAATACTTGAAAGGAAATTTTTTAAGAAAATTGTGTTTTCTTGGGTTTGGTTTGGAAAATGGGTCTCGATTTGTTTTGTGATGATAAGAATAATCTTCCAAGTGACGATCAGATGTTTATTTAGGCTAACGGTATTGTGCACTTGGTAAATTATTCCTTTTGTCATTTTACGGTCGATAAGGGTTCGAATCTAAACGAATCCAAAGCAAGTTAGAACTATTATTTTTGGTAAAATAATTCATTTGGAAATATATATAGAGAGTTGTTTCCAAAATGGGTTTGTGAAAGAAGGAAAGTGTTTTTAAATTAACTAGTTCGAGTGGCTCGAAAATAACTTAAAATCAGAAAAGAGATGTGTTCGGATGGTAAATACGTCTTGAGTATTACCTTTCTTGGTAAGAGAATATACATTATTGTTCGGTAGTACCCAATTCCTTGGTTCCATTTTAGGGTTACTCGAGCTATATATACACACACACACACACATGCACACACATACATAAATATATATATATATATATTCTGTAGATTAAAATATATAATATCATTTCAAAAAGGTGTTTTGAATAAAACTCGGGTGTTTCAAATTCTTAGGTGAATTTAAAAGGAAAGTTTGAATTTTATGGTTATGTATTCCCTTAGAGCATGATAGAATAATTTACAATTTTTACAACCTAAGTTGTGTGGTACAAAAATGTTTTCTAAAAATCAATTTAAGTCGGAATAGAGTTGGCATTAGTAAAGCCAATTAAATGGATATGTAGGGTGGACGTAGATCATTTCTCTTCCATATAGTTTTGTTCTAAAATTCGAATACATGGTTTTAAGGTGTTTTATACCATTCCAAATAAGGATCTATTATTCGATTTTTGATGGCGAGCACTTGATGAGAGATTTTGGCATGAGACTAAAATTTTCTATCATAGCTACAGCTATGTAAGAAGGGCAGAGGTTCCTAATCAAGGAGCCTGATCAGAGTCCGCACTAGAGAATCATGTGAGTGATATTAGTTCGGAAGGATTATTATGTATTTGAGTAGTGATCGAACCAGAGTTTGTATATGATGATCTGTGAACATCAAACAAACATATAAATAGTTTGGGTGTTCATGTGGTAAAATTTGGGGGACGAAATTCTTTATAAGAGGGGAAGAATGTAACGATTTGGAATTTTATCACTTTGATTTTCGGAATATTTAATTTGTTATTCAATTTAGGATTTTTATAATAAAAGTCTATGATTCAAATAATTGTTCGATTTTCGATAATGTATCTTCAATTTAATTTATTGGATTCTTCTATAAATTTTAAATTGACAATAAATAAATTTTCATTTGACATATTTTACAGCAAACGTGGGCATTTTTAACACCTCACAGAATAAGATAACTTCTCTATTTTATTATTGGTTGTTATCGCGTCATATTTCTATATGCATTCGTATTTTATTTTCGTCGATTGCGATTCACAGCCGGATGTGATATGGTGTGCCGATAAATCGAAATTTATCTAAATTCAAACATCCACATACCCAGTGCTTAACCACTATTTTGTCCCGCTTTACCGAATAACGACCAACAAATCATTAAATTTCAATAAGTGGGAAATATGTGCATCAAACTTCAAAAATTAAATTCTCCCGATCCGTCGAAATTTGATCGACGCCGTATGCATCATTAGGATCATATAGTGATATAGTATTTTTAGTGAAGTTTCGACGGAGTTTCATAACGATGGCCGACGTTCGTCATGTAAGGCTTAAGGACAATCGAAGCTAGGAGTGTCGTTAGGTGAATCAGATGTTGCGGCAGTGTTCTGGTCGTATGGGGCTTCAGGCGGGTGTTTTTGGTGGGTTCCGGTCGTCTTTAAGGTGATCGCGGCATTGGGTTTAGGCATAAACCTGTAGCATGATTTTGAGGTGGGGGTTGCCAGGTCGTTTTTCGTTCAGGACGGCTAGAGGCATCGACGGTATGCGTAGAGGGATGAGAGTGAGAAGAGAGGTGCATTAGCGATCTTGGCGGTGCTGATGGATGACCGTAGCACGCATGCACGTGCACATATGTGCATGCGTAAATTGGAGCAAGCATTTTCAAATTGGGTATGGAAAAAGGGAATGTGCGTATTAGGTTTGGTTTGGAAAGCGGGCTTGGCCCATTTGAATTTTGGTGTGAATATATAGCTTGTTTTGTTTTAATTATATATATTAAACATGTTAACTTGAAAAATCTATATCTCATTCATATGATATCTGTTTTACACACAGATTTTTGTGTTGTATTCGTATTTGATGAGTGCAACGTGGTAGTGTAAATTGTTGATAGATTCGCGATGTTTGAAAATTATGACATATTAATACGGACAGAATTTAATTACTTTATTTTTAATTAATAATGTCATTAAATTTACATACCTTAATCATGCTATTTATTTGGCCAAATAATCACCGAACTGTTAAAGTAAATTGAATAGGGTAATTTGAACACCTGTGTAGCGGAATAAAACATAGTTATGCTAATAAAATTAATTTGACATTAATTAGCAGAATAAACTCTCGGTCTACTATTTTATAGATTTGGACATCTGATCATACATCGTGATTTGATATGCCACTTGGAATATATGATATGTTAACCAATGATGGTAAAATATTTTTTTTATTTACATAGTCATTGGTTAGATGAACATCATAATTAACTCAGAAAGTTTAATTGAATGATATGGCAGCTTGTTGAAGTACCAATGTGATCATTAGGTCTCTTTCAAAGTTGAAAAGATAACTAAAACTTTTTTTAATAATGATTAAAGTTAATTACTTTATTAATATGATTCTTTAAATTTATTTAAGAATATTTAATTTTTGTTTTAAAATTATGTAATTATTTGATTAAAATGTTTTAATTATATTGTAATTATTAAATTAAAGTTATTGAATTATATAAGTTTAAGTTATTTAATTATTTTAAAGTAAATTAATTGCTATATTAATTATATCCGAAATTAATTAATAATTACTTTAAAATGTTTGAAGTTAATTAATTGATTATTTATTTATTTAATATTGATTTAGAGCTAAATTATTAATCTAATAATACTATTTAAAGTTAATCTAATTTATTATTAAATGTGTTCTAAAGTTATTATTTTGAAAAAGGTTTATAGATAATTAAACAAGGAATGTTAAATAATAACTTTGTTGTTAAAGGTGGTTTAAATAAGCGATTATTATCAAAGGAACTTTATTAATTAAAGTTCACGTAGGGAGTTGGTTTAAAAACAAAGGAACTTTGTTAATGGAGTTTTATAAATTAAAAAGAGATCTTGGAATTGGAAAAGAGTCTTGTAAATGATTCAAATGCTTATAAAAATTTATAAATGGTTTGATATTTATAAACGAGATTGGTAAATTAACTTGTGATTTGTAAAGAGTTTATAAATAGATTTAGAGAATTATAAATAAAATATTTATAAGATGAAGGAGATTTATGCAAGGAGATGGGTTTTTGTCACTTATATCTCCATTTAATATGATTTTGAGTAAGAAATATCCCTAAGTTTTAGTGAATATGCTTATACAATTTTATAAGTAAGCTAAAGTAGTTTTACCAAGTTTTTGGAAGTAAATTGGCTTGTGAATACATTTATTCCATTGAGATAAATTTGTGGTTATATTTTTCGAGTATCGAAAAATATAAGGGTTTGTGAATATACTTAAACTATCAAGATAAGTATATGGAAGTGGTTTTCAAGGATTTATAAAGTGATTTTATTAATAAAAGATTTATTTATGAGGCTTGGTGGTTGCTATAGGAAATGTGATCCTTGTTTGAATGATTATTATTTGATAGTTAAGTAACCAACTATCAAAATCTAGACCAAAACATGACTTTGGAAATATCTAGGTGAAACATAGGAATTATATTGTACCGCCATCGGTGGTGCTACACTGTATGTATAAGCTTGTTTCATTCTTCTACGATAAATGATAAGGAAATTCGTCCACTAACGGTTAAGAGGTGATCTCCGCTCTTATCTTTTGTCTGATTATTTCCTATAGAACCAGGGTTGAGTTTCTGGAAACTATAGGAAGTTGTTTCAAAGAGACCGGGATCAGATATGTTATCCGAAATCCACTTCAATTCAACTCAAGCATTTTGAAGTAAAGACATCTTGAAGAGTATGGAATCAAAGACGGAGCTTTTGAAGTGCGAGGGCTACTTGCTACTAATCCTGAGGGTGATTCCAAAATGAGTGTAGTAGAAGTAGTGCCTTCGGATTCATTCAGAACCAGAATAAACTTGTATGGATGAATGATGGCATTGCATTTCAGCTTCGAGGGTAGTGTTAGCATTCCAAGTGGGAAGTGCCATATAGATGTAATTGTAGCCTTAAGCTTCAACAACCAGGAAATGAAAAAAATCAGGCATGCAGGAGGCCAAGTGGGTCGTTCCCATAAGGGTACGGTTATTCCAAAAATCTAGATCGATTACTATCTAGTCATGTATGCTTCGGCGCCTAAAGTGGGGTGATCATATTTGGTACTACTAGTCATATGGTAGTCCAATTTTGTGTGGTAGGGGTACAAAATGTTCTTATCAGACCTCGGTGCATTTTATCTAGAGATGTACCATCGGAAGAAAATTCCTTACCTTGTTCTAGTAGGAAATCCATTCTCTAATACATGCCTTTACGGTTTTAGATGTACCCAACTAAGCTGCAACGTGAGATGCAAGCATTCCAACTATTTTAATATTTTATTTTCACCCATAAACATTATTATAATATCATTGGATTTTCTATAGAAAATGTTTTGGTTGTTGTATGGTAAAAACCCGTCCATGTTTATGAGCGGCATGGTCTTATGGGATATCTTTGATCTTAAAAGATTTTGTGTGATGACTCAGATTTTCACGTTCGAAAATCGACATCCATACTTCACTCGTATTCGAATGCCGTAGATTCAACCGTCGAAATCCGATTCGTCGGAGCTTATAACACATTAAGTACGACAACACAGCGGAAGAAAATGAATAATATCATTGATACACAATAGTTGATAAAATATCGGATACAACATGAATATCAATATTATCAGAGATACAAGACAACAACAGAAACAAAACACCAGCAGCAGAATAATATCACCAACTTGATCTTCCAAAGAATAGAAAGAAGATAGAATCCAAAACTGCATTCCAATGCCAAACTTCCAAAACCAAATGGCTTAACCCAAAAGCTTCGAAGACTCCAATCCTATAAGCTCGAACGACCATCAAGTTGACTTAAACAAGGTCAGTCATGTTGAACAAATGCTATCGGCGAATCCAAAGGCTGGATGCTATCGAATTCTACATCTAGTATTTGATTATCTGAAAAATCCAACTCTAAACTACCCGTGTGGAAAATTGTAGGCATCCAGAGTTTAGAAAGGGAACAATAAACTCCAGATCAGTCATGGGACTGGTATGAGCAAACAAAAACAGTTTATCTTTAACAAAAGCAAAACAAAAGAATTTAAAAAAAATCCGCAATGCTTTTTGGAAAATGAAACTACCATAAGGCCTCCCCGCACACACACAATAAAAGTGCACAATTGGAGGAGATTTCTCTTTATGGTTGTCAAACATGCTTACTATGCAAAAATCCTTTTGATATTATTATTAGTGCATAGTGGAAAACATTCGCAAGTATAATATTAATCTTAGCCAGCATACGTACCATTATAGTATGCCTACTATAGCTGCCATGTTGAATGGCAGGTTCTACAACTAAAACCGTACAAGGGGCGTATTGGTGATTGGACTTCCAACAAATGGTCAGGCAAAGGAACTTCCTGGGCCATATGGGTACGGCTGTGGAGGGACGCCTCGAGAACTTAACCGGATCTCTGCCAATACAAGGCCAGGTTACCTCTGTAACTGGGTAACTACTACATGAGTATGCCATCCCCCGGTCGTTAGCGACCTTTATCCGAGGATCCTTAACCACAAAGCAACAACCACAAAGTAATAAATTTGCAGCAACCACATAGGTAAAATATCTGGGCTCCATACCATGATACCACCTCTTTCTAGAAGGAAATGACATACCCTTAAGGGGCGCTACCGCCAAATAACCTTGTCGCATCCTTTCTGTTGTGACCATTTCTGGGTTGTGAGGTCCGACGAAGTCTCGTCCACAAAGCTGCGCTTTTCACAAAGCCATGCTTCGATCAAAAAATGATCAACAGCACTTTGTTGAATATGCGCTTTGCGCTTATATTATTTTTGTTTGATGATAATAAACATATATATATTCGTTTAAATGCATTTGTTAATATACTATTCTATTTTTCACAGTTTAAATAAATATTTGTTGAATAAAATAAATTACACAGAATTTGTATTCAAACGAATATTTTATTCAAACTAATATTTATTACATTTTTGAATAGTACAATTTCAAGCTCTCACTATAACTATACAACTTTGTACATCACATTTTTCACATTTACATCAGCACCTCACTATATATCACTCACACTCATATTTCTATCTTCAACTGCGTTCCAGTTTGAATCCAGCATCTGAGCAATCTGCAAAAATACAAACTAACGCAGTAAAATTGAAAAAGAAATATTTTTGCAATTCAAAAATAAAAGATAATTTTTGAAAATATGATTTGCCTCAGTTATTTGGTTTGTTCGTCATAATTTAAATTTGAATTCATCATACACGAACAACTTGTGACATACACAGTGTATTACTGTATATGCCACAAGGCCGTGCACGCCGATATATACACTTGATTGATTTACAGGGACAGGCGAGCACAGGTCAAACCCAAATGAAAAACCGGATTCAACTCACGTGCAATAACATTGAAAATCACGACACGAGCACAAGGTCAAACCCGAGTTTCGAAACTGGATTCAACACAAGGCGACATGACATGAATGCAACGTAGACCAACATCAAAACGGACTGCAACAATCATGTATGCAGATCAGGTCAGACCAATCAGTAGCATGCTAATGAAGACTGCATCAAAATGCAAGCACAAAAGTGCACAGCAACCAGAAATGCATGCAAGTGCCAACCAGAATGAAGACCACAAGTAACAAAACTCGAGTGCAGCAATGAAACCAAAAGTGTACAACAATGCAAGTAAAGATGACACAAACTCAAGCAAATGCAACAAAGATGCAAGCTGCAGCATACCAGAAGTTCAAATATCACACAAGTACAGGCCGCAACAGTATGCACCAGTCCAAACAGTTATCAGAGAGTATATGGAAGGGTCAGGAACTCGACAGGCACATATGAATACAAAGTACACACGTGCAACAGTTCATATATGAATCAATGACCAAAAGTGTACAGCAATGCAAGGTAAAAAGACCACAACATAATGCAACAATAACAGCAGTATACAAGCCGAGGTTCAGTGGTGAAGGCAACATGATGCGATGTCGAGCTCAGTACAACACAGTGTACATGAATACTGTAATAAACCAAATGAAGACTACAAACAACTGCATAGAAACTACAAATACAAGGGTAACTGGCACTCAGGCAAGCCCAACCAAACAAATGCATACAACAATGTACACTATAATATCAAGTGCAAGTGCAGTTAGTTCATGTTAAACCGATCAGAAGATGGCCAGAGACTATAGTTCTCAGTGAAGTAAAAAAAAAATTCATGTACGCATTCTTTGAAATAGTCAAAGTATCAAAAAGCGGAAAGTTTTAATGCCGTGTGAATCAAGGAATCGACCAAGTCACAATTCAAAGCCGTGGGGATCAAGCATCAGAAAGATACGAAATTGAAAAAGTCAGAATTCATCGCAAACATCCAACAATAATCGAACGGCAAAGCAAGAAATTTTGAAGCAATCAGACGAACGCAAATTTAGGGTTACAAACCCTATATAAATCATCATCATCGGAAATCTCTAATCTATCGAGTTCAAACATCAACCAGTAAAGCAAAAGGGATAAATTACGTACCGAAATCACAAAATGAACTCGATCCAAATTGAAGAGCTGTGAGCAAATAAAAAGCATCGAAGCCTACTATCAAATGAGAACGAGTGGCGCTTCAATTTGTACAACCCTAGTTTGAATCGCAAGGATCAAAAGCACCGAATTTGCAGAAGCCCTAATTGAGCTGAAAAGAGGAACGGCGACCCTTTTTTTTCACAGGCCAAAAGAAGAAGAAAGCATCGGGTTAGAAAATAAAAGGGCCGACTGTGGTTTTAAAAAAAAAGGGTGCTTTAGTTTTTTAAATAGGGTTTAAGTTTTATTAATTGTTGTTTTTATTTTTTCGAATCAAAACTTTGTAAATCACCACCTAGGGTTTAGGTAGTGTCAGATTGTCTAGTTAGAATTAGTTCAGTGAGCAGGGTGTGCGAGTTTGCAAAGCTGTATAGGCGGGAGCAGAGTTTGCGAGTAAGCGAAGCTCTATAGGCGGGAAGCAAAGTTTGTGAGTAAGCGAAACTCTATAGGCGGAGCAGGGTGTGCGAGTCTAGTAGAGTGTTTGTGAGCGGGAGCAAATGTTTGTGAGCGGGAGCAAATGTTTGCGAGCAGGGTGTGCGAGTCTAGTAGAGTGTTTGTGAGCGGGAGCAAATGTCTGCGAGTCTAGTAGAGTGTTTGTAAGCGGGATACTGTTTAATTCTAATAGAAATCTGGGAATGCAGCAGTAGGCAGGGTTTGCCGAAGCTGGGTAAATTTTGTGTGTGATTTACTTTTTCAGCATATTTATTTCTGCAGTTTTGTTTCTGTGTTTAAAATCAAGAAAATTTGCTATAACCCTATTCACCCCCCCCTCTAGGGTTAAATCTAGATCCTACAAGTGGTATCAGAGCCAGGTATTTTACTTTAACTCTAGAGATATGTTTGAACGCTTTTTAACTTTGGTATACAAGGTCTTTGCAGCAACTTGGGATGGTGAAGAAGGAGAGGAAGCTAATTTATGTTTGATGGCAAAATCAGATTCAGAAGCCAGCTCAGAGGAAACTAGTGAGATTTGTTGGCGGGCTAAGGAGCAACAAGAATGGTTTCTAGATTCAGGCTGTTCTAGACATATGACAGGTGACAAATCGAAGTTCCTTAGTCTAGAGAATTTTAAAGGCGGAAATGTGATCATGGGAGACAACAGTAAGTGTAAGATCATTGGTAAAGGTGAAGTAGGTAACGGTAATTTTTCTTTGACTAATGTTTTATACGTTGAGAATTTGCATCACAATCTCATTTCTATTAGCCAACTATGTGACAAAGGTATGAATGTTGTCTTCGATAGTGATACTTGCAAAATCATTGATAAAGATTCTAATAACATTGTTTTTATGGGCAAAAGAAAAGGAAATGTTTACTCACTTTCATTTGATAATCTAAATCTTTCTAGATGTTTGGTAGTCACAGACGAAGAGGCATCTTTATGGCATAGGAGACTTGGTCATGCTAGCATGAGCCTCTTAGAAAAACTTGAAACAAAAGAATTAGTCAGGGGGTTACCACATCAGAAATTTAAAAATAACAAAGTGTGTAAAGCATGTTCCTTGGGCAAGCTTAGTCAATCATCATTTCGTCCTAAAAACATTGTTAGCACATCAAGGGTTCTTGAATTAATTCACATGGATTTATTTGGACCAAATGAAATTGCAAGCTTAAATGGAAAACGTTATTGTTATGTATTGGTTGATGATTACTCTAGATTTACATGGGTTTATTTCTTAGCCAAAAAGTCTGAATCTTTTGATTATTTTTCAAAATTTGCAAAACTTGTTCAAAATGAAAAAGGAGTTTCAATTAAAATCTTGAGAAGTGATCATGGAGGCGAATTTGAAAATTTGGAATTCGAAAGTTTTTGTGAAGAAAATGGTTTAAAACATGAATTTTCTGCTCCACAAACACCTCAACAAAATGGGGTGGTTGAAAGGAAAAATCGTACATTGCGAGAATTGGCAAGATCCATGTTGAGTGAGTATAAACTACCCCTAACCTTTTGGGCAGAGGCAGTGAATACGTCATGCTATGTAATGAATAGAGTAATGGTTAGACCAATACTTGGCAAAACATCTTATGAATTGTGGCATGAAAGAAAACCTAACATTTCTTATTTTCATGTATTTGGATGTCCTTGTTTCATTCTTAACACAGGTGATCAACTTGGAAAATTTGAATCTAAGGCTGATGAGGGAATTTTCATGGGATACTCAACAAGGAGCAAGGCTTATAGAATATACAATAAACGAACAAAAACAATTGTTGAATCAATCAATGTGAAATTTGATGAATCTGACCAAGATAGAACGACTGAAAAGATGGTTGACGATGGGGTAGATCCTGAAGGCACTGAAGAAGGGACATTTAATGAGAAAACTGAAAGTAGGACTGTTGATGCTGATAGATTAAGGTTCAAACCTAATCATCCTCCTGAATTAATTATTGGTGATCCTACGGAAGGTATACGTACTCGCTCTTCATTTAATAAAAATTTGTGTGCGTTTTGTTGTCATAGTGGTTTTATTTCGGAGATTGAACCTGATTCTGTTGAAATGGCTCTTAATGATGAAAATTGGATTTTAGCAATGCAAGATGAACTTAATCAATTTGAGAGAAACAAAGTTTGTAAATTAGTTCCTAGGCCTAATGACTATCCAATTGTAGGAACTAAATGGGTGTTCAAAAATAAACTTGATGAATCAGGAAATGTAATTAGAAACAAGGCTAGGTTGGTTGCAAAAGGTTATAACAAAATATAAGGCATAGACTTTGATGAAACATTTGCTCCAGTTGCTAGGTTAGAAGCCATTAGAATTTTGCTAAGTTTTGCATGTTATAAAGGTTTCAAACTTAAACAAATGGACGTAAAAAGTGCCTTTTTAAATGGTGATTTAAAAGAAGAAGTTTTTGTGGAACAACCCCCCGTTTTGAAAATCATGAATTTCCAAATCATGTGTATAAGCTAGAAAAAGAATTATATGGTCTTAAGCAAGCTCCAAGAGCTTGGTACGATTGCCTCTGTACATATCTTTTGGAAAATGGCTTTGAAAAGGGTAGTGCTGACACGACACTGTTTATATTACCTAAAGAAAGTGACTTTTTGATTGTTCAGATTTATGTGGATGATATTATTTATGGTGCTACTAATGAACTCTTGTGTGAGAATTTTGAACAAGTCATGCAGGATAAATTTGAGATGAGTTTGGTTGGTGAATTGAAATACTTTCTTGGATTTCAAATCAAGCAAAGCAGTGATGGTATTTTCATTTCACAATCCAAATATGTGTTGGAGCTATTGAAGAAATTTGGAATCGAAAATTCTAAACCATTGAGAACTCCTATGAGCCCATCAATAAAGTTGGACAAAGATGAGAAAGGAATTGCAATTGATCAGAAGAAATATCGAGGGATAATAGGTTCACTTCTCTATCTTACTGCTTCTAGACCTGATATTATGTTTTCTGTGTGTTTGTGTGCACGTTTTCAAGCTAACCCCAAAGTATCTCATTTAAAAGCTACTAAACGAATTTTGAGATATCTTTCACACACACAAAAATTTGGACTATGGTACCCTTCTTGTGAAAATTTTGATTTAGTAGGTTATTCCGATGCTGATTATGCTGGTTCATTGGTTGACAGAAAAAGCACTAGTGGGACATGTTTCATGCTAGGACATTCATTAGTCTCATGGTCAAGTCGGAAACAGAATTGTATTGCATTATCCACCACTGAAGCAGAATATATTGCTTTGGGAAGTTGTTGTGCTCAAATTTTATGGATGATGCAAACTCTTTCTGATTTTGGTTTAGTCTATAAACAAGTTCCATTAAAATGTGATAGTAGGAGTGCTATAGATTTGTCAAATAATCCTGTTCATCATTCACGCACAAAACACATTGATGTGAGACATCACTTTCTTAGAGATCACATTGCTAAAGAAGACATTTGCATTGAATATATTTCAACTGAAACTCAACTTGCTGATATTTTCACAAAACCTCTCCCCGAAGACAGATTTTCCAAATTACGTTTGGATTTGGGAAATATAGAAATTGACTAATCATTTTAAAAAAAAAATTGATTTGATTCTAAATGACTATTTTTTGACTTATCTAACTCCCTAATGATCATCTGAAAAGATATATAGTGGTTGAAAATAAGATAAGTGTTGATATTAATCATATATTATGATTCGAGACAGTATAATTAGTAAATTTCTTTAGAAATTTAAACAAGTGTTATAAAAAATTTAGTTGGTGAAAATTCCATGAACATCTCTATATCTATCATATTTCTAACAACCATCACTCATCAAAATTCTATATAGTATGTCAATATGTGGTATTTTAAACGGGAAATCATTTGTGCTTCAATTTATTATACTTTTAGCAATAAAATAAATATCCAAAGTTTTCACTCTCATTTAAAAGTCCTCACGGTTATGCATGGGTGAATTACTTGGATTTTTGATTATGTGCTTTCATGCTCATTTAAAAGTCCTCACGGTTATGCATGTATGAAACGCATATCAAAATTAATTGATTAAATAGACAAGTTGATTCTAATCCCATTTAAAAGTCCTCGCGGTTATGCGTGGTTAGAAGATACTTGAATTCATTTTAAAATAAAAATAAAAATTGTGACTACTACTAATCTCATTTAAAAGTCCTAACGGTTATGCATGGTTAGTAGATATTCAAATTTCCTGAAATAAATATACCACAAATAGACACGACTATATGGTTTTATTTGATGAAATCATTCATATCATTCTAAAGTGGAATATGCGTCAATTAAAGGATTTATGATTTTTGTTTGATTTTTTATCGAAATTTAATATTTATATTCAATTGAGTTTTAATGTTGAATTAATATCTATCACTATATCTCTACTTTTCTATTACTATTATTCTTTTGCTGATAACAAAAGGGGGAGAGAAAAGTTAAGATTTTGTCAAATAGAATCAAGCAAAGGTCAAATAATTTTCAATTTGCATCTAGGCTCATTTACATATTTCTATTTGTATGCATATATGTAGGGGGAGTATTGTGTAGAGAGGGAGCATTCAAATAGTGGGAGCAAATTGAACGATCACGATCAATCAAATACATTTAATACATTCAAAATCTTAAATATATGTTTGTTATCATCAAAAGGGGGAGATTGTTGAATATGCGCTTTGCGCTTATATGATTTTTGTTTGATGATAATAAACATATATATATTCGTTTAAATGCATTTGTTAATATACTATTCTATTTTTCACAGTTTAAATAAATATTTGTTGAATAAAATAAATTACACAGAATTTATATTCAAACGAATATTTTATTCAAACTAATATTTATTACATTTTTTAATAGTACAATTTCAAGCTCTCACTATAACTATACAACCTTGTACATCACATTTTTCACATTTACATCAGCACCTCACTACATATCACTCACACTCATATTTCTATCTTCAACTGCATTCCAGTTTGAATCCAGCATCTGAGCAATCTGCAAAAATATAAACTAACGCAGTAAAATTGAAAAAGAAATATTTTTGCAATTCAAAAATAAAAGATAATTTTTGAAAATATGATTTGCCTCAGTTATTTGGGTTGTTCGTCATAATTTAAATTTGAATTCATCATACACGAACAACTTGTGACATACACAGTGTATTACTGTATATGCCACAAGGCCGTGCACGCCGATATATACACTTGATTGATTTACAGGGACAGGCGAGCACAGGTCAAACCCAAATGAAAAACCGGGTTCAACTCACGTGCAATAACATTGAAAATCACGACATGAGCACAAGGTAAAACCCAAGTTTTGAAACTGGATTCAACACAAGGAGACATGACATGAATGCAACGTAGACCAACATCAAAACGGACTGCAACAATCATGTATGCAGATCAGGTCAGACCAATCAGTAGCATGCTAATGAAGACTGCATCAAAATGCAAGCACAAAAATGCACAGCAACCAGAAATGCATGCAAGTGCCAACCAGAATTAAGACCACAAATAACAAAACTTGAGTGCAGCAATGAAACCAAAAGTGTACAGCAATGCAAGTAAAGATGACACAAACTCAAGCAAATGCAACAAAGATGCAAGCTGCAGCATACCAGAAGTTCAAATATCACACAAGTACAGGCCGCAACAGTATGCACCAGTCCAAACAGTTATCAGAGAGTATATGGAAGGGTCAGGAACTCGACAGGCACATATGAATACAAAGTACACACGTGCAACAGTTCATATATGAATCAATGACCAAAAGTGTACAGCAATGCAAGGTAAAAAGACCACAACATAATGCAACAATAACAGCAGTATACAAGCCGAGGTTCAGTGGTGAAGGCAACATGACGCGATGTCGAGCTCAGTATAACACAGTGTACATGAATACTGTAATAAACCAAATGAAGACTACAAGCAACTGCATAGAAACTACAAATACAAGGGTAACTGGCACTCAGGCAAGCCCAACCAAACAAATGCATACAACAATGTACACTACAATATCAAGTGCAAGTGCAGTCAGTTCATGTTAAACCGATCAGAAGATGGCCAGAGACTATAGTTCTCAGTGAAGTAAAAAAAAAAATTCATGTACGCATTCTTTGAAATAGTCAAAGTATCAAAAAGAGGAAAGTTTTAATGCCGTGTGAATCAAGGAATCGACCAAGTCACAATTCAAAGCCGTGGGGATCAAGCATCAGAAAGATACGAAACTGAAAAAGTCAGAATTCATCGCAAACATCCAACAATAATCGAACGGCAAAGCAAGAAATTTTGAAGCAATCAGACGAACGCAAATTTAGGGTTACAAACCCTATATAAATCATCATCATCGGCAATCTCTAATCTATCGAGTTCAAACATCAACCAGTAAAGCAAAAGGGATAAATTACGTACCGAAATCACAAAATGAACTCGATCCAAATTGAAGAGCTGTGAGCAAATAAAAAGCATCGAAGCCTATTATCAAATGAGAACGAGCGGCGCTTCAATTTGTACAACCCTAGTTTGAATCGCAAGGATCAAAAGCACCGAATTTGCAGAAGCCCTAATTGAGCTGAAAAGAGGAACGGCGACCCTTTTTTTTCACAGGCCAAAAGAAGAAGAAAGCATCGGGTTAGAAAATAAAAGGGCCGGCTGTGGTTTTAAAAAAAAAGGGGGCTTTAGTTTTTTATATAGGGTTTAAGTTTTATTAATTGTTGTTTTTATTTTTTCGAATCAAAACTTTGTAAATCACCACCTAGGGTTTAGGTAGTGTCAGATTGTCTAGTTAGAATTAGTTCAGTGAGCAGGGTGTGCGAGTTTGCAAAGCTGTATAGGCGGGAGCAGAGTTTGCGAGTAAGCGAAGCTCTATAGGCGGGAAGCAAAGTTTGCGAGTAAGCGAAACTCTATAGGCGGAGCAGGGTGTGCGAGTCTAGTAGAGTGTTTGTGAGCGGGAGCAAATGTTTGCGAGCAGGGTGTGCGAGTCTAGTAGAGTGTTTGTGAGCGGGAGCAAATGTCTGCGAGTCTAGTAGAGTGTTTGTAAGCGGGATACTGTTTAATTCTAATAGAAATATGGGAATGCAGCAGTAGGTAGGGTTTGCCGAAGCTGGGTAAATTTTGTGTGTGATTTACTTTTTCAGCATATTTATTTCTGCAGTTTTGTTTCTGTGTTTAAAATTAAGAAAATTTGCGATAACCCTATTCACCCCCCCCCCCCTCTAGGGTTAAATCTAGATCCTACACACTTCGTACGCCACATTACCAAATTGGGAATGTATCAATAGTAACCATCAACCACATAACCTTTGAGCTCATACGTCTCAGAGAAGGGTGTTAAACTAAGAGAATAAATTCTCCACCTCCAAACAGAAATATATTTGACAGAAACCAGCTTTACATCTCAAAGTGTAATGTCAGACATACACCCATACAAGTCTGTTCCGGGTTCGAACAGAACCGAAGGCACTTCCGAAGAAGCCCTTGCAATCCAAATAATCCCTAATCACGTCCAGACTTCCCATCGCAAAGGGTTATCGAATCTCTATACCGGGGACCAGTCGGTGCAGAGACATTCGACGGGTTATCCTTTCTCTTTCGAAAATATTCGGTCTTAACCACCGGTCTTCAAATGCTATACATATCGTCATATCACTATTCGGAATGGGTTATATGACACAAATTACTCTCCCGGCTAAACCGAATAATGAGTGCTTAATTTAAAAAGCATATGGATATTGGGATCTTAGTTAAGTCACAACTTATTACCCAAAACCTTTCTTGCAAATGGTTTAAACAAATTACCATTTTCAAATCTTTAAACAAAAAGATTCACTTCATAAAGTTCACCAATCTTTCACAAAGATTCATTCACAATATTTAAACAAAGATCTATCTTTGAGATCCTCTTTTGTTTGAAAACAAGTTCACCAAATATTTTACAAAGATTCCTTTATAGCTTTCAAAACAATTCCATTTCAAATCTTTTATACAAAACATACACCTTTAAGATCCTCTCCAATTTCAAAACAAGGTACAACCATCTTTCACAAAGATTCATTCATAGCTTTTAAAACTATTTCAATTTCCATTTAAAACTTGAAATCTTTCAACACAAATTGAAAATCCTTTCTTTATATGAAATCTATTATTATTTGAAAACAAATAGTTTTCGTTTTGGAAAAATCCGATTACATTTGCACAAGTTAAAGCCCTTCAAGTATAAAACTTGGGTTAAATTCAAATTTCAAAAACAATACTTTTAAAATGGTTTAAAACCCATATAAATACATTTATAACTTGTATAACCTTTTTAAACCATAATTTCCAAACATAGAATTCAATTTCAAATCTTGAATTCAAATTCAAATCAAATTATTTAAATTTCAAAACATTATCAAGTTATTGAAAATAACTTTTATCTTCAAAACCCTTTTTAAAAGCTTTTCATATTTAACCCAATTCCATCTCCAAAACTATTTTGGATTCAAAATTCAATTTTTAAAACCATTTCATAATATTAGATTCAAATATCTGTGACCTAACCAATTTCCTCGTGCAATCCATATTTGTGTGTGTATGGTGTAGTCCAGGGGTTTTACACAATAGTGCATTATCATCAATCATCACAAATTCAGGCATAGCAATATCGATAAGCGGTATAATCCTGTAACGCTTATCGTCATTTACAGATAAATAATATAATGGATAAATAAATTACATTCATCACGGATAAATAAATTACATTCATCACAGCTCAAATCAAAACAGAGCATCACACATCAGGAATATCGAATAAATCAAAGCATTTCATACAATCCAAACATTCATAAGTAAGGTTAATTAATCCTTTGATTAATTTAATCAGATTATTTACTTATGAATAATTTACTAATCTTGGTTAATTAACATTAATTAATTACAAAACATTAATTAATTATCCTTTGATCATTTATTAATTAACCTTAATTAATAAATAAATTAACCTTTAATAATTTTATTAATCTTTAATTAATTATCCTTAATTAATTATTTATCCCTTAATTACTTTTATTAATTAATTAACCTTTAATTAATTACCACGTTTAATTAATTTTTCTTAATTAATTACAATAAGTGTTTATCCTTAATCATTTTCATTAATTAATTAACCTTTAATTAATTATTCTCAAATTAATTACCTTAATTAATCAATCCCATTAATTAATTATCCTTTATTTAATTATTCTTTAATCATTTGATTAATCAACTATAATTATTAATTAATTACTTTCAATTAAGTAATTATCTTTAAGCAATTAATTACCCTTAATTATTTACATTAATTAATTAACCTTTAATTAATCACATTAATTAATTAATCACATTAATTAATTACTCACCTTGGTTAAAACAATTTAACTTTTAAATTAATCATATTGATTAATAAATTTCCTTGATAAATTTCCACTTATTAATCACCTACCTAAATTAATTAATCGTCAAATTCCATTTGAAAGCATTTAGAAATTAATTATAAAATTGACCTAACTTATGAATTCAAAATTCAACTTTAAAACAAATCAATTTTAAACATATGACTTAAAATTAAATCTTCGAAACTTTTAAAAAAAACTTGTTTATAAATTTAATTTGAAAACTTGTTTATTTTTATTATGCATTGAAAACTTTATTTAATAAATGCTTTGAAAACTTGTTCATGCTCTTCTTTTATTCATGCTTGTTTCCATTTTTTAAATTTCAAAAACCCGGCAACTAAAATAAGAAAACCCGAGCCACACTCATGAATAACCGAGCCGACAACCCCAAATATCCGAGCAATAACCCGAGAAAATCTACTTATAAAATATTTAGATTTCCAAATGAAATTCTTAATTTAAAAACTTATATATCTATTTATATTCCGACTATGTCAAATTAATTCTAAATTAATCCCAAAACTAATATAAATTACTGAATTAAATTTAGCTAAAAACCGGGAATGTTACATTTTGCAAGTTATAATAAATAAAATTCCTTGTGATTTGAGTTTCTCACATTGGTTTTACAGACTGATCCAGGCATTTTTTTTCCTAAATGCTTGAGTCAAACCGAGCATATTATAGATTTAGTTTGGATGCTTTGGATCTTTGGGGGACGAAGTGGAAGCCCAGAGATGTATTCGCGTATATGGTTATTTTTCCATTGCATTCATTATTGTATTTATCAGCAATTGTGAGGACAAGTTGTTATAACTGTTCGGGCTAAATAGGGTAGTATACTCTAATTGAAGTATGTATATACATCTATTATGGTTTGTTTTTATGTAAAGATTTGTTATATATTATAGATTATTTGTTCCCCTCAGAGACTCTGTGTTGTTTAGTTTCTTCTTGCCTTCTTTCTTCTTACTTTCCCCAGCTATCTGCTTTCCGTTAAGTTTGAGTGGGTCATGTGTGGTTGGTTGCCCGCCTAAACTATACGGAAAAGTGGGTCTTGCATAGTCTAATAAAATATTATACAATTAGATCAAGTATGATCGCTTATCGATATCGTATTTCGATTGATATATTTACGACTATTATAAGTATATCTAATAACATTTATTCATCAAATCATAATAAAGCTTTACAACTAATATTTCATAAATATTATTATTTTATAACAATTACAGTTTTAATTTAATTGTCTGATCAAAGGAGAATTCATCATTTTGGTTGTGTGACTCGTCAGGTGCAAATTCTGTTAGCGATTAATATTGAACTATTTGAATACTATCCTTTACACGTTACTTAAAAGGTGATATGATATTTTTTAAAAATTTATTGCTTGCTTCGTTTCAGTAAAATCTAGTTACTCAATTAAGCATTACTCGATTATGAATTTTATTTACACCAATTTTCTTCATAAAAATAATATCACTCTAAATTTATGGAATTTTCTAATGGTCAAAATTATAATATCATTCATATTCAACTTTATAGTCAAAACACAAAAATCCTTGGTTCGATAATAACATTCTTAACTGAACTGCTCTGGCTAGAGACTTTGACCTTGAGTTGACTTGAGTTGACCTTGATACTAACCCCATGTAACTGAGGAGATGAATCCTCTTTTGATTAGTGCTTCACTTCCTATACTTCCACTCGACCTAACTATAGTCACTCGTTCATATTGAAGATCAATAGTATTCTTAAGTCGATAGAACTATATAAATTAATCACATCGATAGTTTGTTTGACCTTAGTTGCATTAACCAACGGAAGACAATTGAGTGATTCATTCCATAGTTATCCAATAACTATCAGTACGTAACTCTTTGCACCCCCACCAGCCATGAATAATACACTGCCTAACATTTAGAGAGCATTATGTACTCTACTATCGACAGATATATTGATATCCAGTCTCAATATGTATTGACTAGGAATATTTAAAATGGTATATTTATTTTTATTGTGATAAATTACTCACGGTTACAACGCTTTGCAACTACTATCACAAAATAGACAATTTATGGATTTTCTATTAAATTTACTTTTAGTTAAATTAATTAATTAATATAGCACATTATATCAAGTGTATAATAGAAAGAAAACACCTTTTATTTCAAAGAAGATTGGTTATCAAGTTAGATATATGTAACAAATTGCATCTAAGGCATACCCCTAACTCTATTAATCTCCCACTCGCACTTGGGGACAATTTTAGGATCTTATTCCAACTTCTCCAATCGGTTTCATCAAAACCAATCGGCTCGGTCCCTTGATGAATATTTATGCTATTATGTTTCAATTATGCACTATGTCAATCAACTCTCACCAACATTATTTATCATGTGGAAAAATTTGGAGTATGTCACTCGACTTCTAGTGAGATCTAAGTTCCACTATGGACTATATCGCGACATTATTATCATATAATAATGCTATGGAAATCTCAACATTTTGAATTATCTTTGTTATGACCGGAGAATTTCAACCATTTTATAACGTAATTAACTAAAATTTCTTGAAATTTAAATAATAAAATTTTGAAATAAAATTTATGTATTCGAAATGCGTCTATTTAATTATAGTAAATGGTAAAAAATTATTTTAAAATATGAAAGTTAGTTTATTTATGAAATTTCAAAAGTTAATTCAATCAGTTTATTTGTTAAAAAATTTAATATGATTCAAAATTGGAATATTTTTATATAATAAAAATGTAATTCATTTTCTAAGAAAGAAATCGTAATTCGTTTCATCAAATTTGGACTTCTTTAGCTTCATTTATCTTATTTTCTACGTTTTAGCAGCATTTTTGATAGCAGAAAATTCGAGTTTTTATAACTCCATCTTATCGCTGATATCAGTGTACCGTTCTACTCATGTCGTCGTGCTAACCTCCGTAGTATATTTATTTCTCTATTTTGAGGTCCGGTACGCGACAGAAAAGACAAAACAGTTTGTCGTATCTGTACCGTGTTTGTGACTTTTTATTTTCCTTTTCTTTTCAAACTTGAGCCATGCTGTCCAAGCAAAAAATAAATTGCTTTAATTATATTCACCTGAATCAAAGGGCTACGACCATTGCTATTTCTTTCATTGTGTATATATTTGATGACCTTTCCTCTTGCTTCCTGTTCATTCACAAAGAGGTACGTTTCATATTTTGTTCTTCTTCTCCTCTGTAGTTTTTCATTCCTCTTTCAATTTTGTCGAACCTTTCTCCTCTTCTAGATCCAAACTGCTCTTTTGTTCCACCTGCTATCTCCAAGCTACCCCACGTCTTCCCTTTGGAAACCTGTGCTTCCCCTTCCTCTAGCCGAACCCCTATTGCCTCTACGAAAACCGAAGCCGAGATCACCCATTCCCAACCTAGACCGCATGAAGCCCACAAAAAGAAATAAAAACCATCCCCTCTTCCTTTTCCTCTGACCCGATCACCTTCTCCTCAAGACCCATGCTGAGCTCCTCTAACCACCGCTGCCTGACACCTCCACGACCCAAGCACCTCCCTCTGCCAGTGGCTCCACATGAGCCACCACCCAAACACCACGTGCACTACACAAACCACTCCCTCCAAACCGAAGCGTCAACACACGCCAATAGCTCCTACTCCGCGCCTCACCTCCTCTCGCCGAGCCCCACTGACCAACGCCCGTGTCACTACTCCATCCCCAAGCAAGCCTAGCCCTCACACTTCAAACCGAGACAACTCCATGCAAAACAAATCCAAAGCCTCCTTTTGTTTGGGTCGGAGCAATGTTATTTGTAGTGTTGTTATACGTATGCTCTCATATATTGTTAATCAACGAAATTTCTATCAGATTAGAAAACCGTCGAAAAATTTAGAAATAAAAATAACTGCAAGCGCACGGTATACGAATGTAGCACGTTGCGAAAACGGGTGGATCCACAGGGAATTGATGATTTTGAAATTCTATTCAATCAAATTAAACCAAAGTTGAAGATAATGTTAAGCTAGAAAATTAGAAACTTAGCTAACTAACGAAAATAAAAGAGATGAAAATATAAGTGTTAAGTGACAATTTAGAGAATAGATCCACTCTCTAGATTACATAGTTCAACACATGAAATCATGATCTCTCTTTTATGGTCATTAGTGCTTTAATTGATGGGCTTATCATAAGCATGGCATATTTGTGCTATTAATTAGCCAACGTAAGCCATCAAACTATATCACACCCCTTAAAGCACTTACTAACTTTCATGAAACTTGACAAAGAAAATGAAAATGAAATCTATTTTAAGTTTGGCCTATTAACTATTGATTAGAAATATAGGCCATCAAATTTTAATTTCAAACCACTTTCTTATGCCATAATCATATTTTGATGAAGAGGCATTTGTGTTAGTGATTGTTTAAGCATAGCCTATTTGATGTCAACAATATAGGCTATCAAATTCAAAGCAAGAACAACAAATAGAATACTTCATTGATCACTATTAAGCACAAAAAGAGAGTATGAATTAACAAATAGTTGAAGCAACATAATTAGAGAGTTTCATTACCTCCTAAATTGAAGGGGTTTAGCCTCTTATTTTTGTCATTTGATTAACAAATGTAGCTAGCAACATGAAAGCAAAAAGAAGGGAAAATGGAGGCTAATGGGAAAAGTGAACTATTCTACTTGCATAAAAGAAAAGAAATCTACACTACAACATGAGAAGATAAGAAGCATGTAAATACAACCGATTTAACATTTCATAAAAGAAAGAAAAATTACATAACATAAAATGGCTAAGTAGCCATGGAAAAAGAAGAGAGAAGATCTCTGTTTTTATTTTCTATGCTAAAAACTAAGTAAGTGGAAGAGGGTTGTATGAAACATAAGGGTATTTATACACGTATGAAACCCTAATTCATATTTTTTGGGAATATCCAAAATGCTCTTGAGGTAGTGTGGCCACCAAGTAATCATTAGCATGTCATAATCTCCATTTAAGTGTACATGAAGCCATTAATTCCATAAGCATGTGCATTAGCCTCTAATTTGTACATTAAGGTGGTGGGTAGGTGGGGTCCTCCGTGATCTTCACTTTGAATTATTTCCATCTTCATTTCTTTGTGTTCTTTTTGTGCATGCATATCTTCTTCATGGAACAACTTGTAATTGAAATCAAATTCCTACAAAATAGTAAGGAAATTTCTAATCAATTTTTCTCAAAGAAATATATGCACACAAATGACCATTTTGCCCCTATATGAAGATGGAATGTGACAATTTGAAATTAATATGGATTTTGGTTAAAACAAATTAAAAATACCCAATATGATCATTTATTTAAATAGAATAAATATGGTGGTAAAAATATGCACATTTACGTGCACATTAAATACCCTCACGCTTATCTTTTTATCCGTCCTCGAATAAACTAAAACTAAGATAAACCCGTTTTCATAGGAAGCACGATTGCATTGAGCGTATACAATAAGCCGTTAAACCTCTGGGTGTCCCAGTAGGACGAGTGTTGTCTTGTGAAGGTTTTCAGCGGATACTACCCACAAAATCCAAATGCCGGATGAAAATATTTTCAAAATGCAAGATTTATTTACAAAGAGTAGGCTGCAAGTTTTTGAAAATATCTACAAATGTAGGATTTATTTTTAAAATATCATGAATAAGTTAAATATAGGTTTTGGCTATTATCTTGAGAATTTATGTCATTTACTCATCAAAATTTTCAACAAAAATCAAGTTATCATAACAAGTAGACTATAGCTGAACTCGTTGTTTTGGTTAATAACACAGTGTAACTATGAAGTGGATCCTTATTTGCTTATCAAAGTTTATCAAAGTAGTATTTTCATTTTTTTTCAATAAAAAGTCAAATCAAATAAGTAAAAATAGTGCTAGGATTTCAATTGCTTTCTCTCTCATTATTTGCAAGAAAAATTACGCACCTAGCTCAGGTAAACTGAGGCCAGATATACCACCCATGCATTGCCTTTCGGGCTTATGTGAGGGGAGTACAGAGCATGACGAGTGCACACACTTTCGTGCATACATCTATCGACCATATGTGGTTTTTATTAAGTCTGTTTCTTTTACGTGTGTTCCATACATGCATAACCGTGAGGACTTTTAAATGAGAGTAAATACTTTGGATGTTATTATTATTTTTTAAGAGAGAGAGAGAGTTTTGCAAAATCATCTTAGCACGATTTAACTTACAAGACAAAAAAATTGTTATATCTTTACTTTAAATCAACCACTTTTTAAAAACAAAGATTTTCAATTACAATATATTTCATAATTAACACGTATGAATCTTCCTATATACTAGTTAAACCATTTTTATTTGTAATCAAAATCCATTTTTATTTTTGTCAAGATAAATAAACTTTCAAAAATTTCAATTTAATAAGCCAAAACCATATATTTATCCTATAGTGTTTCTTTAAAAATAAATAAAAAATGCTTAAATAAAGTTGTTTTTTTGTTTTTGAGATTTTTTTGTTTACGAAGAAAAAGTAAAAATAAATCATGAAAAATCGAAAATGAAGATGAGTCTCCCTCTACACTTGATTTTGACTGTGTCTCCACAATCAACCCAAGTGGAAGGAGAAAAATAAAAACATAACCTTTATTTAATTGAAAATGAAAAGATGATTATTTACAAGACATCAGAAGGTATGTCGTTAAAGAGTAAATGAACCGGTCTTCCAAAAACCGATTCATTTGTCTCGCCAAGTATGCGAGACACGGCTCAAGTGCAGAAAACCAAAAGATTTTGGAATCAAATGTGGATTTGGGAAAACGAATGTCGTTTATTGAAAATCGTACGAGTTGTTTTATTTTCAATGATTTTTGGGATAGATATAACGATTGATTGAAGTTCAAGTTTTTTTTCACCAAATTGAAATTTAAGTTTGTCATTGAAAAATTCTTCGAAATTGATTTTAAAATCAAACTGGTGATTTAAATCTTCCCCTTCAGAATTTAGCAACTCATTCTCAAAATGTCCATAAAACTCATGTTCGATAAATTCAACTTCCTTTGTTGGATTATCAACAACTTTATCGCGTAAATCAAGTTTAAAATTCAAAGTTGTTGTATTCAAATTTTTAGAAAAAGGAAGATCGAAGCTTAAATCGAATTTCACACCCTCAAAAGAATTGAAATCCAACTTAATTACCGTATTTTCAACAACTTGATTAAGATCGTTATTATAAAATTCAAAACTTGTTATTTGAAAATCATCGATTTGGATAAAAGATGGATTATCGTTTGACTCATCACACATTGAAATATGATTTTGCTTCTCACAAAATTTTTCTAATGTTTTAGTCAACAAATTCGTGTGATCATCGTAAATTTCGTTCATTTGCTCAAATTTGTAATTATTAACTTGAAATTTTTTATTGTTGAGAACAAGAATTGTCAATTTCGATAAACGATAGATTATTATTTGATTCTTCGCAAGTTGAGATTTGATTATGATTTTCACAAAAAGTTTTATATTTTTTAAGTAATAAATCCCCATTATCTTTTTTCCATTTGGTCAAAAAATCAAATTCATGATTATTAATTGGAAAATTTTCATTTCGAATTTGTTGATAACCAAAGTTTTCAATCGTATCGTTATTGAAACTATTCCCATTGCCAAAATTATATGAAAATTGGTTCACATTTTCGTCTTGATTTTGAAATTCATTTTGAAGCTCGAAATTGAATTGGCATGGGTTATACTCGAAACCGTTTGAATTTTGAAGTGAATTCAAATTTTGTTTATTTTGAAAACTTTGATTCAAGTGATCGCACAAATATGAATTACACAACTCATTTATCATTTGATTTTGTTACGTAGAGATTTCAAGTAGGGATGAAATGCTATTTTCGAGATTCGAGGATTGGTCATTGTTTTGAAAATTTTGTTGTTCAAAATTTGAATTGTTTAAAGAGTAGTTGTTGTTAAAATATCCATACGAATTTGGATTGAAATCATATGGATTATATTGATTTTCATAACTATTGTAAAATTCAAGTGAGTAGGGAAAAGGAAAATCAGACATTTTCAAGAAAAAAAATTTTAAAGGAAAAATATTTACAAATAAAATTTATTTTTCAAAAGGGAAATTGAAATTTTGTTTTGTTTATGATTTTTCAAATTTTTTTGTCTTTTGTTTTTTTTTTGAAAAGATTATATATGTGTGTGTGTGTGTGTGTGTGTGTGTGTGTGTGTGTGTATATATATATACTGATTTTTGATTTGAAAATTTTCAAAGGAAAAGAAAAAAAACTAAGTTAAGAAATATTTATAATTTTTTTAGTTTTGGATTTTGAATTTATTTTGTTTTTTTTTGAAATATGCATGAACTAATGCAACTAAATGAATGTAGTGGTTAATTACAAATGGTTTATCCTAAGTTAACCCAAAATTGCATAATCACACATTGTCTTAGATAAACAAGATAGCCAAGATAGCTCTCAGCCAGGTAACGAACATGATTTATCGGTGCACCACGAATCACCTTAGCAATGCAGCCGAAGGTTTAAGTACCTTCAGAGGAACAACCACTATAACATTTACGAATCACCGTAATATTTATAAATGATTATTAATCTGCCGAAGCCTAGACACCAAGAAAATAAATTGTTCAAAGAAGACAAATTATCAATATATTATTAAGTGTTATCGATGTCTAACCGTTATTATTAACAAATCTACGATGAAATGCAAAGAAGACATTAAACATGTATTAACAATGCAACTATGAATGAATTTTTATATTTATTTTTGTTTTTCAAATGCAAGCAAGCAACCATGCAAAATAAAAACAAGGGATTTATTTGGCAAAATATTTTTTTAAGCACGCAGTTTATTTGGCAAGTAGAGCAGCAATTTATTTGGCAGTCTCCTTGACAACCGGAAATTGAAAACAAGATATATACAAGTTATATATATATATATATATATATGTGTGTGTGTGTGTGTGTGCGCGCGCGCGCGCGCGCGTGTAAACTAAAACAAGTGAAAGTAAAATACTTGTTTTTTTTGGCATGAAGAAACAAAGCCAAAATCACAAAAAAAAAATAAGCAAATTCAACAAGTTTTTTTTTAATTTGAAATGAATTTAAAAAAAAGGAAAGCTTTAACACAAAAAAAGGCTTTTTTTTTTAAAAAACTCTAGGGCCCGGCCCAAACTCATATAAACACGGTGTACACATTCCCTTTATCTTACTCAAATAAAACAGGATCAAATAAATCAAACACATTCACGCAAGCAGATCAATTTCTTAAATCTCCAAACCCTCGCACCTAATTTAATCGAAGTTACAAATCAGATTTACAAAACGAGCAGATTCACTTGAGGTGTAGTTGTCGATTTGGCGATTGTGCTCGATGTGGATTTCGATGCGAGTCAGACGACTTGTATTTGGGTTGTTTGTCACGAGTCAGGCAACGGCACCACGAGTCTGGAGTGATTGTCAGTGGAGTGGCGGGTTGTTTGTGGAGTGATTATCGGTGGAGTCAGATTTTGAATGCGGTGATTTTGGTGGTACGCAGGTTTATTTTGGTGGTATGTCAGTTGTTCAGAGGGGATGGTCTGACTGCTTGTTTGAGCGTGTCGACGTTTGTAGTTGTAGCTGTAGGAAAAGGAGATGGTAAGTTGCGGTGGAAAATTTGGGTTTAGGGGAGGAGGAACCGGTGGATGGAAGTTTTTTTTTTTGAACTGCAATGTGTCAGTGCAGTGGATTGGGATTTAGATGCAGTGAAGTGCACGGGTTCGTAGCGGTGATTGGATTACGGTGAGGAGGTGGACCAAATCGAAGGCGATGTTTGTATGAATGACAGTTTTGAGATGACAAGGCGATGGCAGCAGTTTTGTGATAGTTTGAACTGACAGAGGAATTACGGGATGGCAACGGCGCGGAGTCTGGTGGTGGAAGCAAGTTGATGACTGGATGTTGAGGCAGATGGTGGTAGTGGCGTTGCTGGTGGAGGTGGGTCAATGAAGAGGTTGATATGGGTGGATGTATGAGAAGTTGATGATTGTGTCAGGATGTTGGTTGTCGTATTGTATGTGATGAGGCTGTTGTATGTTGCAATGGTTTTATTGGAAGGAAAATGTATTGAAGGGGAAGGTTACAGGGGGACAGACAGTGAACGTCTGGTATTCCAGTGGTTGAGGATGGTCAAGTCGAAGTTCAGCAGATATGAAGTGGGATGGTTCGGTGGTATTTGAGGCAGTTTGTATGTGGTGATGTTGAGTTGTAAAAGGGGCTATGTGTAGAAGATGGAATGGCTGCTGTATGAGGAATGTAGAAATGTTGACAGAGGCTGCACTTGCAATGGGGAAGTACCGAGTGGAGTATTGATTGTTGTCGAGTTGTCGAGAAGTGGATGGAGATATTAAGAAGGGAAGAAGTAGTGAAGGCCAGTAGTAGACAGAAGTAGGGAGAAGTGTTGCAATATGGATGGTATCAATCTTGGGCAGAGGAACAACGATGGTTGTAAAAGGTTGCAGAAGTGGTTTACTGTTTGTGTCAGGGTGAATGAGTATGTTGAAGTTTGTGGGCTGTTGAAGAAGTGGGGTCGGAGGTAGATATTTCTGTGGTGATGAGAGGAGATGTAAGCAGGTCAGAAGTATTTGTGATGAGGATGTGGTGCACAGGGAATGAAGATGTGCAGAGTTATATATGCACAGTTTTCTGGGGCTTGTTGATCAGTTTGAGGGGAGGAGGGCGGAGAAGTGGAGCAGTGAAATTTGTTGGCAAGAACACTGCAATGCCACAGAAAACAGAGAAGTGAATGCAACAGTGCAATGTAACAGTTTTGTTTTGTTTTTATTTTTAATTATAAATGGAATGTAAATTGAAAATGGAAAATGTACTTGAAAATGAAATAGAATGAAACCTTTTTTTTTAAATATGCAAATGCAATGCAAACTAAAAGAAACAAGCACACAAACAATTGCAAGTAAAATTCACACAACAATTTTTTTTTAAAATAAAATGCAACATACGAAACAAACACACAATAAAAATTAAATGAAAAATAATTCGAAGAATAGAAAATAAAACCAAAACAACTCTCCGGCAACGGCGTCAAAAACTTGTTAATAGACGGAATTTCTATCGGATTAGAAAACCGTCGAAAAATTTAGAAATAAAAATAACCGCAAGCGCACGGTGTACGAATGTAGCACGTAGCGAATACGGATCGATCCGTAGGGAATTGATGATTTTAAAATTCTATTCAATCAAATGAAACCAAAGTTGAAGAGAATGTTAAGGTAGAAAATTAGAAAATCAGCTAACTAACTAAAATAAAAGAGATGTAAATATAAGAGTTAAATGACAATTTAGAGAATAATTCACTCTCTAGATCACATACTTCAACACATAAAATCATGTTCTCTCTTTTATGGTCATTAGTGCTTTAATTAATGTGTTTATCATAAGTCTGACATATTTGTGCTATTGATTAGCCAACATAAGCCATCAACCTATAACACATCCCTTAAAGCACCTACTAACTTTTATGAAACTTGACAAAGAAAATGAAAATGAAATCTATTTTAAGTATGGCCTATTAACTATTGATTAGAAATATCGACCATCAAATTTTAATTTCAAATCACTTTCTTATGCCATAATCATATTTTGATGAAGAGACATTTGTCTAAGTGATTGTTTAAGCATAGCCTATTTGGTGTCAACAATATAGACTATCAAATTCAAAGGAAGAACAACAAATAAAACACTTCATTGATCACTATTAAGCACAAAAAGATAGCATGAATTAACAAATAGTTGAAGCTACATAATTAGAGAGCTTCATTACCTCCTAAATTGAAGCGGTTTAACCTCTCATATTTGTCATTTTATTAACAAATGTAGCTAGCAATATGAAAGCAAAAAAGAAAAAGAAAAATGGAGGCTAATGAGAAAAGAGAACTATTCTACTTGCATAAAAGAAAAGAAATCTACACTACAACATGAGAAGATAAGAATCATGTAAATAAAAGAGAATCAACATTTCATAAAAGAAAGAAAAATTACATAACATAAAATGGCTAAGTAGCCATGGAAAAAGAAGAGAGAAGAGTTTTGTTTTTATTTTCTAAGCTAAAAACTAAGTGTTATAAATTGAAACTATGAACAAGAAAATTATAAAGCAAAGTGGCGGCATTATTATTTCATAACCATGATTTTAATGAATAAACAGAGAAAGTTATTTAAACGAAAACAAAGAAGAACATGGGCCTAAACTAATAAACAGGCCCAAATACAACCAACCGAGAAATCAAACTAAGAAGCACTATCAATGCATAGTATTTATCATACCCAACTTTCTACTCAGCAACACCGTCTTCCTCAACACTCCCCCTCAAGTTGGTATGTAAATATTTATCATACCCAACTTGTTACATAAGAATTGAATTCTTGGTCCAGATAGTACTTTTGTAAACAGGTCTGCAATTTGATCACCGGTCTTCACATACTCAGTCACCACCATTCCTTGCTGAATCTTTTCTCTTACAAAATGTCAATCCACATCTATGTGCTTGGTCCTCTCGTGAAACACTGGGTTGGTGGATATGTGCAGTGCTGCCTGATTATCACACTTCAACCTAGCAGGCTTACTAATTTCAAAACCCATTTCATTCATGAAATTATTTATCCACATTATCTCACACACAGCATTGGCCATGGCCCTATACTCTGATTCAGCACTTGATCGAGCAACTACGTTTTGTTTCTTGCTCTTCCAAGACACTAGATTACCTCCCAAAAACACACAATAACCAGATGTGGATCTCCTATCAGATCTGGAACCAGCCCAGTCAGCGTCTGAGTAGCATTCCATCTTCATATGATTATGATTTGAATACACTATTCCCTGACCAACTATCCTTTTTAAGTAGCCTAGAATTCGTTCTAGGTTCCTCCAGTGCTGCAATGAAGGTGATGCCATCTGTTGACTTATTACACTCACTGAGTATGATAAATCTGGTCTATTGATAGTTAGATAGTTCAACTTTCCTACTAATCTCCTATATCTTTCGGGGTTATCAAATTGTTTACTGCTCTCCTCATTATCACTGCCAGATTGCATAGGAGTACTGCTAGGTTTCACTCCAAGTTTTCCAACCTCAGCTAATAAGTCCATCACATACTTCCTTTGACACAAGAAAATGCCCTTGCTACTCTTCGAGATCTCAATTCCCAGAAAATACTTCAAACACCCCAGATCTTTTGTATGAAATTGTGAATGAATAAAAGCTTTTAATAGCACAATTCCAGCCTCATCATCCCCTGTTATTACGATGTCATCTACATAGACAACTAAAAGAATTACTCCTGCTCTTGACCTCTTATAAAACACTGAATGATCAAAAGAACTTTTCTTCATGCCGAAAACCTCCATTGCGTTGCTAAACTTTCCAAACCATGCCCTTGGACTTTGCTTCAATCCATATAATGTTTTCTTGAGCTTACACACCATATCATTCTCCCCCGAGAAATGAATCCAGGAGGTTGGTGCATGTATACTTCTTCTTTCAAGTCACCATGTAGAAAAGCATTCTTTATATCCAATTGATTGAGTTTCCAAGAGTGAGTGGCTGCCAAAGAGATGAACAATCTTATAGAAGTTAGTTTAGCTACTGGGGAAAATGTTTCTGAATAATCAATCCCATATACTTGGGCAAAGCCTCTTGCTACCAACCGAGCTTTCAACCTTGCTATCGAACCATCTGGATTTATCTTCACTGAGTATACCCACTTACAACTAATTGCCTTCTTTCCTTTGGGTAGTTCTACGAGAATCCCATGTATTATTTTGCTCTAGAGCATTTATTTCTTCTATCATAGCTTCATGCCACTCTGGTATAGACAGTGCTTCTCCTACACTTTTAGGTACACTCACCTTGTCTAATGATTTGAGAAACAAGCATGTGGAAGGTGGTAAATGGTCATAAGATATAAATGAGGAAATTGGATAAGTACACTGCCTTTTTCCCTTTCTCAATGCAATAGGTAGGTCTAAACTAGGGTCATGATCAGGTTCAGGAGCTGTACTTGATGGGATAGGACTTGGGACAGTGACAGTAGGGATATTGTCATTCTGATTTAAGATAGGATCATCAGAACTATTATATATCAAAAATTCCTCATCTTCCTCCTGGTTTAAGGTAGAATCATTACTTTCAGAATATGTATTTGTTGGTGGAGACTTATAATAAGGGATATCTTCATAAAAGTTTACATCAATGGACACAATGAACTTATTCAAACTAGGGCAATAACATCTATAGCCCTTTTGTAAACGTGAATAACCAACAAATACACACTTTACAGCCTTTGGATCTAGTTTAGATTTATGTGGTGTTGTGTCCCTTGCAAAGCATGTACTACCAAATACTTTGAGACTCACCGGGAATAAAGGTTTTTCTGGGAAAAGAATTTTAAAGGGTATATCACCATTCAATACTGAAGACGGCATTCTATTGATAAGGAAGCATGATGTAGAAACTGCATCTGCCCAGAACACTTTAGGCATATTAGATTGAAAAAGTAAAGCTCGTGTTGTCTCCAACAGGTGTCTATTCTTCCTCTCTGCAACACCGTTTTGAGAAGCAGTATCTACACATGAAGTTTCGTGGAGCATACCATTTTGATTCATAAAGATCTGAAATGACTCAGACATGTACTCTTTTGCATTATCACTACGGAGAGTTTTAATTGATGTATGAAACTGTGTCTTTATCTCAGCACAAAAATTACTAAATATTGCAAATAACTCAGATCGTTTTTTCATCATGAATAACCATGTAACACGAGAGAAATCATCAACAAAAGTTACAAAATATTGAAAACCTGGTTTAGAGATTACAGATGCAGGTCCCCATATGTCAGAATGTACAAGTTCAAATGGATTAGTAGCACGTTTATTTATTCTTGGATAAGAACTAAGTCGATGGTGTTTTGCAAACTGACATGACTCACACTCTAAAAATTGTAAAGAATTAAACTGTGGACATAGCTTCTTAAAATTCTGTAATGATGGATGACCTAACTGGCAGTGTAGTTTATAAGCTTGAGATGAACTTGAACAGGCAGTGACTTGTGGTATAGTATCAAGAATATATAGTCCATTAGATTGAACACCTTTACCAATAATCCTCTTCGTCATGAGATCCTGGAATATACAGTGATTTGGATAGAAAGTGATGCAGCAATTTAAACTTTGAGTTATATTGCTAACTGAAAGTAAATTAAACGCAAGACTAGGTAGATGTAACACTGTCTTTAGATGCAAATTAGGGGTAAGATTTATACTTCCAGATCCTTGTATATTTGCAAATGATCCATCAGCTAATGTGACACCATTCATGTGTGTATTTGGTTTGTAGTTTAAAAAATTATTTGATGTACCTGTCATGTTGTCAGTTGCCCCTGAATCCATAACCCATTTGTGCTTTCCAGATTGTGATTGTGATTGTGCAGCTGTAGATATGGTGTTGAAGTTGGATTGTTTCTTTACACTGTCTTGATAGGCCTTGTATTTACTGAATTCCTCAGCATAAATATTCACTGTTTTGTTTTCTGGATTTTCTGATTGAGCAACATTCATGCTTCTCTGCTTATATTGTGATGGTTTATCAATCAAGAACCAACATCTATCTAAAGTGTGCCCATCCTTTTCGCAATTTGTACATTTATATTTAGGATTCATTGGTCGATTTGAAGATTGGTTAGCATTTCCTTTGTATCACCTTGTTTATATGATACACTTGTATTTGGTGCATTTTTATGTGTCACTAGTGCACTGTTTTGTGAATTAACTGATGTCTGTGCACTTGTACTCTTTGATCTCATCAATCTTGTAAACACTTCATGTAAACTAGACACGCTTGATCCAGATAAGATTTGAGATCTTGCAGACTCGTATTCATGTGGTAACCCTGCCAGAAAACTCATCACTGCCATCTCTTCACGTTGCTGCTGCTGTTTCTTCACATCAGAACTTAAAGGCAAAAGCATATTCAATTCTTCATAAGTTTTCTTAAAATTCATAAAATAATTCATCAAACTTTGGTCCTGTTTCTCAGTTCTGTAAAACGCCTTGCATACATCAAACATTTTACTCAAATTCCCTTTTCCTGAATACAAAAACTCCAAGTATTCCATCAATTCTTTCACGAAACTACAATGATTTACGAGGCTGAGAACACTAGCATCGATTATGTTCCGGATCTGAAGAAATAATCGAGCATCGTCTCTAAGCCAAGTTTGATCTTCTCTCTTTTCAGAATCATCAGCAGGCGGATTTCGAGATAAATGATCATCCAATTCAATACTCCGAAGATACAGTTTAATTGTCTTGCTCCAATCCAAATAATTCGATTCATTGAGTTTATGGTCAGTAATCTTGGACATAATCGGAAGAACATCGATTTTGTTTTCCGCCATTAGCCCTAATCTCAATGAGTTGCGAGAAATTTGAATTTTAGGGATCGTGCTCTGATACCATGTTATAAATTGAAACTATGAACAAGAAAATTATAAAGCAAAGTGGCGGCATTATTATTTCATAACCATGATTTTAATGAATACACAGAGAAAGTTATTTAAATGAAAACAAAGAAGAATATGGGCCTAAACTAATAAAAAGGCCCAAATACAACCAACCGAGAAATCAAACTAAGAAGCACAATCAATGCATAGTATTTATCATACCCAACTTTCTACTCAGCAACACCGTCTCCCTCAACACTAAGTAAGTGGAAGAGGGTTACATGAAACATAAGGGTATTTATATATGTATGAAACCCTAATTCATATTTTTTGGGAATGCCCTCGAGGTAGTGTGACCACCAAGTAATCATTAACATGTCATAATCCCCATTTAAGTGTACATGAAGCCATCAGTTCCATAAGCACATGCATTAGCCTCTAATTTGTACATTAAAGTGGTGAGTAGGTGGGGTCCTCCATGATCTTCACTTTGAATTATTTCCATCTTCATTTCATTGTGTTCTTTTTGTGCATGCATATCTTCTTCATAATACAACTTGTAATTGAAATCAAATTCCTACAAAATAGTATGGAAATTTCTAATTAATTTTTCTCAAAGAAATATATGCACACAAATGGCCGTTTTGCCCCTATATGAAGATGGATATGTGACAATTTGAAATTAATATGGATTTTGGTTAAAACAAGTTAAAAATACCCACACTACAACAAAAATACCCTTTCACAACTGCCAAAAACAGTTGTAACGGGTCTATTACAACTGGCATCTGCCAGTCTTTATATCGGCAGTTGTAATAAAGCGGGATTATTTTACAAGGGGCACGTACAGTTGCAAAAGCAGTTGTAAAAAGTCTTTTTACAACTGCAAATACCAGTTGTAAAAGAGTTATTTACAAGTGCTTTCGACGGTTGTAAAAAGCTTATTTACAACCGTTTATGACAGTTGTAAATGTAATAAATATTTTAACAACTATTTCCGCCTGTTGCGTTAACATTTACAACAATGTGTAATAATTGTTGTAGGATCTACTACAACCAACGATGATAGTTGCAACAAATAATTTTACAACTGCTATAATTTATTTTTTCATAATTGCCATTAACCATAAATTTCATGATATTATAATTAAAACCAATATTTCGTTAATAATAACCACAATCATTTAAATACTTCAAACAACACGAACCATTCCATTCAAAAAACAATTCAAGTTTACACCATTTATGAATTCATAACTTCGTTCCAAAACATAACTAAATACATAACATAAATCAGTAAAAGTACATATACGTACTAATCAAAAAAGGTAACTTCCTTATGTCAAGCAATAGACTTCCAAACCGCTTGTTCACTCGTATAGATATCTGTAGTAGGCCTAGATAGAAGAGCTTAAGGATCCACCACCGCATCGACCCAAACTTTCCAAATATCTTCTCCTAGTGGTATAGGATGCATCCTCAACTCTGCTATACCATGCTTCATCAACCATCTTCGACATTACAAACATTCACATCCCCTAGCTCTGTCACCATTAAACAAAACTCCAACATCTCACAACACCACAGCCAATAAGTTCCTAACACTTCCTTGCTTCACCACCTCTCCATTGCCTTTTGCCTGCACACCACTCCACATCCTCTACCAACCACCTCAACAACGCAACACCTAAAAAACTACACTGACCAACTTCATATAAACACACAACATCACATACATCCCCACCAGACATCACCCTGCTTTTCATACAACTACATCACACACACACCATCCCACCGTCCATCATTCTCACTAACACACTCAATGCCTTCATCATTCCACTTCTTCTTTCCATAAACCCGACTGCTCCACAACATCACCGCTTCACAACAACTTCAATCATCCTATACATCCCCCTTAGCAAACTGTCATAACGTACTGTTGCACTTCGGCCACACCATCCATCCATACATTCCACTCCATCATCCACACCACAACCTCATCACAACAGCCACCATACGCAGCCATCCCTGCATAACCATATTTTAGTTAGCTACATGTTAAGAGTTACCAGGTCAATACAATGCTGTCTGAACTGCACATTATTTATTTTCTATGTCATGAAATAAACACTTGAAAGAATTATAATACATAAAATTACCTGCTCAAGATCAGAATAGGTTGAATCTTCTGGAATGTCTAAATATCCATTCGAAAGTAAGTGGCGAGAGCGTTCACGCGTATTGTATAGCTTGTCTCTTACATCCGCAAGGATAACACGGTATGGTTCATTTGGCGGCACGTGTTTCCAAGTTGTCTATACTGTGTAGCCTGTATACTCAACATCAGTACATCCTCTACCTATGTAGCCTACTATGCTTAGCCTTCTATACTGTTCCCCGTTGTCACTTGTAAAAAAATTTCCACTATACAGCAACAAGAAGACAAAATTTTCAGGCTTTTTCAACTACTACTCACTCAAGCCGAAGTACCAACGCATCAACTACAGCCACTACTTATGTCAACCTGCAGTATACAGAATTTTACATGTTTGTGGTGATTCAACTTATATATAATGGTCCAAGACATAAATATACAAATGATATAAAGTTTAAACTTTGGTATAAATCTTGTCTATATGGATGCACATTTTTCAAATCTTTATGATAATAAACTAAAATTTACGTGCAACTAGATTTGTTACCTTAGCAGCCATTCTTTTGATGATTTTTGTAGCTGACTGTTTATATTTTTATAGGTTAAAATGTGACAGCTCAAGCGAATATGAAATGTAGTACTTTGAGTAATTCTATTCCTAAAGCAATTATATTCAAGTTTAAAGTTGGAACTTCATGCATGTTCTTCAACTTTTGAATATTCGAAATAAGTTTATTATGTACAACATAATATTGTAGTTG
Source organism: Allium cepa (assembly GCA_030765085.1). Classification (NCBI taxonomy): domain Eukaryota; kingdom Viridiplantae; phylum Streptophyta; class Magnoliopsida; order Asparagales; family Amaryllidaceae; genus Allium; species Allium cepa. Next base: position 707,563,452 of record CM060941.1, read on the forward strand.
AATATGAGTTTTTTTGGGTCCTATTAACAGTTATCCGATGCCAAGTAAAATCCAATAGGACGACTAGAATACAGATCTGATTTCCCTAATTAGTATTAATATTCAAAATTTCTCAGCCACCTTATGCCAACACTAGAAAACTCAATTAAAGCCTGACATTGCACTGAATAAGCCAAAATCAAGTTCAAAATAACAAAACGTGTTCAACATTCGGATTACCTAATACTAAATAGCGGGTCCAAACAAGCTGATGTGTACCATTCTTTTTCCCTCGGCCTCCACCTGACATTGGCGCATCCACCACAGAGCTCTAAGTAGTCCGCATCATCTCATAAACCTCTTTTTCCAGTGTCGAGTGTGGGTTTGTCATATCAACAATGATTAAGCGCTTTTTCATCCCATTGATGATCCTGATGGCTAGATGGAGGAGACGTGGTGGACGTTTGAGGGGTAGCCGAGGATGATGAACGTCTGAAAAGGTTAGGCTGTAACAGGACTATTCGAACTATTGCTTTTCCATTCCTTCTACAAGCTCGATTGCGCGCTGCCTAAAGGGATGGAGAAGTAGGATGGCGCGGCTGTGACGATGAAGAGAGGGGCGATGTGCCTTGCTAGGGGTGGTACGATAAGGGCGATTTTGGGTGAGAGCAATTTTGTGTTTTATCCGTGAGCCAGTGAATGAAATAGAATTGATCATGTGCATAACTAAATTTGGGGAATATTATGAAGATTAGGGAGGGAAATGAAATTTTCGGCAAAGAGATTAGAGAGGGAAATGAAATTTTTGGCAAAGAGATTAGGGAGGGAAATGAAATTTTCATGAAAGAGAGGAGGGAGGGAAATGAAATTTTAGAGGGTAGAAGAATTAAACTTATGAAAGGGAAATAAAGTGCTAAGTGAAAAACGCATATTGAAATATTAGGGATATGCTGCAACATATACGGTAGTTTACTAATTATAACTAAAATAGAAATTATTTATTTATTTCTTTATTGACTAGATAAATAATTATTACTTATTAATAATTAATTATATTGAATAGTAATTATTAGTATTAATTATTTCATATTTCAAATAAGTATTATTAATTAATAGTAATTGTTATTTATTATTAATTTTCTTATAAGTATTAGATACTATTATTTAATTATAATTATCATTTAATTATTACAATGGGCAAACAAAAAAGTTTTAATAGGCCCTATTACAACTGCAAAAAAGAAGAGTTGTTAAAAATATGCATTTGTTAAAACTAGCAAAAAAGCTTGTAATAGACATCTATTGCAACTGGCAAATAGGTTGTCATAAGAATTTATTACAACTGACAAAAAAGATAAGTTGTTAAAAATAGGCATCTACTACAACTGGCAAAAAAATGTTGTAATAGGTATCTATTACAACTGGCAAAAAAATAGAGTTTTTAAAAATAGGCATTTATTACAACTGGCAAAAATGAATAGTCGTAACAGGCATCTATTACAACTGACAAAATAAAAGAGTTGTTAAAAGTAAGTTTACTATAACTGTCTGATAAAAAGAGTTGTAAAAAACCTTTATTACAACTGACTATTTGTGACAGTTGTAAAAATAAAGTTATAAAAGGGTCTTTTTGTTGTAGTGCCAACATGATCATTTATTTAATATAAATAGAATAAATATGGTGGTAAAAATATGCACATTTACGTGCACATTATATATATTTCTCTACTTACATATATATATTCTTTGAATCATATTTGCTGTATATACATAAGAAAGCTGCAGCTCATGTGCATGCAATACGTATATGTGTATAAGTTATATGCAATATAGATATATGTATTGTTGACAAAAGCTATACGTTTCAAACCCAACTTGTACTGGTTATATGCAATACGTATATATGCATTTTTGACAAAAGTTATACGTTTCACATTTAAATTATTCAACAAAGCTATATGTGTTGTATATATTTATTCTTTCTAAAAATTATAAAAAAATGTGTGTTTATATTGTGTATGTATATATATTTGTTTTCCTCAAAATTTCATGCTAAAATCCGCTTTCGTATTTGCCCAGATAATTGACTCATCGTGCCTGATTTCGTGCCGGTGTCCGTTGCATCGTTCTTTTTCATAGTCGTTTTCCATCGTTCTCTAGCTACTAAACGTGAGCTATCACTCGATTAACGTTCTTGTGCTTAGTAAATTGATTCCATTTGAAATGACAATTTAAATATGCTATTAAATTGAAATTGTTAGTTATTTAGCCGTTAAATATGACATGATAATATTTTTTTCACTTATGCAAATTGACACCATTTCATGTTGACCGACTATTATATTTAATTTGTTATTGATTCATATATGCTAGTAATTGATATATATGCTATTTCATTTTATTGTTCTCACTCTGCAAGTTCTCTTTGTTTTAAAAGTCACTATGGTTTGAAATGATACATATCCGAACGGACTATAGATTAGGGAAAATCGTTATGTGTTGAAATGATAAACCCAAGTGATTTTCATTGATTTTTGAAATTGTGGGATTGCGGGTTTAATGATATAAACCCGTAAATTTAAATTATTACGGATTGAAATGATAAATATCTGTATCACTTAACCATAGGATAGAAAATTATATACGGACACCATTGGTCTATTTTTATGAAAATGATTTCCAAGGTTTTGAAAGGAAATATATGATTTTAATTTTTAAATATAATAAATATTTTATTTTAATATTGTCAAATTTAGAATTTTGAAATTTTGATTTTGGAAAATTTAAACTTATAAGTTTAGTTTAAAGGTAATTTATAAAAAAATTATTTATAATTTTAATTTTAAAATACATAAAATAAGATTGTAAATAGACAATTAAAAGGTTTAGTTCATTTTAAACTGTATAAAATTAATTTTAATTTAATATATATAATAATTTTTAAAGGGTTTATTTTATATTTATATTTAAATTATATTTTTATAACTTTAATAAATTAAGGAGGTTGGAAAGGAAAATTGGAATTTATTTGTACAGTTGAATTTTAAATGAGGACTTATTTGGAACTTATTGGTTTGGAAATTTAAATTATGGTTTATAGTTGGTAAAAAAGCAATTAAATGAATACTTTCGAATTTAAATAAAATTAAAAATTGAATATTTAATTTTGATTTAAGTTGGTGATTCGAGATTTTGTTTAGAAATTATAAAGTGATTTTAAAATGGCTATGGTGTGAAATAAGCGGGTGGTTGTTAAAGAGACCGGGATCGGATATTGTCATACTCACTGCCAGTACCGAAAACCACTTTAACAACTGTGTAGATGGTGGAGATTCTAGAATAAAGTAGGATGGTTTGGTGAACGATTCTGTATGAGGTATTTACGTAGCCCTTACTCCCGCGAGTCCGCTTGATGTGGCTAAAACAGGTGCCACGTCGGGCTAAGTGAGATCGCACCTCCTATCGGGCACATTTCTTCGAAACCATATATATTGCTTTGTGATTTGATTTGGTATGCATTCCTTGTATTGGGAGTGTGTCTCGAGGTGGGCGGTAGTAGCTGCTATGTGTTACCACCATCCCAGATCTGCAAAACGGTAGAATCCTACCCTGGAATTTTCCTTGCATTCTTGTCACATGTCTTATCGTGCCTTCTATGATTTTGTTTTGTACCATACCTACGGAGTGCCCTCTGGGTGAACCTTTAGTTTACAGAGGAGCGTACGGTATTGTATAGACTATAGGGATATATAAAATATGTAAGAGGGATATGGGTAACGCCTTAACGCTATTTTGATATTTTACTTTACTATAAACATTATATATGTAGCGTATTGTACTATGTATGTAGATAGTTTATCGGATCCTTAAAGGACGGAATCCTAAAATCCCTTTAAGGTATATTGCATTTACTTGACATTTCACTTGAGTTTGATTAATCTGCATAACAATGTTAATCCTGATCCGAATGTTTTATTTTGCTTTATGCTTAGGTCAGCCTGAGTATCACAGCTTTTGAAACTCATCTTTTGGAGCTTGGAGTTCATATGGAAGATCTATCTTATTTATTTGAGCTTTTAGTTTATTTCTGTTATTTCAGTTGTATGTTTCAAACTTGTCGGTTGCTTTTGTGTTAGAGACTTCTATATACTGGGATTTCTGTTGTATTCTATTTGGAATATGTTATTATTGTAGTAGTTTCATGAACTACAAGTTATTTGTTCCGCTGCTTATTGTTGTATAACTCTGTGTCTGTGATTCTGTGATTGATTTATTTACTGTATATGTTAAGTTTTGCCAATTATAAATTAATAATATGTTATTTGGAGCAATTTAAGTCAGATATATGTGGATTGTCGTTTTGAATGATTCAAAATAGTGGGTCATTACAGTTGTTATCAGAGATTTGGTTTTGGCAAAACTTAGCATATGGAGTAAAACTCATTAGAGATAGGGTAGTAACACTCTAAAATGAGTTGAATTGATTACAGAGTCATATTCGTTTGTGCTTGAAATTCTGTGACGACCCGGTATTTCTAACAATTTAAATTGGAATATTTACTTGATTTTAAAATATTAAAAACTTAATTTTAACTTGAATTCAAGATATCAATATTTAATTGCTAATTAAATCATTGAATTATATAGTTTAAATATTGAATTTAATAATTGAAATTGGGTAAATTGTTGAATCTGAAATTTCTAAGCATGTTTAAAATAATTTGAAGGCTTACAAGTTTATAATGATGATGCTGGGGATAATAGAATGGTTGAAAATTTAATTTAAAGGTAATTTGTTCAGTTTTAATAATATATCGTTTGAATTGAATTTAAAAATAGCCTTTCGAGGAACAGTCTCGGAATTCGACGAAACCCGTTGCATTGGATCCGAAATAGTTAGTTATTGTCGAATTTCAGTTTTCTTAGCAATCTGAGCTGTCGTTTGACCCGGGGAGCTCAAAACGCTTAGAATTATTTCAATCAAATTAATTTAAAATTTGATCGTTTACTTCCGTAACTCGCGTATATGATCGATTTAGCCTCCGAAACACATTCCATTGTGTTCGGAATGTGGGTAAAACATTATAAACGTCTGTCGGCAAGTCTGATTCGGGGTTTGGGATTTCACGGTATGCAACACGAGATATTTTTAATTTTCGATTTTATAAAATCAATTCAAAGTCTAAGATTTAATCACCCTAGTCACGTGGTTGGTCTAGCTTATTCTCGAAGCCTTGTTAAGGAAAATATCTCTTTTTGTTCCCAGAAAGATCAAGCGAAATCTCCAGAACGAAGAAAATAATAATAATAATAAATGGCCGAAGCCAGAGGAATTTGAAACCGATCTCATCTCCATTTATTCCATCTACTTTTCTTTGCCTCATCACAGTTCGAATTGGGGCTTCCATTTTCTTGCTCAAGCAAACGATTCAAGCTGGATTTCGATTATATTAGGTCGCGCCTCTTTCCTGGTGACCGATACCAGAATCGCTCGAGATTTGGACTCGAGAACTTTGGGTTGCGATGCGTTCTTGAAGCACTTGCATTAAGAGCTCGCGCGCACGGATTGAGGTAGCTGGTGAGGAGTTGTTGCGAGCTAGAGTATTGTGACTTGGGAAGCGACAAGCTCGCGTGCGATGGGAGGCGACTCGGTTGACGTGATGTCGCGAGGGTGAAGCAGCGACTCAAATCTGGGCGTAGGCAGAGGGGTGGTGAACTCCTCAGGTGATCGAGGCTAGGGTTGGGAAGCAGGGACGTTGCGTCAACCCTTGGTGACTGCGTCGGCATCCAAGTGATGATGGGTTTTAGGGTTCTTCGATAGCAGTAAGTTTCCCTATGTTTTGATTAAATCTCATAAGTATATATATATATATACAGATTGCAAGATATGGGTTATATATGTGTATTATAACTAAAGTTTTAAAATCCAACAGCTTACGTATCACTGATGAGGAAAATATTTGGATATATGTTTGGTTAGAAATTTTTAACAGTAAGGTAAAATTTATAATTTTACTTACCTAATAGATTTAAATTTAAAATGAGAATGTTACTGGTAGTTGAAGATCGTGGCAAATGTTAAATTTAATTTATTAATTGGGAAATTTATTATTCGATTTCAAATATTAATAAATTATATAATTATTTATTCAAGGTCAAAAAGTATGGAAACGAATCGAGATTGGGAAGAATTGAACACAATTAAAGCAAAGGTGAGTAAATCTCACTCTGTTGGATTTCTTTTATTTATTTAAATTTAAATGGATAAATTTAAATATTCGGTTGAATGATTGAATTGATTTGATGTCACTGTGAATTGGTGATGTGACTTTGGTTTGGTCGATTCTTGAGTTAATTATGATTTGACTCGAAGTGTTGGGATTTTAAGTTGTTTAAAATTTAAATCATAAATAAGAAAGGGTTTCAAGTTAAAATTAAATGAATTTTGATCATTTAAATAGTATAGTAAATAAAAAAAAGAATAAGTAATTAATCCGATTAATCAATGATTTAGATTATTTAATTAGTAATTGAGGATTTGAATTAATTAATTAATGTTTAAGTTAATTAATTAAGTTTAATTAATTTAGAATAATCAATGGATGGTTTGATAGAAAATTACTTAATGTAATCAATTAAAGAGAATTACTTTGTGTAATTAATCATGAGATTAATTGAAATAACAATTTAGGAGCAATTAATTTATTAATAGAGTAAATAAAAAGACAGTTAATTACAGGTTGAGAGTGATCGAGAATGAATAATATTATGGTCAAATTAAAGTAAAATACAATTAGAAATCATTAAATTGTATAATTAACGATGTAATTAAAGATTACTTATTGATTTTGGGTTAAGTGTAATTAATATTGTGAAATTAATCAAAGACAATTACTTAAATGTAATTGAAGGATAATTAATCGAGGGTGATTAATTAAGGTGAATGGATAGGGAATGGTTGATTGATCAAGTGATTTGGAATTAATTTATGAAGGAATCTAGGTGATTGAAGTTTGAAATTAAATTAAAATCAATTGAATTGATTTTTATGTAATTAAGCTCTGCTTATGGATGATTGAATGGTGTTGGATGTTTTAAATGAGTTGATATCTCTAATATGAAATGTTGTGAATTTCATTTGAAAAAAACTTGGGTTTGGATTATATGAGTCTCGAAGAGACCGGTGTCGGGTATTGGGAAATACCCGAAACCACTTCGAATTTTTATAAGTAGATTTGTGGAATCAATAGACTGGAAGGAAATGATTTAAGTAAATTGGATTATTTTATCTAAGTTTGGTACTTAGAAATGGATGTGAGGAATAAGTGCTGTCCATAGTGAATTGTGGATTTATTAAATTGGTATAAGTTACCCCGGGTTTATATAAGTTGTTTGCTTTAGTATTCCATGATAGATGAGTTTACTCACGTTGGTTTCCAGCCTGACTCGGGTGTTACTTTGGTGTAATGCTCGGGTCAGACCGAATATTACAGATTTTCAGTTAGAGACGTTCTGGAGCTCAGGAGGCGAGCTGGATGGCTAACGTATAGAGTATTTCTGCTGTAGTATATTTTTGTGTATCTGAGACAGGATTTGTATATGTCCAGTAGCTATATATATGTGTAACTCTGATGTATATTAAATGTAATTAACAAAATATAGTATTCTTCTGTAAACTATTATTTATTATTATATTTTATCTGCTGCGAATATGAGTTGTTGATGTTTCTGATCTTCTTCTTCTTCTATCTCTTTCTTCTTTTCATAACTATCTGGAATTTTCGGGTTCGAAAATTTTGGGTCGTTACAGTTGGTATCAGAGCTGAAAGGTTAAGCGAGAACCTTGGCTCTGGTGGGGATTACTCATTGAATAGAGTCCGTAGTACTCTAGAATGAGTTGAGTGTGTGTGTGTGTGTGTGTGTGTGTGTGTATGAGAGCGTACTTGTTATTTGCTTATAAAGATTTTAAATGATTTTATATAAAAATATATTTTGATATATATATATATATAGCAACATTTCCTTCTAATGAACATTTAGGTGATTGGTTGTTAAATTATTGGATTAAGTTAAGAAGTAATATAAAATACGACCAAATTGAAACTTATAACCAAAGTTGAAGAATAAACTTATATAATAAAATGGAACTTGAAATATAGATTGTGAATGTAATTTATAAATTGAAATAAACTTCATAATAAATGAGATTATAATTTGAAATAGAATTCCAAAGAATAATTGAAAATAAAGTAAGATGAAAATTCCAGAGTAATGTTTAAATATGAATTGGATGGATTGGGAATTTGGAATTTTTGGGAAAATTTAAAATTCCTTTGGATTTGGAAGTGGTTTCCAAAGGTTTTGGAAAAATAATAGTAGTTTTTGAAAAATATTTTTTTGTGTTGAATTTGAAATCTGGGAGATTTGAAAATTAAAAATATTTAAAGAGATAAAAGCATTTAACTCTTTTGGTCACTGGAAAATAACGTCGGTGATGACTGCAGCATTATCGAAGTTTATTTTCGAGTTTCTAGAAGAAAAATTGCTACCAAATTATTTTAAATTGGGACTGTTTGTGAACTAGGTTTGGTTTTGAAATTCAAAGGGGTAACTAAATTTGCCAAAGAACTTTGGATATAGTTGAATCCTAAGGGGATATTGAAATTTTGGAAATTTGTTTAAACTCTGGAATCTTGATTAAAATGTTTATGGGATAATAAAATTATATTGGTTAAATAAAATGTATAATTTTGAGTTAAAAGCAAAATGTGAATGTAATTGATTATAAATAGAAGTTGTAAAATTGGAAATTATAATTTAAGTTGTACAAGTTTAAAAATCAAATGGAAATTGATTTGAAGTTGGAAGAAATTGAGAATTAATTCAACTTGAATTGGGGTTAAACCAATTTTAGTGGAAATTGACGTTATTTAAATTGGAATTGGAAGTTGGGAAAGTGAACAGTTTTGGCTCTGGACTATTTTCAATATAAATTGTTTTAATATAAACTTATTTTTTTTAGCTATTAAATATATACAACCTTTCTTTCTCAAAGCCAAAATATTTTATACTTGTTTTACAATTATTTTTGGAACTAGTTAACCAATTTTCAACTGCTTTCTAAACTCATTACTATTTTATAACTATTTTGCAAATATCTACAATTTCTAAGACTATTTAGTTTTTTTTTCTCAAACTATTTCATAATTAGCTGACTATTTTACAGCTATATTTCAAACCAATAATTATTTTTCAACTACTTACCTATTTTTAAATTTTCAAGCTATTTTCTAAATATAAATTGGTCGGAGTTCAAACTGTTATGGATTTAATACCCAAATGAGATAGGAATTGAAGTGATAATCCAAATGGGGATTAATGTAAAGGTGGATAAGTGAATGGGAAAGAAATTGATATTGAAAAGAGTAATCAAATTGGAATATTTGATTTTGAATAAACAAAGTTATATATCTTTGTTTTATTTAAGATGAAACCCTCTTGTTGAATCTATTGCTGGAAGGAAAAGGGTTTTTGAATGTGTTTGAAGTATAAAAGGGGTTTTATACAAGTTTGAACTGATCCAAAGTTTTAAAAATTATATATATCTGTATATACATAAAGGATCTTATGAGGATTTTGGAAAAGGTTTTGCGAACCTTTGGATTTGGAAAGGCTTTTGATTTTTGGGTAAAATCAATATTGAATTTGGAAAGCCTAGTTTGAGAATTATCGATTTTGGGATAATCGATTTTGTGTAAAGGAGCTTTGTATAATATCATACTAGGTGTATGATTTGAAGATACTATATTTGTATAGTATAAAATTGTTTTGATGATGGCTCTGGGGAAAAAGGCGCCCCCTTGAAATGAACTTCTCAAGAGTGCCACCGGATGGTGCTGCCTTGAGCCCCAAGGGTGGGTTCTAAAGTTGATCCTGTGAGGAGTCCGGACAAAGCTAGTTCCTGAGGATTATGCATAGTGTATACCATAGTGGAAGTCGTGTGTGCCGCTGAGAGCCAACAGTCTGCGTTTGATTTTATATCGGTAGACTGCGACCTATGGTAAGCGGAAGTCGTGTGTGCCGCTGAGAGACAACAGTCTGCGTTTGATTTTATATTGGCAGACTACAACCTATGTAGGAGTGGAGAAGTTTCATTTCAACAGCGAAGATCAAGAGGCCGCGGAGAGCCTGCAGTTACATGGACTTTTGCTGTGACGACAACGTAACCCTGGATGTAACTGTGATCTGTTGTGTGGGTTCCATGGCGTAATCAAGAGGCCGCGGAGAGCCTGCAGTTACGTGGACTTTTGCTGCGACGGCAACGTAACCCTGGGATGTAATTGTGACCATGGATGCGGGTGATGATTTCCAGAGCATTCACACCAAAGATATTTTCTCTATTTTCAAAAACTGTTTTCTATATTTTCAATAACAGTATTTTCCAAGTATTTTCACTAGGTGTTGAAACGGGTTTACCAAGTACTTATAGATTTTCAGTCCTACGCCTGATCAACGTATAACTGAATTTCTGTGAGAACCAGGATGGACTGGTTGAGACATCGAGTATAAAAAAAAGTATTTTTATAAAAAGCTATCTTATTAAGTATGATGTAAATTTAAAAGCATTTTTAAAATTTTTAAATAAAGATATTGGAATTTTGGAAAATAAGGAAACCCAAACTGGAATTATAAAATAAAATCGAAACTCGGGAAAATTTAAGAAGTGATTCTTTGTTATTAAAATCGAATATTGATGTAGAAATTGGAAATAAGCTAATGGATTAAATAATTGTTCGATTGAGTATGTTAATAAAATTTAACTTGGGGAAATAAAATAAATTGTAAGTTAATAATGGAATTTGGAAATGAATTCGAATTTTAAATAGAACTCGACTTAGATTTGATAATGAATTAAAAAGAGAAAATGTTGTAAAATAAAAATAAAATTGAGTTGGATTGGAAAATGTGATGATTTGAATTACAAATAAAATTCAAGGATGATTTGAATAATATTTAATGAAATTTGCATGTAAATTGGATATAAGAAAAGTGATTATAATAACAATGTTTTGAGTTGCAAAACAAAACCCAAGTGAATCGAAATAAATTGAGAGTGACCTTGTATTAATAAAATAAATTCGATAACGAATTAAGTATGCAAATCAAAAATTTAAAACAGGTTAATTGAGTTAAATGATAAATGGATGAAGTCTGATTTAATAAAAACTAAATCAAAGCTGTGATTGGAATTGGATTATCAGACTGAACTTAAATTTGGCGATATATTAATTTAAAGTATAAATGAGCTAAATATGTGCTTGAATATTATTTTGATAAATTGAGAAGGTGAATTTGAAATTAAAATTTAAAATTGATGGGCTAACTAAATTTAATGGAAGTTGATTAAATGAGAATCAAATAGAAGTAAACTTAAGTTGATGTTGGAATAAATTAAAGTAAAATTAACTTAGGTTTAAAATTTATGGAAGCTTGGCTTCGAATAAAAGTGAAAGCCCATTAAATAAAAGCTTGGATTGAATTAATTTGGGAATGGCTAGATGTTTGCACAAAAAATGGGCAAACACCTCCAAGTCGTATTATTTAGTTGATTATATGCGATTTTCAATGATTTTAGATGAGTATGTAAATATAAAAGAAGTAGGGGCTGAAATGTAAAAGACACGCGGATTTATAGTGGTTCGGCCAGAATGTGCCTACGTCCACTTTATATGTTATTATCTTCTTTCTTTCAGATTACAAGTACAATGCTTCGTATATAAGTATATGAAAGTGGTTTGAAAGTTTCTTCCTTGCTTGAGCTCTCAAACTTGTCTGCCATTGTTGTACCCCTGCCCCTCTATTTATAGAATGAGGTAGGGGGCAGGGGCCTTGGAGGTATATAGCTGCTGGTGGGCCCGGGCTGAAGCAATCTGGACTGGCAATCATCTGGTTCGGCGAGGCTTCATTCGGCTATGCTTAGAGAAGTTGGGGTTTAGTTAGGCGTGGTCTGGTCCGGTGCTTGTCTGGGCCGGTCGTGTAGGGGAGGAGTGTTGGCTCGGTGATGGCCTTGGTCCGGTTGCAGGTTGGTCCGGTAGGGTGTTGGAGAGGTGGTTCGGTAGTGGAGATGGAGAGGTGGTTCACTAGTGGAGTTGGTCCGGTAATCTTCTGGTTCGCTATACCGAATCAGTTGGTTCGGTTATGGTTGGACCGGACGTGGGGGCTGACCGAATGACCTTTGGTTCGGTGTGAATTGGAGATGCCGAATGCCTCTCTGCCGAATGGACTTGTATATTGAGAACGCCAGATGGACTTCTATGCTTATATTGAGCCTTGTGTTTGTCGAACGAGGTGGAGGTTGCGAGCCCGGGTAAAACTTTGATTTCTTGGTCTCGAGATCTTCTGGGTGAGAATTCGCCCAACATTTGCCCCCCAAAGTAGGGCACGTGCTTGCATGTGTCGCGCTTTGTTTTCCCTGTGGTAGGAAGATTTGTTTTGTAACGCCATGGGCTGGATGTTCATATCCTGTTGATGTCCTGCAAAGGAATTTACAGTTTTAGTGTGATTTCCAATGACGATCGTTCAGGATCGAAATATTTGAGACAAAGTGAATCGTGCCGTTCGGGGCGAGAGAGTGTGCCCCGAGGTGGTTTAGCATTATCGATGCCAGGTTCACGTTAGAGTGGGTCCCTGGATCGTTTGTCAAGGTGGTTTATCGCCAGCTCAGAGCATGCCTAAGCATCGTTCGCGACCCCGTACATGTGTAAGTAGCTTAGCCATTTCGTAGTTATCAGAATTAAATATCTATTTAGCCGATGAGCTTAAAAAGGCCTGTCAAAGTGTAAATTCCCACAACAATAGGGTTAATAACCATTCAGAGCGTGCCTATGGACCGTTCGTGGTCGCGTACACGTGTAAACGATTAATCCATGTTAGTGAGAGATTTACAACTTATTCATCGTTGTCATAATCCTCATTTTATTAGTTAGTTCTGGAGTTCGGTACTTATCTGCATGAGGCGCTCTGCATGCCCCTAGTTCCTGGTTGTCGTTGGTAGAGAGATAGTTCATTCGGTTTTTTGTTGGTCCGGTTATTCTCATCCGGCTGTGGTTTCATTCGGTATCTAGTTGGTTCGGTATATTTGTTATTGGTCCGGTGTTCCTATCCGGTGGGCCGAACCAGTTGGTTCGGCGGCCCTGAGCTCGCCTATATATAGAGGCCGTACCCCCCTTGGTTTTCCCTTACCGAACCAGAGAGCCGAATCAACTGACTTGCCGGACCAAATCGTCTGCCGAACCAAATCTCTACCGAATCAGGTACACACTCTATTGCCGAATGCCTTTATTACCGAATGTTTCTGTATGCCGAATGAGTTTAAGGCCTTAGTGCCGAATGAACTTCATGCCCCATTGCCGAATGAATTTGCTTGCACCGTATTACCGAACGAATTCGTATGCCGGATGATCCTCTAATGCCGAATGGAACTACCGAATGAGGCATATACCGAATGAGACTCGGAATTTGAATCTTGAGCGAAATCTTAGGCTTTTATATGCTTGCTTTAGATACTTGCTTGTTCTAATATCAAGTTTTTCTTGTGCTGCAGAAAATGTCTCGCAAAGCGGAAACACGATCGGACAGAAAGAAGTCTAGAGGCACAGGAGAGTCTTCTTCTTCCTTGCCCCCAGTCCAACCAGGATCCGGGCAACATCGACCTATTCCGAGGTCTCTAGTGGATGGATATGGTCCACAGGAACTTCTGATCTCCCCTCCTGATTGCTTTCCTAGCTCCCTAAAGGAGGAGCAACTTGACGTCATATCCCGTTCCTTCGGGATAGATAGGGCTCTTATGCTGCTGCCGGGAGATGGAGTGATGCCATATAATCCTCCCGAGGGCTACTTTGCTTATAGAAGATACCATTGCATGTGCGGTGCTATCCCTCCTATCAACGCTTGGATAGTAAGCTTCACCACATATTTGAAGGTGGCTCCCTTCCAGCTTCAGCCTAACTCTTATGCCATCCTAGTGAGCCTTTTTGTTATCTTCCAGAGGAGGTACGGGCGTCCTCCTTCTAACCGGGAAATTCGATATTTGTACAACCTGAGAGGCTATAAGAAGGGGCCTCCGTATATTAGTCTGGAAGCGGCCGTGCCCTTCAAACCAGTCCTGGACTTATATTCCAAGTTTACCATGTTCAAGAAAGAGTGGTTCTTCATCAAGGACGATGCTGTTTCTTTCCGCCTTTTCACTTCCGGCTGTAAGATGGATTTCATTTATGCTTTCCATGTTTTGACTGTAGTGTTTTTTCTGACATGCTTCTATTTCTGGCTAGCGACAGGTGGTATTGCAGTCGTGGAGGATGATTCCTTGGTGCGAATGGCTGCTGAACTAAAGGCTATTCCGGCACGGGACCGGTCGGCCTCCTTCTTGATCAGGAACGCAACCCTCTTGGAGTATAATTTGATCTTACCGCACCAGTCCGTGGTTAAGCAAAGAGACACGGCTGAGGAGAAGGCTGCTAAAGCCAAGGAGGGGGCTATGGTGAAGAGCGGTAAGAGGGAGCCTTTTGCAGAGCGTCCCGTTGTCGGGGGAAAGAAACTGAAGAAGTCTGATGGCCCTTCTCCAAGTACTTTTCCGACTGTCCCGGAGGAGGAAGGTGTAGAAGAGGAGGAAGGAGGCGAGGTTGGAGAAGGGTCGGAGGGTGGAGGAGATGGCGACGGTCAAGGTGGTAGTGGCGTCGGTGCCCTAACCTCTGAGCAAGACCTTGAACTGGATGAGGCTCTCCGTCGGGCCTTCGGGGAGTCGGAGGGAGAGACGGAAACGGAGAAGGCAAAGGAAACTGGCAAAGCTGTGGCTGGCACTGACCCATCCTCTAAGGGTTTCTCAGCTAGGGCGATTCCGGCGATGCAAGGTGAACTTTTGTCCTCTGCCGATTCCATTTTCGATAGGGACTTAGAAATTTTTTACGGTTCACTTCCGTCCTGGAATGAGATCCAGGACTTATTGCAGTATCCCACTCCTCCGCCGGGTTTGTATAATAGATGTGTCTTCTCACTTTTCTTTCCTTTTAACTTAACACATTTTTCGAACTGTGGATTATTGTATGTTCGTAACACTTGTTCTTTATTCCAGGGGCAGGCCAGGTGGTTAAAACGTCGGACGTTCGACACCGCCTTGAGCAGTTTAAGTCGAGGAGAGCTTCTGCGAAACCCTCTACTGGTCGCACTGGGGATGTAGTAAGTTATCGCCCTCTTCTTGGGGTCATTGAAGAGGGCATTCGGAAAAAGAAGCGGAGCCGTTCCTTATTTGAGTCTTCCCCTGGTTCGCAGCTTCCTACTCAGCCTCCTCGTGATACTACGGAGGAGAGCACGGAATCCGGCCCCCCTCATCCTCCTTTCAAGAGCCCAACTGTTATTCGTATAAGGCGTCCTGATGTGCCTCGCCCCGTGCCTCGTGACCCTTTTGCCGGTCATCCTAATTTAGATCCGAGCTTTCGGGATATCTCATTTGATGAGGCCACGGGCGAGCACCTCCTTCCCCGCAACCCCATGGTAAGAGTGCTGGACGAGGCCAAGTCTTTAGATCTTGATTTACTTACTACACGGGTAGTCACCATGGGGGACGAAGCCAAGGCTAACATTGATCGGGTGGCCGCAGAGAACAAGAAGTTAATGGAGCATCATGCTAAATTGGCCAAGGCCGGGGAAGAGATCGGGAGTGCTAATATTCGGTTGAGGTTAAAAGTTGCCGATCAGGCCAAGCAGCTCGCCGATCAAGCCATCCAGATTTCCCGGCATGAGGAAGCCTCCAAGCGGCTGAAAGAGACGATGGAGAAGGCCAGTAGGGCGGAATTACGGAAGATGGAGGTCGCCTGCAGGGAACGGATTAACATGGCCATTACGACGGTGGACGAGGTTCGAAATGCGGATCTTGAGCGGGTAGAGGAGTTGTCTGGGAGGCTCGAGGCTGCGGAGATGGCTCAGGCCGAGTTGAAGGAGGAGATGGAGGAAATGAGGAGGTCCCTCAAGTTAAAGGAGGAGGAAATGAGGAGGTCTCTCCAGGCTGACTGCTTGAGATACCAATCAGAGAGGGACATTGCCGTCGCCAAGTTGCAAGCTTCCGAGGCCCGGGTGAAGGAGTTTGAGGAGAATGAGGTGATGATGGATGAGATGCTGCAGGACATGTACTTCCACACTTGGAAGGAGGGCGGCTTGTCTTGGATGGACGATTACCCTCGGGTGATGGCCAAGGTGTATCTCCAGGCTTTAGAGGAGGCCAGGGTGAACGCGGGTAAGGAAGGCAGAGAGGCTTTCAATTTGGATGCGGTTACTGCCCAGTTCTCGAAGGAGTAGCAAGCGGCGGTGAAGGAGGGGATGCGGCTGCTTGCTGCAGAGGAAGCGGGGGTGCAGTTGGATGATGAGGATCAAGCGGCGGATGCTGGTGAGTTATTCTTTTCCCTTTCTTTCCTTTCCGTGTTTTCATAACTTGATCGTTCGTTTAATGAATTCCTCTTCTGAAATGGACAGGTGGGACTCCTGATCCACATGCTGGGGGCTCTGATCCGGCGGCTAAGTAGACTGGGGAAGTTGGTGATGGAGTGTGGACGCGGCTGCCACCTTTTTATTTCTTTTTATAATATTATTTGCAAAGAATAACTTCGTGTGATTTTATAATATAAGCTGATGTTGTTATGTTTAAATGTTGTTGTCATCTTGATGTGCTGCGTGAGAAATATAACTATGTATATGCCTGTGATTCTAGTTGTGTTTGATGCTAAGTTTTTTGCTAGAAATATAATTTCATGTGTTGCAATGTTATTGTACGTACAAGCTATAGTTACATATTTATGTACAAGAAAAGAGAGTACCGCCCTTTATGTTTCATTCGCAGGCGGTAGCTTAGAGTGTCTTATGTAACTGTTCACGGACATAGCTGAGTACCCTGCCACCCAGTACGCAGGCTTAGTTTCTCATGAGTGAATGCTTCCTATTTGGTTTCCTGTACTTTAGAGTTTGTTATACAGGATAGGAGAAAAGTATTTAAATGAAATGGAAATATAGTAAAAGTAAAACTTCCAGTCACGGAAGGCCGTCGATGTGCTTAAGTTCGTGGCAAACGGGTTTTGTAGTCACTTTCCCTAGCTGTGGGTCTTGGAGACATTTGTCACCCATCTTACGCCTCCGCGGGGAGTTTTCTTTTTTACCACAGCCGCACTTAAGACACATCGGAGCCGAGATCGCGCACGGTAACTACCCGAACCATTATGGTCCGTAGTCGTGGGTACTATTCGATTTACCGTGGCCGGCTAGCGTGGGTGCCGTTGGCCGTGAACTACCCCTGGCTGGCCACACCTTATGTTGGGGCTTAAAGTAGGTTCACAGTTGCCGGCGAGCCGAATGCCGTAATGAGCTGCCATCGGCTATAGTCGGCCTTTATGATGACTTATAATCGGCTCATTACAGTTGGCTTTGAGGGCAGGCGCGCAATGAGTTAACCCGCAGCAGAGGGATGCTGGAGCAAAAGTGTCTCATTGGCGAGTGCATAGAATCGTAGCGTACCTGTTAGGCCTAGTCCAGATGAGGCCGCGGTGCGTCTTGAGTGGAGATGCCATAGGATTTTGTTCAACAGAAAGGGATAAAACTTAACAAGTAGCCAAGACATAAAGGAACAAGCTAAAAAGAGACAAGATTTTTTAAAGTGGTTCGGCACGAAAGTGCCTACGTCCACTGATTCTCTTTGTTAATTCACTTCATATGGGCAGTACAAGTTAAGAAAAGTATCGACGGAGGTGTCGGATGTTCCATGCCCTCTGGAACACCTCTCCGTCCACTGTTGACAAAATATAAGCTCCGTTGTGGAGATCTTTATGAATTACATACGGTCCGTCCCAGATGGGGTCTAGTGCCCCGGGGCGCGGAAAGATTCGCCTGAGGACAAGATCTCCTTCTTGTAAGCTGCGATGCTTGACTTTGGAATTGTATAGCGCTGCCACCTTTTGTTTGTGAGCTGCTGCTTTAAGTGCTGCATCGTTTCTCCGTTCCTCAATCAGATCCAAAGACATGAGGAGGAGTTCTTCGTTTTCTTCTGGGTTGTAGTGGATCCTACGGTGGGAAGGCACAATAGTCTCAACTGGGAGCATTGCCTCCGATCCATATGCCAAGGAGAAAGGAGTATGTCCCGTTGATGTTCTGAAAGACATGCGGTATGCCCATAGTGCCGTAGGAAGTTCGTCCACCCAAGCGCCTTTTGACTTTTCAAGTTTCTTCTTGATTAGGGTTTTGAGAATTTTGTTGACAGCTTCAACTTGTCCGTTTGCCTGAGGATAAGCCACTGATGAGAAGCTTTTATGAATTCCATGCTCTTGCCACCAGTCGGCAAATTCTTCGCTGTCAAACTGGAGTCTGTTGTCTGATATGATCTTGAGTGGGACTCCGTACCTGCACAGAATATTTTTGATCAAGAAGTTTATAACTTTTGCTGAAGATATTTTATTTAGAGGTTCTGCTTCCACCCATTTGGTGAAATAATCGACTGCCACTACAGCATATTTGGCTCCGCCTCGGCCCGTTGGCAGTTCGCCAATTAAGTCAATTCCCCATACAGCAAAGGGCCAAGGGTTGGTCATTTGAGTAATTTCATTTGTGGGCAGTCGAGGAATTTTGGCAAATTTCTGACATCTGTCGCATTTCTTGACGAAGTCTAGAGCGTCTTTGTTTAGTGTGGGCCAGTAATATCCATATCGGAGTATCTTCCTTGCCAAAGTCTGCCCCCCAGTGTGATCTCCGCATCCTCCCTGATGGATGTTTGATAAGATCTCCTTGGCTTCCCTTTCAGCGACGCATCTCAATAAGGGGCCAGAGAAGCCACGCCGATAAAGGATGCCTTCTTTTATCGTGTAGTGGGGAACTTTCCTCAAGATCCTCTTGGCTTCGTCACGCCTGTCGGGCAGTGTGCCATCTTGCAAATATTTCCGGATAGGAGTCATCCAGGTTCCTTCTTCGATTGCAGTTACCAGATTTACTGGTTTGAAACTTGGGGCTAGCTGCCTTGAGATGGCTAGTGTTCCGAAAATGGTGCTATTCTTCATACTAGCTTGCTTTGCAAGTTCATCTGCCTCTTGGTTCTCTTCTCGAGGAATATGTTTGATTAGATAGTGGTCCAATTGATCGAGCAGCAGTTTGGTTTTCTTTAGGTATGCTGTGAGTCGTTCTCCTCGAGTCTGGAATTCTCCTAGTACCTGGTTTACGATAAGCTGAGAATCACTATGAAGACATAAGGAATTGATTCCAATTTCCAGGGCAAGCTCCAATCCTGCTATTACTGCTTCATATTCAGCATCATTGTTAGTGGCCGTGAACTCCAACCTTAATGCATAGTACAACTTTCTTCCCCTGGGGGTGATGATCACAATTCCTGCCCCCAAGCCTTGTTCGTTCGATGCTCCATCTACAAATAGGTTCCACTTGATATTTTTTGCTACTTCGGATTGTTCTTTGTCTTCGTTGGTAGTGAATTCGGTAATGAAATCGGCCATGGCTTGTCCTTTGATAGCGGTGCGAGGATGGTAGGTGATATCATACTGACTTAGTTCGATGCACCATTTGAGGAGTCGCCCAGAAGTGTCAGGACGATGGAGCACTTGTCTTAGTGGTTGATCGGTTAGAACCCTGATGGAGTGAGACTGGAAGTAGTGTCGCAGTTTTCGTGACGCGATCAATAAACAATATGCTAATTTCTCTAGTTTAGGATATCTGGCCTCTGCCCCTGTAAATCTCTTACTTACAAAGTAAACCGGGCGTTGTGTGCGGTCTTCTTCTCTTACCAAGGCGGCGCTTAGAGCATGAGATGATACAGCGAGGTATAGGTATAACACTTCACCTTCATTTGGAGTTGAGAGTACTGGTGGTCTCTGAAGGTGTTCGATTAGGTTGAGGAAGGCCTTTAAGCATTCATCGGTCCACTCGAATCTCCCTTTGTCTCTCTTGAGAGCTTCGAAGAAAGGGACACACTTGTCAGTTGCCTTGGAAATGAATCTGCTTAGGGCGGCCACCTTTCCGTTTAGGCTCTGCATTTCTTTTCGAGTGGAGGGTATCCTTATTTCTTTTAGAGCCCGGATTTGTTCAGGGTTTGCTTCGATTCCTCTGGCGTGGACGATAAATCCTAAGAATTTTCCCGAAGATACTCCGAAGGAGCACTTTAGAGGATTCAGCTTCATTCCATATCGGCGAAGTACTTGAAACATCTCGCCCAGGTGGCTTACATGGTCGTCGGCTTTCCTGGACTTTACCAACATGTCATCCACATACACTTCCATAGTTCGTCCTATTAGTTCCACGAACATCTTGTTGACGAGGCGCTGATAGGTAGCTCTAGCATTTTTGAGTCCAAAAGGCATGACTTTGTAACAATATAGTCCGCGGTCGGTGATGAAGCTAGTGTGGTCTTGATCAGGAGCGTGCATGGGAATCTGGTTATATCCGGAGTATGCATCCATAAAAGATAGGAGTTCGTGTCCGGCTGTGCTGTCCACAAGTTGGTCAATTCGGGGAAGTGGGAAGCAATCTTTTGGGCAAGCGTCATTCAGATTGGAGAAGTCAATACATGTTCGCCACTTTCCATTGGCCTTTTTTACTAGCACTGGGTTAGCGATCCATTCTGGGTAGATGGCTTCCCGTATGAAGCCATTAGCAAGTAGATTCTTTACTTCCTCATCAAGGGCTGCCGATCGCTCTGCCCCCATGCTCCTCTTTTTCTGCTTTACTGGTACCTTGGTGGGATCGATGTTCAACATGTGGCATGCTATGTCGGGGGAGATTCCTGACATATCGGCATGGGTCCACTCAAATACATCTAAGTTGTGGCGGAGAAAGTCAATGAGTTGATCTTTCAACTCCGTTTTTAGCTGAGATCCGACTTTTAATAGTTTACTTGAATCGTGCTTGTCTACAGACATCAATTCCATAGCCTCTGCAGGCTCGGCGGTAGCCTCCTCCTCTTTATCCCTGGGGTCTAGTTCATTGAAGGGATCACTTATGTATCGAAGAGGAGGGGCTTTCTTTAGTTGCTATGCCTCCAAGCTTTTCATGCAGAGAGTAGTCTCTGCATCTTTTCCTTTATTCTTTCTGCGGTTATTGCGAAGTTCAGTTACGTAGCAGTCTCGGGCAGCATCTTGATCTCCTTCTACTTCTCCTACTCCGTTGTCTGTTGGAAATTTCATTTTCAGGCACCAGGGGGCTAATACAGTCTGGAAGTCAGACAAGGCTGGTCTTCCCAAGAAGGCGTTGTAAGCCGAGTGGTTTTCTATTAGTACGAACGTTTGTTTTCGCACAACGGAGCGGGGATGACTTCCTATTTCGACGAAGAGGTCAAGTTGCCCGAGGGGCATTTTTGCATCTCCAGTGAAACCGTGCAGTGGTTTGTCACAGGGGGATACATCCTTCATTGATAACTTCATTTTGTCGAAAGCATGTTTGAATAGGATATTTACGGAGCTTCCTGTGTCTATTAGAATCCGAAAAACTTTAGCTGGACCGAACCAGGCAGAGATGACCATAGGATCCATATGTGGGTATTGTCTTCCTTCCAAATCACGCCTACTGAATATGATGTCGTCGTTCTCTTTTCGTTTCGGGTGGCGTTCTTCCGTGATGGAGTTAACATAGCCTTCTGCATTTCTAAGCGACTTGCCGTACCTTTCCATCTCTGCCCAACTTCTGTCGGCGATGTGTGGTCCTCCTGAGATGGTAAGGACCACTATCTTCTCTTGACTAGAGCCACTTGTGTTGTGATTGTTGCGATTCCCTCCGCCTACCTCTGGGAGGGGTTGCTTTGAGTTCTCATTGGCTGGAGTTGGAGTCCTGTTCTGACCCTTCACATAGCGTTCCAGTCTTCTTCTTCTAATGTGTTCTTCGATCAAGTCCCGAAGATGGTGGCATTCATTGGTGTCATGTCCGTGGGATTCGTGGAAGCGACAGAACTTTCCGGACTTGAGTGCGTTATCTGATTCTTTCTTGTGCGGGGGGCGCTTGTATCCTAGTTCGCCCTGAGTGGCTAGGAAGATATTTTCGATTGTGTCGTTCAAAGGAGTGTAGGAGTCAAATCTCGGTCCTGGTCGATATTGGCGCTTTTCGACCTTTCTGCCCCCAGCATTGTCTCTAGATTCATTTCTTCGAGCGTCCTTAGCTGCAGTGGGAACCTTGTCCTGAACTGTCTTACCCTGTTGTCCTGATTGCCTCTCTGTAGCAGCGTCTTCAAGTCTCATATACTTTCCAGCTTCATGGAAGAAATCAGGCAAGGTAGCTGGTTTTTCCTTAGTTAATCTTCTGGCAAACTTGGTGTCTGGATGTACACCACTACAGAGGGCCATTAGAGTGAGTTTTTCATCGGCATCTTGAACTGCTGCCGCTGCGGCGTTGAACCGCGTTAGATATTGTTGCAGCGTCTCTCCGGTTTTCTGTTTGACATTGGATAGAGAATAAGCATCCTTGGGTTGTTCCACATGGATGCGGAACTGGCTAATAAACCTTTCTTTCAACATCTCCCATGAGCTGATGGATCCTTGGGGTAGATGGCAGAACCAGGAGGTAGCTAGATCAGCTAGGAATAGCGGAAAGCATTTACATAACACTCCTTCTGTTGCTCCACTCATGAGCATATGCTGGGTGTATCTCTGCAAGTGTACGATGGGGTCGGAAGTTCCTTTGTAAGGTTCCATGGTTGGCATTTTCCATTCCCGGGGAGTGATGGCAGTTTCGATATTTCGGGTAAAGGGACTGGTGACCCTAGCGCCTATTCCCCGGTCCCTTTGTTCCCGTTGGACACATTCTCTGAATAATCGTGCCATTCGTTCGTCAGAACTTGGAGCGGACAAAAATGAGCTTGGTTCTTCCCTGCGGGATCTATCTCGTCCAGATGACCTGTAGGGATGGTACAGTCTATCACTTCTAGCATTATCCAGTGGTTGTCTTTGGCTGCTCGGATGCACGCTAGGACCAGCTACAGTTGCCCCCTGCCTTGATCTTCCCCTGTGGGGTTCTGTTTCGAGCACATCCATGGGGTCAACTTCGGGCTGGGTTCTAGCTCGGCTCCGTTCAGCGGGGTTTCTATGATTAGGTGGCATGACTGGCTCAGCTACATCCGACCCTCGCCTGGTGCCTCCCCCGCTGGGTTCGGTTCCAAGGGCTTCCTCGAGTCGGAATTCGGGCTGAGTCCGGGCGCGGCCCCTATCATTGTTGTTCCTGTTGATAGCTTCTTCGAAGAGGGAAGACCTTTGTTGCCTCCGAGATCCTCCGGATTGGGACTCACCCCATGATTCAGTGTTGTGGTTGGGCTCTTCAGCATCCCTTAAGCGTGACATGAGTTGGTCCACCAAAGCTTCTTGTTGGGATGTGAAGCGGTTAGTTACTTCAGCCACAACCCTGTCCAGATCTGCCCTAGTGATTGGTTGTTCCGTTGCGGGACCAGTTGGATTTTCCTGATTTTCATCTGGTACTGCTGTTGAAGTGGGCTGATCTGCGATTGCTGGATCTGGAAGGCTGCTAGTTGCGATGTTCTTTCCTTTGTTAACATCCCTTCTCTGTTTGGAAGGCATGGTTTCTAAGCAACGAGCGATGTTGTTAGGAAGAAGGTTGAGTGGGAGAAGATGAAGCTTGAGTTCTATTCTCAGTGAAAGCACCAAAAATGTTTGCACAAAAAATGGGCAAACACCTCCAAGTCGTATTATTTAGTTGATTATATGCGATTTTCAATGATTTTAGATGAGTATGTAAATATAAAAGAAGTAGGGGCTGAAATGTAAAAGACACGCAGATTTATAGTGGTTCGGCCAGAATGTGCATACGTCCACTTTATATGTTATTATCTTCTTTCTTTCAGATTACAAGTACAATGCTTCGTATATAAGTATATGAAAGTGGTTTGAAAGTTCCTTCCTTGCTTGAGCTCTCAAACTTGTCTGCCATTGTTGTACCCCTGCCCCTCTATTTATAGAATGAGGTAGGGGGCAGGGGCCTTGGAGGTATATAGCTGCTGGTGGGCCCGGGCTGAAGCAATCTAGACTGGCAATCATCTGGTTCGGCGAGGCTTCATTCGGCTATGCTTAGAGAAGTTGGGGTTTAGTTAGGCGTGGTCTGGTCCGGTGCTTGTCTGGGCCTGTCGTGTAGGGGAGGAGTGTTGGCTCGGTGATGGCCTTGGTCCGGTTGCAGGTTGGTCCGGTAGGGTGTTGGAGAGGTGGTTCGGTAGTGGAGATGGAGAGGTGGTTCACTAGTGGAGTTGGTCCGGTAATCTTCTGGTTCGGTATACCGAATCAGTTGGTTCGGTTATGGTTGGACCGGATGTGGGGGCTGACCGAATGACCTTTGGTTCGGTGTGAATTGGAGATGCCGAATGCCTCTCTGCCGAATGGACTTGTATATTGAGAACGCCAGATGGACTTCTATGCTTATATTGAGCCTTGTGTTTGTCGAACGAGGTGGAGGTTGCGAGCCCGGGTAAAACTTTGACTTCTTGGTCTCGAGATCTTCTGGGTGAGAATTCGCCCAACACTAGAAGTATATAAGAATGGAATGCCTCGAGCTAAATAAATGGTTGGTTAATAAATTAGAAATAAAATGGAAGAAATACAGAATGAGTTGAAAATTTATTTAAAGTAGTTATAAACTGGAATAGCTACCTAATTAAACGAATATTGACAAAACTGCGTAAAATTTGGTTGTCTTTCGGCCTAAATTAAAAGTAATTAAAATGATATGAGTTAATGGAGAATAAATAAAATTGATTCTAAGTCATTTGAAGTGAATATAAGCTTGTTTGGATTAAATCAATGGAATGTAAAAAAAATATTGAGTTGCAAACCATTAAAATTGAATGAAATGGTATGTAAAGTGGTTGAAAGCAATTGAATTAGTTTTGAAACATATAAATTGCTTGTGGAAGTATTTTGAATGCATTTCTTTTAGAACTGAAGTGTTACAGTTGTTTAAGTAAGAGTAATGTTATAAACTTCATATATATAGTGCTTATATGTTTAAGTTGAGTAAGTACAGGTACCTGAAGGCCGTTTGGCTGGATTTGGATTGCACTAATTGCTTAAATAAATAAGCCGCTTGCTTAAAATGCTAAATAAGGTACGCCTACGCAATAAAAATAGGAAATATGAATTGTTTTTGCTTTTTACGACCGTGTAGGTCGATGTATATATATTTATATCTCTTGTCAAATTGCAAAAGCTCCTCCGTACAAAGGAGACTCTGCCAAAATTTTTCAAAAATTTTGGGAGTTAGAAAAATTTTGAAAATTTTTGTTAAGCAATTGAACGGTTCTAATGAAACTGAAATAGATTAGTAGATTGAACTGATGAGACTCAGTTGTAAATGGAAAATAAAAATTTAATATTCAAAATTGAAATAAGCTGAATTCATATTAAAACGGGAAAAAAACGATTTTGAATAGAAGTAAATATGAAAACCTATATAAGAGAATGTATAAATGATTTGTAAAGTCATGATTGAATATTGTTGCTAAACAAGATATGCAGGTATTAAAGGGAAAAGGAATTGGATTTGATTCCAAAAGATAAATCTGTAATGCCCGACAAAAAGGTACGTATTTAAATTTCTAGATGAAATTGGATTGGGTCTTTGATGTAGCCACTTGGCTTTTTGTTTCTTTTGGAATTTGGGAGCCCGTAGAGGCCTTTTGTAGTAGTACCGAGCTAGCCGTGCAAAGGAGACGCTGGCAAAATTTTTCGGGAATTTAGAGAGTTAGAAAATATTTGAGAAAATTTTGATAATTAAAAAAATTTGGTTTTAAACTGAAATTTAGATGATTGAGCAAAAAAAAAGTGTATAGTTTGAAACTATAGAAGGTTTGGGAAGTTGCTTAAGGTGATAGTGGGTCTTTAATAAAGGATAGTTAGTAGGATGTTGAATTGTGAGTTTTTGGGAAAAAAGTAAACGGGTATTGGGCCATTCTTCCTAATTAGAAATTTCGGGGATGAAATTCTTTTAAAGGGGAAGGAATGTGACGACCCGGTATTTCTAACAATTTAAATTGGAATATTTACTTGATTTTAAAATATTAAAAACTTAATTTTAACTTGAATTCAAGATATCAATATTTACTTGCTAATTAAATCATTGAATTATATAGTTTAAGTATTGAATTTAATAATTGAAATTGGGTAAATTGTTGAATCTGAAATTTCTAAGCATGTTTAAAATAATTTGAAGGCTTATAAGTTTATAATGATGATGCTGAGAATAATAGAATGGTTGAAAATTTAATTTAAAGGTAATTTGTTCAGTTTTAATAATATATCGTTTGAATTGAATTTAAAAATAGCCTTTCGAGGAACAGTATCGGAATTCGACGAAACCCATTGCATTGGATCCGAAATAGTTAGTTATTATCGGATTTCAATTTTTGTAGCAATCTGAGCTGTCGTTTGACCAGGGGAGCTCAAAACGCTTAGAATTATTTCAATCAAATTAATTTAAAATTTTATCGTTTACTTCCGTAACTTGCGTATATGATCGAATTAGCCTTCGAAACACATTCCATTGTGTTCGGAATGCGGGTAAAACTTATAAACGTCTGTCGGCATGTCTGATTCGGGGTTTGAGATTTCACGGTATGCAACACGAGATATTTTCAATTTTCGATTTTATAAAATCAATTCAAAGTCTAAGATTTAATCACCCTAGTCACGTGGTTGGTCTAGCTTATTCTCGAAGCCTCGTTAAGGAAAATATCTCTTGTTATTCCCAGAAAGATCAAGCGAAATCTCCAGAACGAAGAAAATAATAATAATAATAAATGGCCGAAGCCAGAGGAATTTGAAACCGATCTCATCTCCATTTATTCCATCTACTTTTCTTTGCCTCATCACAGTTCGAATTGGGGCTTCCATTTTCTCGCTCGAGCAAACGATTCAAGCTGGATTTCGATTACATTGGGTCGCGCCTCTTTCCTGGTGACCGATACCAGAATCTCTCGAGATTTGGACTCGAGACCTTTGGGTTGCGATGCGTTCTTGAAGCACTTGCATTAGGAGCTCGCGCGCACTGATTGAGGTAGCTGGTGAGGAGTTGTTGCGAGCTAGAGTATTGTGACTTGGGAAGCGACAAGCTCGCGTGCGATGGGAGGCGGCTCGGTTGACGTGATGTCGCGAGGGTGACGCGACGACTCAAATCTGGGCGTAGGCAGAGAGGTGGTGAACTCCTCAGGTGATCGAGGCTAGGGTTGGAAAGCAGGGACACTGCGTCAACCCTTGGTGACTGCGTCGGCATCCAAGTGATGATGGGTTTTAGGGTTCTTCGATAGCAGTAAGTTTCCTTATGTTTTGATTAAATCTCATAAGTATATATATATACAAATTGCAAGATATAGGTTATATATGTGTATTATAACTAAAGTTTTAAAATCCAGTATCTTACGTATCACTGATGAGGAAAATATTTGGATATATGTTCGGTTAGAAATTTTTAACAGTAAAGTAAAATTTATAATTTTACTTACCTAATAGATTTAAATTTAAAATGAGAGTGTTACTGGTAGTTGAAGATCGTGGCAAATGTTAAATTTAATTTATTAATTGGGAAATTTATTATTCGATTTCAAATATTAATAAATTATATAATTATTTATTCAAGGTCAAAAAGTATGGAAACGAATTGAGATTGGGAAGAATTGAACACAATTAAAGCAAAGGTGAGTAAATCTCACTCTGTTGAATTTCTTTTATTTATTTAAATTTAAATGGATAAATTTAAATATTCGGTTGAATGATTGAATTCATTTGATGTCACTGTGAATTAGTGATGTGACTTTGGTTTGGTTGATTCTCGAGTTAATTGCGATTTAACTCGAAGTGTTGGGATTTTAAGTTGTTTAAAATTTAAATCATAAATAAGAAAGGGTTTCAAGTTAAAATTAAATGAATTGTGATTCATTTAAATAGTAGAGTAAATAAAAAAAAGAATAAGTAGTTAATCCAATTAATCAATGATTTAGATTACTTAATTTAGTAATTGAGGATTTGAATTAATTAATTAAGGTTTAAGTTAATTAATTAAGTTTAGTTAATTTAGAATAATCAATGGATGGTTTGATAGATAATTACTTAATATAATCAATAAAAGAGAATTACTTTGTGTAATTAATCAAGAGATTAATTGAAATAACAATTTAGGAGCAATTAATTTATTAATAGAGTAAATAAAAAGACAGTTAATTACAGGTTGAGAGTGATCGAGAATGAATAATATTGTGGTCAAATTAAAGTAAAATATAATTGGAAATCATTAAATTGTATAATTAACGATGTAATAAAAGATTACTTATTGATTTTGGGTTAAGTGTAATTAATATTGTGAAATTAATCAAAGACAATTACTTAAATGTAATTGAAGGATAATTAATCCAGGGTGATTAATTAAGGTGAATGGATAGGGAATGGTTGATTGATGAAGTGATTTGGAATTAATTTATGAAGGAATCTAGGTGATTGAAGTTTGAAATTCAATTAGAATCAATTGAATTGATTTGTATGTAATTAAGCTCTGCTTATGGATGATTGAATGGTATTGGATGTTTTGAATGAGTTGATATCTCTAATATGAAATGTTGTGAATTTCATTTGAAAAAAACTTGGGTTTGGATTATATGAGTCTCGAAGAGACCGGGGTCGGGTATTGGGAAATACCCGAAACCATTTCAAATTTTTATAAGTAGATTTGTGGAATCAATAGACTGGAAGGAAACGATTTAAGTAAATTGGATTATTTTATCTAAGTTTGGTACTTAGAAATGGATGTGAGGAATAAGTGCCGTCTATAGCAAATTGTGGATTTATTAAATTAGTATAAGTTACCCCTGGTTTATATAAGTTGTTTGCTTTAGTATTCCATGATAGATGAGTTTACTCACGCTGGTTTCCAGCCTGACTCGAGTGTTACTTTGGTGTAATGCTCGGGTCAGACCGAGTATTACAGATTTTCAGGTAGAGACGTTCTGGAGCTCAGGAGGCGAGCTGGATGACTAACGTATAGAGTATTTCCGCTATAGTATATTTTTGTGTATCTGAGACAGGATTTATATATGTCCAGTAGCTGTATATATGTGTAACTCTGATGTATATTAAATCTAATTAACAAAATATAGTATTCTTCTGTAAACTGTTATTTATTATTATATTTTGTCCGCTGCGAATGTGAGTTGTTGATGTTTCTGATATTCTTCTTCTTCTATCTCTTTCTTCTTTTCATAACTATGTGGAATTTTCGGGTTCGAAAATTTCGGGTCGTTACAAATTCCGAGTTAGAATTCTCTTGAATTAGGATTTATTTTGAATTTTTGATATTATATCCTTGTTCTGAAAACAAATTCTTGTTTTTTCAGATGAGTAACCGAGGGAATATCCGTGGTAGAGGTCGTGGCAATGCTCCTGCTGCACTAGTTGGCCCTGTATCACCCGTTGC
This sequence comes from Allium cepa, assembly GCA_030765085.1. Lineage (NCBI taxonomy): Eukaryota > Viridiplantae > Streptophyta > Magnoliopsida > Asparagales > Amaryllidaceae > Allium > Allium cepa. The sequence continues at coordinate 707,592,906 of CM060941.1, forward strand.
TCCTGTTCAGCCTGTCTGGTTCACCTAGCTTTGTAAGGAGTACTTTTAGCTTGGAGGTACTAAGTTCACTGAAGTAGAGAGTATTATTGAGGCTCAGAAGTGGCTGAAGAGTTTAGATAGGATTTTTACTGGACTTGAGATCACTGATGCACAAATGCGCCACTTAGCTACTTGGTAGTTACATGAGTTCGCCCAGGATTGGTGGGAATCTGTTACCGCTCAGACTGTTAAGGCTAATATCACCTGGCAACTGTTCAAGTGAGATTCTTAGTTGTCTTTCCTAGCTTATTTATGTTGAATCTATTTCTTTTAAATTTATCTCTTTGAACTTTATATCTATTTTATCTTAGATCCATTCTTTTCAAGGAAGCTTTTATGGCCAAGTTGACGCCCGAAGCTGGGAAATCTCAATTGTATAGGGCATTAATGGATCTTGAGTAGGGAGACATGACTTTTGCTGAGTATGAAAGGAAGTTCAATGAGCTATCTAAGTTTGGTCCCAACTTAATTGACACTCATCTCAAGAAGAATGAGAAGTTTATTCATGGTGCTCGCCCAGAGTATTATGACCGCTTGATTAATCAGGTTCATGACACCTTTACTTCTCTGATGGATATGGCCACTAGTTTCGAGAATCCTACTTCCAAGCATAAGCACACAGTTTCAGCATCTCAGGGCACTTCCGGTGGTTCGAAGAAAATGAAGCCCAATTTTCTACAACAGAAGAAGAAGTGGCAGGATACTCATGGTATTGGATATGCTCCTCAGAAGCGATCTCTTGACCTATCTTCCATCACTTGCTTCAGGTGCGACTAACAGAGTGACTATGCCAACAGCTGTCCATCTTCAGTTGGAGCTTCTTTCACTCCTCCCGCCTAGGCAACCAGAAACAACCTTTGCCACCTTTGTCTCTAGTCGGGTCATTTTAATAATAATTGTCCCACCTAAAAAAAGGCGAGACATCTAGAGTCTTTGCCATGACTTCTTCCACTCCCTCTCCTCCTACCAGTGATAACCAAAGTACCCTTCAGAGCTCATTTTCTTCGCATGGTTTTCCTATTCGAGTTTTGTTTGGCACCGGTGCGTCGCATAATTTTTATATCTATTGATCTTTGTAATAAATTCAAGCATATTTTGCAACCTCAATTGGCCACTTCATCATTATGTGTGATTAATCCCATTGGTGGTCCCACCAATCTTAGTATGATTTGTAAAGGGGCAAAATTCCTTTACAAAAAGCGTCAATTCACCGGAGATATCTATGTTTTGGTTTTTGATGCATTTGATATTTTACTTAGAGGTGATTGGTTAAAGCATTATGATGCTATCATTTCTTGTAAGGCCTGAACTGTCCCCTTAGTCAGTGAGCTGGGCGAGCCTTTGGTTATTAAATGTTGAATGCCATAGGATTTTGCAGGTAGCTTTATATTTTCTCTTGATGCTCAGCATAGTGATCTGGACTCCACCCCGATACTCAGAGATTATCCTGATGTTTTTGGTGAAGTCACTTCTCTTCCTCCTAAGTGGGAAACCGAATTTTGCATTGATCTTATTCCTAGTGCTCGACCTATTGTTCTCCCTCCCAAATGGATGGCACCCAAAGAGAAAGTTGAGTTGAAAAAGCAAATTGAGGATTTGTTCTCCAAAGGTTTGATTAGGCAGAGTTTTTCTAAATGGAGTGCAGCTATGGTCTTTGTCACCAAATCTGATGGTTCTTTGAGGATATGTGTTGATTATAGAGAGTTGAACCAGTTTACTCTCAAGAACCGATATCCTATGCCTCACATCAATGATATGTTTGATCAGCTTTATGGAGCTAAGGTATTCTCTCAGCTTAATCTTGCTACCTGTTTCCACCAGCTTCGTGTTGCCGAGGATAGCATTCTAAAGATTGCTTTCCGAATAGAGAATGGTTTCTATGAATGGTTAGTCATGCCTTTTGGATTAACCAATGCTCCTGCCTTCATTGTCGATCTTATGAATCGCATTTTTTACGATGTTCTCAATAATTTTTTTCTGGTTTTCGTTGATGATATCCTTGTCTTTTCTAAGTCAAATAAGGAGCACAGGGAACATTTTTTCAAAACCCTTAGGAGTCATCAGTTGAAGGCAAATTTTCTAAATGCTATTTATGGAGGGATTATGTCTGATTCCTTCGACACACTGTTTCAGAGAATGAAGCCTCGGTTAACCCGGTTAAGGTGATCGCCATTAATGTAAGTCTATACGCCTTGTCTCTTTTGAATTCATTCATCTTATCTATCTTTGAACTTATCCTCCTTATCCGTTTCATGGATTGGGAGACACCTAAGACACCATCCAATATTGTAGCCTTTTGGGCCTCGGCGGTTATTATCGGAGATTTATAGAGAATTTTGCCCGTTAGTTACACCTCTCACTGCTTTGACTCGTAAGAATTTCAAGTTTGATTGGAATGACAAGTGCAAATCCGCATTTAATGACTTGAAGAAAAAGTTTACCTCCGCTCCTTTTCCCACTGCTCCGAATAGGAGTGAAGGATTATCGGTTTATGCCGATGCTAGTAAAGAAGGTTTGGGTGCTGCGTTGATGCAAGATGGGAAATTCATTGCTTATGCTAGTCATTAGTTGAAGCCCTATGAAGCTAACTATGCCACCCATGATTTAGAGTTGCTTGCTATTATGTTTGCTTTGAAGTTGTGGAGGCATCACCTTTTGGGAACTAAGTTTGAGCTTTTCACCGATCATCAGTCTCTTAAGTATATCTTCGCCCAAAAGGATTTGAACCAGAGCCAGGTTCGATGGCTTGAGTTCTTAGCATCCTATGACATCGACATCAACTATACTCCTGGGAAAGACAATGTTGTGGTCGATGCTTTGAGTCATAAGAAAGCCTTGTTGTATCAAATTGTAGCTTCTCCATTTCTTTTGGATTGAATTGAAGCTAAGCAGGATGAGGATGCGATGCTTAAGATTATGAAGGAGAATATCAGGGATAAGGAAGGTTATAATTATAATGGGTTAGGAGCATAGATTGATCAGAATGGAGTTTTGAGGATAAATGGGTGGATTTTTATTTCGAGTGTTGATGGTTTGAGGCAAGAAGTTCTTAGAGAGAACCATCAATCTAGGCTCTCCCTCCATCCAGGTGTCATGAAGATGTTCCAGAATATGAAGAGGTTGTATTGGTGGAGTGGCATAAAGTGGGATATCTCTATCTATGTCAGTAGATGTGCCACTTGTCAATAGGTTAAGGCTGGTCACCAGAAGACCGCAGGATTGTTGCAACCCCTTGAGATTCCCATTTGGAAGTGGGATCAAGTTTATATGGATTTTCTTTATGGTTTACCAAGGAATAGAAGGGGTAACAAAATTATTTCGGTAGTTATCGATCGATTGACTAACTCCACCCATTTCATTCCAGTCAAGTCGAATTGAACTGCTTCCAGCTTAGCTGAGATCTACATGAGGGAGATTGTCCGCCTCTATGGTGTTTATTCTAGTATTATTTGTGATCGTGATCCTATCTTTACAAGCAAGTTTCGGAAGGTTTTTCAGGAAGCTTTGGGTACTCGTTTGAACCTTAGTACAACTTATTATCCCTAGAATGATAGTCAGATGGAAAGGGTGAATCAGATTCTGGAAGATCTTCATCGTGCTTGTGTTCTTGACCATAGAGGATCTTGGGAAGATCGTCTCCATCTCATTGAATTCATCTATAACAACGGTTATCAGTTATAACTCTATTTTTGAATTTGAATCATCTTGAACTTAATCAATCTATTATTCCCATTCTTTTGGAAATCAGGCAAGTATCGAGATGTCTCCATTTGCCGCTCTTTGCGGACGATCCTGCAAATCTCCATCTTGCTGGATTGAATCTGGTGATCGCTTAGTTCTTGGACCTAATATGATTATTGAAGCATTTAAAAAGGTTAAGGAGATTAGGAGGAAGATGAGGATTTCTCAGGATAGGTAGAATAAGTATGCAAACATGCATAGAAGGGATTTGGAAGTCTTAGTGGGTGATCAGGTCTTTCTTAAGATCTCGCCACAGAAGAATCTGGTTCGTTTTGGTCGCAGAGGGAAGCTCGCTCCTAGATTCATTGGTCCTTTCCGCATTATGGAAAGAGTTGGTCCTTTGGCTTATAGAGTTGACTTACCGGAGAAGCTGGCGGGTGTGCACAACGCATTTCACGTATCTTACCTTCGCAAGTATCTCCACGATCCATCCTTGATTGTTCAGCCAGCTTTATTAGAGAATTTGGACGTCGAGCCAAATCTCACTATCGAGAGGAAGCCACTTCGTATTTTCAATAGAGGTATGAAGCAGCTTCGGAGGAAATTAGTCAGTCTGGTCAAGGTACAATGGAGTACGGATGATCAGGATTGCACCTGGGAAAACGAGGAATCCATGCATGCTTCGAATCATGAATTATTTGACTTGGGTACCATTCGTTTGAAATTATTCTACCTTTCTGTTGTTTCTATTTTCCTATCTCGTTCCTTTTCAGGGACGAAAAATTTTGAGTGGAGGAGAGTGTAACGACCTGAGAATTTCAACCGTTTTGTAACGTAATTCGCTAAAATTTCTTGAAATTTAAATAATAAAATTTTGAAATAAAAATTATGTATTTAAAGTGCGTCTATTTAACAATAGTAAATGGTAAAATTTTATTTTGAAATATGAAAGTTAGTTTATTTGGGAAATTTCAAAGGTTAACTTAATTACTTTATTTGTTGAAAATTTAATATGTTTGAAATCTAATTATTTTTATATAATAAAAATATAAATCATTTTCTAAGAAAGATGTCGTAATTTGTTTCTCAAATTTGGACTTCTCTAGCTCCATTTATCTTATTTTCTACGTTTTAGTAGCATTTTCGGTAGCGGAAAATTCGAGTTTTTATAACTTGATCTTATCACTGATATCTGTGTACCGTTCTACTCACTTCGTTGTGCTATCCTATGCAGTATATCTATTTTTGTATTTTGAGGTACGGTACGTGACGGAAATGACAAAACAGTTTGTTGTATCAGTACCGCATTTGTGACTTTTTGCTTTTTTTGTATTTCAAACTTGAGCTGTGTTGCCCAAGAAACAAATAAATTTTTTATATTCACTTGAATTAAAGAGATGTGACCGTTGCTATTTCTTTTATTGTGTATATATTTGATGACCTTTCCTCTTGCTTCCTATTCATTCACAGAGAGGAACATTTCATATTTTGTTCTTCTTCTCCTCTATAGTTTTTCATTCCTTTTTCAATTTTGTCGAACGTTTTTCCTCATCCAGATCCAAACTGCACTTGTGTTCCTCCTGCTATCTCCAAGCCAACCCTACCTCTTCCCCCTAGAGACCCATGCCTCCCCTTTCTCAAGCCGAACCCCCATCGCCTCTATGAAAACCGAAGATGAGATCACCTTTTCCCATGCCAGACCGCAAGCAACCCATTGAAAGAAAAAAATACCGCCTCTTTGTTTTTCTTTGACCCGATCCCCTTCTCCTTAGGACCCATGCCGCGCTCCACTGACCACCACCACCTGACACCTCCATGATCCAAGCCACTCCCTCCGCCAGCGCCTCCACGTGAGCCACCACCCAAACACCACGTGCACCACACGAACCACTCCCTCGAGACCGAAGTGCCAATACATGCCAAGAACTCCTACTCCGTGCCTTACCTCCCCTCGTTGAGCCCCATTGACCATCGCCCGTGCCACTACTCCGTCCCCAACCAAGCCCAGCCCTCCCACTTCAAACACGAGACAACCCCATGGTAAAAAAAATTCTGAAGCCTCCTTTTGTTTGGCTTGGGGCAATGTTATTTGTAGTGTTGTTATACATATGATGTCATATATATTTTTCTATATTTGTAGTGTTGTTATACATATGCTGTCATATATATTTTTCTACTTACATACATACATACATACATACATACATACATACATACATACATACATACATATATATATATATATATGCTTTGATCATATTTGTTGTGTATACATAAGAAAGCTGTAGCTCGCTGTCCTTTCTTAGCTCTTGCATGATATACTATAATGTATATAGGCGTGCCGTGTTATGTGATTTGTCTTTGCCTATGTTTTTTTTTTATATATCTATATATATATATATATATATATATATAGTCCCTTACTTCCCTGTGTTGAGTATAAAATATATCTACGCTTTTTCCCAAAAGTTTTTCAAGTTGCTACGATGTGTTGTACTTGTTGGCAGAGAATTTCAATTGTTTCAAACCCAACTTTTACTAGTTATGTGCAATACATATATATGTATTGTTGACAAAAGCTATACATTTCACCTTTTAATTTGTCGACAAAGCTATATGTATTTTATATATTTATTCCTTCTAAAAATTATAAAACAAACGTATATATATTGCACATGTATATATATATATATATATATATATATTTGTTTTTGTCATAATTTGGTGCTAAAATCCGCTTTCGTGTTTGTCGTAGTTAGTTGACTCGTCATGCCTGATTTCGTGCCGTGTCTGTTGCATTATCCTTTTTCGTAGTCGTTTTCCATCGTTCTCTATCCATGAAAGTTGAGCAATCATGAACGATTAACATTCTTATGCTTAGTAAATTGATTTCATTTGAAATGACAATTTAAAAATGCTATTAAATTGAAATTGTTGGTTATTTAGCCGTTAAATATGACATGTTGATATTTTGTTCACTTATGTAAATTGACACCATTTCATGTTGACTGACTAGTACATTTAATTTGTTATTGATTCATGTATGCTAGTAATTGATATATATGCTATTTCATTTTATTGTTCTATTGGTCTATTTTTTGAAAATGATTTTCATGGTTTTGAAAGGAAATATATGATTTTTATTTTTAAATATAATAAATATTTTATTTTAATATTATCAAATTTATAATTTTGAAATTTTGATTTTGGAAATTTTAAATTTATAAGTTTAGTTTAAAGGTAATTTATAAAAAAATTATTTATAATTTTAAGTTTTAAAATACATAAAATAAGATTGTAAATAGATAATTAAAAGGTTTGATTCATTTTAACTGTATAAAATTAATTTTATTTCTAATATATATAATATTTTTCAAAGGGTTTATTTTATATTTGTATTTAAATTAGATTTTTATAACTTTAATAAATTAAGAAAGTTGGAAAGGAAAATTGGAATTTATTTGTAATTTAAATTGATTAATAGTTGAATTTTAAATAAGGACTTATTTGGAACTTAATGATTTGGAAATTTTAAATTATGGTTTATAGCTTGGTAAGAAAAATGATTAAATGAATACTTTCGAATTTAAATAAAATAAAAAATTGAATATTTAATTTTGATTTAAATTGGTGATTTGAGATTTTGTTTAGAAATTTATAAAGTGATTTTAAAATGACCACGATGTGAAATAAGCTGGTGGTTGTTAAAGAGACTGGGATCGGATATTGTCATATTCTCTGCCAATACCGAAAACCACTTTAACAACCGTGTATGTGGTGGAGATTTCAGAATGAAGTTGGATGGCTTGGTGAACGATTCAGTATGAGGTATCAACGTAGCCCTGTCTCCCACGAGTCAGCTTGTTGTGGCTAGAACAGGAGCAACGCCGGGCCAAGTGAAGTCGCACTTTCTATCGGGCATATTTCTTCGAAGCCATATCTATTGCTTTGTAATTTGATTTGGTGTACACACATTGGATTAGGAGTGTGTCTCGAGGTGGTCGGTAGTAGCTGCTATGCGTTACCACCAGTCCAGATCCGCAAAACGGTAGAATTCTACCCTAGGTATTGCCTCACGTGCCTTGTCACATGCCTTATCGTGCCTTCTACGAGTTTATTTTGTACCATACCTATGGAGTGCCCTCTGGGTAAATCTCTAGTTTATGGAGGAGCGTACGATACTGTATAGTCTATGAGAATATATAAAATGTGTTAAAGGAAATATGGGTAACGCCTTGACACAATTTTTATATTTTACTTTACTGTAGACATTATATATGTACTGTACTGTACTGTACTATGTATGTAGATAGTTTACGGATCCTTAAAAGATGGAATCCCAACATCCATTTAAGTTATATTGCATTTACTTGACATTTCACTTGAGCTTGATTCATCTACATAAGAATTTTAATCCTATTTCGAGTGTTTTGTTTTGCTTTATGCTCGGGTCAGCCTGATGATCATAGGTTTTTAAACTCACCTTTTGGAGCTTGGAGTTCATGTGGAAGACCTATCTTATCTATTTCAGCTTTCAGTTTATTTCTGTTATTTCAATTTTATGTTTCAGACTTTTCAGTTTCTTTTCTATTGGAGACTTTCATGTACTAGGATTTTTGTTGTATTCTGTTTGGACTATGTTATTTCTATAGTAGCTTCATGAACTACTAGTTATTTGTTCCGCTGCTTATTGTTGTATAACTCCGTGTCTGTGATTCTATGATTGATTTATTTACTCTATATGTTAAGTTTTGCTAATTATAAATTAATAATCTATTATTTGGAGTAATTTAAGTCAGACATGTGTGAATTATTGTTTATTTGAATGGTTTGAAATAGCATGTCATTACAATCTTCATCTCAGTTATAAATTTATGCATTTATATTTACATACATTTTTTATTGCATCGCTATTCTAGGCGATGTACCTAGCCTTTTTCTGAATCGGCCATAGGCTTTCATTTGGAACATTTCCAACTTAAATTTTTTAACTTGAATTTTTTACTGACATGTCATACTTAATATCATTTACGAAAATTTGAGTCCGAAAGCTCCTTCATAAGGAGCTTGTTGTTTCTGCAAATAACTCTTTATTACTTCGTAAATATATGAGAACACTCTAAACTATAATTTATTGATATCGATTTGGATTTGATATTTTCTTCATGTATCAAGTACATAAAAAAATCACAATATCGTAATATATGTGATAATTCCTATTGCCAATGCATAAGAAATCCATCATACATGTTCAATATTAAACGTTTTGGTAAGGTGTCCTTGCATACCATTTTGGGCATTCCTAATATCTTTTATACTTCCTATAAAAGATATTATTTACAGATCCAATGTTGAGTATTAAAACAACTAAAATTTATTTTAACTCACGTACATCATTAACAATTAGTAATGTGTTGTTTACTTATGTTTTAAAAATATATGTGTACCATTAAATGTTCTTACTTATGAATACACGCTTCCTTTCATTTTAATTGACAATCAAACTATTTGATATTCTTATCGAAACATTTGTTCAATTTTAATGCTCATCAAACGACACTTTTGTATATGTTCATTGATAATATCCAAAAACTCACAAATTCATTGTCGCTCCTACTGACTTCGAGACACTTTGGTTATTATGAGTAAACAGTTTACTCCAGATAATTATTTGGAATTTCTACTTCAACACATACATACCAAAACATAAGTCATATTATGCAATAATGTTATGAGAAAAATCCAAACTTATTTGAGCAACTACATTAATTTCTCAAATTGAAATTCTTGGTATTATTTTTATCAATGTGGCTCACTATATTCCAGCTATATTTGTCTTTCTCTTAAAGACACATTTGCGACTAGTGGATCGTACCCTTTCAGATACAGCTATCAAAATAATATTTTGATAGTGTACTTGGAACCTATTTCGGATTCATGCATCATACCATACCTTAAATTTAATACTCTTAATGGTTTAATTAAAGAACCAAGGAATATTTATACTTGACATTGACAAGAAACCAACAGTTTCTTTTTTTGTACAATAATACTCACTAGACATTCGAATGTATTTGCGTTCAGTTAGGCTTAGTTAATTTCATTTCATCCCTTGTAATCTGTTTTATCATTGGATCGTCATTCGCTATAAAGTTAGTATTTCTTGAAACAACAGTTGTTTCTCTATGCAATGAAATGGGCAATCATAAACATTTTATGAATGTAATTATATAAAAATTACTTTGCATTATTTCACTATATATTTATGTTCACAACATAAATTAGTCATCTAATCACTATTATTCCCAAAATTCTCTTAGGATGATTCATAGAAGATTCCTTTTGTACATTTTCTACCTGCAGCCTTTCGACTCGCACCACCCATCAACTCCTTGGCCTAGGATATGTATGGGTTTCATATAAACCCTTGTCTTATATGGTTTTGTAAACTATTCTTTAGATGATATTAATTTTAACCCTATCTAGTACTCTTAAGTACACACCTTGTAGAAGAATTTTAACTCAAATTCACTCATCATTAGTTGTGCTTTGTCCAAGAAAGTTCAATTGCTCCTTACCAATACATCATTATGTATTATAGGAACGAGTGACTTTTGAGATTGAATCTTTATTAACATTAGGTAATTAAGAAAATCTTTCCAATATACTGACCCATTGGATCAAATCCAATCATGTTCATTTCATGTTATATTATTTACTTTTGGTTTATATTCTATAAGCTTATCATGGACTTATACATATGTATCAAATACACCTGTCCATGTTGGTGATAACTCATTGGTGAATATGACTTAGTATATAAAACCTTTTTGGTATTAATAGATTTACGATTGCATACATCAATATATATTAATCCGAAGAGTTCATCAAATCTTATAGCGCTCTCACCAAATAGGTGCATAGCCTTTAATTGTTTAAGAGACAATCAACTAATATCATATGATTCATAATCATATTATAAAAATTATTCCTCAAAACTATAACTTAGTCTAAATTCCAAAATAATTGCAAATAATTTTAGATACTTCAGTATTTTCCAATGTATCATTTTTGTTGTGAAAACAAATACCACATTATAGTTTTGTGTCATAACGAATATTCATAATATTCACATTGAGATATTACTATGTCCGCTTTTCAGTCGACATTGAAAAGTAGTCATTATTTCATAAACGATGTGCGGTACGTTTTACGAAAACAATTTTTGTTATTTGATGCAATCAATAAGTCTTACATGGCACTTTCCCACTATTTCCCTATTACTATAATAATATATTGAATTCAGAGATCCATTATTCACTTAATATAGGTTTTATATATTTCATATACTGTAACTAGTTTACAATGGTGAACTCTTTGATCAAATATCTTGAACTCAAAGAAATAAATCTCATAGAAAATAATTTTCTATAAAAAAAATACATTTTGGAGAAGAAATTGTATTTCTCATTCCAATGTTAAGTATCAATTATTATTATTACAATTCTCCTTTTCGATATTTCTTTATGAAGCAGAAGTGAATATTCACTCTCTTCATCCCAAACAATACCTTAATTCAGGTCCACACTTGTACACTCTTTTTTCTTTTAAATGGTCCAACCATTCAAAAGAATACCCTTACGAATAGTGACCTCTTTACAAAAGTTCGCTCGATTACTTATAACATTTTAGAACATCAAATATGTTGCACTTTGCGTAAATGGATCAAACAGATATTTCAGTGATTGAATTCTTATATATTTCTTGTTGTATGGTCTAATTTTACATTTAACATAATACGATCTTTTTTGTAATCAATCAAATTGAATACTCGATCTCACAGTATTGTTTATTGACTTATTTCGAATGAATTAACTTCATCAAAGTATCGTACATTAAGAATTGTGACTACTCACTATACGACACTCATATGCAAAAGTATATGGATCAAATACCCATATTCTTATATTGCTTTTAGAGTTCGAAACTCATAGAATAAAATACACGGTCTCGACCAAAAAATGCGTGTAACATCCTCCTACTTGGAGGCCCAAAACTAACCAATATGGATGTTGGAGTCGTCCATAGTTATTAATCTTCGACGACCAAATACAGCGACATTAGATACAATGATACACAGAAACATAAGAATATGGAAAAAAATTAAATAGCGAACAAAGTCCACATTCTATTTCAAAATTTTTTAAATTGATTACATAATCCCAATTCGTAGACCACGTTTAGATAACATATAATTAAAATAAAATACGCCAAGAGCGATATATGAAGATGCCCCCTTGGTAGATCAGAGTACATAGATAGGCAAGAAAACAATTTTCCCATACAAACAAAACACACAGCGAAAATAAAAGAACTCTAATAACACGTTTCCTCCTACACGTCCTCGAAAACTTTATTCGTTTAAAAGGACACCTGGAAACCTTAACTCTTAACCTAATCAAAGTCAATTGAGTACCCGAGAGTTTAAGGGGAAAAAAAACCTCGAGTCAGAAATAAAGCTTAATATGAATAATAATTTACCATCTCAAACCATTTTGATATCTAGTGAGATTGCACTGCTTATCGAAATGGGTTTTCCCCTTACTAGTATCCTAAAACATATAAAATCATATACTGTGCTCCTACATCCATACTGGTTAAAACATAATATTCAAAACATTATGATGATATGCAAAACAAAAAAGTCAATTCTGGATTACCCATTCCCATTCATTATGACCATCTGTCTCAATTATAATTTCTAGCGTTACTATTAACCTGCTAAATGTTTATGGACCATCTGTCAAATTACTTAGTTTTCATGGGATCACTAAGAACCAATTGGTAACTCCAATATCTTATTTCTTATCATAGTTTTCATGGGCTAACTAGGAACCTATTGACTAACTGTAAATACCTTAATCCAGATATAGTTTTCATAGGCTAACGACAAACCTACTGGCCTCTGCCAGTATCAAATCGTAGTCTTCATGGGCTGACTATGAAACTATTGGCCCCTGCCAGTATCTACAGTTTTCATGGGCTTATTGTAAACCTATTGGCCCTTGCCAATATCTTTAATTAAGATTTTAACCACTTTTAAGTTATATTCACTACTGGGTCAACCTAACTGGTTATTCTACCTTTTCCCGATAATACAACTATGTGTTAATAACAACGTGAATAACATTTCAAAAGTCTTTATTTATGCCGTAGTTTTTCCTTTAAAATTGAGAATGGATTATTTGTTTGAAACTTTTAAAACATCACTATTATTAATTAACAAAACTCAATTACAAATTAATTACTCCTTAATCACCAGTAAATTAATCCTTAATTAACAGTTAATCAACCCTTAATTACCATTTGATTAATCCTTAATCACCATTTGATTATCAATTAATTACCATTTAACAAATTCTTAATTAATCTTTAATTACAGACTAATTATCCTTTAATTATTAATTAATAAAACCTAAGTATTAATTAATAAAACTTAATTACAAATTAAGCAATTCTTAATTACTAGTTAAGGAACCTTTAATTACCTAATTAACTACTCGTTAATCACTTAATTAATCAATCTTAATTACTTAATTAATTAGTTCTTAATTACACCTAATTACTTAATTAATTAATCTCTAATCATTAATCAATAATGCTTAATTATCTAATTAATGATCTTAAATTACAAACTAAATAACCTTTAAATTAATTAACATTTAATCCTTAATCATTTATTAATCAAGTAAATTAATCACCCTTAATTAATTTCTCAATTAATCCATTATAATTAATTAAACTAATTAATTATACTTAATTTCCTTAAACTAATTTAATTAATATCAAGACATTAAAACCTTAATTATCTTAAGATAAAACATTATCTTACAAATGCCTTTATTTCCATTAACATATTTTCATCCTTTAACTTTATAATTATCTTTACCCAACTAAATCATTAATTAAGTTTTTAAAATAAAATAATTATTTAACTTGATAAATTAAAGTTATCAAAACATAACTTCTCAAAATAACTTAAACCATTAATCAATTAATAGTTTTGAAAAAAAGGGTTTCGAAATTTTCAAAAAAATAAATTTAGTTTAAACCTTTTTATATAAATTTCTTTTCGTATAATAAATGTTTCTTTAACATTTTTGAAGTTTGTCAAATTTAAATTATATTAAGTAAAATTAAAGTGATTTGAAAATTTAATTTAAGGTTGGAATTTTAAAAGTTTATATAAAAATAAGTTTTTAAATTCAGATTGAAACTAGTTTTTAAAACTATTAACTGATTAATGGTTTAAGTTATTTTGAGAAGTTATGTTATGATAACTTTAATTTATCGAGTTAAATGATTGTATGGCAATTATAAAATATTTTTCATTTAAAATTCATAATAAAATTTCCGTAGCTTGGAAAATTCTGAAAATTAAAATCCATCTCCAAAATCATTTTTACCTAACATAAAAATTTTCCACGGCAATCTAAAATCAGAGATTCTCAATTTTACATCAAAACCGTGCAAATTCATATGCGTATGAATTTAAATAAAAAAGTAATATAACTAAAGCATATCATCATCCATTTTATCACGTAAATGAATTTAAATCATAAATATAAAACCATGTAACCATAGAATAAAAATGGAGATGGTATGAGATTATTATTCACCTTAAACTTGATAAGGAATTTGAGATTTGTTGTTGATTAATTCTCCCAGGCGTTGATCCTTAGCTTTAGATAAAATTCTTCTTTTCCTTCTAGTTAATGGCCGGCTATGTTTTTATTTTATAATTTGTGTTTGCGATGGTTAGAAATGAAACGTGAATGGACCAAAATTAGAAGTTATAGCCATGTATATTAGACTGGCTAATTTACTAATATGCCCATGTGTAATTTAATTTCTTATAAATCAATTTAAAGCCCATTAAATCTTTACTATTAAGCGCGGTCCATTATAAAATTTATTTAAATCTCAATCCCCTTATTATCATTATTCTATTTAATTTATCTAATTAAACCTTCTAAATAATGTTATAAAAAACTAGGGATGTTACAGGCTCTTCCCCTTAAAGAATTTCGTCCTCGAAATTCAATAAGGACTAAATACTAAACATATCAATCTTCCGTAACAACACCTAACAACTATACTAGTCAAACTGACTAGCAACTATCTATATAAATCTAATACTGACATACCCTCAAAGCAGATCAGGATAAGTATCTCCAATCCTATCCTCTAACTCCTAAATATAGTCATTCTCGTTGTCGCCCCACTGAACTTTCTCCAACCTGACTATCTTGTTCCTTCTCATCTCTAGCTACAACCTAAACTGGTTGTCGTACAAAAGTTAAATTAGGCTCTATCACTAAGTCATCCAACCCTGTCGAAGGAATAGTAGTTTCTAAATCATGCACATACCTGCGAAGTGAGACACATAAAATATATTATGGACACCTACCAAACTGCTCGGCATCTCTATTCTGTATGAGAGCTTTCCAATCCTATCTATAACCTAGAATAGACCAACATATCTTGGGCTAACTTTCTTGACTTTACAAATTGTACCACACCTTTCCATAGGTGACACCTTAATAAAAACCTTGTCTCCCACTGAGATTTCTAGGCCATTAGGCTTCTTATATGCTAACTCTTCTGTCTTGAATGAGCTTCCTTCATCATTCTTCAGATTAACTCAATCTTTTCTGACGCCACTCTGACCAAATATGGATCTAGGACTAATCTGTCTCCAATCACCAACCAACATGCTAGTGGTTTGCATGGTCTTTCATACGAAGCTTCAAACGGTGCAGTTCTTGTACTTGTCCGGTAACTATTATCATTGGAAAATTCAACCAAATGTAGGCGATTCTCCCAAGATTTACAAAAGTCTAATACTCAAGCTCTCAATAAATACTCGAGATTGTTGACTCTTTGTGATGACCCGGAATTTTGGGCAATATAAATTTAATATTCTATATTAAAATTGAATTGATTGGATAAATTTTATTTTATAATTGTAATTTAAATTGGCAAAAATTATTCTTTTATAAGCAAATAATTATTTTATAGGTAAATTTTATCTTTTGAAATTAATAAAACATTTTCTATTTATAATGTATATATATAATTGTATATATTGTAAAAAGAAAAGCTTGGTTTAAATTAAATAAATAAAATCAGGTTTTCAAATTTTAATATATTTTGGTAATTTGGAGATTATGATTTAATTTAAAATAGAAATTTTCATAGATTATTTGTAAATTAATTTTATAGTTTTAAAATATTTAAGGAAAATGTTAATTGTTTAAACTATATTTGAGCTTATGTTTAATTTAAATAAAATTAACAAAAAGATTTATTTTACTTTCTTTTTTTAAATATTGCTTGATAAATATGATTTGAAAATATATATATAAGTTTAAAATACAATTTACATATGATACATTAATTTATAAATTAATATAAATAATGAGATAATCTCTTTTACATATTATTTAAAATTTACAAATTTGTTACTTTTAAACAATATTAATAATGTATTATTTTTTATATAAATATAAATAGATTTCAATAAAAAATAGAATTGTTGTTTCAAATTGAATGTGTTATCGACTTTAATTTGGATTTATAATCGAAATTCAAAAAGGTAGATATTTTAAAATATTTGGATCTAGAATATATGTATAAGATTTTATTTTGTATATAATTTGTTTTATATATATTTTCTTTAAAGAAATTTATACATATATACATTTAGATAGGAATTTAGTAATTAAGTATAAAAGCCTTTATTAAAATTTTAAAATAAATAAAATTACTTAAATAACAAGTGTTAACACATTAAGACACTAGTGACATGTGTTAAGTAATAAATAAAACTATATGACAAATGTTAAGGGTTTTTACAAGTGTCTTTTATTATTTTCATTTTCTTTTATTTTTATATTTATTTAATCACGAATTTAACTTATAAAAACACATGCTTCCTTCCCTTAATTCTTTTTCTATCTTTCTCTTTTCAAAAACTAAAGGAAATTCAATCCTAATTTTCAAACAAAATCTGATAATCAATTTCTCAAACCAGAAATATTCAAATCCAATACACTGTAACAATAACTCAAAACAAAATCTATAAACTCATCCTTCCACAAACCAGAAATCTGTAATTCATTTTCAGCTTCGTAAGCAAACCAGAAATCAAAAATCTGAAAGTCATCCTTCTCAAACCAGAAAGCAATTCAAAAGCCTGCAAACCATTTTCAAGTTTCAAATCATCTACCTGTAGTCAAATTTGCAAGTAAAAGCCTGTAGGCATTTCTTAAAACCTGGGATAAATCTAAGCTTACATTCATCTTCAACCTGAGATATAAATTAAAGCAGTTCATTTTTGTTTCAACTAAGTCTGAAACCATCTCTGCAACAAATTTCAACAAGCATTCTTCAGCAACTCAAGTTTTCAAATCAAGGCATTTTATTTCAGCATTCAAGTTTTCATAATTTTAAAACTGTTGCAAAGGTTCTCTGTTCATCTTCTTCAATCAGGTGAGTAACACTTCTTTTTAAAAAAACTTAAGTATGAATATGGTTGCATGTTAATCTCCGTGATAAGTATGTATTGTGTGTATATATAAGTGAAAATCTACGGTGAATATAAATGGATGTATAGGTATGCATGCTGATGTGTCTATGTACTCTGTTCTTTGGTTTTTCTAGGATCAAGATTTCATTTAAATTCATTTTCATTTGATCTAGTCTTTGTTAGGATTTAAGTTACAAACAAAAGTTGTTTGTTTCATCATAGATGAAGTTTTAAAAATTTAATTAAGTTAAGATAAACTTGAAATTTCACTGGAAACTAATAACAACAGTTCATGCTTAAGATAAGTGAAAATTCAAACACTTTAATTTATTTATTCAGACATCTAATCTGAAGCATTAACCAAAAACTTGATTTTTAATAGTGAAATCACAATTTTTGAAGAGGGATGAGGGAGCAGTTTGAGGTTGACCAGATAATGTGTATTGGGGGGGTTTCTGGTGTTCCACTTGCTCGAGATGGTCGGGGTTTTCTCTGGTGGTGCAAGGATGATCGAAGATGGTGGGAAAAATATCAGTTGGGAGGGCGAGTGATTGTTGCGACGGCGGATGATCGAGAATGTTTGTAACCCTAAATTTTGGTGATGGTCGGGAAATTGTTCATCCACGGTGCCTCTGGATGATCGAGTTCTATAGAACTCGGGGAAATGGAAGGGGGAAGGTTGGCGAAGGTAGGGCTGCAGGCGTAGAAACTTTGGCGATAAATGTTTTGTGTACGAGGCATTCCAAGTTTTGGTCGGCTGTTGCCAGTTTTGAGCAAAATTCCTTGATTTCGATTTTGAGTTTGTTTTGAAGTTCTGATGGTCGGGGTCTTATGTTTGGGTGATCGTCGTCATGCGTGAGCCATCGTGGATAGTCGGAAGTAGCTACATTGCCGGTGCATGTGCACGGCAATGGGTGTTGTGTCAGTGTTTTTGTTTAAAGTTCTGCCTTGAAGTGGGTTACGGGAAAGCGTGGTATTTACTCGAGTAATGACTCGAGTAGAAGAAAGTGAAATGGTTTACAGATTTTAAGACTTTAAAATTTAAACCAAAATTTGACAAGGGAAGAATATGGAGTTTCTCGAGTTAGTACTCGAGAGGGCTTCGGGTCGAACCAGAAGTAGCATGTGAAAATAGTTTTTAAAAGTTTTTAAAAATAAAAACAAGATTTTGAATTTAAATAATTTGATTTTAATAATAATCTTATATAAATTTATTTTATAAGATAAGTGTTCTTTAACATTGATTTAAAAGGGTTTCTAAATTGTTTTAAATTTTGTTAAAGATTGTAATCATTTTTAAATCTTAAATTTGAAAATGAAATTTAAAAGTAAATTTAAAGATAAGGTTTCAAAGGCATGTGTAAATGGTAGTTAAGTCAATAATAAAGATAGTATTTTATCACAAAGTTTAATTTAGATTTAAAGATTTAGGAATAATTAAATTTATAAGTTAAGTAAAGAGTAGTTAATTAATTAAATAAATTTATAATTATGGATTAGTAAATAAGTAATTAAGGGTTGTAAGTTAATCAATTTAAGGGTTTATTAATTTATAATTAAGGATCATGAATTAGATAAGTTAATATATTTAATTAAGGATTATAAATTTATTAATCAAGTAATTACAAGATTAATTAAGTTATAGATAAGAACTTAATTAATTAAGTAATTAGAGAAGAATTAATTGGTTATTAAAAACTAAATAATTTGTAATTAATATGGGTTAATATAAGTTTAGTTACTTAGAGAAGTAATTAAAGACTTGTTAATAGTTAATGAAGATCATTAACTAGGGATTATTAAATAATTAATTATTGTGATTAATTTTAATAATTAATTATGTTAATTAATTAAAAATAATCATTTCTGGAATTGTTTAAGCATAATTACTTAATGAAAGAAATTAAAGGAATTAATTACTAAATGTAATTAATTAAGTTAATATGATTAGTTTAAGATAATTAATTAGTTTAATGATTTAAATAATCACTTTATGATTTGTTAAATATAATTACTTAATGAGATTTATAAAGTATAATTACTTAATGAAGTAATTAGCGATGGTAATTACAGGATGTAATTAATTAAAGAAATGAAGTAGTTTTAGGGTTTAATTACTTTGTGTAATTAATAAGAAGGATAATAATTACATAGTGGAAGTAGTTAATAATTAATTACTTAGTGCAATTAATTTAAGAATTAATTAATTAAGTTATTTGAAGTTAATTAAGTAATGTAATTAATTAAGGGTAATTAATTACTGAATGTGATTAATCAAGGCTGATTAATGAACGTAATTACAGATTAATTATTAACTGTGATTAATTAGAGTAAAATTAAATAAAGAAATAATTAAGGATAATTAATTAATGTAAATAATGATGTAAATAAGGGCTTATTAATTTAGATTAATTAATCAATAATAAGTGATTATAAAGTGATTAATTAATTGTAATTAATTAAGGATTAATGTAATTAGTTAATTAATTATTGAAAGTAACTAAAGGTTAATTACTGTAAATGGTTAAGGATAATTAATTTGTGTAATTAATTAAAGGCTAATTACTTAATGTAATTAGAAGATAATTAATCAAGGATGGTTAACTAAGATGGATAATTATAAGATGATTAATTAATTGATTTGTAATTAATTAATGGATAAGAAAGCAAGATTTATGTGATTAAAGTAATTAATTCAATTTACTTTAAATTAATTAGAGATGGAAGTAATTAATTTAATTCATTTTAAATTAATTATAGATGGTGTGATTAATAGATCTTTGCTTATGGATGACTGATTGATATTGAATGCCTTGATTGTTTGATATCTCTGATGAGATATACGTTGACATGTGATATTGGTTGCTTTGGTTGAATTGTGATGATATGAGTTATCTATCTGTGTGAATATAGTCAATGAATCAAATTGTTTAAACTTTAAAAACGACTTTGCTTTAAAAGATGGCATTTTAGATTTCGATGAGACCGGGATCGGGTTTTCAAATTTGGATATCCGAAAACCACATCGATCAAAATTAACGATAGGTCGTGAATCTCAAGTGAAAAGGAAGATTCAGAGTGCAAGTGTTATTGTTGTTAACTCTAAGGGCGATTCCAAAATGAGTGTAACGAGATTATGCCTTCGGTTTCGTTCGAACCCGGAATGAACTTGTATGGATTGAATGCTTTCAGAACATCGCCAGGTGGACGATGAGCATTCTAAGATAGATGTGTTCTATAAAGGTAATCGTGGCCTCAAACCTCATCAACCGGGAATGGCTAAAACAGGAGGGTTGCAGCAAGGCTAAGTGAGTCGCGCTCAAGTAGGACAAGATCTTCCCCTGTCTAGAAGTCCCTTCTTAATCGACTGTGCGGGCAATTGGTTGCAAACAACTGTGGGGTTGTCTTGTTTGGGACTATCCAGTAAGGGATGGTTCCGGCCTTGTGCTGCAGGGGATTGGGAGTAATCCTCGGTACGGTGATCTAGGCCACGTACTATGACGGGCGGTACGCCAGTAGCCCTGCCATTGATGGAAACCCATTCTTCTTACGTGACCTTTACGGTTTTAATTGTATTACCCACTTTGTTGCTAGTATGATGGAATTTAATCATGTAACAATTTCAGCTATTTCTTAACTATTTGAAAACCCTAGACCCTATTATAATATCACTGGATTTCCTATTAAATGTTTTGGTTATCGTAAGGTAAATTTTTTTCTGTATTTATGTGCGGGAAGTCTAACGAGATACCTTTGTTTTCAAAGGATTTTCAAAGTTAAGCAGCTTTAACTTGTTACTCACACCAGACCCATGTATAACCTGGAGGTTATTTTCTATTTTTCTTAAACTCTTGGGTACTCAAATTTTTACGACTATCCAAGGGATCAGGTTAGCTTTGACGAACTTTGGAGGAGAAATGGAGCAGGAGGCTTCAGCGTTTGTAGATATATAGTTTTCCGCTGTGTTGGTATCTTTGTGTTTGTTTTTGAGCTGTAATAACTAGATATGTGTTTATAACTGTCTAGTATGTGATGTATAAGCTGTGTAACTCTGATAGATGTTGTATATTATGTAATACTTATGTGATTAATATAATTTATTCGTTCCGCTGTTGAGATTCTGATGTTGTTTTGTTCATCCTTCTCTATCTTTTCTCTTTTCTATCCCTTTCTTTCTTAATGGTGATGTGTCTTTCTATGGAGAGAAAGGCGGGTCGTCTCACTCTTTCTATCTACCCATCTGTCTGAGGGTGATACTCAGTACTCATATTAAGCTTGGTACCCATCACTTCCTGTAGACACTTCTAGAATTCACTAGTGAACAAAGCATCACTATCACTGACTATACTACTAGGAACTCCATGCAGTCTAACTATGATCTTCAGGAACAACTTAGCTAAAACAGGCGCCATTCTGGTTGACTTAACTGGAATAAAATGGGCACTCTTGGTCAATCTATCCACTATAACCCATATACTTTCATTACCTCTATTTGACCATGGCAACCTGTCTAAAAAATCCATAGCTATCGAATCCCATTTCCAAATTGGAATCTCTAAAAGCTGTAATAACCCACTTTATTTCTGATGTTCATCTTTCACTTGTTGAAAGTATGCGCATTTCCTAATCAACAAGCCAACATCCCTCTTCATGCCTTTCCAATAGTAGCTCCTCTTCATATCCCAGTACATCTTGGTTCCTCCAGGATGAATTGTAAACATGGACCGATGACATTCTCCAAGAACTTATTTCCTCAAGCCCTCCACATTCAGGACACACTACTGTCCCTTCTTTCTCAACCATCCTCTCTGGTTAAGGCTAAAATCCTTTAGATCATCGATCTCAGTTCTAACCTCAAGCCTTCTAATCCTTTCAGCTAATACTGGATCCTCCTTCTGCTTAGAAGCAATTTTCTCAATCAATACCAGTGAACTTCTACAGAAGATGACCTGGCAATACTCTGGCTAGAAACTGCGGTCGATCTTAACTGCACATCGCAATAACTAAAGCTTCTATATCTTTCCATTCTGCCAAAATAGCTAACATCATATTCTGATGTTTCCTGCTAAAAGCATCAGCCACTTTATTACCTTTTCTGGGTGTATTCTATACCAAAATCATAAGCGGCCAAAAACTCTAGCCACCTCTACTGCCTCACATTCTACTCATTCCGAGAGAATAAATACCGTAAGGACTTATAATCGTTATACAACTCAAATCTCTCCCTTAAGAGATAATGTCTCCAAATCTTTAATGCAAAAAGGACAGCTGCCAACTCCAAATCATGAGTAGGATATTTAATTTCACGCGGTCTAAGCTATCTAGATGCATAGGTAATAACTTTACCATTCTACATCAACACCGCTCCGAATCTAGTTTCACATGCATCAAAGTACACCACCAATTCTTAGTTTCCGTTTGGAGTTACTAATACGGGTGCATTGGTTAACAAATGCTTTAACTTAAGGAATGCTTCCTCACATTTTTCGGACCAAACATATCTCACTTCCTTCCTGGTTAACTTAGTTAAGTGTGCTGCTATACAGGAGAAATCCTTAATGAATATCTGGTAGTAGCCAGCAAGTCCAAGAAAACTACCGATCTCAGTCACCATCTCTGGTCTCCTTCAATTATTCGTGGCTACAATCTTATCTGGATCAACTGACAATCCTGTCAATGAAACCATGTAACCAAGAAATTTTACATCTTTATTCTAGAAATGACATTTGGTAAACTTTACCTTTAGCTGATTTTATCTCAGCATCTCAAGCACCACTATAAGATGAACTTCATGCTCTCTCTCTCAGCCATAGACTATGCTAGAATGTCATCTTATAAACACTAGTGCGAACCTATCCAAGTTCTCTTGAAAAACCAGGTTCATCAAATATACTAAGAAAGTAGGTGCATTTGTTAATTCGAATGGCATCACTAACCACTCATATGAACTATATCTAGTCTGAAATACTATCAAAGGAATACCGTCCTCCACTACTCTTAACTGATGGAGATCTGTCGCTAAATCTAACTAGGAGAACACTCTGGCTCCGCTCAACTGATCGAATATATCATCTATTCTTGGCAAAGGATACTTATTCATTATTTTCCTTTCGTTTTGCTTGCGATAGTCAATACACATCCTTAACGACCCATCTGGTTTCTTTACGAACATCGCAGCCGCTCCCTAAGGCGAACTGCTTGGCCTAAGAAAATTCCTTCCTTCAAGATCTACTACCTACACCTTCTATTCCTTCATCTCAGTAGGTGTCATCCTACTAGGTGGTCTACGTACAGGTACAGATCTTGGCACAAGATCTACTCTAAACTTAACAGGCCTTTTCAGGGGTAGTCTAATGACTGGCCCAATGACATCTACAAACTGCCTTGCTACCAGAACCTGACCTAACTCATTTCCTACCACCATAGCATTAAGCATAGTACTAACACTCTGGTTAGTATTCTCTCCTGAGAATATCACACAGTTATGGCTATTAGGGATTCTCAGTGGTATTTTCCTATCCTAGAAAAATATAGAAGCCTCATACCAACCCAACTAATCCATACCCAAAATGATTTTGATATCTACGAAATGATAAAATACATACAAACTGCATGCAAACTTATGACTTAATAAGTCAAGTTCTAACTAGTCACATCTTAACCTTAGGGTTGCACACCCTCCTATTGGATTTGCAACCCTTAAGGAAGTAACAAGGTGGTTGGGTTCTAAATATAATTTATCAACCAAACACGGAGATATAAATGAATGTGTCGGTATCAAAAAGTCCTCCGACTGAAATACTCTGAATCAAAAGCGTACCTTCCATCAGAATCTTTCCTTTATCAGCCATAGTAGGCCAAGCTGATCCAATTGCAAAGACCTTTCCTTTGTCCTCCCTAACTGGCTCTGGACACCGATTCCTGTAATGCCCAACTTGATCATAGTTGAAGCATTTCACATTCTTCTTACTTGCAGCTTTCATCCAATTTCCTGAGTGGCATTCATTAGAAAAGTGACCTTTTTGTCATAGTTATAGC
This sequence comes from Allium cepa, assembly GCA_030765085.1. NCBI lineage: Eukaryota > Viridiplantae > Streptophyta > Magnoliopsida > Asparagales > Amaryllidaceae > Allium > Allium cepa. The sequence continues at coordinate 707,617,255 of CM060941.1, forward strand.
AAACTACTTTAGCCTTTGATTTCTTAGCGGTATCTCTCTTCTGGGCCCCCTTCTTCTTAAAGAACTTCCTCTTCTTCCCACGAGAACCTTGAGTTTCCACTGACTTCTCTTTAGCTAAATCAGCAAGCAACTCCTCGTGACGAATGGCCATCTCCAACACTATATTACAAGGATCATGGACATGTACCACGGTCATTCTAGCATGGTCAGGCCTCGGTACTCGAATGAACTTCTCATTCCTTTTGATGTCAGTATCTATAATAGTATATCCATATCCGGATAGCTCTTTAAACTTAGTAGCATACTCGACTACTGACATCTTCCTTTGCACTAAATCCATAAACTTCCTCATCAGCTCAGACTTAGATAACTCCGATACAAAATTCTGCTTAAATATCATTTTAAAATCATCCCAAGTTAACTACTCTTCTAGAACTCCGGCCATGACACTATTCCACCAATGTAGTATTGACCCTACAACTGTCTAGAGGCCAACCTCCTCTTTGGTCCAACATTCAAGCCTAAATCATTAAATATACGCTCACAACGCAACATCCAATTCTGAAATTCTACGGCACTTTCCGTCACTAAAAATGGCTTCCCACCTAAACTGGTGTAATCTCTACTTAGAAAATCAATATTCCCAACTGGAACCACATGATTAGCTCCTCCTATATTTCCAACAACACCAACAACAACTCTTGCTTGCATTAAACCAGCAAAGAATTGATACGTCACCCTATATCTACTGGTGGATTTCCAGCACCTACATTGGCTATAGCATTTTGGTTACTAGCTAATGCCGGTTGACCCGGGTTTCCCTTGGTCATGGGTCGAGCATTTCCATTAGTTTTGGTGCTGCCTCCATCGAGATTTCCTCTTCAGTTTCTTGCTTTTATATCTCCTTTCTCGTAAATCTGCATACGAGCCTTAGTAAGAAACAAAAGAACAATTTAAGAGAGCGGGGAATGCATACTTATAAATATAACTATATACAACAAATACAAGTACATTACTATATTGTTAACCCAAACCCTAATCTTATTATCTGATTCATTGTATTATGATTGGAAAATCTTTTAGGTTTAACTTTCTTTTAAAGTTTCGTAAACATATGCTTTGATACCAACTTGTAATAGCCCCTACTTGGAGGCCCAAAACTATAGCGGATGCTGCAGTCATCCATAGTTATTAATCCTCAACGACTAAATACGGGGACATTAGATACATTAATACACAAGAAAACAAGAATACGGAAAAAATTAAACAGCGAAAAAATTCCACATTCTATATCAAAATAGTCCAAATTGATTACATAATCCAAATTAAAAGACCACGATCAGATATCATATAATTATTACAAAATGTGCCAAGAGCGATATATGAAGATGCCCCCCTTAGTAGATCAAATTATATAGATAGGAAGGAAAATAATTTCCCTTTACAAACAAAACAAATAGCGGAAATAAAAGAACTCTAATAACACGCTTGCCTCTTGTACGTCCTCGGAATCTTTATTCGTCTAAAAGGACACCTGGAAACCATGACTCTCAACCTACTCGAAGTCAATCGAGTACCCGAGAGTTTAAGTGGAAAACAAAAAATTTGATTCAGACATAAAACCCGGTATGAGTAATAATTTACCATCTCAAACCATTTAGATATCTAGTGAGACCACTCCGTTTAGTGGAAAAGGTTTTTCCTTCACTGGTATCCTAAAACATTTACAAAACCATATACTGTGCTACTGCATCCATAATGGTTAAAACATAATATTTCGAAACATTATGACGATATGTAAAACAAATAAATCAATTCTAGATTACCCATCCCCATCCATTCTGACTATCTGTCTCAAATATAATTTCTAAGTTTACTATTAACATGTTAAACAATCTTTCTAATTACTTAGTTTTCATGGGATCACTAAGAACCCATTCGTAACTCCAATATCTTATTTCTTGTCCTAGTTTTCATCGGCTAACTAGGAATCTACTGACTTGCTGTCAATATCTTAATCCAGATATAGTTTTCATTGGCTAACTACAAACCTATTAGCCCCTACCAGTATTAAATCATTGTTTCCATGGGCTGACTATGAACCTATCAGCCCCTGCCAATATCATATAGTTTTCATGGGCTTACTATAAACCTATTGGCCCTGCCAATATCTTTAATTATGACTTTAATCTCTGTTAAGTTATATTCACTACTGGGTAAACGTAACTGGTTATTCCATCCTTTCCCCAAAATACTATTAAGAGTTGATAACAATGTGAATAACATTTCCAATATCTTTACTTATGCCATGGTTTTTCCTTTAAAAATAAAAATGGGTTATTTGTTTTGAAACTTTTAAAACATCACTTTCGAGACCACTGGATGACCTCCTTCGATAGCATAGTAAAACTTTTTTCAAAACGCTAAGTATATACCTTTCGAAACCAATGATACCTTTCGAAGGTATCAAGAAAACATTCTTTAGAACATAGCTTCAAACATATAATGTACCCTTTCGAAAGCATTGGGTTTACCCTTTAAAAACATCATTTGGGTCAAAATGGTTATCCACGAAAGTATCTTTTTCAAAACCAATAATTTGGGGAAAAATTGATCATATCGGAACCATCTTTGTCGGAAGCAAAGACCATTAAAAATTAAAAATTCGATGGTCGGAGTCGAAACCCTCTTTCAAAAGCAATTAGGAAGCGGAGATAACCTTTCGAAAGAATCACAGTCGAAAGGTAGCATAGCAGCCAGGTTTCGAATGGGTCAGAACCTACCCTTTCGAAAGCTCTTGTTTAAAGAAAAGGGTACCCCTTGAAAGCTAATACTTTAACACAATTTGACAACCTTATTCTAAAGAAAATTGTAAAACCCTTTCAGAAGCATATGTTTCGACTATGTCGAAAGCATTAAGTAAAACATGGCAAGACTTTAACTTATGAAAACAAAGTAGGGTTTCGACCCCATCGGAAGCTAACCTTTAGACACCAAGGCTTCCGCCCTCCTTCCAATCTACTACATACCATCTAAATGATATCTTCTGTGTTGATTTGAACTATGGTGGTTTCGGCTGTATTGGTTTCGACTGGGACGAGGCGAAATCAAAGGAGTCGAAAGGTACTTACTATCTGAGGCGGAACACCTTTTTCTAGGTTGAAGGCTGAATTGTTGCAACTTGTAGTAATTACATTATAACAACTTACCTATTTGTAAAACATTGATTGGATGCCATAATTTTTTTCCAATACTTCACATTTAATAGCCGCACTTATATCAAATCAAGACCATAAATATATAACGTTTAATCCCTTCCATATACTAAAACAAACTATTTTAGAAAAGTCCTTCTTTTAAAATAATTTATTTCCCTAGTAAATCAACTAGGAAAAATCCTCAAAAATCACAGAAATTCAATTTCTTTATATAATCAAACATATTAAAATTTTAGACCCAATTTCCTTATGAAATTCTTGAAATAAATTTTAAACCTAACTATATCATATTTTTTATTAAAAATTCATAATAAAATTTCCATAGCTTCGAAAATTCTAAAAATTAAAACCCATCTCCAAAATCATTTTTACTTAACATAAAAATTTTCCATGGCAATCTAAAATCATAGATTCTCGATTTTACATCAAAACCGTGCAAATTCATATGCGCATGAATGAAAATAAGTCAACATAATATAACTTAGGAATATCATCATCCATTTGATCACATAAAAGAATTTAAATCATAAATCCAAAACCATATAATCATAAAATAAAAATAGAGATGGTATGCGATTATTATTCAACTTAAACTTGATAAGAAATTTGAGATTTGTTGTTGATTAATCCTCCCTCGCATTGATCCTTAGCTTTAGATTAAAATTCCTCTTTTCCATCTTGTTTATGGCTTGCTCTGTTTTTATTTTCTGATTTGTCTTTGTGATCGTGAGAAGTGAAACATGAATGGATTTGTTAATAAGTATATGGTATATTTCTATTTGTGAATCTTTCATTCGGTTCAATTGTGTATCTTAATTTATAACATTTTATTAATCATATTAAATGCACAAATTTATCAGTGTAGATTATTATAACTTATATATCATATGTTCTTATGACATTAGAAAGCTTAAATGTTATAATTTCATTTTTCAAATAAGACTTCCACTGGTCTTTTTTGTTTCACCAAACCTTATGTCAAAATTTAAAGTCTTTCGACTTCACTGGCGGTTGTTAGGACTCATTCGTCTTGGAATTCTAACCTTAAGTTTACTCAACAAGTCATAGCTCCACGAACGATGGATAACTCCTCAGCGGTTGTATCATATGTAACTCTTAACCCTTGGTACCTTTCCTTAATTTTCTTCGACCTTGAGTTTGCTCAACAATTCAAAATGAAATTATTCACTCATACCTACCATATCATGGCGGCCTAAGTGTAGTATATTTACCTTGAGTTTTCTCAACAAATACATATAGTTATCTTACCTCTCTATTCAATATATTAATAGTAATGCACATAACATCCCTAGCTTGAGTTTGCTCAACAACTAAGGATTATGCAACTAATTTATGAATATATATATATATATATATACATATATATAGTAGAGGACAACATTATATTTAAGATTCATAATCCTCAATACATTATATTGAGTGATATAGACTTATGGAATAATATATTTCTTATGACATACCCTCATAATTCAAGTGTCGCACACATCAAAAATCATGGTATACGTACATTTACGTTTGTATTTATTCCTGAAATCTTTTTTTGTTTCTTTGATGTTCCACCTTTAGTTTACACATTCATATTATATGAGTTTTATTAGTATATAACTTTTATGTTTCATATTACTTTTATGTAGTTTTATTTCATATTAATTTATGAAACCACATCCTCTACAAATTCTAGAATAAATCCTTCTTGGAATATTATTCATAACTTATCTCATGCTCCATTTGGTCGATTACTTATTTTATAGAACCCTATTATCTTCTCTCTTGCTCCCTTGGTTGTTTATATAAAATTCATTCATTCCAACATAGTTCATATCCAGTCTAATAAATCATTCTTTTTAGTCGTAATTTATGCTGAAAAGAACAATGGTCATAGACAAATTATGCTTGACCATCTTCTTATACTTCATCCCACAACGATCCTTAGTTCTGCCTTGGGGATTAGATTTGTATGCAATCTTCTCATGATAAAAATGGAGGGAATTCCCCTCTTATTGCAACCGATTAGACCCTTGAATAGTGCCATATTCCACTCCAACTTAATTCCCATTTCACCTTCTGGTAGTTTTTTTACTTGAAACAGTAGTAGTAGAACATGATTTCATGCTCTATATAGACTTGATATGGCTTACTTCAATATCTCTTCCCTTTCCCAATGGCCTCACCTCATCATTTTTATTCCCCCACCTACCTTATCTAACCATTCCCCTCTTATTATGGATTAGGGTAAGGATGTAGTGAGAAGCCGTCCCTTGCTTTAAATTTTTAATAATTGGACTGATCACCTTGAGTTTACTAATATAGTTACTTACTCTTGGAGTAGCTCAGTGTATAGCAATCCAATGTATGTTTTGTAGGTTAAATTAAATAATCTCAAAGGCAGGTTAAAAAGCTGTGCTTACTCTACTTTTTGGTAATGGTGTTAAAGCTTCTTCTTCGGTTAGGAGGAACAGATGACTGTTCAAACTACTTTAGTGTGAAACCCTAACGACTTATTTCTCTTAGCTGAAGAGCATAGATTAGGTGGTTGTCTCTCTAAAGTATAAATTGAAGAAAACAAAACGCTTATGCAAAAAAAACTCCAGTGGTAGCTTCATTATGATAAAATTCCTCCTATTTTTATACCTCTCTTAAGATTAAGCACGCATCTACGAATATAGGTAACATTTTTGACAAGGATAGGCTGCCTTGTTTTAATCTTGATGATGTTCAAGCTACCTTCCTAGACTACTATCAATGTCTTGTTGCTAATCAAAACACTAGTCAAATCTCCATGGCTCTTTTCTCTTATATTAAATTGCCTGCTATTTCATTTAATAATAGAGCTCTGATCAAAGATGTTTCTATTGAAGAAATTAAACACACTATTTTTGGTAGGAATTTGTCTAGCTCTCCTAGTCCAGACGAGTTTAATTCTTACATCTAAAGTCTTCTTGGTATATAGGCCTTGATGGTATTAAGACAGTTAATTTTTTTTTCAAGCACAATATGATGCTTTTTGGTATCAATGCTACTAAACTGGCCTTAGTTCCAAAGACCTTGCATCCCTTATCTGTCTCCTTGTTCGGGCTTATTACTTGCTGTAGTGTCAATTATAAATGTATTTCTATAATTATGGCATCCAGTACGAAATCGATTCTTTCCCCTAAAATATCGGCAAACCAAAATGCTTTTATTCTTGCCAGTAAATAAATAATATTTTACTTTCTACTGAATTATTAAATGGTTACAATAAGCATAACATTCCTCCTATATGCGTACTTAAATTAGATATCCAAAATGCTTATGACTCTATTGAAACACCCCACAACCCTTAATATACCCAAAGGACATATTAAAAGGCATGATGCGTTGTAGGTATAACTGAACTAACAAAGACTAAGATTCACAAGACAAAAATAGGTAAAAACAGCAAAAACTAAGATAATAACTTATTTAAAACGAGACTTCATAATTGTTTCAAAATCGAATAAGCCAAATACCAAATACAACATATATGTCTCAAAACCCAAGATGCCTCATGAAATAAAAACTCATAGTCTCAAAATCAGGGTACATAATATCCCTCATAATAAGCCAGTACACAGAAAGAGATAAAGCTAGAATAAAAGAAATACATGGTAGAAATCTTCTCCAAGAGCCTTCGAGCAACCACAACCTAATATCCTTTCCCTTGATTTCCTATGGAAGGAAAGGGAGAAAATAGAGGAGTGGGTCAGACTAAAAGTCCGATGAGCAATAGTAACTACTAGAATCTTTAAGCAAAGTAAAGTAATAAACTCTTCAATTGTTCTAGTATACACCAAAGGGAATAAAGGAAATATGAAAGAGATAAATTGAAAATAAATATGAATAAACTATTTCTCAATTAGTAAGGTAGGTTAACTTTGATTGTTTGCACTTATCCTTGATAGCTGTTTTGATTATGCTGAAATCCAAATTCTACCCTTTGATCGTCCTACTACTCCATAAAATATAATGTGGACTTGACGTTTCCCTACACAGTAGACGTTGGTGTCTATGAAAGAAACACTTACCAAGCGCTTGGAACTCATAGCGATTACTGAGCATCGAAATGGAAGTCGCACGCGTAACTGCCACCATGCCCATGCTACTTGTTGCCCCTCTTTTGAACTTTTATTTACCTAAGTCAGCATAAGCGTGCCCTTCGCTTCACTTCAGGATTATGTAAAGCACCTTGTCTCACTTTAGGGTTATGTGAAACACCATGTCCATAGAAAAATAGGAAAAATGCCGTCGGGACTAGTCCCTATCAAACAAAAATTTAGTTGCGCCCCTTATTCAAATCCTCTTGATTTGAACTACCATAGATTGACCATTTACTACCACTATAAGCATAAGTGTACCCCTCCCCTCACTTCACGATTTCGGGAAGCACCTCGTTTCACTTCAGAATTATATGAAACACCGCAACCATAGAAATATTAGGGGAATGTATTTGGTATAGGTCCTATTCTTATATTGGCTTATTAAAAGATATAAATTGTTTAAACAAGCCTTTATTTTTATCAACTGCTATTATTGCTTATCAATTCATCCTAAGTCTTAAAATAGGCACCATAGTTTCCATAGTTTACCATTTTTATAACTTACGTTATAGTCATGCTTATTGCTTAACCCAAGGTCTAAGTGTGAAAATAAGCCTCTTTCTTCTTTTATTCTTTTTATTTATAATTCTAATTTATAACTAGGCCAATCTTCTTAATTCAGTCCAATTAATATCATAATTAGGCATAATTTAGTCCAATTCCAATTATATTAGCCTTTGTAATTTACATTTAATATTCCATTATTTCAGATTTTTTATAATTTAATCGAATTCGCGTTAACTCTATTCTAATCCATACACAAAGAAGGAGAAGGAGAAATAAAAGAAAACTGAAAATAGAAGAAAATCCAAGGCATAGGAAGAAGATATAAATAACGCATAAATAGCAGTAGATAAATTAAAATACTGCAAATAAACTATAACTAAATGGAAAAAGAAATAATTACTAGAAATAAACTAAAATTAACTGAAAAGAATAGCTAGAAGGAATTGACTGAAAATAATTCCAAAAAATGTAAATAAATTACTAAAAAGGTTACTCCAAAAAATCATAGTTAAACTACAATTATTGAAAACCATATTATTTTAAATTACTTAAAAAAATTTAAAATAATTACAATCACTCACCTCCAGTCCTTAGCTCTTCCAATCAGGCCTTTATGGATCATCTTGGGGTTGTGAAATATTTTTATTTAAAACGATTTCCTCCGTGGAAAAATATTCCGCTTAGGGTCCTTCCTGAATTGGTGAACCAAATTGGAGAAAATTTTGGAATGAGAAAAAGTGTTAGACCTAGGGTTCTATCTATAGGGGTAGATGTGGATCTCAGACCGTTGGATTTGGGGATTCAATAGGATACAACCACGTCATAGGCTGAATAGTGGCCATCGGACGGATGAATGGAAGGACCAGATCAGTTTAAACAATGCATAATACGTGTAAAGTCGGCTAAATGTTCGAATGAAGGAACGTTCGTTCATTTGCCCTAAAAAGATCAGGCGGGTCGACTGGCCGGTCGACCTGGGCATATAATTTTTTTTCGTTTTCTTGTTTAATTCATATCTATTTCATTTTAGCTAGGATTCTGAAGTTCTATATATGGAAACTGAACAGAAAGTCACCACGGACACAATGTTTCAACTCCTAGCTCAATTCTGATAATTTCACAAAGTTATTTTATTATTTAATTAATTAATGAATTAATTAATTATTATAGGTTAAATTTCAGGTTGTTACATTCTCCCCTCCTTAAAGGATTTCGTCATCGAAATCTTTAAGGATAAAAGAATGTACTAAATGTTTTCATCCAATTCTACAACCAACTACTCAATCATCAACGATTCATCCATTGTCCTTAGGTTTTTCTAATGCAATTTATGATACTTATGCAATTAGTGTAGTGTAAGTGTTCCTATCTAATGCAAAAGATTAGGCAGTCCACTGATTCAGTTGACCTCCTTTTATGAAATCATGTCCATGTCATGTATCCAACTGAATGCAAAAAATTCCCTTATGACAACTGATAGTTCTATATGCGTGCTACAAACATCATTCAAATTGAACACCCATGTGATATTCATCCATTTAAGCAACCATGAAAAATAAAATAAAAATGCACACACTACAATATGCATATGTTCTAATGTCCTAGTTAGGCCGATCCCAAAAGAATAATAGTGCCTAATGTACCTATATGCGTCCATTAGAATCCTCTAGCAAACACTTGCAACCACTAGCATACATCGTTCATAACATGTTCTAATAACATGTTTATACCAAATCCTACCATCCATAGGTTAAATCCTAAGTTCTACCCTCCCAAAGGATAATAAAGGAAAGAACCTATTCAGAACTGGAGATGGAAAATGGGAAATTCAAAAATTTATTATTAAAGGAATGTGGATAAGAAATACGAATTTTCTCCCAATCAAACCAGTCATCCCCGAAGTCTTCTTAAGTATGTCGGAATTAAGGCGATCCCTCTGTATACCCTATCCAACGCGAAGGCGATTTGCGTGGTCTTTCATAAAGAGTTTCCAAAGGTGTCATTCCAATACTAGCTTGAGAACTACTATCTTATGTGAATTCCACTAAAGAAAGATGTTTTTCCCGAGTTCCTTCGAAATCAAGAATATCCATTCTCAACCATGCATGCCTTACTTCTTACACATTTTGCTTTACAGTCTTCTTTAGTCTGCACACATGAATCAGCATTCCTAGGTTCTTACTAGTGTCCAATATATTCCATGGGAACTTCTATCATTACTTCCAAAATTAATCACTGCTATCCCCTACATGGTCTTGCACTTTTTACATTACAACTAGGAAATGATTTCTCTATACTCCATATTTATAAGAGTTTGGTTGGGTATTTATCGTTTCAAAAACTAAGACTTCTAAATTTTTTCTAAACATCAAATCCTAAAATCTTTGTCCTTAATAAGTGTTATTTTTGAGTTTCTACTAAATTCAAAAATACTTGGTTACTTTACATTATTTCCTAACCTAGAGGGAAAAATTTTCAAATTCTAAGTCCAAAACATATTCCTCGTTTTCTTTTAAAGACCTTTCAGTTTTCTATAAAAAATTTAATTTTCAAATTCTACTTTTATTAAGTTTTTCATTCCAAAAATTTATTTACTTTTTCACCAAAAAATTTCTGTTAAAATATCTTTAAACTGTTTTTATGTGTTTCCAAAACATCTCCTTATTATACCTTACGGTCTCATACCTTAATATATTGGAACTACTTCCTCAAATGAGAAATTTTTAATGCTAAAATCTTCTATGAGCCTTTTAAAAGTGTATTTCAAGTTTATGTGAAAATACAATGAACTTATTTTATGTCATCAAAATAATCTATACAAAGTATAGTGTTTTTCATACGTTGTATATCTCTTTCATGTCTTCCTTCTAAATTGCGCAATACATTTTTATTGGTTTCATAGAAAATCATACTATTATTCTTTCCGTTCCAATGGAATAAAGTACGTTTAGTTTATAATCTTCCATGATAAATATTTTCTAATAGCTAACTTGGACCTCAGAAAAGCTCATTTTCAAATCTGTTTAATATATCCATAACTGCAAAATATTTCCTTGTACTTAATATAACAAGTGTACTTTACAAACCATTTTATTGCTATACTTAGAAATTACCTTTATAAAATACATTTTTATTTGGGTTAAAATGGATATTGCGTAAAACACCATTATTACAACCAAAAATAATACTTATTTATGGATTCAATTAAATAAATACCAATAAATCTCATATATCTATGTAAAAATATTTCTCTTGGGAGTCACTTACTATAACAATAGTGTTATAGCCTATGCTCTACTTTTTTTTTCACGAAAACATTTATTACAACAATAAAAGTTGTAATCTATGTTTTTGATACTTGATACACTCTAGGTTTTTATGTTTAAAATCTTTGTTTACTTAGTAGTGAGTTATATATACTCTCCATAATTCTTCAAAAGGAATTCTAGTTTTTTATTATATAAAAACCAACTTAAATTTCATATCATTCTTCAAAAACCCCATATTTATTTTATGAAAGAAAATATTAACAATGAAATTTTCAACTCCAACAATTACAATTTTTTTTCAACTTTTTAAATTTCAAAAATTTCATTTTATTGGGCTTGGCATAAAATGGATTTTGTCCTTACTAACCTAGCAGTACTTTTGTTAAACCTTGGAAATCTCATTTCCTTACTAAAGTCTTTCGTTACATTTATTCTAAGATACTACCGCTAAATCCACTTATATGAAATAATTATAATTTCTGTAATTATCTACACGTGGCTTTTCTCCTTTTCTTAACTACTGCATTTATTGTACATCTTTAATCTTTGCCTACCACTCTTGGATTTTCACAATCCGAAACTAAATGTACAAAACCATTTCTCAAACTCTTTCCCATGTGTGGACCTTCTCTATGCCAAAGAAACACACTTCCTTATGTTAAAAGTGATAATTCAAGAACTTGTTTTCAACTGAAAAATGAAAATTACATGAAGAACTTCCTCTAGATGAATAGCATGCTCCTCCTTACTCTTGAAAAGCACCAAAATGTTGTCCATGAATACAATCACAAACTTATGTAGGACTTCTCTAAAGACGCGACTCATCAAATCTACGAAGTAGGCTGGGGCATTGGTTAGCTCAAAAGGTGTAACTAACCACCTATAAAATCCGATGGGTGTCTTTAATGAGGTTTTATCAATGCTGTTATTAGCGACCCTAAGTGTAACGACCCAGAATTTTTATTTTGAATATTTAATTAATTTTAAATATTAATAAGTGAATTTATAAGTCAAATAAATTTTTATTTGAATTTTTGGATTTAATTGGATTATTAAATCAATAATTTAATACGTTAAATTATGGAAATAATTGAAAATAGAGTTAAATATGATAGAAAATGATTTGTAAAATTTTATTTAATCATACTGGAGTTATGGAAATATTTTAGAACTTTTAAAATCGAATTAAAAGTTAATTTGTGAAAATTGAATATTTTAATATTTAATAATCGACTGTAAAATAGCCAATTTTTGAACAGTCTCAGAATTGAACGAAACCAGTTTCATTGGATCCGTATTAGTTAGTTATTACCGGATTTCAATTTTCGTGTCAATCGGAGTTATCGTTTGAGCGTGGCAGCTCGAAACGCATCGAATCGTTTTTAATTTAAATTTGGCGAGTCAAAATAGCCATTTTTCAAAAAGTCTCGGAATTCGACGAAACCAGTTTCATCGGATCCGTAATGTGATATTATTGTAAGGTTTCAAATTTCAAGTCAATGGGATTTACCGTTTGTCCGGTACAAATTAAAACGCCTAGAAATCGATTTAAATCGGTTTAATTTAAATTGAGCGTTTTCTGCCATAACTCGCACATACTTCCGAATTAGCTTCTGAAACCTGTTCCATTGTGTCCGGAACGAGGGATAAACCCTAGGTACGCTGGTTACGGCGTCTAAATCGGAGTTCGGAAAATCCGGAATGAATAGTGTCGCTCGTTCCTTATAAATAGACCCTTTGCCTTCATAATTTGATAAAAATAACCCTAACCCTAATTAAAAGAACCCTAGCCGCCTCCTATTCCATGCACGGCCAGAATCGTCCCATTTCCACCTTAAATTTCTTGCAATCCGTTAACAATTATCAGAAACTCTTAACTGGAGAATCGGAGAGGGTCTTGTGTTCTTCGAATTGTGCGGTGGTGATCGAGTTTGGTGTGGCATGGAGGTGGGGGTTTCACCGCGTTCACCATGCGTTCGGCATGCATTTTGAAGCTTAGGGCACAGCCGAGCTTGGCAAGGCTCTGGCCGAGGGTGGAGTCTTCAGGTGGCTTCGATTTGGTGGTCTCGGATCATCTTCAAGTCGTATGGGTAGCGTGCAAATTCAAACCCTAATGGATGCTAGATGGGTTCGGCAGCATGATGTTTACCTGGGATGATGAAACGCGAACGAACGGGAGAGATAGTGGATGGGGCCCGCACGCGTGAAGATGGTTGAGGTGGTTTTTCTTTTATTTATTTATTTTTAGTTTTAATTCAAAATTCAAATCGTGTAACTTAAAAACGTGATAACTTTTTGCTGCGAGGTCCAAATTGAACGAGATTTTTTGCGTTGGCTTCGTATCGTCGTGCTCTTCGCAATGCAATTGGTTTGGAGTCGATTGGAGCTCGTTTGAATTTCGGGTAAAATTAAACGTTCGTTTAATTTTATTCGAAACGAACGCTTAAACGGAAATTAAAACCAAGGTGAGAATTTCTCACTCAATCGAGTAGATTTCGATTTTATTTTAAATAGTTAGATTTAAAATATTTGAATGCATGTTTGAATGATGACTGTAAATTATTGATTGTTAAAATAGACATTATGCGCCGTTAGTAAGCGGATGTTATTTAATATAAACATATACCGCGAATATTTCATAAACAGTGAAATTGGTATTATATATAATATCAATATATATATATTGGCATATGTATATATTGCAGTTATTGATTTCCCGCATTTTTGTTTAGCGGATGAGACCCTATTACGCCGTTATTAAGCGGATAATATTTATTAAGAACATATACCGCGATAATTTCGTACTGGAGCGAAATTGGTATTGTGCTAATGTTTTTGGATGCAGGGAAACAGGTTGGAGGGATCCAACTGGATTCCTCAACAGTATTTATTTTATTTCAGATATTTTGATATTTGATGGATTATCATATCGATATATGATATCGTTGTTAGTCGTGATTGACTATTTGGTGTGTAGCATCATTGGACCCAGATTTTGGGATTTTAAAATGATTTTAAAAGTGATTTTGAAAATATACTATATTTTTGGAATTGATCCATTATAAATAAATAAACGTTATAATTTTTAAAGTTATAAAAATTATGGTTTTTGTGAAATATAGTTAAAAAGCTGATTTTTAGAAATACGATTAAAAGTCGATTTTTGAGAAATATGAACTAATGATTTTATAAAATAATTTAGATTGGATTTTTGAATATATGACAAAAGTTTAAATATAGGATTTATAAAATTTGATTATTTTATAAATCGAAATGATGAAATTATAAAGGAATTTAAAGACGTTTTAGAATAATAATATAAACTGATTTATATTAAGAGATTTATAAATGGATATTTATAAATTGGAATATAGACATTATAAAACAAGTTTTTATAAATGTTTGAATGATGTGAGAATGAATTTCATAATAGAATGAAATTTATGGAATTATAAACTGTGAAGTTATAAATGAAATTTATAAATAGTAAGATTTATAAATTTGGTGAAATTATTTGAAGAATAGATTTGGATAAATAAATGAATCTTATAAGTTATAAGATTTATAATTATGAAATTCTAAGGAACGATTTTGTGAAATAATCGTTTATAAGTAGTTAACTTATAATATGAACGTTTAGTTTATAATTTAATTATAAACTGGAATAGGTTAATAAAGAAATTTATAAAAAGGAAGTTTTTATAAATAAATAATATGGAATTTATAAACGTTGTTTTATAAATTCGCAAACGACTTATTTTGATAAGTTAATGGTTATAACTTAGGAATAGAGTTATATTCACGTTTTTAGACAGTGAATAATTCTTTGAAGTAAAATGAATAAAAGGATGGAATTTGTTAAAGAAGTATATTCACGTTTTTGAATAGTGAATGATATGTTAAAGAAATTGTTTTGAATGAGATGTTTAAATTGAATTAAAACGATCTAACGATGTTTTAAAAATGTGTTGAGATTCGAAACCATAGATTTCAACATTGATTGTTGAAATAGATGTTTTCGAGAAATAAAAGGAAATAGTGGACTATAACACTGTTGTTATAGTAAATGATTTCCGAAAGGAAATGCTTTGAATAGTATTGGGATTTATATATCTATTTTAATTTCGAATCCCTATACTAGTGATTTTGGGATGTCGTAACGATGTTTTACGCAACATTCGTTTTGGCCCAAATAAATATGTTTAAGTGAATGATTTCCTTAAAGAATGAATTATATACTTAATTCGATTTAAGTATATTGAATATTTTCCAAGGTTGAAAATAAAAAGATTTGTGAATTACTTATTTTTAATAAGTATGGAATTGTTTTCCAATATAAAGTGAATATATTGAATTTATCTTTTTGAAGATAAATTGAAAATGGATAGTTGAAATCATATATGCATGAATATTTTGGAATATAAATTCATTATGGAATCTATAAGTGAAAGTGAAATTTGTTTGAAAATAAATATTGATTTATTTTTGAAGTATTGGAATTTTATATCTTGTAAAGATATTTTGGAAAATAAATAATTTGGAAAATTATTTGGAATCTGGTGATGTATGCATATCAATTAATAGTTCAATAACCGACAATCAATATTTCCCTTTGATTGGGTATTTGATGTGATTGTTTGAATATGAATGCACACTTATTTTTGAATAAGCGCTCACTATTCGGGTTAACCGGGAAAGGACCATGGGGTCGTATAACCCATTCCGAATATGTGATACGTCGTTATGAATTGCATTTGAAGATCGGTGTTGAAGACCGAGTATTTGTGAAAGCGATAGGATGACCTATCGATTGTCTCTGCACTGGGTAGCTCCTGGTATAGAGATCTCCTAAGTGATGGGAAATTCGATCGGGATTGTGAATACCCGTATTGCAAGGGCTTCGTAAGAAGTGCCTTCGGTTTTGTTCGAGCCCGAAACAGACTTGTATGGATTGTATGTCTGACATTACAAGTTGAGATATAAAGCCGATTTCTTTCAAATATATTTCTGTTGGTGGCGGAGAATTTATTCTTTGCTTAACACCCTTCTTTGAGACGTACGAGCTCAAAGGTTATATAGTTGAAGTTATCAGCGATATATTCCCATTTTGGTAATGTGACATGCTGAGTGATGCTGAAATGATCATTGTGTTGATTATTGTGATAGGATCATTTATTTGATCGTCTATCCTTATGATCATTGTGTTGATCATTTGTTGACCCAAAGCATGGCTTTTGTATAAAGTATGTTTTTGTGGACGTGAATTCGTCGAGCCTCACACCCCGTGAATGGTCAAAACAGGAAAGAAGCAGCAAGGTTATGAGGGGTAGCACCCTTTAGGATGTGTCCATTTCCTTCTGGAAAAGGGTGGTATCATGGTATGGAGCCCAGATACTTACTCATGTTGAAAACACTTTATGATTGTGTGAATTGATTACGAGCGCTCGGTGAAAAGGTCCCAAAGGACCGGGGGATGGCATATTCGGTCAGTTGTTACTCAGTTAGGAGTAACCCGGCCTTGTGTTGGTAGAGATCCGGTTTGGTTCTCGGGGATGTCCATCCAGAGGCATTCTCAGTGGCAATGGGAAGTTCCTTGGCCTGATCATTCGTTGGAAATCCAAAGAAACAATACGTGACTTGTACGGTATTAGTTGTAGAACCTGCTATTCACTTATGGTGGTCACCACTGTTTGGATAGTAGCTATAGTAGGCATACGATAATGGTCGTATGTTGGCTAAGATTTATATTCTACTTTCGAAAGAATTTACTACACTATGCACTAGTAATAATATCAAATGTTCTTTTAAATGCGTATCAAGCATCTTTGGCTATCATAAGGAGAAATCTCCTCCGATTCTGCGTTTGCATGTGTGTGTGTGCGGGAGGCCTTATGGTAGTCTCATTTTTAAAAGCATTGCGAATTGAGTTTAAAAATATTCCTCTATTTGATTTTAAAGTTAAATAAACTGTTTTGAGTTCTCACACCAGTCACATGACTGACTTGGAGTTTATTGTTTTCCTTCCTAAACTCTGGGTGCCCACCAATTTCCACACGGGCAGTCAAGAGTTAGGTTTATCAGGATATTCTGGATATTCTGAAGTTGCTGGAGGCAAGCTGGATGGCATGGCATATTACTTATATAGTATTTCTTTTTCCGCTGCATTGTTTATTGTTGTATGATGTTGTATACTCTGATGATATGATGTAATGAAATATGATGATAATGTAATAACTGATATAGTCCTTTGTTTAAAGATTATTCATTTACCATTATATGTTGTTCCGCTGCGAATTGTGAGATTCTGATGTTGTTCTGTTGTTTTCTGTCCCGTCCTATTTTCTTCTGTTTTTTTCCTTTTTCTCTATTCTCTTTTTCTTTCTATTTTTAAAATTTCCTATCTTCTTCTCTCCTCCCTAATTTCTATCTTTTTCTCTTCTTCTTTCCTAAATTTTTCTTAAATAAAACCCTCAGTGTTCGGTTTTCCGTCGTTCGATTTCTCGGCAGTCGATAAAGTGAGTGTCGATGTTGAATTTTCGGAAGACGAAGAATCGTGTCCTGACAATGTGGTATCATAAGCTAATGAAATCCAGTGGAAAAATCGAGCTGAGAGAATACTACAGAGCCAACTAACTGGTCAAAAAGGTCATCTATTCTAGAAAGTGGATATCGATTCTTCTTCGTGAGCTTATTCAATTCTCCATAGTCCACGCAAAGTCTAAGGGAACCGTTCGCCTTAATAGAGAAGATGACTGGCGCTCCCTATTCTGATGTGTTTCTTCTTATGAAACATTTCTCAAAAACTCACAGATCTGCTTGCTCAATCCCTTCGTTCCCTTAGGCACCATATGCCCTACGAGTAATGCTACTGGCTAGAAAAATAAATTATAAAATCAATATCTCTCTTAGTGGAGTAGTTCTCTAAACTCCTCAAAGATGTTTGGAAAATCTCCGACGTCAGGAACCTAATCTAACTCTGATGATGATGAATCGAGGGAATAAAGAAAGCTCAACATAACTGACCCTTGTTGGTCACAAGAAATCTTAAGAGTCCTACTGATGTATGTATCTAATCTGACGACTCTCCTCTCGTAGTCTAATATAGCTCTATATATGGATAACCAACCCATACCCAAGATCATCCCATACCCCGAGAATCCCAAAACATAGGCGTCATAGTAGAATTCTATGCCTAAGATAAAAAATTTAAAACCCCTACAAACCATAGACAAGTGTGTCGATCCTCCTATGGGGTTTGAAACAAAGATGGGGTCTATTACTAAAGAAATGTCTAAGTGCAAACAATCTACTAGAGAACTGGGGATGAAAGAGTGTAATCCCCTAGAATTGAAAAGAGTCCAAATGGGAAAATCAGAAATAGAAATCAAATTTTCCTACCTTGATGTAGTCTGCTATTGGAAGGTGTTGTACCCAAAGTCTGAATCGGTACTATAGGTGCATTTTTGCCTGCCCCGTTTTCTAAGGACAAAACCTACTAAAGTGACAAAGCTACCCATAATTGAAACACCTTCCCATCATTTCTGCCTTATTACATTCTTTTGCATAATGATCAGTAATTCTACAATGCATACTGTAACAATCCTGGTTTGGAGATTACCTTTCAACATTGAATTATAATTAAACCATGGTTGTTACACTTATGTTTCTCACTTTTCTTGATTCGCTTCTAAGGTCCTCCCTTGTAACGACCCGTAAATTTTGATAATTAAATTTGTTGGATTATAAGAATTTTGCAATAAAAATTTAGAAAGAAACAATTTTTTTTAATAATTTATATGAAAGTAAATCTTAGGAATGAATATGTAGCAATGGTAATGAAAATTTATTATTGACTATTGAATTGAAACTACAATAAAAAATGAAATAGTGTAAATTGTTGCACTTGGGAAATAAATTGACAATAAGTAAATAAATATAAGTGTTGTATAGATAAAGGAATTTGTACATAATTAATAATAATTGAATGAATTTGGTATTATGTATGTAATTATAATAATTGGTTGAAGTATGATAAACTCAAGTGTAACCCTAGCTTGTAAACAATTATTTTAAGTTGCTTGTTAAACTTAGTTGATTGGATTGGAATTTAAATTAAATTTCAATGAATATAAATAAAGGTTACAATAATGGGAATGAGAATATGGAAAGTAAATGAAAGGTAAACAATAGTAACTAGTTATACCGTAATAATAGGCATAATATAAAGATGGGAATTTAATTCAAATCAATGGAAATAATGTAGATGTTATACTTAGCTACAAATTGGATATATTGAAATAAATGTAAGCATTCCATTAATTAATGAATTTGAATTTCAATAAATAGTAATTGAATAAAAGTCAATGTTCTATAAGTAATCATATTATTTGCTTGAAAGTAATAAACTTAAAGTTAATTAAATTTTAATGGCTACAATTGTATAAGTTACCTATAGTTCATAAAAATTTAATTTGAAAGAAATTGCAGTAATTGACTTAATTAGTGGTGATTAAATGAATTCAAAGTTGTACTAACCGATGAAGTAATACGTAATAAATTGAAAATTTATACAATTAATGTAGATAAGTAATTATAATGTTTGTTGTTGATAATAAACGTTACTTTAATGGTAATTAATAAAACAACGGAAATGTGAATGTATAAATTACATAGAAACTAAGGTATGTATAAGTAATAAATTGGTATAAGAATGGAATTAAGGTAAATTCATTAATTAGCTTTAACCCTTAATTAATGTATACAATTGATAGAAGTACTCATTTAGAAATGCAATATTTATTCAAATTAAGATGTAAATAGGCATACATTAGTGCAATGGGAAATAAATTTCATTTAATGGTAATTAAATATTATCTTATTGTAAATTGAGATAATATTTGAAATTAACGTTAATTCCATTCATAATATAACAATTATTATAAATTACCTAATTAATCGGTAAATGAATTTAGTATAAATGAAATTTAATTTATTACGCTAATTGAAATGAAGATGAAATTTGAGAATAATAATGGGATAAACAATGAACCAATGTTAATTTCATCCGTTGGATAATAATGAATTGAATAATGAGAATGAAAAGCAAATTTGATGGAATTATTGAGAATTTAAATTATAATTTGTGAATTTAATGAAATTGATGTCAACATTGAAATTGATGAATTTATCAACTCTAAATTGACATTTAAATTTGGGTAAATTTGTGTAAATGATTTTGAAATTTAAAAATGATGAAATTTGTTAATTATAGAGTTGAAATTGGAGATTTGAATTTATTTGTTAATTTGTTTATTTAACTAATTAATAGAAAAATGGCCATTTTGGCCACTGACTCGGATTTCCATGAAACAAGTTTCATCAGATCCGTATCAGTGAATTATTGTAGGATCTCAAGTTTCGTAGCGATTGGGCTTGTCGTTTGATCGTACGGGCTCGAAACGCCTTGAAATCAATGAAATTGAAAACAATTTGAATTTTTTTGATTTTAGCATAACTTCTTCATACGATGGAATTTGGACGTGAAACCTTTTCCATTACGTTTAAAATATTTTAAAACATCTATTTTGATATACGGGTTGACCCAATTTCATTCCGGAGTCAGAACGGGCTTTTTGGGCCATTTATCGTTCAACGTGTTTATAAATCGGGTCCATTTATTCTAATTTCAACTTTGTCTATAAATACCCAATTATAAAACCTAGCCTACCTCTATTTCTCAATTTTCTGTACGTATAAATCTCTTTCTTCTCCTCATTTCAATGGCAGACAAACAAATTCTAGATCCAAACACAAATCAAATTCAAATCCAATAATTTAATCTCCTCAAAAAAAATTCAGAAAAATCATATATCGAAGCTCTCGAAGAGCACAAGTCGGATCTGCATCCATTTCTCGATCTGAGTTTTTGGGTAGCCAGAAATGGAGGTTTAATTCACGGCCGTTCGTCGCGCGACGATGAACGTTTTCAGATCGGCGAATAATTTCTGGGTTTTGTAGAGAGTCTCTAGCGTAGTTCATCTATGGTGTTGATTCGGGTTATCAACGGCTGGATCGTCACAAAAATTCGATTAGGGTTTAATAACCTATACAGCGGTGATTGGTTTATCGCGTCAATCGGCGTGGCTGAGGGGTTCTATGCATGCGGCTTGGAGTAGGCTAGGTAGTGGTGATGACAGCGCCGAGATTTGGGGTCGGGTATGGCTTGCGTTCGTGGTCAAAGTTGGATTTTGGGAGGCGGCTACGTTAAGGCGTGGTCGAGTATTGCCTGGAACGATGCTGGAGTGTTCATAGGCACGTGGGTAACGTATGGCCTATTATTATTTTAATTTATTTTCATTTAATTTTGATTTTGATTCATTCTAATATAAATAACTTTCCCATACGATATCCAATTCACGCGCGGTTTTCTCCGCTAGGTTCGTGTTGGAATTTCGAAGATTTTGATGCTGGTTTGGACGGATTCTGAAACTGTCCAAATTTTGGGTTTAAATTGAATTTAAATTCAATATAAATTCAAAAGGTGAGTGTTTTAACCCACTCACAACTCTAAATTTCTAATGTTTGTTAAATTAAATTTTTGCTGTGATTATGCATTTATTAATGTCTTTTTCGTATATTTTTGATCATCATCTCAGTTATATCATTTATTTAAGTTAAATCGTTATTTAATTTATTATTGAATATAATTGACAGTTAAATACCTATTATATATATTATCAGTTATCTATTGGTATTGATTGATTGTTTTGGATGATGATTGTGATGGATATGTGATCTGTTGATGGATGAATGGCTGTTGTATTATATATTATTTTAAACTGCAAGTTGTTGTGCATTTTATTTCATTCGGGATTGCGGTTTGAAATGATATATAGCCGTAATTTTATTTTAAATTACAGATTGAAATAATAAATATCCGTATCACTTGACCATAGGATAGAAAATTTTATACAGGCACCACGGTCTGTATATAAAAATATTTTGAAATGATTTTTATGGTTTGTAAAGAAATATACGGTTTTATGAGGTATGGATTTGGATATTGTATGAATGTATTTTATATATAGTTAAGTTCTTGGGTTTAAGCTATGAATAAGACTTGTTTAAAGTATAAATAAGTTAAATAATAAAGTTGGATTTTATTAAAATATAATATGGTTAAGTATTTACTTAAAGTATATTCTTTTGTATAGAGTTTATATTGATTTTATAAATCAAGGTTGAGAAGATAGTTTTGAAATTGATAGGAGATTTTATTTAATTAAAGAATTATATTTAATAAGAATCCTTTTGGAACTTATTGAAATTGAGATTTTAAAAGAAGACGGTTTATAACTTAATTCGGGTTTAAGGTGATTTGACTGAATAAACTGAGGAATATTTCGTTAATTGAAAATTTAAGTTTTATTTAAAGGATATTGGATTTAGCAAGCAAATATTTCAAAACTAAATAATAGAAAAGGTGAAATTGGTGGATATATGAATTATAAAATTTAGTTTTGATATATTGAATATTTAAGATTTGAAGTATATTAAATTAAAATTTAGAATTCGAGTTGTTTTGGAATTGATTTGTGGAAATTAAGAAGCTATTTTATTTTATAAAGTAATTTAATATTTAAACCATTTAAGTGGTGTGGTTACATTTCAGAATTATGAAATTCAAAGTTTTATGTCTTGGAAGGCTATATTTCAAGCATTTGGTTTCGAAATATTTAACTTTGAAAATGTTATGGTTTTAGAAAAGGATATATTTGGAAATGATATCATATTGATTTGGTTTTAAAAGGGAAAATGATATCGTAATAATATGGTTTGGAAATGGATATTATATTCTGGTTTTGAAGTACAATTATTTTGAAATGATCGCGGTGTTATAATAACGTTTGGTTGTTGAAGAGACCGGGATCGAAAGTTGTCGTACTCTCTGCCAACTTCGAAAACCACTTTAACAACTGTGTACGTGATGGTGATTCCAGAATGAAGTAGGATGGTGGCGGCGTTTCCTTTGAGGTAAATACGTGGACCCGACTCCCGTGAGTTGGTATAAGGTGGATAAAACATGAGCGATCAACGGGCTAATGAGGTAGCACCTTTGATCGGACACATCCCTTCGATATTATACTTTGACTTTTGAATTTATTCGGTGGCCACTTTTGATTTTCTTTTTTGAGGATGTTGCTGGAGGTGGGCGGTAGCTGCGCGCTACGCGTTACCACCGGCCCGGAAGCGTAATTGGCATATCTACCCTGGCATTGTCTAGTTGTGCCATGCACCTACCCTATCGTGCCCTGTACGATTTTGGTCTTCTCCCGTATCCCATGTGGTATCCTCTGGTGGCTTCCCGATCAGGAGGGACTATGATATTGGATGGACTACTGGGACTATTACGTGTAAAGGGCTATATGGGTAACCCCTTAATGCTATTAAAAAGTAAGTTTATTTTACAAATAAACATTATTATAATAGCGAAATATTACTACATAGTAAATAGTTTAACGGATCATAAGGAGATGTGAATCCCGAGTGTAACAACCCGGTAATTCGCATCAATTAATAATCTACATTTAAACGATAAATATTGGTGCAAATTGCCATTTGAAGTTTTTATATTGAATTAAGATTCATTTATAAAGTGTTAAAAAGAATTATGGGCTTTGAAAATTAAAAGGGGTCCATGTTTCACGTTTGGGCCGTGATAATTTTCAATACAAAGACCCGTTTTCCCCCTTCGTTATTTTCATTTTCTCAACCCTAAACAAAAATCGAACGAAGAAAAATGAATGGCGACCCCCCTTTCTTCGTTCTTCTGTAAAAGCTAGGGCTTCGATTTCGATCGTTACTCGTCTCTCGTGGTGCTCGCGGCCGCTTGATTTGTGGTCGTTTCTGCTTCAATTCGTCGACAAGGTGAGTGGTCCTCCACTCACATCTATTCGAACTTGGTTCTATGTTATGGCAATTCGATTATGTTGTGGTGATTGTTGACTTTTATGACTTGATTTGATTTTATTCGATGTTGCTAAAGTTTATTCGATTGGCCGGATTTCTTGTTGTCTTCGGCAGTAACGTGAATTATATTTTTGTGTGTGTTTCAATTCATGTATCATCCTGATTTGTTAAACTTGATTTTTATCTTAGTTTGATTTTTCGAACTTGTTCGATCGAGGGTTCCTTGACTACGTCTCAGCCATTCGAGTACATGCTGTTGTTGATGATTTATAGTGGCCATTATGTTCGATTTCGGTTTGACTTGTATTTTATACTGTGTTGATTTCATGAATCATATCCACTTCAAGACTTTGCATTAAGTCGATAGTCACTGCTGCACATATGATTCTCTGGTGCATTTGTCTTGGTTAAATTTTGGTTTTTGATGGCATCTGATTGCCGTGACTCCATTGACCCTGGCCATGTTGTCTTCGGTTGCTTGTGTACTTGTGTCGAGGCTGTTGTTCTGGCCTTCATGTTGTATTCATCTCCCTGCACTTGCTGCCTGGATTGATTCTGTCCACTTCATGTTGTTGACTGCATTATTGAAGTGTATCTGACCATGTTTTTGTTTATAAGCAGTTTGAAGTTGCTGACTTCATTTGTTTCTCTGACCTGATTTCTGACTTGTTCTTGCTGTCTTGACCATGTCCCCTGTTGCATTATAATTGCATATGTAGTTGTTGATGCTCCTGTGCAATGGCCTGAGTCATTTGTAACTGCTGTTACATGTTGTTAGGCCTAGTTGACTTCGACTTTGTTTATGATACTTGCACTGTTTCACTGGTGTATGCATTTACTGTTTTGAATCTTGTTGCTCTCACCTTCATTTGATTGTGTCCTCATGTAGAACACTATTCTATATGTTCCCTTCATGCTACATTACTATTTGGTGGCACGTGAGATTGCATTCATTTTAGCCACTGATGCATTCATTTGTACATCATTGTTTGCCTCGTTCATTGTCTTGTACATGTAACATTGGCTTGCCTTGGTGCCTTGTTGCTGTCCTTAATATTGAGCTGGTTCGTACCTGTAGCTCGAGTTGCACATGTGCACTTGCTCATTTGGGTTGTGCGGTTTCTCATTGCTCTTCTGATTCTTTTTGCCTCGTGTAGTTGGTTATGTACATTCACTTGTGTACATATCTTACATTCACTTGTGTACATATCTTACATTCACTTGTGTACATATCTTACATTCACTTGTGTACATATCTTACATTCATTGGGTACATCATCACTGTAGTGGCACGGCAGTGCACGCAAGCGTGAACTGCAGCCACACGGTATTCATTGGGTACATCGTCACTATAGTGGCAAGGCAGTGCACGCAAGCGTGAACTGCAGCCACACGGTATGGTTTTGTGATATTCTATTTCGTTTTGATTTATTAATCTTTTGCGTAGTTCATGTGCTGTAGTGGCGAGGCAGTACGCGCGTGCGTGTACTGCAGCCCTACTCATCTTAATATTTTAATTGTTATTTCAATGGTTTGAACCGTTCTGTTTATTTCAATTCAATATTCTGAATTGCATTCTGATTTGGTTTAATTACTGTCGTCTATTCATTATTTGATTATTATTGCTTCTGTGCACTAATAACTGAGTTTGAATTAGACTGACCCGAGTATTATTTTCTTTTGAATTTAATACTCGGGTCAGACCGAGTATTTCAGGTTGTAGATATTCTGCTTTGGGTTGCTGCTAGAGCTATGAAGTTCTTTCATATCTTTTGGAGTAGTCGTCGTTATTTGTAGTAGTCTGTATGATTGTATAGGAAGATATGTATTCATGTATATTATATACGTTAATGTACTTGTATATGTAACTTCCTGAGTCGACTGTTGTAGTTGTATCATATGTACCGTGTCAAATGTATTGTAACTGACATCAGTTATTGTATATATGAGAATTTCTGTTTTATCTGTGTTCCGCATTTATATTTATCTGTGTTATTATTTTATATTTACTGTTCTAAACTATTATGAACCATCGTAGTTCGTTTTATACTGGAATTGGGGTATTTCGATGGGAGAAAATAAACCAGAGATGAAAAATGAAAGAATATATATATATATATATATATATATCACTCCTATCGAGATAACCAATACTAGTGTAAGGCCAACTATTGATGGCCGCTCCTCAACAGCCTTATTCTCCGTGCTAGTTGACAACACTACACCGTAGTGTTCTTGGCTAGCGTGGGTATAGAGGTGGGGCGTCATAGCTTGGTATCAAAGCTTGGGGTTTAGAACAAATATAAAACATAACTTAGATAGTACATATGTTACAACTATTTGTCGACGTTTAATCTCTCGTATTTGCATATGATTGTCTTTGATTGTTAGGTATGAATTCCTAACGCTTATTCATATGCATTTGATTTTGATTCTTGTGTTTTCGGCTTTGATTTGATTTAGCCGATGATTGATTTTGTTCAAATCTCAGCGATTCCAAACTTGATATTTTATGTTTTCCTCTGCTTGAATTCCATTCGACTTCGGTCACTTTGTTTTTGAGAAATTTCTAAATTCGTGATTTCCAAGACTCTGATTTGGTTTGCCGTTGAGTCCTTTTATGATGATGTTGAATCGTTTTGTACTCTATTAGGGCCATTAATTGTTGACTTCGACATTGACTCGATTTTTATTTTTGTTGAAGTCATTTATGCATTTATGCTCGTTCTGCTTTGTTTTTCCAATTGTTAATCGATTCTTCTTTTCCGATTAGTTGTTATCTTCTTTGTCGACTTTGATAACTTCTATTTCTGGAATTTTTGGATATTCCTACTTTGATGGATTTAAGAATCGAATTCTTTGGTTTTTATTCACGTCTTCGAATGTGAATTTTAGTGAATTGATTTGGTTTCCAAATTTAATCGATTCTTGTTAATTTCCCGATTTGTTGCTATCATTTATTAGCAACTTTGATGACCATTTCTTCAGAAATTTTTGTGAACATACCTTTCGATGAATTCGGTATCGATTTCTTTGGATTCTATTCACGTCTTCGTATGTGAATTCTTGTGATTGATTGATTTTACAATCATTTTTGTGATTTGTCACTTTAAAAAAATATATAAACGTTTTAATACTAGTAGTAAATATCAAAACTCTTTTATCAAAATGTTTTCAACTCTATTTTCAATATCAAAATCTTTTCCTAAACCGTTTTCCGATCTATTAGTATATACAAACCTTTATTTTCACTCGTATGAGAAATCTAATTAAACGGCTTAGCAAAACAAGTGGTATGAAACGCTTGCGTTTACTTCGTCGGTTAATTTTTGGACTTGTTCGATTGAACCACTTGTGACATTTTTCTAGTGAAGATCTACAATTTGTTCGTAAATATTTAAGTTAAGCTAGTGGTTATGGGACATGAAGCTAAACTTTTATATTCACTAGCTTAGTGTAATTGACACTTCTCGATGATCTTGATGATCGCTTTATGAATTAGACTAGCAATTGCGCGATGTCTCTTTCATTGCAAGGTTAGACTAGACACCACTTGTGTGATTCCACTCACGCATACCTTTTTTCTTTTTGGTTAGTCTTGACCTCAATCTGTGTGATTCCATTCACACATGCTTAGTGTAATTGACACTCCTCGTTGATCATGATGATCGTTCTGATGGTCAGACTAGACACCACTTGTGTGATTCCATTCACACATACCTTTCTGCTTTTTGGTTAGTCTTGACCTCAATCTGTGTGATTCCATTCACATATGTGGGGTAGCTCCCCTTGGTCTTCGGACCGTCATGTGATAGGCCTCTTTCCCTTTTTCTGTGATTTCTAGATTCCTTATGTTGATTTCTGGAAATTTTATGCTTCACCTATTTTTGTGCATTGGTGAATTCATATGTTATTGATTTGTCATGAGTACAAATTTGGGGTATGATACCTCTTTGGATCTTTGAGAAGATTCTTGTGATATTGATTATCTCTTATCGGTTGATCTCCTGTTGATCATTATTTGCATACTTATAGTTGTATGTCAGTATGGGTATTTCATATTTATGCCATACCTCTTATCGGTTGATCTCCTGTTGATCATTATTTACATACTTATAGTAGTATGTCATTATGGATATTTTATGTTATGCCATATCTTTTATTCTATGTCATATTCCCATTCGAGTTTTCATACTCCGTTCGAGTTCTCATACTCTTATCTTGTGATTTCTGGATTTCTTGTGTAGATTTCTAGAATTTGTGCTTCACCAATTTTCGTGATTTCTATTGATAAGTTTTATCAATTCTTGTGCATTGGTGAATTCGTGTGTTATTGACTTGTTATGAATACAAGTTTAGGGTATGATATCCCTTTCTATCTTTGAGAAGATTCTTGTGACATTTTTGATGAACGAAAATTCATTGGTATTATATTTTGATGCCAATTATTTCGATGAAATTTTGACGTATGTCGAAGTTGCTACTGACATTGCTATTTTAATCACGTGTTTTAGAAATTTGTTATTCTTCAAAATATAAATCAAAATTGTTTTCAAAATTTTTACGATTTGCGCTTTCAAAAGAATGAGGAAGCGAATTAAACGTTTCAGAAAAATCGAGGACTATGACCCCTTTCTTTTACTGATTCGCTTAATTCCGGACTTGTCCGTTTGAGAACGTAAAATGTTATTTATTTAAAATACACAATTTTGCACTTTCAAGGAAACGATGAAGTGAATTAAACGATTTAGTAAAACTCGTGGTTATGGGTCATGTGCGTTTGCTATTTCGGTTAATTTCGGACTCGTTAATTGAAAATTTATGATTTCTGATTTATCGTTTTTGATAATCAGATATTTATTGTTTCTAATTATCGTTTGTGATAATTAGATATTTGTAGTTTGATTATCATTTGTGATAATTAAACATTTGCGATTTGAGATTTGATTATCAATTGTGATAATTAAATATTTGTGATTTGAAATTTGATTACCGTTGTGGTAATTTCTGATTGTCGTTTTGATAATTGGATGTTTATGATTTCTGATTTATCGTTTTTGATAATCAGATATTTATTGTTTCTAATTATCGTTTGTGATAATTAGATATTTGTAGTTTGATTATCATTTGTGATAATTAAACATTTGCGATTTGAGATTTGATTATCAATTGTGATAATTAAATATTTGTGATTTGAAATTTGATTACCGTTGTGGTAATTTCTGATTATCGTTTTGATAATTGGATGTTTATGATTTCTGATTTATCGTTTTTGATAATCAGATATTTATTGTTTCTAATTATCGTTTGTGATAATTAGATATTTGTAGTTTGATTATCATTTGTGATAATTAAGCATTTGCGATTTGAGATTTGATTATCAGTTGTGATAATTAAATATTTGTGATTTGAAATTTGATTACCGTTGTGGTAATTTCTGATTATCGTTTTGATAATTGGATGTTTATGATTTCTGATTTATCGTTTTTGATAATCAGATATTTATTGTTTCTAATTATCGTTTGTGATAATTAGATATTTGTAGTTTGATTATCATTTGTGATAATTAAACATTTGCGATTTGAGATTTGATTATCAATTGTGATAATTAAATATTTGTGATTTGAAATTTGATTACCGTTGTGGTAATTTCTGATTATCGTTTTGATAATTTGATGTTTATGATTTCTGATTTATCGTTTTTGATAATCAGATATTTATTGTTTCTAATTATCGTTTGTGATAGTTAGATATTTGTAGTTTGATTGATTTCCGATTTTGATAATCGAATACTTGTTGATTTGATTATCGTTTTTGAATAATCGAATATTTGTGATTAAGATTTCTGAATTATCTATTGATAATTAGATTTTGTTGATAATTTGTGAATTTCTTTTATGAAATTAAAAGATTTCTTTGGCGTTTATATTGTATTACGCCGGTGTACTGACTCAATTCTCTGCTATTTATGACGTTTCCCACGTCTTCCAATTACGGAAATGCCTTTGGGATTTCCGATCCTTATTCTTATTCTCGAGCCACCTTCTATTCACATCATTGCTTCGGAGGTTCAGCATCCTCGAAATAAAGATGTTTTTCTCGTGAAAGCTCAGGGGTTCTCAAATCCTATGAATTTCACTTTGGAATCCAGAGAATTCATCGAGCAAACACGTTCAAGCTTACTCTTTCATGCTCTATATGGTGAACTTTCTATTTCTAATTTCTTCATCTTGTGATGATGTTCTTTATGGTTGTTACCATTTGTCCATTTATTCCTTATGATTGCGAGGACGCAATTTCTTTAAGGAGGGAAGTCTGTAACAACCCGGTAATTCGCATCAATTAATAATCTACATTTAAACGATAAATATTGGTGCAAATTGCCATTTGAAGTTTTTATATTGAATTAAGATTCATTTATAAAGTGTTAAAAAGAATTATGGGCTTTGAAAATTAAAAGGGGTCCATGTTTCACGTTTGGGCCGTGATAATTTTCAATACAAAGACCCGTTTTCCCCCTTCGTTATTTTCATTTTCTCAACCCTAAACAAAAATCGAACGAAGAAAAATGAATGGCGACCCCCCTTTCTTCGTTCTTCTGTAAAAGCTAGGGCTTCGATTTCGATCGTTACTCGTCTCTCGTGGTGCTCGCGGCCGCTTGATTTGTGGTCGTTTCTGCTTCAATTCGTCGACAAGGTGAGTGGTCCTCCACTCACATCTATTCGAACTTGGTTCTATGTTATGGCAATTCGATTATGTTGTGGTGATTGTTGACTTTTATGACTTGATTTGATTTTATTCGATGTTGCTAAAGTTTATTCGATTGGCCGGATTTCTTGTTGTCTTCGGCAGTAACGTGAATTATATTTTTGTGTGTGTTTCAATTCATGTATCATCCTGATTTGTTAAACTTGATTTTTATCTTAGTTTGATTTTTCGAACTTGTTCGATCGAGGGTTCCTTGACTACGTCTCGGCCATTCGAGTACATGCTGTTGTTGATGATTTATAGTGGCCATTATGTTCGATTTCGGTTTGACTTGTATTTTACACTGTGTTGATTTCATGAATCATATCCACTTCAAGACTTTGCATTAAGTCGATAGTCACTGCTGCACATATGATTCTCTGGTGCATTTGTCTTGGTTAAATTTTGGTTTTTGATGGCATCTGATTGCCGTGACTCCATTGACCCTGGCCATGTTGTCTTCGGTTGCTTGTGTACTTGTGTCGAGGCTGTTGTTCTGGCCTTCATGTTGTATTCATCTCCCTGCACTTGCTGCCTGGATTGATTCTGTCCACTTCATGTTGTTGACTGCATTATTGAAGTGTATCTGACCATGTTTTTGTTTATAAGCAGTTTGAAGTTGCCGACTTCATTTGTTTCTCTGACCTGATTTCTGACTTGTTCTTGCTGTCTTGACCATGTCCCCTGTTGCATTATAATTGCATATGTAGTTGTTGATGCTCCTGTGCAATGGCCTGAGTCATTTGTAACTGCTGTTACATGTTGTTAGGCCTAGTTGACTTCGACTTTGTTTATGATACTTGCACTGTTTCACTGGTGTTTGCATTTACTGTTTTGAATCTTGTTGCTCTCACCTTCATTTGATTGTGTCCTCATGTAGAACACTATTCTATATGTTCCCTTCATGCTACATTACTATTTGGTGGCACGTGAGATTGCATTCATTTTAGCCACTGATGCATTCATTTGTACATCATTGTTTGCCTCTTTCATTGTCTTGTACATGTAACATTGGCTTGCCTTGGTGCCTTGTTGCTGTCCTTAATATTGAGCTGGTTCGTACCTGTAGCTCGAGTTGCACATGTGCACTTGCTCATTTGGGTTGTGCGGTTTCTCGTTGCTCTTCTGATTCTTTTTGCCTCGTGTAGTTGGTTATGTACATTCACTTGTGTACATATCTTACATTCACTTGTGTACATATCTTACATTCATTGGGTACATCATCACTGTAGTGGCACGGCAGTGCACGCAAGCGTGAACTGCAGCCACACGGTATTCATTGGGTATATCGTCACTATAGTGGCAAGGCAGTGCACGCAAGCGTGAACTGCAGCCACACGGTATGGTTTTGTGATATTCTATTTCGTTTTGATTTATTAATCTTTTGCGTAGTTCATGTGCTGTAGTGGCGAGGCAGTACACGCGTGCGTGTACTGCAGCCATACTCATCTTAATATTTTAATTGATATTTCAATGGTTTGAACCATTCTGTTTATTTCAATTCAATATTCTGAATTGCATTCTGATTTGGTTTAATTACTGTCGTCTATTCATTATTTGATTATTATTGCTTCTGTGCACTAATAACTGAGTTTGAATTAGACTGACCCGAGTATTATTTTCTTTTGAATTTAATACTCGGGTCAGACCGAGTATTTCAGGTTGTAGATATTCTACTTTGGGTTGCTGCTAGAACTATGAAGTTCTTTCATATCTTTTGGAGTAGTCGTCGTTATTTGTAGTAGTCTGTATGATTGTATAGGAAGATATGTATTCATGTATATTATATACGTTAATGTACTTGTATATGTAACTTCCTGAGTCGACTGTTGTAGTTGTATCATATGTACCGTGTCAAATGTATTGTAACTGACATCAGTTATTGTATATATGAGAATTTCTGTTTTATCTGTGTTCCGCATTTATATTTATCTGTGTTATTATTTTATATTTACTGTTCTAAACTATTATGAACCATCGTAGTTCGTTTTATACTGGAATTGGGGTATTTCGATGGGAGAAAATAAACCAGATGTAACGACCCGTAATTTTCGTTAATTCAATTTAGTCATTTTAATAGGATTTAAATAATTTAAGTTAGAAAGAAATTAAGATCTGTGATTTTTTTTGAAGCAAATGACTAAATAAAATGAAACCATGGGAATTTAAGTCTAAGAATTTCCAGTTGGAACAAAGTGACGAGAAATTTAAGTGCTGTAAATTGTTATTTATAGGCTAAGAAATTAATATAAGAAAACAAATGGGAAGATTTCATTTATTTCATGGTTTTAATTCGTTTTTCTTTAATAAGTTGTAATTGAATTTAGTAGAAAATAATATGTATTAAACCTACTTATAGAATTCGAAGCTAATTCAAATGAATTTAAGTAGTGAAAAGGCTTTACCTGTATATATATTTAATATGAGAAATAAATGGGAATATTAAATTAATTTAATGCGGTAAAGGAATGAAAACGGTAATTAGAATAAATTAAGGAATTCTGTAACGCAAGTAATAAATCTGTACCTTGAATGAACGTTTCACTTTGATAAATTATTTAAATGAGATGACTTAATAAATAAATAATTAGGTCAATTGGTATGTGGTGAAATTTGATGTTGAAATATTTTGTAGATAAGGGTTTAGGTGGAATGGGTTAATTTATGAAATAAAGGATAGAAATCATATAAAACGTTAAGCAAGTTGATTAATGTTGTAACGTAAGGTGTAAATGTAAATTCCAATGGAAACGTATCCTTATTTTAGGTAGAAATTTCAGGTATATTGATAAAGTGGAGTATATACACTTAGTAATAAATTTAGTACAGGAAAAACGAAATGGAAATATTGAATTTATTTAATTCGTATATATATTACCTATTTATATGGCCTATTAAATTTAATCGGATATCAATGGCAATTAATTCCTTAAATTAGTGCAATCAATGTATGATTAATTGATAACGATGAAAAGGTTGATTATATTCAGTGTGAACAACGTAAAATATTATCATAGCATGATACTTGGTTTGAATAGAAGGGTGAAATTGGGAATCAAATTTTATTTAATGATAATAACGTTAGTATTGGTTAATAAATAGATTTCAATGCAGTAACCAAATAAATGGAATAAGATGAGTATATATTGCATAGAAATGAAATGTAAATTGTCACATTTGGTAGGAGCTAACTTTTAGAAACATATAAATGTTGAATCAGTAAATATTAAATTCCATTTAATATAAGAATTCAAAGGTGGAAGATTTACATTTGGATTGGAAATTGGATAGTTATTAATTAAAAGTGACCATTGAATAAATTTATGCAAACGTGATATAATGTTAATAGATGGGGATCAACTTTTATTTATGTGGTTAAGGGAATTTAATTTCTATAGTATGATAATCGAAATTAATGGAAGATATAACCATGTCAATTATGCATATAAGGTAATAAGGTAATGAAACCGAGGTAAATTAATTAATTGAGACTTTAAGTAAAATTAACGTGTGGAATTGACCAAGGTTCAATAAAATGAGAATTTGATTGTTTATATTTATTGGTTGAGAAAGGTAAATGTGTATTTGGGGAATAAATTTAGTCAGACTTAAATATTGAATTTAATTAATTAATATATATGATAAATGATGATTAAATAAAAACCCAATACTCTATATATATGTATAATATTTGAGTGAAAATAATAATACACTTATAAATGTGGAATTAAGAGTTTACAACAACTATTTTGAGTAAAGAAATTGTTCATTCAAGTAAATTTGAAACATCGCAATAGGTGTAGATTAAGTGTTGCGTTAAATAAATTATAAATGAATAAATTTATAGAAACGTAGGAAAGGAGGAATGAACATTATAGTAACGTAAAACGTATTGTTGGATAATAATTAAGTATAGGCTTGTAAATTTGATGTATGACAATAAATTTTGTACGAAAATCTTTCTATTAGTTGATAAGTCTTATTTTGATCAATTTAAAGGAATACACCAAATTTTGTAGTTAGTACGGAATATTGATGAGTGAATAAATAAGATGAAACAAAGGTGGAATGTATTAGTTGAGGTTTTAAGTTATTTATGTGATAAGTTACCAAAATTACAATTTTATCTAAATACAGTAATTTATGCAAACAAAAGATGAACATTTTGAAATATTACCACAGTGATATATAAAAGAAACGTTAACTATGTAGTTGGAGAAAAATTGATATATTTTGAGTTGGATAATAGAAATCAAGTTATTTATATAATTAGATTTAAGATGAGAGTATAAGTATATGATTTAATAATTGGGTTTTGCGAATAAAATTTATAATTCCCAAATAATAAGAAAACGCAGAGGTTAACACTGCGAAATTGATATAATTATAAATTTTAATTCATATCCAAGCTTGCTAAATTATTTGAAATTGATTGGATTATGTAAGTAATGAAATTTGGCCAAAATTTAAAGTTGAAAGAAAATTTGGATTTTATGGTTTATTTTAATTTATTTAATAAATATTAAAAATAGCCATTTTTGTCACGGACTCGGATTTCGACGAAACCAGTTTCATCGGATCCGTAACGGTGAATTATAATAATGTTTCAAGTTTCGTAGTGATCGGACTTGTCGTTTGATCGTACGGACTCGAAACGCCTTGAAATTTACGCATTTTGAAATCAATGTGAAATTTTTGTTTTTTTTGGCATAACTTCTTCATACGATCGAATTTGGTCGCGAAACTTTTTCCATTGCGTTCAGAATATTTTAAAACACCTATTTGGATATATAGTTTTAACAAATCCGACTCCGGAGGCATAGCGGGCTTTTTGGACCATGGTTTGTCACGCACGTTCGCGTATCCAGTCTAGCTACCCTACCTCTAGCCTATCTATAAATATACATCTATAAACCCTAGCTCCTTTCTTTTTCATTTGCTGTACGTTCATTTCTTCACTCTTTTCTCTTCCCCAAATGCATACATCTCAGATCCAATTCCAGATCTATCCACAGTTCAAAATCAAAAGTCAAAACTCAAAAATTTCAGAAAATTCCAGAAAAAATATATGTTGAAGTATTCGATACGCGTAACATACTGGTGAAATTCGTTTTTCAATTGGAGCTGTCGTTCATCCAGAATAAATTCAAACAGCCCCAAAACCGTTCATCATCGTCGCGCAAAACTTCGTCGGATCGGAAAACGGTTTCTGGGTTTTGTAGAGTGGACGATGGGGATCGCATCTATGTGGTTAGTTTGGCGTTTCGACGGTCAGATTTGCGGCAAAAATTCAATAGGGTTTCATGTTTTAGGCGGCTGCTGCTTTGACTGCGTGCGTGCAAGGGGACTGTGCGTGCGTTATTTTTATTTTGTGATGACGCTGAGGTGGCAATGTGCATTTTGAGGTGTGAATATGGACCAATTTTTGTTAAATTAATTTTGATTTTCAACATCGATTTATTCGCATAACTTTCTCATATGTTATCCGTTTCACACGAATTTTTTTTTGTTAGGATCGTAATTTAATTCCGGACTCGATGACGCTGGTTTGGACGAATTCTAAGACGGGCGAATTTTTGGGTTTAAATTGAATTTAAATTCGATTTAAATTCAAAAGGTGAGTGTTTTGACCCACTCACAATTACTAGAAGCTTTTATGTTTGTTAAATAAATTTTAGAAATGAATAGAAATTTATTTATGAGCTTTTGGCATGTTATTTCATTCATATCTGTTAAATTGCGTTTTATTGAATTTAACTGTTAATTTAATTGATTTATTTCGTATAAATGGGCTGTTAGAAATTATTGTTTGCATATGAACTGCTAGTTAACAGTTATGTCAAATTTCACTGAATATAAACTGTTAGATTAAAAGTTGATAAATATGATTTGAAATAAAACTGCCAAGTATTACTTGTCGTATATTACCAAACATATATTGTTATTGATTGAGATTTGCTTGATGTTTGTGATTGGATGATGGATGTGTGTTGAATGGATGTTTTATTTGATATCATTAAACTGCAAGTTACTATGCATTTTTCATTTCATTCGGGATTGCGGTTTGAAATGATATACAACCGCAGTTTATTTTTAAATTGCGGATTGAAATGATAAATATCCGTATCACTTGACCATAGGATAGAAAATTATATACAGGCACCGCGGTATATATATATAACTATTTTAAATGTGATTACTATGGTTTGGATGGAATACAGTTTATAATAATCTAAAATTTTATACTGTATAAATATTTTCTTCCGTATTCATATACATGTAAAGTTAAGAATTTTGAAATTAAAAGGTGCACAAACTCCTTTATTTAAAAATGGAAGAAAATTTAGAAAATGGAGATTTATAACTTATATCCTATGTTTTAATGTTAAGTTGGAAATTTTAAGATATGATATTTGTAATTTGATTTTTCCCAAATAAATTGAAATGAATATTCTAGAAAATTTTGAATTGGAAAAATATATATATTTTATTACTAGAAATTAAAGTCTTATTGTTTATGGATTTTATATTCAAGACGAATTAATAGAACATTTGATTTATTGAAAGAAAAATCCAACTTTAGTTGAAATATTAATACTCAAATTTGAAATAAATATATATAAAGAAATAGAAATGGTTTTGGAACTTGAAATGATAATAAATTATGGTTTTTAACTTTAGATAAAGAAATATTTCCGTAAAGCCATGTAGTTTACTTCTTTGCAAAGTGACAGTAAAGTTAAACCTTTGAATTTATATACTGTTGAATATCCAAACCATTTGAGTTTTAAAAGTTATGGTTTGAAATTATGGATTTCAAAATATGATGCTTTGAAAATATTTGGGTTTCATATGTATGAAGTTTAAAGCATTATGATTTTTGAAAATTTTATTTGGCATAAACGATATCATATTGTTTTGGGTTTTAAAAGAAGAAATGATATCGTAATATTATGGTTTTGAAATGGATTATATCCTGGTTTTAAAGTATAAACTGTTTTTAAATAACCGCGGTGTTATAATAACGATGGGTTGGCAAAGAGACCGGGATCGGATATGGACATACTCTCTGTCGATACCGAAAACCACTTTGACTAACCGTGTACGCGGTGGAGATTCCAGAATGAAGTAGGTGGTGGCGACGTTTCCTGTAAGGTAAATACGTGGACCCAACTCCCGTGAGTTGGCATAAGGTGGCTAAAACAGGAGCGCTTGACGGGTTAATGAGGTCATTCCTCTGATCGGACACTCCTCTTCGATATTATACTATGACTTTGGATTGATTCAGTGGCCACTTTTATTTTTGATTTGGGGAGTTGTTTCGAGGTGGGCGGTTGCTGCGGCTTCGCGTTACCATCGGCCCGGATGCGTAATTGGTATATCTACCCTGGCATTGCCTAGTTGTGCCGTGTCACCTACCATACCGAGCCTTGTACGAGTTTGGATTTCTCCCGTAGCCCGTGTGGTATCCTCTGGTGGCTTCCCGATCAGGATGGACTATGATATTGGACGGACTACTGGGACTATTACGTGTTAAGGGCTATATGGGTAACCCCTTAACGCTATTAAAAAGTAAGTTTATTTTATAAATAGACACTATTATAATAGCGCAATATACTACATAGTAAATAGTTTAACGGATCCTTAGGAGATGTGAATCCCGAACATCTCTTGAGTTACTGTACTCATATTTATTTCTGTTTATTTAACTCACATAAGATATTCTAGTCTGACTCGGGTGTTTTTGTCTATTCAAATTCGCTCGGGTCAGTCCGAGCATTTCAGGATAGCAGATTTTAGCTTTGGAGGACGAAGACGAAGAATTAGTATTATTTTATATATAGTATTACACCACACTCTTTCTATTCCGCTGCATTGCTTGTATTGGTATGTATAACTCTGATATTTATAGTAAAGGAAGAATCAAGCTTTTGTAAACTGTTTATGAACTGTATATTTGTTATTATATTTTATCCTTCCGCTGTGAGATTCTATTTTATTTTATTTCTTCTCTGTTTTTCTTATTTACCCCATAACAAATCCGCCCTTCCGTATGGTTTGAATCGGCATGTGTGTCGGTTTAAAGTATGCGAAAGGCGGGATGTTACACCAGAGATGAAAAATGAAAGAATATATATATATATATATATATATATATATATATATCACTCCTATCGAGATAACCAATACTAGTGTAAGGCCAACTATTGATGGCCGCTCCTCAACAGCCTTATTCTCCGTGCTAGTTGACAACACTACACCGTAGTGTTCTTGGCTAGCGTGGGTATAGAGGTGGGGCGTCACACCGAGCATCTCTTGAGTTACTTCACTCATGTTAGACACTGGATAGGAGATATCAAATCCCGTAAACATCTCTGACGCCGTTACACTCATATTTTTATCGTTGATTTAACTTACATAAGATCTTTTAGTTCTGACTCGAGTGTTTTTTCTTTTCAATTCGCTTGGGTCAGTCTGAGCATTTCAGGATTGAAGATTTTATTCGGGAGGTAGAAGACGAAGATTTGTATTACTATTATATATTATATTAGTCCACTGCATCACATTTGTTGTGCTGCATTATTATTTGTTTCTCTGGTATGTGTAACTATGATATGTATTATATAAGTATAATCGAATATTTTGTAAACAACTTCATGAACTATATATTTTATTATATTTTATCGTTCCGCTGCAAGATTCTAATTTGTTTTTTCTTTCTCTACTTTTTCTTATTTACCCCATAACAATCCGCCCTTTTGTATGGTTTAAGTCTGACGTGTGTGATTTATCGTCAATTTAAAGCGTACGAAATGGTGGGACGTTACATCTGGTATCAGAGCTTTGGTTTAGCGATAAACCTTAGCTTTGTGGAGTTTGACTCTTTATTAATAGGGTAGTAATACCCAATGGGAGTCATTGAGCGTATATATGAGAGAGCGTATTTGTTAGTGTTATAAAAAGGTTTTAATGTTGTGTTAATTTATTCTGTTTTGTATTTTTAAATTCTGGTTGATGCATGGGATGCTATGACATTAATAGGGGTTTCTAAACACTTAATAGGACAGACCGACACAATATTTCTTTTTAATATAGGTGAATGAAATAATTTTGCCTATTACATTTTCTATATATAAAATAATTTTTTATAAAGGTTATATTGGGTTGTAATACATTGGTTGTTAGGTAGTGTAATCTATAAATATTAGTAAAGTAGGATTTGGAAATAAAAAGAATAAATTGGAAATTTTAGAACTTAAGTTCCGGGGTTTTAAAAATTTCTTTCAATTGATTTTGGAATATTATAATAATATTATTTAGGAGTATTTTCTGATATGAACAAGATTTGAAAGAATTGTTTCAAAGAAATTTTGGTAAGAAATAAGTTCTGTACTCCCCTCTCTATCGCTGGAAAATAATTTCGATGATGAGCGCACGCATCATCGACATTCATTTTAGAGTTTTGAAGTGGGAAGGCCATTGTAGTAGTTTTACCATGGATTATTTTGATAACCAAATATAAATTTTAATTATTCTAAATATAATTGGACATATAAATTTTAAGGGTATACATCTATCTATTATTTTAAAATGATTTAAAATTTTACCCGGTATTTAAATTCTTAAGTTTCCATCAATTAATGGTTTCAATTGCTTTAGTGAAATAGAATTTAACTAATAATTGGAATCTCTAAATGAAATAAGAGATTAAATGCTAAGTATAAATGAAACTATAAGAAAGTTGGAAATTATAATCTATAAAAAAAATGATATGATTACTGAACAGTAAACTAATTAAAAGAATTGAGAAAAACTTGTATAACTTTCAATTACGTTCTTAAAGGCATATATATAACTTACCGGATGGTATAAAAAATTGAAATGTTAATAAGAAAATGTAATAGATATTATACAAGAAATAAACTTGAGGTAATGAAAGTAATTAATGAAATTCTTTAATAAATAAAATTTGAATGTTGTAGTTATTATAAACTTAAGTATAACCGATGTTGTTACTATGAGTAAATATAAAAGAAAGATGCGGATTATAAATAAATGATTATAAACTTAAGTAAATAAATTGAAATGCTGAGAAATTGAATAATTGTAAGAAATAAGTGAGAAAAAAATTGTAAATCAAAAAGACAAATCACTATATGAATGAAAATAAATCAAACAACAAATATTATGAAATGAAATAAATAAGAATGATTTGATCTATTTTCTGAAATTGTTGGTTGTTTGTTTTGGTTTATGAAGTTTGGGCAAGGATACTTTAAATTTGTTTGGAAGGTATGAATAATCTATTTAGTTTCACCTAAGACTGTTGGGTGAAGGGTACGCTTAGTAGTTTATTTTTCATTTCGTACAATTTAAAGTTTTGAACTTAACAACTATTTGTTTTGTTTGATATGAATGAATGATTGATTTGTGTTGATTTCTATGTGATGGTTGTATGTTGTGACAAGTGATTGTTGTTTGTATTGATTTGTTTGTTTGTGGTTGAAACCACTTTAAATATTTCATTTTATATAATTATTAGCTCTTTTAGATTATATAAGTGAAATGCAGGTTTTGGAAGCAATTGTTACTGCTTTCCATAAAATAAGCGTTAATTGCCCGACTATTAGGTACATTTCGGATTACGGTTTATAGCGCTATTATATTGTATTTCTCGGGTAGGGATATATATTATTTTGGAAAATATATGTTATATAATGTTATATTTGATATTATGGTTTCTCCCGAGCCTCTCCGTACAAAGGAGACTCTGTCGAAATTTTTCGTAAATTTTGGACTTAGTAAATATTTTGAAAATGTCTTCAAAACTTTATTAATTTGAGTATAAAAGATTTAATGGGTATAAATTGGTAAATTTTATCTAAATTAATTAATTTTGTAAATTTATTTGTTTATTAATTAAAATTTTAAGTAAGATATATCGATTTTTTAATTCTTCTTTTCCCTTCTTTTTCCTTTTCGGGGACGAAAAGTTTTTGAGTGCGGAAGAGCGTAATGACCCGTAAATTTCGATAATTAAATTTGTTGAATTATAAGAATTTTGTAATAAAAATTTAGAAAGAATTTTTTTTTATAATTTATATTAAATTAAATGTTAGGAATGAATATGTAGCAATGGTAATGAAAATTTATTATTGACAATTGAAGTGAAACTACAAAAAAAAAATGAAATAGTGTAAATTGTTGCACTTGGGTAATAAACTGACAATAAGTAAATATATGTAAGTGTTGCATAGATAAAGGAATTTGTACATAATTACTAATAATTGAATGAATTTGGTATTATATATGTAATTATAATAATTGGTTGAAGTATGATAAACTCAAGTGTAACCCTAGCTTGTAAACAATTATTTTAAGTTGCCTGTTAAAATTAGTTGATTGGATTGGAATTTAAATTAAATTTCAATGAATATAAATAAAGGTTACAATAATGGGAATGAGAACATGGCAAGTAAATAAAAGGTAAACAATATTAACTAGTTATAGCGTAATAATAGGCAAAATATAAAGATGGGAACTTAATTCAAATCACTGGAAATAATGTAGATGTTATACTTAGTTACAAATTGGATATATGAAAATAAATGTAAGCATTCCATTAATTAATGAGTTTGAATTTTAATAAATGGTAATTGAACAGAAGTCAATGTTCTATAAGCAATCATATTGTTTGCTTGAAAGTAATAAACTTAAAGTTAATTAAATTTTAACGGTTACAATTGTATAAGTTACCTATTTGTTTAGCTCATAAAAATTTAATTTGAAAGTAATTGCAGTAAATGACTTAATTAGTGGTGATTGAATGAATTTAAAGTTTTATTAACCGATGAAGTAATACGTAATAAATCGAAAATTTATACAATCAATGTAGATAAGTAATAATAATATTTGTTGTTGATAATAAACGTCACTTTAATGGTAATTAATAAAACAATGAAAGTGTGAATGTATATATTACATAGAAACTAAGGTATGTATAAGTAATAAATTGGTATAAGAATGGAATTAAGGTAAATTCATTAATTAGCTTTAACCCTTAATTAATGTGTACAATTAATAGAAGTACACATTTAGAAATGTAATATTTATTCAAATTAAGATGTAAATAGGCGTATATTAGTGCAATGGGAAATAAATTTCATTTAAAGGTAATTAAATATTATCTTAATTTAAATTGAGATAATATTTGAATTAACGTTAATTCCATTCATAATATAACAATTATTATAAATTACCTAATTAATTGATAAATGAATTTATTATAAATGAAATTTAATTTATTACGCTAATTGAATTGAAGATGGACTTTGAGAATAATAATGGGATAAACAATGAACCAGTGTTAATTTCATCCGTTGGATAACAATGAATTGAATAATGAGAATGAAAAGTAAATTTGATGGAATTATTGAGAATTTAAATTGTAATTTGTGAATTTAATGAAATTGAGGTTAACATTGAAATTGATGAATTTACCAACTCTAGACTGACATTTAAATTTGGGTAAATTTGTGTAAATGATTTCGAAATTTAAAATGGTGAAATTTGTTAATTATAGAGTTGAAATTGGAGATTTGAATTTATCTGTTAATTAATTTATTTATTTATTTAATAAAATAGCCATTTCGGCCACTGACTTGGATTTCGACGAAACCAGTTTCATCGGATCTGTATCGGTGAATTATTGTAGGATTTCAAGTTTCGTAGCGATTGGGCTTGTTGTTTGATCGTACGGACTCGAAACGCCTTGAAATCAATTTGAATTTTTTTTAATTTTAGCATAACTTCTTCATACGATGAAATTTGGACGTGAAACCTTTTCCATTGCGTTTAAAATATTTTAAAACATCTATTTCGATATACGGGTTGACCCATTTTTGTTCCGGAGTCAGAATGGGCTTTTCGGGCCATTTATCGTTCAGCGCGTTTATAAATCAGGTCCATCTATTCTAATTTCAACTTTATCTATAAATACCCGGTTATAAACCCTAGCCTACCTCTATTTCTCAATTGTTTGTATGTGCAAATCACTTTCACCTCCTCATTTCAATGGAAAACAAACAAATTCTTGATCCAAACACAAATCAAATTCAAATCCAAAAATTTAATCTCCTCAAAAAAATTCAGAAAAATCATATATCGAAATTCTCGAAGAGCGCAAGTCAGATCTGCAATCCGTTTCTCGATCTGAGTTTTTGGGTGGCCAGAAATTGAGGTTTAATTCACGGCCGTTCATCGCGCGCCGATGAACGTTGTCGGATCGATGAATAATTTCTGGGTTTTGTAGAGAGTCTCTATCATAGTTCATCTATGGTGTTTATTCGGTTACCAACGGCTGGATAGTCACAAAAATTCGATTAGGGTTTAATAACCTATGCGGCGGCGGTT
This sequence comes from Allium cepa, assembly GCA_030765085.1. Taxonomy (NCBI): domain Eukaryota; kingdom Viridiplantae; phylum Streptophyta; class Magnoliopsida; order Asparagales; family Amaryllidaceae; genus Allium; species Allium cepa. The sequence continues at coordinate 707,661,514 of CM060941.1, forward strand.
GGTTTTTCACGTCGATCGGCGTGGCTGGGGGGTTCTACGCGTGCGGCTTGGAGTACGCTAGGCAGTGGTGACGACGGCGCCGAGATTTAGGGTCGGGTGTGGCTTGCGTTCGTGGTCAAAGTCGGATTTTGGGAGGCATCTACGTTTGGGCAAGGTCAAGTATTGCCTGGAACGATGCTGGAGTGTTCGTAGGGACGTGGGTAACATATGGCCTATTATTATTTTAATTTATTTTCGTTTAATTTTGATTTTGATTCGTTCTAATATAAATAACTTTCTCATACGATATCCAATTCACGCGCGGTTTTCTCCGCTAGGTTCTTGTTGGAATTCCGGAGATTTTGACGCTCGTTTGGACAGATTCTGAGACTGTCCAAATTTTGGGTTTAAATTGGATTTAAATTCAATATAAATTCAAAAGGTGAGTGTTTTAACCCACTCACAACTTCTAGATTTCTTATGTTTGTTAAATTAATTTTTTTTAGTGATTATGCATTTATTTATGACTTTTTCGTATATTTTTAATTATCATCTCAGTTATTACATTTGTTTAAATTAAATCGTTATTTAATTTATTATTGAATATAACTGCCAGTTAAATACCTTATATATATATATATTATCAGTTATCTATTGGTATTGATTGATTGTTTGGATGATGATTATGATGGATGTGTGATCTGTTGATGGATGAATGGATGTTGTATTATATATTATTTTAAACTGCAAGTTGTTGTGCATTTTATTTCATTCGGGATTGCGGTTTGAAATGATATATAGCCGTAATTTTATTTTAAATTACGGATTGAAATAATAAATATCCGTATCACTTGAACATAGGATAGAAAATTTTATACAGGCACCACGGTCTGTATATAAAAATATTTTGAAATGATTTTTATGGTTTGTAAAGAAATATACGGTTTTATGAGGTATGGATTTGGATATCATATAAATGTATTTTATATATAGTTAAGTTCTTGGGTTTAAGCTATGAATAAGACTTGTTTAAAGTATAAATAAGTTAAATAATAAAGTTGGATTTTATTAAAATATAATAAGGTTAAGTATTTACTTAAAGTATATTCTTTTGTATAGAGTTTATATTAATTTTATAAATCAAGGTTGAGAAGATAGTTTTGAAATTGATAGGAGATTTTATTTAATTAAAGAATTATATTTAATAAGAATCCTTTTGGAACTTATTGAAATTGAGATTTTAAAAGAAGACGGTTTACAACTTAATTCGGGTTTAAGGTGATTTGACTGAATAAACTGAGGAATATTTTGTTACTGAAAATTTAAGTTTTATTTAAAGGATATCGGATTTAGCAAGCAAATATTTCAAAACTAAATAATAGAAAAGGTGAAATTGGTGGATATATGAACTATAAAATTTAGTTTTGAAATATTGAATATTTAAGATTTGAAGTATATTAAATTAAAATTTAGAAATTAGGGTTGTTTTGGAATTGATTTGTGGAAATTAAGAAGCTATTTTATTTTATAAAGTAATTTAATATTTAAACCATTTAAGTGGTGTAGTTATATTTCAAAGTTATGAAATTCAAAGTTTTATGTTTTGGAAGCCTATATTTCAAGCATTTGGTTTCAAAATATTTAACTTCGAAAATGTTATGGTTTTAGAAAAGGATATATTTGGAAATGATATCATATTGATTTGGTTTTAAAAGGAAAAATGATATCGTAATTACATGGTTTGGAAATGGATATTATATTTTGGTTTTGAAGTATAAATTATTTTGAAATGACCGTGGTGTTATAATAACGTTTGGTTGTTGAAAAGACCGGGATCGGAAGTTGTCATACTCTCTGCCAACTTCGAAAACCACTTTAACAACCGTGTACGCGGTGGAGATTGCAGAATGAAGTAGGATGGCGGCGGCGTTTCTTTTGAGGTAAATATGTGGACTCAACTCCCGTGAGTTGGCTAAACCAAGAGCGATCGACGATCTAATGAGGTTGCACCTTTAATCGGACACATCCCTTCAATATTCTACTTTGACTTTTGGATTTATTCGGTGGCCACTTTTGATTTTCTTTTTTGGGAGTGTGGCTCGAGGTGGGCGGTAGCTGCACGCTAAGCGTTACCACCGGCCCGAAAGCGCAATTGGTATATATACCCTGGCATTGCCAAGTTGTGTCGTCACCTACCCTATCGCGCCTTGTATGATTTTGGTTTTCTCCCGTAGCCCGTGTGGTATCATCTGGTGGCTTCCCGATCAGGAGGGACTATGATATTGGATGGACTACTGGGACTATTACGTGTTAAGGGCTATATGGGTAACCCCTTAATGCTGTTAAAAAGTATGTTTATTTTACAAATAGACATTATTATAATAGCGAAATATTACTACATTGTAAGTAGTTTAACGGATCCTTAGGAGATATGAATCCCGAGCATCTCTTGAGTTACTGCACTCACCTTAGACACTGGATATGATATGTCAAATCCCGTAAACATATCTGACGCCGTTACACTCATATTTTTACCGTTGATTTAACTTACAAAGGATCTTTTAGTTCTGACTCGAGTGTTTTGTCTTTTCAATTCGCTTGGGTCAGTCCGAGCATTTCAGGATTTGAAGATTTTATTCTAGAGGAAGAAGAAAAAGATTTGTGTTACTCTTATATATTATATTAGTCCATTGCATCACATTTGTTCCACTGCATTATTATTTGTTTCTCTGGTATGTGTAAGTATGATATGTATTATATAAATATAATCGAATATTTTGTAAACAGCTTCATGAACTGTATATTTGATTATTATATTTTTATCGTTCCGCTGCAAGATTCTATTTTGTTTTTTCTTCCTCTACTTTTTCTTATTTACCCCATAACAATCCGCCCTTTTGTATGGTTTAAGTCTGGCGTGTGTGGTTTATCGTCGATTTAAAGCCTACGAAATCGCGGGACGTTACATCCCTTTTTCCTCTTGTCCTTATCCTTCCACTTCTTCTTAGAGCATGTAGGAACCTTCTCGAGCTCCCTTTTCTGCTGTCAAGATGTAGGTTGAACTCTATGTCTGTCCTCCAAACCTAAGCACATAAACCTTTGCTCCAAATTCTCTAAACAAACCTACGTCTCCTCTGAATCCTCCGTGCCATAAAATGTTTTTCCTCCTATACTAGCTAAGTCCTTGCATAGCTCAAAAAAGGGAGCTGATATGAACGGATTAAAGGGATTTCCACCTACTGGTGTTGTATTGGGCATTTTCCCTTGCACCTCTGGTACCGTAGTACTACGGAACCAGTCAGCCATTTTATGCAAAGAAAACAGAATTTAGGCTTGAAAGAATCGGAAGAAGGTTGAGCTGGACCTTTGAGGGGATTTTTATAAAAACTCTTTTATACTTGAAAAATATTTCTAGGAGTTCCATTTCTAAAAATACTTTTTAAAACAAATTATTTTGGAAAATATATTATTTTTAAAAATTTTTTTAGTAATCCTGTAACCTTAGGCTCTAATACCAAGTGAGACACCCCACACCCTATAATATACCCAAAGGACACGTTAAAAGGCATGGTACATTGTAGGTATAAATAAAACTAACAGAAACTAAAATTCACAAGACAAAAATAGGTAAAAACAGCGGAAACTAAGATAATAACTTATTTAAAACGAGACTTCATAATTATTTTAAAAACCGAATAAGCCAAATACCAAATACAACATATATGTCTCAAAACCTAAGATGTGTCATGAAATAAAAACTCAGTCTCAAAAATTAGAGTACATGATATCCCTCATAATAAGCCAGTACATAAAAAGAGCTAAAGCTAGAATAAAAGATATATATGGTAAAAATCTTCTCCAAGATCCTCCGAGCAACCGCATCCTAATGTCATCTCCCTTGATTTCCTATGGGGGAAAAGAGGAATATAGAGGAGTGGGTCAGGCCAAAAGTCTGGTGAGCGATGGTACTAATAGAATATTTAAGCAAAGTAAAGTAATAGACTCTTCAATAGTTCTAGTATACACCAAAGGAAACAAAGGAAATAGGAAATAGATAAACTGGAAATAAATACGAATAAACTATTGCTCAATTAGCATTTTTATAGTTTACATAGTTTACCATTTTTATAACTTTCATTATAATCATGTTTATTTCTTAACCCAAAGTCTATGTGTGAAAATAAGCCTCTTTCTTCTTTTATTCTTTTTAGTTATAATTCTAAGTTATAACTAGGCCAGTCTTCTTAATCCAGTCCAATTAATATCATAATTAGGCATAATTTCTGTCCAATTCCAATTATATTACAATCTTTGTGATTTGCATCTCTTATTCCATTATTTTAGATTTCTTATAATTTAATCCAATTTTGTGTTAATTCTATTCTAATCCATACGCGAAGAAGAAGACGGAGAAATAAAAGAAAACTGAAAATAGAACGAAATCCAAGGCGCAGGAAGAAGATGTAAATAACGCATAAAAACAGTAAATAAATTAAAATACTGTAAATAAACTATAATTAAATGGGAAAAAGAAATAATTAACAGATAAACTAAAATAACTAAAAAGGATAGCTAGAAGGAATTAATGAAAATAATTCTAAAGACTGTAAACAAATTACTAAAATGGTTACTCCAAAAAATCATAGTTAAACTACAACTATTGGAAACCCTATTATTTTAAATTACTTAAAAAAATTAAAATAATTACAATCACTCACCTCTGGTCCTTAACTCTTCCCATTAGGCCTTCATAGACCCACTTGGAGTTGTTAAATATTTTATTTAAAATGATTTCCTCCTTGGAAAATTATTTCGCTTGGGGTTCTTCCTAGATAGGTGAACCCAAGTGGAGAAAATATTAGAATGAGAAAAAGTGTTAGGCCTAGGGTTCTATTTTAGGGATAGAAGTGGATCTCAAACCGTTGGATTTGGGGATTGAATAGGATACAACAATGTCATAGGCTGAATAGGGGCCATCAGATGCACGAATGGAAGGACCATATCAGTTTAAAGAATGCAAAATACCTGTAAATTTGGCCAAAAATTCAAACGAAGCAACGTTCGTTCGTTCACCGTAAAAAGGCAGGCGGGTCGATCGGGCGGTCGATCGCCCCATTGCCCAGGTCGACCGGCCGGTCGACCTGGCCATATAATTTTTTTTCACTGTCTTGTTTAATTCATATCTCGTTCATTTTAGCTCGAATTCTGACGTTCTTTATATGGAAATTAACCAGAAAATTACCACGGACACAATGGTGCAACTCTCGTGGCTCAATTCTGATAATATCACAAAGTTATTTTATTATTCAATTAATTAACGAATTAATTAATTATTATGGGTTAAATTTCGAGTTGTTACATCTATCCAATTGAAGTCTATTATATAGATCATGCATTTTATGAATTTTCCTGCTCCATTATTGTCCTGGTTATATACATGTCTCTTTACTATTACTTACTCAATATGTTTGAATGGGAAGAATTTTTGCTATTTTGTTGGTAATAATGAAATTAGATAGGGAGATCCCATCTTCACCTATCTCTTCATTTGTGTTATGGAACTGCTCACATCTCTGATCAATAATGTTCTGGCTTACATCCTAGGTGTAAAAACCCTAAGATGTCAACCTTCATGTTTGCTGATAGGTATTGCTATTCAGAAAGACAAATTCCAAGAAGATTAATGATGTCCTTAACACTCTTGGACAATTTAAGGAGATGACTGGTTTGCTTATTAATAGTAGCAAGTCTAAATTCTTATTGCATGTGTCTCTAATGCTATTAAATCTGAACTATATATGATCTCTATGTTCTCCTTATTCTCCTTTGACTATGCAGAACCATATCTTAGAGCTCTTATTACTACTTCTAGAATTAATACTAGCTAATGTCTTTTCTTGTTTGAGAATATCACTGTTAGGATCTCCTCATGGCCACTTTTTAAATTGAGCATTACGGGTTGATTAGTCATTGTGAAAGTGTATTGCTACCTCTATGTGTATGTATTATGCAAGAATATTCATTCTGCATATTAAGTTTATCACCATGATCAATTTAGTATTGAGTCATTTTCTATGCCATGGCAGTCCCTTCTCTATAAACTTGGTTTCTATTTCATTTAAATCTATCTGCCTCCCTTATGATAGGGGAGGGCTTGGAGTGATTAATATTAAGAAATGAAATGTGGCTGCTCTATGTTCCCATTTTAACAAACTAGTTAACTTTGACCATAATCTATGGGCTATTTGGTATAGAAATAACTTATTGAAAAGTAACAATTTGTGTCTTTCTGCCTTTGTTTCAGTATACTATGAAGAACAGTCATCTTATTTCCTTCTAGCATGACCCCTGGCCAAAGAAGGTTGTTGTTCTTTCTGATCTTATTCACTACGGTCACAAAGCCAAGACAAGTATACTAGATAATGCTAAAGTCTGTGCTTATATGTTTGATAATAGAGTTACCCTGCCTTATTCTAGCTTAATGGTGGTTAGGAATGCTTAGTCTGTGATTGAAGGAATGGTTTTCCAGCATTCTGAAGTTTCTTCTATCTGGTGTGAGAAGCCTCTTGTTGTATTTAAGGTTCATAAAGCTATTTTTGGGTTCAGTGATTTTACTTATTTTCCTTGGCATGCTAGGGTTTGGATGCCTTCTTCCTTGCCTAAGAAAAATATTCTCCCATGGAAAATTATTAGGATTTTTTTGCATACCCAGGATAACTTGGTTATTAAAAGGTTATTGTAGTCTTATTTATGTCTGTTTTATGGGCTTGCTACTGAAGATACTTGTCATTTGTTCTTTACTTGCAGTTTCTGATTTTTTAATTGGAAAAGAATTCTTACACCTCTATTTATATCAGCCTACTACCAATTCATAGTTGGAGTGGTATACTATCTTTAAACCTACAAGGTGGAAGTCTGAGAAAGGCATGTTATTACTTAGAGTACTCAAAAACTTTGTGTACTTAATATAGGAAGAAAGGAACTCTAGAATATTTATAGGAAAGTGTCCTCTAAGAAAACATTACTTCTGGGTGTGGATAGGGTATTCTGTCCATAATTTGCTCATTTTTACATTGGCAACTATTGGTTCATTGTTTGAGTATGTCATTTTGCTTGGTTATCCTATGTAATTTTGTTTGCTTTATTTTGGTCGGTATGCCTATCCTTTTTGAATTTTTTGTGTTTTCAATAAATGGTCGGGGTCCATTCAACTCCGTTGGCTTTGCCAAAAAACATATTATATTAATTCAATCATATTTAATTAATTTTAATCAACTAACAATTTAATTAATTTTATATTATCATAATATATATTTTATATTAAATATTTATTATATATGAACATTTATAGCACAACATATATATCATGTATATGTTTTTATTATTTAATTAATTAAACTTTCAATTAATTTATTTAATTAGACTATTTAGATTAAATTATATTAATTCCAAAATTCATTTCAAATACCTATATGTATACTTATGTCATTTTAAATATTTTAAAATAACATAACCTATATCATAATATTTAATACATGTCTACATTTTTTAATATTTAACTTATTTAATTAATTTATTTTATTAATCTTATAAATAAATTTTACAATTTTGAAGTTAATGTGTATTATTTTTCAAACATTTTGAAATTTTTTATTATACTATAACTTTTATAATATATATCTTATTTTAGAGTTAATTTTTTAAAATTTTTAGAATTGTTTGAAAATTAGCCCAAAGCCGAATTCATATTTAGGTCTTTTACATTAGGGACAACCTTTAGGTTGTGAGCTTAATTGTTAACCCCAATATGACTAATTTAGACCGCATATGCTATTAGGCTCTGATACCATTATTGGAACTGGACCAACCGACAATGGAAGTTATGCATGAATTGCAAAAAAAATTCCTTACAAGATATTTATTGGGCCTATGAAGTCTACTTTATGTAGAACATTTCTAAATATTATTCAAATAACATTATTTAATTTATTTAAGATTACAAGTATTATAGTCATATTTAATTTATGCCTTGATATGTGTGTGTATGTCTCTCTCTCTATCTTTGTGTGTATCACGTACACACAAATGTGTGTGCATGTGTAACATATCAACCTATGCAAGGTAGAACATGCCCGTATTTAGAAGTTGGGATTTACATCGCAATGGATATGTTAGCTCATCCAATATGTAGGTATATGTTGTCCAAATATATGTATGTATGCACTACTATTTGTAAATAAACATTATATATATACACGTCTTAAGTTTTGTTTACTGCTTTTATATAAGTATTTAACTCTGTATGTGTGTACATGTACATAAATAAAAGTAGAGTTCAGAGTACTCGGTTCAATTCTTGTTCCCATAACGTATCTTCTTAAAAGTCGTTTCTCATGGAATAACTCTTATTAAGTTGAGTAGCCACCCTTCCTGAATGAGGTAGCAGACTTCATTATAGCATCTAGTAATAAATTTTTAGTACTATATATACAAATTAAGTAATAGAATTAAATAAATAAATTAATATTAAATATTAAAATAATTTTCAAAAAAACCATGAGTAATACATATAAAATATGTCTAACGCGTATTTTATTAATTTTAATATATATATATATATATATATATATATATATATATATATATATATATATGCACACACAAATATATTCATATATATGTGTGTGTATATATATAATACAAAAAATATTTTTGATAAACATGAAATACTAGGTCTTACGTGCAGCTTAGAAAATACTTTATTATAATTTTTTAACTTTAAAATACATTTTAGTTAAATATTCATTCAAAAATTATGAAATATTAATAAAAAATTAATTTCAAAACTTTTTTCCAAACCTTAAAATTCTAGTAAATCCTAAATGATATTTTGTAGTTTGAATAAAAATTCACATTTTTTCGATTTAAATTAATTTTAAAACGCTTTATTTATTTTCAACCGAATTAAACTATTAATTTTCGTAAATAAAAAAGGATTTTTTTTTATTTTTGGTCGATAACTTATCTGATATTGACATAATTTTATCAAATTTAAAAAATAATTTTCTTAACATATTTGAATTTGTATAATTTATTTATATACTAGTAAATAATATTACATAATAATAAATATTTGTAAAAATAATTATTTTTTAGGGCTGAATGTAGTATTACAGTAATAATTTATATATAAACTTATATGACCAATTTTAAGAATAGTTTGACATTGTAATTAATTATAACATATATATATGTAATTAAATAATATATATTAATTTAATAAAATATAAATTATATTATTTTTATATATGGCTACACTGCCCTAATATATGTATGGTAAAAAAGATAATTTTTTAAATATAAATATATACATGCATATAACCAAACTACTTTGTGACAACGTTGCATATTAGAATCTTCACTAACAATATAATACATACATACATACATACATATATATATATATATATATATATATATGCACATATATAATAAAACATTATACTAAAAAGTATTAACTATAATCTGATAAAATCATACCCTAATCCCAAAGCCTTGAAGCATAGCTTGAAAAGATAATTTCTCTCTTTGAAAATCTTTTTGATTCAGTAGATATTAGTACTTGAATCGTTGACCTTCAGCAATCGAATAGCAGTCGGTTTGATATGATTTGCACTTAAGAAATCAGGGGAGTGGAAGAGAGGAATTCGGCAAACAATAGAACGGGTTGAAGGATTCCGAAATTCCACTAAAGGTTGAGGATAGAGATGACTTATAAATAGGAGAATTAAGTGATATTTTGGGATCAAGATCCTACATAATCCCTTACCAATTCTCTTCCATCTTAGCCCTCCATCTTAAAGTCTATGTTGCACCATCTTATGGCAACATTAACCCCTCAATTTGACCTAATTTTCTAGCCCCTTTCATGGGCTTTTAAACCAGTTTAGAGCACAAATAAAATTTTATAAAATTAAATCCAATTTAAACGCTTATTGATATTGTATATCGATTAACGCATTTATAACTATTATATAACGTAAAATGGAAATTAGTCATAAGGGCCTCTTTAGGAAGTGCAATTTGTTTCTAGAACACACAACTGAAATAATTACCTTTAAGGACAAAATGCAAAATAATTAGTTTCTACGGCCAAAAAATCTATGAAATTATGCCTTTGAAAGTAATTGGACTGTTGACTTTGTCCTTAAAAGTAATTATTCTGCTGACTTTGGCCTTGAAATTAATTTCTGTGGATGTGTGTCCTAGAAACTAATTGGACTGCAAAGTTTATCCTTCTAGTGAAATGCCCTTATTATAAATATATCTAATAATATTTATTCGTCAAATTGTAATCAAATTTTAAAATTAATACTTCACAAATATTAATTAGTTTAATTAATTTATAGTAATTATAAAGTAACTAAATCGTTTGGTCAAAAGCGTATTCATCGTTTCAATTGTACGACTCGTTAGGTGTAAATTCGATCAGTGGTTAATATCGAGCTGTTCGAATTTTAACATTCACATGTCACTTAGCTGGTGGTGTGAAATTTTGAACAATTTTATCGCTTACTTGTAAATCAATTCTGGATTACCCATCCCATTCATTATGACTATCTGTCTCAATTATAATTTCTAGGGTTACTATTAACCTGCTAAATATTTATGGACTATCTGTCAAATTACTTAGTTTTCATGGGATCACTAAGAATCAATTGGTAACTCCAATATCTTATTTCTTATCCTAGTTTTCATGGGCTAACTATGAACCTGTTGACTAACTGTAAATACCTTAATCCGAATATAATTTTCATGGGCTAACGACAAACCTACTGGCTCCTGCTAGTATCAAATCGTAGTTTTCATGGGCTGACTATGAAACTATTGGCCCCTGCCAGTATCTACAGTTTTTATTTTTTATGGGCTTATTGTACTATTGGCCCTTGCCAATATCTTTAATTAAGATTTTAACCACTTTTAAGTTATATTCACTACTGGGTCAACCTAACTGGTTATTCTACCTTTTCCCCATAATACAGTTATGTGTTAATAACAATGTGAATAACATTTCAAAAGTCTTTATTTGTGCCATGGTTTTTCGTTTAAAATTGAGAATGCGTTATTTGTTTTGAAACTTTTAAAACATCACTATTATTAATTAACAAAACATAATTACAAATTAATTACTCCTTAATCACCAGTTGATTAATCCTTAATTAACAGTTGACCTAACCTTAGTTAAAAGTTAATCAACCCTTAATTACCATTTGATTAATCCTTAATCACCATTTGATTAATCAATTAATTACCATTTAACAAATTCTTAATTAATCTTTAATTATAGACTAATTATCCTTTAATTATTAATTAATAAAACCTAAGTATTAATTCATAAAACTTAATTACAAATTAAGCACTTCTTAATTACTAGTTAAGTAACCTTTAATTAATTATTAACTACTCACAAATCACTTAACTAATCAATCTTAATTACTTAATTAATTAGTTCTTAATTACACCTAATTACTTAATTAATCAATCTCTAATCATTAATCAATAATCCTTAATTATCTAATTAATGATCTTAAATTACAAATTAAATAACCTTTAAATTAATTAACTTTTAATCCTTAATCATTTATTAATCAAGTAAATTAATTACCCTTAATTAATTTCCTAATTAATCCTTTATAATTAACTAAACTAATTAATTTTACTTAATTTCCTTAAACTAATTTAATTAATATCGAGACCTTAAAACCTTAATTATCTTAAGATAAAACATTATCTTATAAATGCCTTTATTTCCATTAACATATTTTCATCCTTAAACTTTATAATTATCTTTACCCAATTAAATCATTAATTAAGTTTTTAAATAAAACAGTCATTTCATTTGATAAATTAAAGTTATCAAAACATAACTTCTCAAAATAACTTAAATCATTAATCAATTAATAGTTTTGAAAACAAGGGTTTTGAAATTTAAAAAAAAATTAGTTTAAACCTTTTTATATAAATTTCTTTTCATATAATAAATGTTTCTTTAACATTTTTGAAGTTTGTTAAATTTAAATTCGATTAAGTAAATTTAAAGTGATTTTAAAATTTAAGTTAAGGTTGGAATTTTAAAAGTTTATATAAAAACAAGTTTTTAAATTCAAATTGAAACCAGTTTTTAAAACTATTAACTGATTAATGATTTAAGTTATTTTGAGAAGTTATGTTTTGATAACTTTAATTTATCAAGTTAAATGATTGTATGGCAATTATAAAATATTTTTCATTAAAAATTCATAATAAGATTTCCATAGCTTGGAAAATTCTGAAAATTAAAATCCATCTCCAAAATCATGTTTTACTTAACATAAAATTTTTCCATGGCAATCTGAAATCAAAGATTCTCATTTTTACATCAAAGCCGTGCAAATTCATATGCGTATGAATTCAAATAAATCGACTTAATATAACTAAAACATATCATCATCCATTTTATCACATAAATGAATTTAAATCATAAATCTAAAACCATGTAATCATAGAATAAAATGGAGATGGTATGAGATTATTATTCACCTTAAACTTGATAAGGAATTTGAGATTTGTTGTTGATTAATTCTCCCTAGCCTTGATCCTTAGCTTTAGATTAAAATTCTTCTTTTCCTTCTTGTTAATGGCCGGCTATGTTTTTATTTTCTAATTTGTGTTTGTGATGGTTAGAAATGAAACGTAAATGGACCAAAATGAGAGGTTATAACCATGTAAATTAGTCTGGCTAATTTACTAATATGCCCATGTGTAATTTAATTTCTTATAAATCAATTTAATGCCCATTAAATCTTTACTATTAAGCACGGTCCATTATAAAATTGATTCAAATCTCAATCCCCTTATTATCATTATTCTATTTAATTTATCTAATTAAACCTTCTAAATAATGTTATCAAAAACTAGGGATGTTAGGGGCTCTTCCCCTTAGAGAATTTCATCCTCGAAATTCAATAAGGACTAAATACTAAACATATCAATCATATGTAACAACACCTAACAACTATACTAGTCAAACTGACTAGCAACTATCTGTATAAATCCAATATTGACATACCCTCAAAGCAGATCATGATAAGTATCTCCAATCCTGTCTTCTAACTCCCAAATACAGTCCTTCTCGTTGTCGCCCCACCGAACTTTCTCCAACCTGACTGTCTTGTTTGTTCTCATCTCTAGCTACAACCTGAACTGGTTGTCTAACAAAAGTCAAATTAGACTCTACCACTAAGTCATCCAACCCTTTCAAAGGAATAGTAGTTTCTAAATCATGCACATACTTGCGAAGTGAGACACATAAAATACATTATGGACACCTGCCAAACTGCTCGGCAACTCTATTCTGTATGAGAGCTTTCCAATCCTATCTATAACCTAGAATAGACTAACATATCTTGGGCTAACTTTCCTGACTTTCCAAATTGTACCACACCTTTCATAGGTGACACTTTAATAAAAACCTTGTCTCTCACTGAGAATTCTAGGCCATTACGCTTCTTATCTGCTAACTCTTCTGTCTTGAATGAGCTTCCTTCATCCTTCTTCAGATTAACTCAATCTTTTCTGACGCCTCTCTAACCAAATATGGATCTAGGACTAATCTGTCTTCAATCTCCAACCCACATGCTAGTGGTTTGCATGATCTTTCATACAAAGCTTCAAACTGTGCAATTCCTATACTAGTCCGATAACTATTATCATTGGAAAATTCAACCAAATATAGGTGATTCTCCGAAGATTCACAAAAGTCTAATACTCAAGCTCTCAGTAAATACTCGAGATTGTTGACTCTTTGTGATGACCCAGAATTTTGGGCAATATAAATTTAATAATCCGTTTTAAAATTGAATTGATTGGATAATTTTATTTTATAATTATAATTTAAATTGGCAAAAATTATTCTTTTATAAGCAAATAATTATTTAATAGGTAAATTTTATCTTTTGAAATTAATAAAATATTTTCTGTTTATAATGTATATATATAATTGTGTATATTGTAAAAAGAAAAGCTTGGTTTAAATTAAATAAATAAAATCAGGTTTTTAAATTCTAATATATTTTGGTAATTTGGAGATTATAATTTAATTTAAAATAAAACTTTTCATAGATTATTTAAAAGTTAATTTTATAGTTTTAAAATATTTAAGGAAAATGTTAATTGTTTAAACTATATTTTAGCTTAAGTTTAATTTAAATAAAATTAACAAAAAGATTTGTTTTATTTTCTTTTTTTAAATATTGCTTGATAAATATGATTTGAAATTATATATATATAAGTTTAAAATACAATTTACATATGATACATTAATTTATTTAAGTAATATAAATAATTTATAAATAATGAGATAATCTCTTTTATATATTATTTAAAATTTACAAACTTGTGACTTTTAAACAATATTAATAATGTATTATTTTTTTATATAAATATAAATAGATTTCAATAAAAAATAGAATTGTTGTTTCAAATTAAATGTGTTATTGACTTTAATTTGGATTTATAATGGAAATCCAAAAAGGTAGTTATTCTAAAATATTTAGATTTAGAATATATGTATAAGATTTTATTTTGTATATAATTTGTTTTATATTTATTTTCTTTAAAGAAATTTGTACATATATACATTTAGATAGGAATTTATTAATTAAGTATAGAAGCTTTTATTAACATTTTAAAATAAATAAAATTACTTAAATAACAAGTGTTAACACATTAAGACATTAGTGACATGTGTTAAGTAATAAATAAAACTATATGTCAAATGTTAAGGGTTTTTACAAGTGTCTTTTATTATTTTCATTTTCTTTTATTTTTATTTAATCACAAATTTAACTTATAAATACACATGCTTCCTTCCCTTAATTCTTTTTCTATCTTTCTCTTTTCAAAAACTAAGGGAAATTCAATCCTAATTTTTAAACAAAATCTGATAATCAATTTCTCAAACTAGAAATATTCAAATCCTATACACTGTAACACTAACTCAAAACAAAATCTGCAACTCATCCTTCCACAAACCAAAAATCTGTAATTCATTTTCAACTTCATAAGCAAACCAGAAATCAAAAATCAAAAAGTCATCCTCCTCAAAACAGAAATTAATTCAAAAGCCTGCAGACCATTTTCAAGTTTCAAATCATCTACCTGTAGTCAAATTTGCAAATCAAAGCCTGCAGGCATTTCTTAAAACCTAGGATAAATCTAAGCCTGCATTCATCTTCAACCTGAGATATAAATTAAAGCAGTTCATTTTTGTTTCAACTAGGTCTGAAACCATCTCTGCAACAAATTTCAACAAGCATTCTTCAGCAACTCAAGTTTTCAAATTAAGGCATTTTATTTCAGCATTCTAGTTTTCATAATTTTAAAACTGTTGCAAAGGTGCTCTATTCATCTTCTTTAATCAGGTGAGTAACACTTCTTTTTAAAACAAACTTAAGTATGAATATGGTTGCATGTTAATCTCCATGATAAGTATTTATTGTGTGTATATATAAGTGCAAATTTGTTGTGAATATATATGGATATATAGGTGTGCATGCTGATATGTCTGTGTAATCTCTTCTTTGGTTTCTCTAGGATCAAGATTTCATTTAAATTCATTATCATTTGATCTAGTCTTTGTTAGGATTTAAGTTACAAACAAAAGTTGTTTGTTTCATCATAGATTAAGTTTTAAAAAATTAATTAAGTTAAGATAAATTTGAAATCTCACTGGAAACTAAAAACAACAGTACATGCTTAAGATAAGTGAAAATTCAAACACTTTAATTTATTTATTCAGGCATCTAATCTGAAGCATTAACCAAAAACTTGATTTTTAATACTGAAATCACAATTTTTGAAGAGGGATGAGGGAGCAGTTTGAGGTTGACCAGATAATGTGTTTTGGGGGGGGGGGGGGGGTTTATGGTGAACCACTTTCTCGGGAAGGTCGGGGTTTTCTCTGGTGGTGCAAGGATGATCGAAGATGGTAGGGAAAATATCAGTTGGGAGTGCAAGTGATTGTGGTGGTGGCGGATGATCGAGAATGTTTGTAACCATAAATTTTGGTGATGGTCAGGAAATTGTTCATCCACGGTGCCTCTGGATGATCGAGTTATATAGAACTTAGGGAAATAGAAGAGGGAAAGTTGGCGAAGGTAGGGCTGGAGGTGCAGAAACTTCGACGATCGACATTTTGAGTACGAGGCATTCTAGGTTTTGGTCGGCTGTTGCCAGTTTTGAGCAGAATTCCCCGATTTCGGTTTTGAGTTTGTTTTGAATTTCTGATGGTCGGGGACTTATGTTTGGGTGATCGTCGTCATGTGTGAGCCATCGTGGTTGGTCGGAAGTAGCTTGTAGCGACCCGTAGATTTCGTTGATTTAATTTGGTTGAATTAAGGAGTTTTTGTAATTAAATTTAGTAGAAATAAAAACTTTAGAAACTAATATTGAAAAGAACGCTAAAATAAAATATATAAATGGTGACTTAAAACCTATTTACTAGCAATTTGAGTAAATTTCAATAAATGAAATGGGGCAAGTAATATACTTGGATATAAAATTCATTTAAAGGGAATTAATTAATATGTTAATGTAGATTAAGAAAATATTGGAATAAATGATAATTCCATTCATACTTGTAAGCAGTTATTATAAGTTGCATGTCGAAATGGTTGATTGAATTGGAATTTTGAACTAGATTTAAATGAAAAAAATATAAAGGTTTACAATAACGGAAATTTAGGTAATAAGGTTAGAACAAGTTGATAAATAATAAACCAAAATAAGGGAATAGTATTAATGTAAATAAAGTTGAAACAAATTGGATATAGAGAAATAAATGTAAGCATTTAGTAAATTAATTAATGTGGATGGAATAAATGATAATTGAATAAAAGTCAACGTTCTCTAGGTGATCATATTATTTGCTGGAAGGTAATAATTGATTGAATGTGATTACGAAATTTAAACTGTATATACAGAATTTTAAAAGGTGATTGTTAAGTAATAAGCCTAAAGGTTAGTAAAGGAATTAGGTAACAACATATATGTTGTTTAGTTCATTTGGTATGTTAAATAAGAATTTAGGAATCAGATTTCAATTAAGAGAAATTAAGTTGTACGTTAATTTGAAATAAAATCTAATAAATATTACATTAATATGGAGTGTGGTACAAATGGTTAGGGATTGTCAAATTTGGTAAAAAGGGATTGGACTTAGAAAATTTTGTTAATTGAGTTTAAAACCATAATTAATACACGTAATTGACAAGATTTACATTTTTAAACATAACCGTTGATACAAATCTAAGATATATATAGAAGTATCAGTGTAATGAAATGTAAACAAATCTTAAATATGCTTATAGGATAACGATTGCTTGAATAAAAAGAATGGGAATCGACATTTAATTATTTATTTGAATTTAAATCACGATAATATGATTTATTGCAATTAAATGGATTTAATTTAAAAAAAAATTATTACGCAAAAATTAATTTAGATGAAATTGAAGTTATTTATGTAATGAGTATGAATCTAATGTTAATTTTACTTATAAAATTGACAATTGATATTGAATGAAAAGAATAAAATTTAAGTTGTGTCAATATATTGGAAATTTGTGTATAATAATAAGTTTAATTGAAACTAAATGAAATCATCTAAATATTATGTTAATAGAAATTTTAAATGGAATATAAGAATATTTGTATAATAGACTTTGAATCAAATGTTGATTTCATCAGGTGTAATAAAGAAAGTACGTTCACTACAAGAATGGAAATAAATATTTACAAATTTTTGATATTCGAAAAAAATGAAATTTAATATTTAGATATTACATAAATATAAAATTAGACGAAATTTGGAGATATTTACGTAATAGAGTATGAATCCAATGGTAGTCTCATCTATTGGATACTAATAGATAGAATAATTGAATGAAAGTCAATTAAAGGGAATTATTGCAAATTTAATTTTTAATTTGTGAATATAATGAAATTGAAATTTAACGCTGAAATAATAAATTAGTTAACTCTAAATTTACATCTAGATTTGGTTTAACTAATGTGAATGATTAAGGAAATAAAAGTGTTAAAGATTGTCAATTTCAGAATTTAAATAGGAAATTTGATTTAATTAATTTATTTTAATTTATTTAATTAATATAAAAATAACCATTTTGGCCACTAACTCGGATTTCGACGAAACCAGTTTCATCAGATCCGTAACGGTGAATTATAATAGTGTTTCACGTTTCTAATGATCGGACTTGTCATTTGATCGTACGGACTCGAAACGCCTTGAAATATGCGATTGAAATCAATTGAAATCGATTTGAAAATATTGTTTTTAGCATAACTTCTTCGTACGATGGAATTTGGACGTGAAACATTTTCCATCGTGTTCAGAATATTTTAAAATATCTATTTTGATATATGGTTTGACCAAATTTTGTTGCGGAGTCAGAACGGGCTTTTTGGGCCACGTTAGCGGTAGCACGTATATCTATCAACTCGATCCATCTACTTTTCAACTTTATCTATAAATACCTTACTAAACCCTAGCCTCCACCGATTCTCATTTGTCTACGCGTAAATTTCATCAACTCTTCCTCTTCCTCAATGGATGCAAACCCTGGATCCAAACACAGTTGCAAATTCAGAAATCAAAGTAAAAATTCAAAGTCCTCAGAAAAATTAAAAAAATATATATGCTCAAGCTCTCGACTAGAGAAAATCACTGGTAGTGTTCGTTTTCCGTTTTGGATTGTCGTTTAACCTGTAAAAATCGAAGAAGTCTCGGCCGTTCATCAAGTCGAAATCAAACTCGACGGATTGACGAACCGTTTTTGGGTATTGTAGAGGGAACCGAGGTGAGTCGATCTGTGCAGTTTGTTCGTGGAATTAACGGCTGGATCCCAAGTAAAATTTCGTTAGGTTTTTCATATTGGGGCGGCGGCTGCAAGGGTTTTTGATGGTATCGGTGCTCGCGACGAAGTTGCGTGGGGCAGAAGAAGAGAGGGTCGGTCGGCAGTACTGGGGGAGGCCGAGTTGGCCGACGTCGGCGTGAAAAGCGAGGCGGAACGTGTCGTTTGCATGCGTGGGTTTCTGAGTGGTGCGAACAGCTGGATTGCGTGTGCGTGCTACCTGGAGAAGAAAATGAGCATGGTGACGTGTCCAATAATGTGTTCTTTTTCTTTGAATTTTTTTATTGAAATTCTAATGTAATTTTCGCTACAACTTTATCATACGAACTCGGTTCTACGCGCGGTTTCTTTTGTTAGGATCGTATTGAAATTCCGGACTTGATGATGCTTATTTGGACGAATTCTGAGACGGTCAAATTTTTGGGTTTAAATTGAATTTAAATTCAATTTAAATTCAAAAGGTGAGTATTTTAACCCACTCACAACTTCTAAGATATCTTATGTTTGTTAAATTGATTTATGATGTGTTTAGAAATTTATTTATAGCTGTTTGGCATATGTTTCATCATTATCTCAGTTAAACTTGCATTCATATAATTTACTTGTTATCTAATTCATTTTTGCATATAAACTGCCAGTTAAAGTTTTAGTTAAATTTATTATTGCATATAAACTGCTAGATAAATTTATTTATTATTGCATATAAAATACAGTTAAACAGTTATTTAATCCATTATTGAAAAATAAACTATCAGTAATTAATTGTTATTTATTGATGCGATTGTTTGAATTGGATGATAAATTGATAAATGTTGATGATTGATATGATGGATGAATGGATGTTGTATTTATGTTGTATAAACTGCACGTTATTGTGCATTTTCATTTCATTTGGGATTGCGGTTTGAAATGATATACACCCGCATTTTTATTTTTAAATTGCGGATTGAAATTATAAATATCCGTATCACTTGACCATAGGATAGAAAATTGTATACAGGCACCGCGGTATATATATATATATATATATATATATATATATATATATACCGCGGTGCCTGTATATATATATATATATATATATATAATTATTTTTGAAATGATTTTCTATGGTTTTGGAAAGAATACGGTTTAATAAATATTAAATTTTGATATATATATATATATATATATATATATAGTAAAAATTCTTAAATTTAGCTATGTATAAATTTGTTTGAATTTTAAAATAAGCTAAATAATGAAGTTGATTTCGTTTATATAATATGGTTAAGAATATATTTGAAATTCTATTGTATATAGAGTTTATAATAACTCAAATAAAAATAAGATTGAAGATAAAGGTGAATATGATTTGAATTAAAGTATTTAAGAATTATCTTCGAATTTTTTTTTTGAAATGTAAATAAATTAAGATTTAAAGGGTATGTTCGTATAACTTGATTTTTGATTTGAGAATTTAAATGAATATCCAATTGATTTAAAGAATATTATCAAGTTAATTTAATTAAAAAGAATATCCTGTTATTGAAGTTTAAGGATTTTACTTAAATAATATTTGTTCTATTAATTATACATTTCAAGTTTTAAATAATAGGAATTGGATTTGATATATTAAATTTTCAAAGAATCCATTTGAAATAGTGGAATATTTAAAGAGTGGAAAATATGAACAATAAAAATTTAAGTTGTGAAATATAGAATATTTAAGCTGTGAAAAATATGGGAATTAAAATGGTTTATTTGGAGGTTCAAATTGATATTGGGATTTTATTTTGAAATTTAAAGAAGCTATTTTATTATATTAAGTAATATAGTATTTAAACCATTGAATATTAAAAGTTATGTTTCAAAGCTATAGTTTCAAGGTATGTAGATTTGAAAAGGCTATGATTTTTGAAAAAGATATATTTGATATCATATCGATTTGGGTCTTTAAATATAAATGATATCGTATTTATGTAGTTTTGAAATGAATATTTTATTCTGGTTTTTAAAGGTATAAATTATTTTGAAATAACCGCGGTGTTACAATAACGTTTGGTTGTTGAAGAGACCGGGATCGGAAGTTGTCATACTCTCTGCCAACCCCGAAAACCAGTTTAAAAACCATGTACGTGGTGGAGATTCCAGAATGAAGTAGGATGGTGGCGGCGTTTCCTGTAAGGTAAATACGTGGACCCAACTCCCATGAGTTGGCATAAGGTGGCTAAAACATGAGAGATCGACGGGCCAAGGGGGTTAGCGCCCTTTATCGGATACTCCTCTTCGATACTATACTCTGACTTTGAATTGATTCGGTGGCCACTTTTACTTTTGATTTTAGGGGGGAGTTTGTCCGAGGTGGGCGGTAGCTGCGGCTACGCGTTACCATCAGCCCGGAAGCGTAATTGGTATATCTACCCTGGCATTGCCTAGTTGTGCCGTATCACCTACCCTATCGCGTCTTGTACGAGTTTGGATTTCTCCCGTAGCCCGTGTGGTATCCTGTGGTGGCTTCCCGATCAGGAGGGACTATGATATTGGATGGACTACTTGGACTATTACGTGTTAAGGTGGAAAATGTAAAGCCTTAACGCTATTTAAAAGTACGTTTATTTTACTATAGACACTATTATAATAGCGAAATATACTATATAGTAAATAGTTTAACGGATCCTTAAGAGATGTAAATCCCGAACATCTCTTGAGTTACTGCACTCATATTTAAATCTGTTAACCTAACTTACAAAAGATCCTTTAGTTTTGACTCGAGTGTTTTTGTCTTTTCAAATTCGCTCGGGTCAGTCTGAGCGTTTCAGGATCGAAGACTTTAGCTCTGGAGGACGAAGATGGAGATTTCTATTATTATTATTTATTATATTCCACTACACTCATATTGTTCCGCTGCATTGTTATTGGTATGTGTAACTCTGATATGGCTTATATAAATAAAATCAAATGTTTTTGTAAACAGATTTATAAACTATATATTTGATTGTTATATTTATCCTTTCGCTGTGAGATTCGGTTTTCTTTTTATTTCTTTCTTGTTTTTCTTATTTACCCCATAACAATCCGCCCTTCCGTATGGTTTGAATTGGCACGTGTGTCAATTTAAAGCGTGGAAAAGGCGGGACGTTACATCTGGTATTAGAGCTTTGGTTTAGCGATAAACCTTGGCTTTGTGGGGTTTGACTCTTGGTTAATAGGGTAGTGATACCTTATGGGAGTCGCTGATTGTATATATATGAGAGAGCATATTTGTTAGTGCTATAAAAAGGTTTAAATATTGTGTTAATTTGTTCCGTTTTGTATTTATAAATTCTGGTTGATGCATGGGACGCTATGACATCAATAGGGGTTTCTAAACACTTAATAGGACATACCGACATAATATTTGGTTTTATTATAGGTGAATGAAATAATTTTGCCTATTATATTTTCTGTATATATAAAATAAAGTTTAATATATGATATATATTTGGTTGTAATATATTGATTGTTAGGTAAAAATTTATAATTAATAGTTGAAATAAATTTAAAAATAAATAAATAAAATTGGAAGTTTAGAACTTAAGTTTCGGGGTTTTGGAAATTCTTTCAAATGATTTCGGAATATTATAATAATATTAAAAGAAGTATTTTCTAATATAAGTATTTCAATATAATTTGAAAGTATGGTTTTAAATAAATTCTGGAAAGAAATAAGTTGTACCCCCACTCTGTCGCTGGAAAATAATTTCGGTGATGAGTGCACGCATCATCAACTTTCGTTTTCGAGTTTCGAAGTGGGAAGGCCACTGTAGTAGTTTTACTACAGATTTATTTCTGATAAACAGAAGTAAATTTTCAATTTGTTTTAAATATACTTGGATATAAATGAGTTGTAAGTATATTTATCTATTATTTTAAAATTATTTGAAATCAAACCCAGTATTTAATTCTTAAGTTTCCATTTATTAACAGTTTAATTAATGTAGTGAAACAGAATTTAACTAATAATTGAAACCCTAACTCAAAGATGAGATTTAATGCTAGGTTATTAATGGTATTAAAGGTCATTTGAACTGTAACCTATGAAACAAAGAATAATTATTGAACATTGAATAAATTTTAAAAGAAATAAGATAAACTTGTATGATTTTCAAATTACATTCTTAAAAGCATAAATATAACTTACAAAAATTAAAAATTCTAATGTTATAAGAAAATGTAATGGGAAATTTACAAGTATTCAATGAAATTCTTTTATAAATAAGAATTTAATGTGTAATTGTTGTGAACTTAAGTCATAATTGAAATGTTACTATAAGGTAATAGGAAGTAAATATGGTAAGTATAAGATTTTAAACTTAAGTAAATGAATTAATATGCAAAGAAATTGAATTAAATATGAATACAATAAATAAATGAAAATGAATATTTGTAAATAATAGATGAAATTTGCAAGAAATAATGTAATAAAAAGATAAATCATTGCAAAAAAAATCAAACAACAAAGGTATGAAATGAAATGTATAATAAGTAAAGTTGATTGTTGTTTGGATTTGTTGTTTTTTTGGTACGGTTGTCTGGGGAAGGTAAATCTATTTAGTTTTATCTAAGACTGTTGAGTAAATGATGCGCTAGTAGTTTATTCTTCATTCCGTACAACTTAAAGTTTTGAATCCGAACAACTATTTGTTTGTTTGATTGAATGGTTGTTTTGTATTTGTTGTGTATGCTGTTTGTTGAAATTGATGGTTGTTGTATTGATTTGTTGTTAGTGATCGAAACCACTTAAATATTTCATTTTATATGATTGTTAACCCTTTTAGGTTATATAAGTGAAATGCAGGTTTTGGAAGCAATTGCTACTGCTTTTGGTTCCATAAAATATACGTTAATTGCCCGACTAATAGGTACGTTTTCAGATTACGGGTTATGGCGTTATTATATTGTTTTCCCGAGTTGGGATATATACTATATTGTAAAATATTTGTTGTATATTGTTATATTTATATTTTATTTTTCTCCTGAGCCTCCCCGTACAAAGGAGACTCTGTCAAAAAAATTCGTAAATTTTGGACTTAGGAATTTTTGAAATGTTTTCCAAACTTTATTTATTTAAGTATAAAAGATTTAATGATTATAAAATGGTTATATTTTATTTAAAGTAATAAATTTTGTAAATTATTGTTTATAAAGTTAATATTTTGAATAAGATGTATTGTTTATTTAATTATTCCTTCGCCCTTCTTTTTCCTTTTCGGGGACGAAAAGTTTTAAGGGGGGAGAGTGTAACGACCCGTAGATTTCGTTGATTTAATTTGGTTGAATTAAGGAGTTTTTGTAATTAAATTTAGTAGAAATAAAAACTTTAGAAACTAATATTGAAAAGAACGCTAAAATAAAATATATAAATTGTGACTTAAAACCTATTTACTAGCAATTTGAGTAAATTTCAATAAATGAAATGGGGCAAGTAATATACCTGGATATAAAATTCATTTAAAGGGAATTAATTAATGTGTTAATGTAGATTAACAAAATATTGGAATAAATGATAATTCGATTCATACTTGTAAGCAGTTATTATAAGTTGCATGATTAAATGGTTGATTGAATTAGAATTTAGAATTAGATTTAAATGAAAAAAATATAAAGGTTTACAATAACGGAAATTTAGGTAATAAGGTTAGAACAAGTTGATAAATAATAAACCAAAATAAGGGAATAGTATTAATGTAAATAAAGTTGAAACAAATTGGATATAGAGAAATAAATTTAAGCATTTAATAAATTAATTAATATGGATTTCAATAAATGATAATTGAATAAAAGTCAACGTTCTCTAAGTAATCATATTATTTGTTGGAGGTAATAATTTATTGAATGTGTTTACGAAATTTAAAATTTGTGTATATATGGAATTTTAAAAGGTGATTGTTAAGTAATAAATCTAAAGGTTAGTAAAGGAATTAGGTAACAACCTATATGTTTTTTAGTTCATTTGGTTTGTTAAATAAGAATTTGGGAATGAAATTTCAATTAAGGAAAATTAAGTTGTACGTTAATTTGAAATAAAATCTAATAAATATTACATTAATATGGAGTGTGGTACAAATGGTTAGGGATTGTCAAATTTGGTAAAAAGGGATTGGACTTAGGAAATTTTGTTGATTGACTTCAAAACCTTTATTAATACGCGTAATTGACAAGATTCACATTTTTAAATATTACCATTGATACAAATCTAAGATGTATATAGAAGTATCAGTGTAATGAAATGTAAACAAATGTTAAATATGCTTATAGGATAACGATTGCTTGAATAAAAAGAATGGGAATCAATATTTAATTATTTATTTGAATTTAAATCACGATAATATGATTTATTGAAATTAAATGGATTTAATTTATTTTTTTAATTTATTTTGTAAATATTTATTTAGATGAAATTGAAGTTATTTATGTAATGAGTATGAATCTAATGTTAATTTTACTTATAAAATTGATAATTGATATTGAATGAAAAGAATAAAATTTAAGTTGTGTCTATATGTTGGAAATTTGTGTATAATAATAGGTTTAATTGAAATTAAATGAAATCAAACATCTAAATATTATGTTAATAGAAATTTTAAATGGAATCTAAGAATATTTGTATAGTAGACTTTGAATCAAATGTTGATTTCATCTGGTGTAATAAAGAAAGTACGTTGACTATAAGAATGGAAATAAAGATTTACAAATTTTTGAGATTCGAAAAAAATGAAATTTAATATTTATATATTATGTAAATATAAAATTACATGAAATTTGGAGATATTTACGTAATAGAGTATGAATCCAATGGTAGTCTCATCTATTGGATACTAATAGATTGAATAATTGAATGAAAGTCAATTAAATGGAATTATTGCAAATTTAATTTTTAATTTGTGAATATAATGAAATTGAAATTTAACGCTGAAATGAATAAATTAGTTAACTCTAAATGTACATCTAGATTTGGTTTAATTAATGTGAATGATTAAGGAAATAAAAGTGTTAAAGATTGTCAATTTCAGAATTTAAATAGGAAATTTGATTTAATTAATTTATTTTAATTTATTTAATTAATATAAAAATAGCCAATTTGACCACTAACACGGATTTCGACGAAACCAGTTTCATCGGATTCGTAACAGTGAATTATAATAATGTTTCAGGTTTCGTAACGATCGGACTTGTCATTTGATCGTACGGACTCGAAACGCTTTGAAATTTATGAGATTGAAATCAACTGAAATCGATTTGGAAATATTGTTTTTAGCATAACTTCTTCATACGATGGAATTTGGACGTGAAACTTTTTCCATCACGTTCATAATATTTTAAAATATATATTTTGACATATGGGTTGACCCAATTTCGTTCTAGAGTCAGAACGGGCTTTTTGGGCCACGTTACCGGTAGCACGTATATCTATCAACCCGATCCATCTATTTTTCAACTTTATCTATAAATACCTTACTAAACCTAGCCTCCTCCTATTGTCATTTGTCTACGCGTAAATTTCATCAACTATTCCTCTTCCTCAATGGATGTAAACCCTGATCCAAACACAGTTGCAAATTCAGAAACCAAAGTCAAAAATTCAAGGTCCTCAGAAAATTTTAAAAAAATAATATGTTGAAGCTCTCTACTAGAGAAAATCACTGTTGGTGTCCGTTTTTCGTTTTGGAATGTCATTTGACCAGTAAAAATCGAAGAAGTCTCGGTCGTTCATCACGTCGAAATCAAACTCGACGGATTGACGAACCGTTTTTTTGGGTATTGTAGAGGGAACCGAGGGGAGTCGATCTGTGCAGTTTGTTCGTGGAATTAACGGCTGGATCTCGAGTAAAATTTCGTTAGGTTTTTCATATTGGGGCGGCGGCTGCAAGGGTCGGTCGGCAGTACTACGGGAGGCCGAGTTGGCCTATGTCGACGTGAAAGGCGAGGCGTCGCGTGTCGTTTCCGTGCATGGGTTTCTGAGTGGTGCGAACAGCTGGGTTGCGCGTGCGTGCTAACTGGAGAAGAAAATGAGCATGGTGATGTGTCCAGTAATGTGTTCTTTTTCTTTGAATTTTTTTATTGAAATTCTAATGCAATTTTCGCTATAACTTTCTCATACAACCTCCGTTCTGCGCGTGGTTTATTTTGTTAGGATCATATTGAAATTCCGGACTTGATGACGCTGTTTGGACGAATTCTGAGACGGTCAAATTTTTGGGTTTAAATTGAATTTAAATTCAATTTAAATTCAAAAGGTGAGTGTTTTAACCCACTTACAACTTCTAAGATATCTTACGTTTGTTAAATTGATTTATGATGTGTTTAGAAATTTATTTATAGCTGTTTGGCATATGTTTCATCATTATCTTAGTTAAATTTGCATTCATATAATTTACTTGTTATTTAATTCATTTTTGCATATAAACTACCAGTTAAAGTTTTAGTTAAATTTATTATTGCATATAAACTTCTAGATAAATTTATTTATTATTGCATATAAAATACAGTTAAACTGTTACTTAATCCATTATTGAAAAATAAACTGTCAGTAATTAATTGTTATTTATTGATGTGATTGTTTGAATTGGATGATAAATTGATAATTGTTGATGATTGATATGATGGATGAATGGATGCTGTATTTATATTATATAAACTGCACGTTATTATGCATTTTCATTTCATTCGGGATTGCGGTTTGAAATGATATACAACCGCATTTTTATTTTTAAATTGCGGATTGAAATGATAAATATCCGTATCACTTGACCATAGGATAGAAAATTATATACAGGCACCGCGGTATATATATAATTATTTTTGAAATGATTTTCTATGGTTTTGGAAAGAATACGGTTTAATAAATATTAAATTTTGATATATATATATATATGTATATATATATAGTAAAAATTCTTGAATTTAGCTATGTATAAATTTGTTTGAATTTTAAAATAAGCTAAATAATGAAGTTGATTTCGTTTATATAATATGGTTAAGAATGTATTTGAAATTCTATTGTATATAGAGTTTATAATAACTCAAATAAAAATAAGATTGAAGATAGAGGTGAATATAAATTGAATTAAAGTATTTAAGAATTATCTTCGAAAAATTTGTTTTGAAATGTAAATAAATTAAGATTTAAAGGGTATGATTGTATAACTTGATTTTTGATTTGAGAATTTAAATGAATATCCAATTGATTTAAAGAATACTATCAAGTCAATTTAATTAAAAAGAATATCCTGTTATTGAAGTTTAAGGATTTTACCTAAATAATATTTGTTCTATTAAGTATACATTTCAAGTTTTGAATAATAGGAATTGGATTTGATATATTAAATTTTCAAAGAATCCATTTGAAATGCTGGAATATTTAAAGAGTGGAAAATATAAACTATAAAAATTTAAGTTTTGAAATATAGAATATTTAAGCTGTGAAAAATATGGGAATTAAAATGGTTTATTTGGAGGTTCAAATTGATATTGGGATTTTATTTTGAAATGTAAAGAAGCTATTTTATTATATTAAGCAATATAGTATTTAAACCATTAAATATTAAAAGTTACGTTTCAAAGCTATAGTTTCAAGGTATATAGATTTGAAAAGGCTATGATTTTTGAAAAAGATATATTTGATATCATATGGATTTGGGTCTTTAAATATAAATGATATCGTATTTATGTAGTTTTGAAATGAATATTTTATTCTGGTTTTTAAAGGTATAAATTATTTTGAAATAACCGCAGTGTTATAATAACGTTTGGTTGTTGAAGAGACCGGGTTCGGAAGTTGTCATACTCTCTACCAACCCCGAAAACCACTTTAACAACCGTGTACGCGGTGGAGATTCCAGAATGAAGTAGGATGGTGGCGGCGTTTCCTGTAAGGTAAATACGTGGACCCAACTCCCGTGAGTTGGCATAAGGTGGCTAAAACAGGTGCGATCGATGGGCCAAGGGGGTTAGCGCCCTTTATCGGATACTCCTCTTCGATACTATACTCTGACTTTGGATTGATTCGCTGGCCACTTTTACTTTTGATTTTAGGGGGGAGTTTGTCCGAGGTGGGCGGTAGCTGCGGCTACGCGCTACCATCAGCCCGGAAGCGTAATTGGTATATCTACCTTGGTATTGCCTAGTTGTGCCGTGTCACCTACCCTATCGCGCCTTGTACGAGTTTGGATTTCTCCCGTAGCCCGTGTGGTATCCTCTGGTGGCTTCCCGATCAGGAGGGACTATGATATTGGATGGACTACTTGGACTATTACGTGTTAAGGTGGAAAATGTAAAGCCTTAACGCTATTTAAAAGTATGTTTATTTTACTATAGACACTATTATAATAGCGAAATATACTATATAGTAAATAGTTTAACGGATTCTTAAGAGATGTAAATTCCGAGCATCTGTTGAGTTACTGCACTCATATTTATTTCTGTTGATTTAACTTACAAAAGATCCTTTAGTTCTGACTCGAGTGTTTTTGTCTTTTCAAATTCGCTCGGGTCAGTCCGAGCGTTTCAGGATCGAAGACTTTAGCTCTACAGGGCGAAGACGGAGATTTCTATTATTATTATTTATTATATTCCACTACACTCATATTGTTCCGCTGCATTGTTATTGGTGTGTGTAACTCTGCTATGGCTTATATAAATAAAATCAAATGTTTTTGTAAACAGATTTATAAACTGTATATTTGATTATTATATTTTATCGTTCCGCTGTGAGATTCGGTTTTCTTTTTATTTCTTTCTTGTTTTTCTTATTTGCCCCATAACAATCTGCCCTTCCGTATGGTTTGAATTGGCACGTGTGTCGATTTAAAGCGTGTGAAAAGGCGGGACGTTACATAGCTACATTGCCAGTGCATGTGCACGGCAAGGGGTGTCGTGTCAGTTTTTTTGTTTGAAGTTCTGACTCGAAGTGGGTTACGGGAAAGTGTGGTTTTTACTCGAGTAATGACTCGTGTAGAAGAAAGTGAAATGGTTTCCAGATTTTAAAACTTTAAAATTTAAACCAAAATTTTAAAAAGGGAAGAATATGGAGTTTCTCGTGTTAGTACTCGAGAGGGCTTCGTGTCGAACACGAGGTAGCATGTGAAAATAGTTTTTAAAAGTTTTAAAAATAAAAACAAGATTTTGAATTTAAATAATTTGATTTTAAAAAAATCTTATATAAATTTCTTTCATAAGATAAGTGTTCTTTAACATTGATTTAAAAGGGTTTTTAAATTGTTTTAAATTTTGTTAAAGATTATAATCATTTTTAAATCTTAAATTTGAAAATGAAATTTAAAAGTAAATTTAAAGATAAGGTTTCAAAGGCATGTGTAAATGGTAGTTAAGTCAGTAATAAAGATAGTATTTTATCTTAAAGTTTAATTAAGATTTAAAGATTTAGGATTATTTAAATTTATAAGTTAAGTAAAGAGTAGTTAATTAATTAAATAAATTTATGATTCTGGATTAGAAATAAGTAATTATGGGTTGTAAGTTAATCAATTTAAGGGTTAATTAACTTATAATTAAGGATTATTAATTAGGTAAGTTAAGATATTTAATTAAGGGTTAGAAATTTATTCATCGAGTAATTACAAGATTAATTAAGTTATAGATAAGCACTTAATTAATTAAGTAATTAGAGAAGAATTAATTGGTTATTAAAAACTAAATAATTTGTAATTAATATTTGTTAATATAAGTTTAATTACTTAGAGAAGTAATTAAAGAATTGTTAATAGTTAATGAAGATCATTAACTAGGGATTATTAATTAATTAATTAATGTGATTAATTTTAATAATTAATCAATTAAAAATAATTATTGTGGAATTATTTAAGTATAATTACTTAATGAAAGAAATTAAAGGAATTAATTACTAGATGTAATTAATTAAGTTAATGTGATTAGTTTAAGATAATTGATTAGTTTAATGATTTTAAAATAATCACTTGATGATTTGTTAAGTATAATTACTTAATGAGATTTATAAAGTGTAATTACTTAATGAAGTAATTAGTGATGGTAATTACATGATGTAATTAATTAAAGAAATGAAGTAGTTTTGGGGTTTAATTACTTTGTGTAATTAATAAGAAGGATAATTACACAGTGGAAGTAATTAATAATAAATTACTTAGTGTAATTAATTTAAGAATTAATTAAATAAGTTATTTAAAGTTAATTAAGTAATGTAATTAATTAAGGGTAATTAATTATTGAATGTGATCAATCAAGGCTGATTCATGAATGTAATTAAAGATTAATTATTAAACGCGATTAATTAGAATAAAATTAATTAAAGAAGTAATTAAGGATAATTAATTAATGTAATTAATGATGTAAATAAGGGTTGATTAATTAAGATTAATTAATCAATAATAAGTTATTATAAAGTGATTAATTAATTGTAATTAATTAAGGATTAATGTAATTAATTATAGTTAATTAATTATTGAAAGTAACTAAAGGTTAATCACTGTAAATGGTTAAGGATAATTAATTTGTGTAATTAATTAAAGGCCAATTACTTAATGTAATTAGAAGATAATTAATCAAGGATGACTAACTAAGATGGATAATTAGAAGATGATTAATTAATTGATTTGTAATTAATTAATGGATAAGAAAGCAAGATTTATGTGATTAAAGTAATTATTTAATTTACTTTAAATTAATTAGAGATGAAAGTAATTAATTTAATTCATTTTAAATTAATTATAGATGGTGTGATTAATAGATCTTTGCTTATGGATGACTGAATGATATTGATTGCCTTGATTATTTGATATCTCTGATGAGATATGTGATGATATGTGATATTGGTTGCTTTGGTTGAATTGTGATGATATGAATTGTCTACTTGTGATAATGTGAATTATCTATCTGTGTGAATATAGACAATGAATCAAATTGTTTTAACTTTAAAAACAACTTGGCTTTAAAAGATCGCGTTTGAGATTTCGATGAGACCGGGGTTAGTTTTCCAAATTTGGATATCCGAAAACCACATCGATCCAAATTAATGATAGGTTGTGAATCTCAAGTGAAGATGAAGATTCAGAGTGCAAGGGTTATTGTCGTTAACTCTGAGTGTGATTCCAAAATGATTTTAACGAGATAATGCCTTCGGTTTCGTTCGAACCCGGAACGAACTTGTATGGATTGAATGCTTTCAGAACATCGTCAGGTGGACGATGAGCATTCTAAGATAGCTGTGTTCTATAAAGGTAATCGTAGCCTCAAGCCTCATCAACCGGGAATGGCTAAAACAGGGGGTGAGCAAGGCTAAGAGAGTCGCGCTCAAGTAGGATGGGATCTTCCCCTGTCTAGAAGTCCCTTTTTATTTGGTCGTGTGGGTAGTTGGTTGCAAACAACTGTGAGGTTGTCTTGTTCGGGACTATCCAGTAAGGGGATGTTCCGGCCTTGTGTTGCAGAGGATTGGGAGTAATTCTCAGTACGGTGATCTAGGCCACGTACTGTGACGGACGGTGCCCCAGTAGCCCTGCCATTGATGGAAACCCATTCTTCTTACGTGCCCTTTACGGTTTTAATTGCATTACCCACTTTGTTGCTAGTATGCTAGAATTTAATCATGTAATAATTTCAGCTATTTCTTATTTATTTGAAAACCTTAGACCCTATTATAATATCACTGGATTTACTATTAAATGTTTTGGTTATCGTAAGGTAAAAACTTTTCTGTGTTTATGTGCGGGAAGTCTTACGAGATACCTTTGTTTTCAAAGGATTTTCAAAGTTAAGAAAAATTAACCCGTTTCTCACACCAGACCCATGTCTGACCTGGGGTTTATTTTCTATTTTTCTCAAAGTCTTGGGTACTCAAACTTTTACGAGTAGCCAAGGGATTCAGGTTAGCTTTGACGAACTCTGGAGGAGAAATGGAGCAGGAGGCTTCAACGTTTGTAGATATATAGTTTTCTACTGTGTTGGTATCTCTTTGTTTGTTTTTAAGCTGTAATAACTAGATAGGTGTTTATAACTGTCTAGTATGTGATGTATAAGTTGTGTAACTCTGATAGATGTTGTATATAATGTAATACTTATGTGATTAATATAATTTATTCGTTCCGCAGTTGAGATTCTGATGTTGTTTTGTTCTTTCTTCTCTATCTTTTCTCTTTTCTGTCCCTTTCTTTCTTAATGATGATGTGACTTTCTGTGGAGAGAAAGGCGGGTGGTCTCACTCTTTCTATCTGCCCATCTGTCTGAGGGTGATACTCAGTACTCATATTAAGCTTTGTACCCATCACTTCCTGTAGACACTTTCAGAATTCGCTAGTGAACAAAGCATCACTATCACTGACTATACTACTAGGAACTCCATGCAGTCTAACTATGTTCTTCAGGAACAACTTGTTGAAACCTCGTTTACGACGTTTCATACTTATTTTGACTACGACAACTATATACGTTGATTTTCTATACTAACTTGTTTTTGCAGGAATATCTACAAGACCGGATTCAAATGAACTTCATGCTGCATATATGTTGTATTGAGTCGTTATTTAGAGTTGAAATGATGTTAAAATCTCTCCTATATATATATATATATATATATATATATATATATCGACACATACACACATTCACAAAAGAAAAATGAATTTTCAGGTTAAATTTAGACATTTGAAATGACCAATTCAGACGTCTGAATCTGTAACTAAATTTAAAATTTCTACAATATTCGGACGTCTAAATTGGAAATTTCAGATGTCTGAATCTGGTCAAGAATGACCTATTTTCTTTCTGGTTTGCACGATAACAATTTCAGAAGTCTGAATTCCAATTTTCAAACGGCTGAACTGATACAACTGCTATATTTTTGAATGGACATTTCTCTTCCATGAAGAGTTACAACCTTTTATTAACAGATATGTCCATACTCTTTCATAATAACTATTCACGAATGATTACACCTCTTTATACTCATAAACATGTTAGAATCATCTGTTTTAATCGCATAATCGATCCAACTCTTTCTATTCTTATACTACTATGATTCTAACACTCTTGTGCATTCAAATTTATACAAAATCATTCATTTACTTCCATATTCTTCACACACACACACAGATATATATATCAAAAGGAGAAGATTATAGGAAGATTGTACTATCAAGAGACAAATTCGTGTTATTGAGAACACACTGTGTCAAATACCTTCTGCATAAGTTGAAGTCCTATTCTGCTGTTCAGGCAGGTGAAGTCCTCTTCGGCTGTTGAGGCATCAAAATCTTGTTTTGTTGTTCAGGTGTTGTAAACCTGTTCCTCTGGGTTAAGTGAGCATTGTTGTTAGTTGAAATTCCAGAAGGAGTCTGGGACTGGACGTAGAATGGGAAGTTCGAACCAGTATAAAATTCCTGGTGTGCTTGTTTTATTTTACTTATTTACTCTACTATAGTAACGTTGTTTATTTCCACACTAGTTTAATATAGTTCCATATTACACGATCCGAACAGTATATTTTCATTTGCTATCAAAGCAAGGCATTTTATAACCATTACATAGTTATTTGATTTCTTGCTAATACGGAAAACAAGGCTAGCAATACCACTAACACTAGTTTTATTGAAAGTCAATCTACCGCACGACCTCCACTATTCAACGACATGAATTACAACTATTGGGCAACATGAATGCGTATTTATATGCAAACCAATAGTTTTGATTCATGGAATGTTACACAAGCAGAATATACTACACCTACTACTGAATATACTACATGGACAACTGCACAAAAACAAGATGCTTCTGCTAATGCTAAAGTTATGAATATGTTGTTTTGTGCATTAGATAAAAATGAATTTAACCGAGTTAGTATATGTAACACTGCATATGAAATATGGAGAACACTTAAAGTGACTCATGAAGGCACTAACAAGGTTAAACAGAGTAAAATATCTATGCTTAAGAATCAATTTCAAAATTTTAGGATGAAGCAAGATGAATCTATAAATGATATGTACTCCAAATTTCAAGATATTCATCATTCTTTGCTAGGACTAGGAGAAATATACTCCGATTTTGATATTGTTTCAAAAATCCTTAACTCTTTAACGGATTAACGGGAAAGAAAAGTCTTAGCCATTGAAGAAGCTAATGATCTTTCTACCATGAAACCAGAAGAGTTGATAGGAAAATTAATGTACTACGAAGTGAATTTGCAGGCTAAAAGAGTACAAGCACAAGACAAAAAGAATATGGCATTTCATGCAGAAAAAGAAGAATCAGACTCGGATGAAGAAGACTTAGCATTCATTGCTAAAAACTTTAAAAAGTTTTTGAAGTACAGAAAAGGAAATCGAAACAACGGAAAAAAGAACTTCAACAATAATGTAAATAAGCCATCTTCATCTATACTAGAATGCTTTGATTGTCACAAGAAGGGGCACATGCAAAAAGATTGTCCAGAACAAAAGAAGACATATCACAATAAGAATCGAAAGGACAGGTTTAAAAGAAAAGCATTTTCAGTAACATGGGATGACTCAGATTCTTCTTTTTCAGAAAGCAACAGTGATAGTGAAAAAGAACAAGCAAATGTTTGTTTCATGGCTACAAAGAATGAGGTATATGATTTTACTTTTGGTGATATGATTGAAATTAATTCAGAACTACTTGATACCTTAAAAAGTATCAAAAGAAAATATAAAGAAGCTCTAGAAAATCAGAGAAAAGAAGAATTCGAGAGAGATATGCTTAATGATGAAAAGAAAATATTAGAAGAAGAACTTGGAAAACTTCAAGATACCTTCTCTAATGATAACTCTCAACTTACTTTATTGAGTCAAGAAATTGAAACTCAAAAAGGAAAGAATGATTCTCTTGTCTCTGAACATCATGAGCTAAAAACTAAGATCAAAATGATAGAATTAGATAATACTTGCCTGAAAACCAAGTTAGATAATATTACTAGAAATGTTTCTAACTTTAATAAAGGTCGAGAAACTCTATCCAATATTTTGAAAATTAAGGGGGATATTGAACCTACTTGGGTTTGGTTTCCTAAGACCTAACTCTTAAGACCCTATCACAAAGTGGGTACCAATGTTATTATTATTTTTTGCAGGACCCACTTAAAAAGAGAGGAAAATGGATACTCGATAGCGGTTGCTCAAAACATATGACTGGAGACAAAAATATGCTATCAAACATTACTTACTCAAATGGAGGATCTGTCACTTTTGGAGACAATTCCAAAGGATATATCATTGGAAAAGGCGATGTCAGCAATGTCGGTACGTCTAATTTACCTCTTATTTCTAATGTTTTATTAATCAAAATTTAAAACACAATCTTTTAAGTATCAGCCAATTATGTGATAATGGATTCAAAATCTCTTTTTCTAATGATAAGTGTAGAATTTTTGATAAAAATAAAAATCTTATATTTAAAGAAAATAGAGACAGAAATATTTATGTTCCGAATAATAAAATCAATCACAATTCAGGTATGTGTTTAATAGCTAATGAAAATGATCCTTGGCTATGGCACAAAAGATTCTGTTATCAACTTCAAAACTATAAAAAAGCTTTCTAAAAATGATTTAGTCAGAGGATTACCGAA
This sequence comes from Allium cepa, assembly GCA_030765085.1. Classification (NCBI taxonomy): domain Eukaryota; kingdom Viridiplantae; phylum Streptophyta; class Magnoliopsida; order Asparagales; family Amaryllidaceae; genus Allium; species Allium cepa. Next base: position 707,698,059 of record CM060941.1, read on the forward strand.
AATGAACTTCAAAGTCAATCATATTTGTGATGCATATCAATTAGGAAAATTAACCAAATTATCTTTAAAAACTAAGAAAGTTATTTCTACTTTACAACCACTTGAATTACTACACATGGATCTATTTGGGCCGACCCAAGTTCAATCTCTAAACCACAATAGATATGTATTTGTAATAGTAGATTAATTTTCTAGATATAATTGGACCTTTATTATGAAAAATAAAAGCAATACGTTTGAGCATTTTAAATTTTTTGTCAAACGAATTCAAAATTTAAAAGGTTTAAAGATAAAGAACATAAGAAGTGATCACGGAGGAGAATTTGAAAATGAAGTTTTTGACCATTTTTGTAAAAAGAAAGGAAATTTTCATAATTTTTCATTCCCTAGAACTCCACAACAAAATGGAGTTATAGAAAGTAAAACAGTACTTTACAAGAATGTGCACGAACCTTGTTAAATGGAAGCACTCTTCCAAAATACTTTTGGGCAGAAGCTGTTGCAACTGCTTGCTATGTTTTGAATCGTGTTTCTATTCGACCTCTAACGAAAAACCCTTCTTATGAATTTTTTACTGGAAGAAAACCAAAGTTTTCTTATTTTAAAGTTTTTGTTCAAAATGTTTTATATTAAATACAAGAGATCGGCTTGGAAAATTCGATGCGAAATCCGACGAAGGGATCTTTCTAGGATATTCAAATCATAACAAAGCTTATCGCATATTTAATAAAAGATCAAATACTGTTGAGAAACATTACACGTGTCTTTCGATGAAAATTTTCAACAAAAACCAAGTATAGAAGATGATGAAGATTTTTCGGATAACTTACAAATACGGAAACTACAAATTTTGAAAATGATGAAAACATTGTTTATAATAATAATGATGAATTAAGATCTCCACCAAAAATATTACGGGATCATCCTGTTCAAAATATTATCGGAGAAATTAATTCAAATGTATGAACTATAGGTCAAATAAAAAATGGGCCACGTAGCATTCCTTTCAAATATCGAACCAAAGAATCCCAAAGAAGCTTCCACAGACGACTGCTGGATAACTGCAATGCAAGAAGAGCTAAACCAGTTTGAACGCAGTGAAGTTTGGGAATTAGTTCCTAGACCAAGTGATCAAACTGTTATTGGAACAAAATGGATCTACAAGAACAAAGCAGATGAATAAGGTAACATCACTAGAAATAAAGCAAGGTTAGTTGCACAAGGATACAACCAAGAATAAGGAATTGACTACGAAGAAAGGTTTGCTTCGGTTGCAAGACTAGAAGCAATAAAGAATCTTAATGGCCTATGCATGTTGTCACAGTTTCAAACTTTATCAAATGGACGTTAAAAGTGCCTTTCTAAATGGTTATATAAAAGAAAAAGTGTATGTTGAACAACCTCCCTTATTTATTCACGATAAATTCCCTAATCATGTTTATAAACTTAAGAAAGCTCTTTACGGTTTAAAACAAGCACCACGTGCTTGGTATGATCGACTAAAGACATATATAATTTCTTCGGGATTTTAAATTGGCAAAGTTGATCAAACTCTTTTTATTAAACATTCGAAAAAGGATATTTTAATAGTTTAAATTTATGTTGATGATATAATTTTTGGTTCTACTAATGACAAGTTGTGTCAGGACTTCTTCGAAATAATGACCAAGGATTTTGAAATGTCTCACATGAGAAAACTAACATATTTTCTTGGTTTACAAATTAAACAATTTCAAAATGGCATCTTCGTTAATCAAGAAAAATATTGTGATAATTTAATCAAACGATTCGGAATGGAAAATACTTCTGCCAAGCCAACTCCAATGAGTACAACAACACATCTTGAAAAAGATGACAGTGGCAAAAGTGTTGACCAGAAATTATACCGAAGTATGATTGGATCATTACGATATTTAACGGCAAGTCTACCAGACATAATGATGAGTGTCTGTTTGTGTGCTAGATTTCAAGCCAATCCAAAGGAATTACATTTAAGAGCAGTGAAACATATATTACATTATCTCACTAACACCAAGGATATTGGTCTGTTCTATCCTAAAGAATGTCCATTCGAGTTAGTTTCATATAGTGATGCTGACTTCGGTGGTTCTTGAACCGATCAAAAAAGCACAAGTGGTACGTGCCATTTTATTGGAAAATCACTCGTATCTTGGTTTAGTAAGAAACAAAACTGGGTTTCTCTTTCTACATGTGAAGCAGAATATATTTCTGCTGCTTTGGCTTGTACTCAAGTAATCTATATGTGACAAACACTTAAAGATTTCGATATAAACTTAACAAATTCAAATATATATTGTGACAACTCTAGTGATATTAACTTGTCTAAAAATTCTATCAATCATTCACGAACAAAACATATTGACATCCGTCGTCATTTTCTTCGTGACAACATTGAAAAAGGAACAATAAATTTGGATTTTGTTTCTTCTGAAAATCAGTTGGCTGATATTTTTACAAAACCTCTTTTAGAAAATGTTTTTATCAAACTCAGACGAGAGCTTGGTATCGTCTCTCTTAAAAATCTATGATATCTTTTATGAGGTATTAATATTTTTTTCTTATCTTTTCACTTCAAAACCCTTCTCTCTTAGGTAACTAATACTAACTTTCATTTTTCACCTCTTATTTTCTTTGCATTAACGTATGTATATTACTGGTTAAAGCATTTCAGCCACAAATTGCTTTAACTAAAAGTTCTATTTTTAAACTTTTTTCTTCCATTTATACACACAAATTCTACTTTTCTTTTTACCAAAAGAACTATTACAATGGAATTCAACATGATTTTTCTTCTTCTCTCTATGGCACCAAACAACAATTCTGATTCTGACAACTCACCTTCTTCATATTCTACATCTTCTATAGAAATTTTGGCTACTCCAACACCTCGTGAACAGGATAGACCTCATCCTTCACACGAACATTCTGGTTATACTCCAGAAAAGAAGAAACCTCGATGGTTTCTTTTCTTCGATTCTCCATCAACTAAAGACAAAATATCGGAGATTCATCTTTACTAGAAAGAACAGTTGGATTTGCAACGAAAGATGTATTACAAACAGAAAGTTAATGCCAAATGACCCAGTTTCATTGAACAAGTGGCATTAAACTTCTACGGCACGTCTCCAAAGAAAGATGTAGTTCAATATTCAACTTCGAATCCATGGGAGCCGAGTCCACAGCGTCCTTCGGTTTCTCCAAACTCTTGGGAACGTCAACCATATTGGTCTCCATTGCGACCATATATGGAGATAACCAAGATCGAACCGGAAGAGTGCAAGACTCCAAGTGATTCAGACAAATGATTTCATTTATCTATATCTGTTTTTGAATGATCACATTTGTATACTGTAATTCATTCAAATATTAATATAATCCTTTTCTTTTGTCAATATTTTTTAAAAAAGTATCTGAAATACATTTTCATATATATATTTCAGACGTCTGAAGTAGTTATTTCAGTCGTCTGAATATTGTTGAAAAAGAATTTTTTTCTACAGATTCAGATGTCTGAATCAACAATTTCAGATGTCTGAATATAGCCTAAAATACACTATTTTCTTTCTGACTCGACTTACTTCAATTCAGACATCTGAATTGCTTATTCCAGATGTCTGAATTCTGCTGCCTATTTGTAACGAACCGTAAATCCGTACTCCTTGAATAGACACTAATCTCCATTGATTAACTCAAGGTGAACGAAAATATGAACCCTTATGGATTTTTAAGAAAGAAGAAAGAAGAAGAAAGTGGTAGAAGAGAGAAAATAGAGAGAAAAGAAAACAGAACGGAACAGAAAACAGAAAATAGAACAACATCAGAATCTCACAATTCGCAGCGGAACAACATATAATAAATAAATGAATAATCTTTAAACAAAGAACTATATCAGTTATTACATCACATTATATTACCTTACATCAAATCATCAGAGTGTACAACAACAAACAAACAGCGGAAAAGAAATACTATATAAACTAGTAATACGCCATGCCATCCAGCTTGCCTCCTGCAACTCCTGAATTCCAGAATATCCTGATAAACCTTAACTCTTGACTGCCCGTGTGAAAATTGGTGGGCACCCAGAGTTTAGGAAGGAAAACAATAAACTCCGAGTCAGTCATGTGACTGGTGCGAGAACTAAAACAGTTTATTTTTCTTTAAAATCAAAATAGAGGAATATTTTTAAATTCAATTCGCAATGCTTTTAAAAATGAGACTACCATAAGACCTCCCGCCACACACACAATGCAAACGCAGACTTGGGGAAGATTTCTTCTTATGTTAGTCAAAGATGCTTGATACGCATTAAAATCAAATCAATTTTGATATTATTACTAGTGCATAGTGTAGAAAATATTTCGAAAGTAGAATATAAATCTTAGCCAGCATAGGTACCATTATATTATGCTTACTATAGCCACCATTTTAAATGGCAGGTTCTACAACTAAAACCGTACAAGTCTCATATTGTTTTTTTGGATTTCCAACGAATGATCAGGCCAAGGAACTTCCCATTGCCACATGAGAATGCCTCTGGATGGACATCCCCGAGAACCAAACCGGATCTCTACCAACACAAGGCCGGGTTACCCCTAACTGAGTAACAACTGACCGAATATGCCATCCCCCGGTCCTTTGGGACCTTTTACCGAGCGCTCGTAATAAATTCACACAATCATAAAGTGTTTTCAACATGAGTAAATATCTGGGCTCCATACCATGATACCACCCTTTTCCAGAAGGAAATGCACACATCCTAAAGGGCGCTACCCCTCATAACCTTGCTGCTTCTTTCCTGTTTTGACCATTCCGGGGTGTGAGGCTCGACGAAGTCACGTCCACAAAAACACACTTTATACAAAAAGCTGTGCTTTGGGTCAACAAATGATCATAGAAATGATCACCAAGATAGACGATCAAACAAATGATCCTATCACAAATAATCAACACAATGATCATTTACAGCTACACTCAGCATGTCACATTACCAAATTGGGAATATATCGCTGATAACTTCAACTATATAACCTCTGAGCTCGTACGTCTCAGAGAAGGGTGTTAAGCTAAGAGAATAAATTCTCCGCCACCAACAGAAATATATTTGAAAGAAATCGGCTTTACATCTCAATTTGTAATGTCAGGCATATTATCCATACAAGTCTGTTCCGGGATCGAACAGAACCGAAGGCACTTACAAAGAAGTCCTTGCAATCCGAATAATTTCTAATCACGTTCGGATTTCCCATCACATATGGAGATCTCAATACCGGGGATCAGCCAGTGCAGAGACAATCAACAAGAAACCCTTACGTTTTTGAAAATATTCGGTCTTCAACACCAATCTTCAAATGCAAATCATAACGACGTATCACATATTCGGAATGGGTTATACGACCCCTAGGTCCTTTCCCGGTTAACCCGAATAGTGAGCGCTTATTTTAAAAAATAAGTGTGGCATTCAAATTCAAGCAATTCATAATAAATACCTATTTAAAGGTAAATATTGATAGTCGGTTATTGAACTATCAATAGATATGCCAACATCACCAGATTCCAAATAATTTTCCAAATTATTTATTTCCCAAAAAAATCTTTATAAGATATACATTTTCCATTCTTTAAAAATAAATCAATATTTATTTTTAAACCCAATTTCCAATTTCATTTATAAATTCTATATTGAATTTACATCCCAAAATATTTATGAATATACGATTTCCATTCAATTTCTAATATTCATTTTCAATTTATCTTCAAAAAGATAAATTCAAAATATTCACTTAATATTGAAAAAAACATTTCCATACTTATTTTTTTATATGTAATTCACAAGACTTTTTATTTTCTATACTTAGAAAATATTTAATATACTCTAATCGAAATTAAGTATATATTTCATTCTTTAAGGAAATCATTCACTTAAACATATTCATTTGGGCCAAAACGAATGTTGCGTAAAACATCGTTACGACAACCCAAAATCACTAGTATAGGGATTCGAAATTTAAAATAGATATATAATCCCAATACTACACAAAACATTTCCTTTCGGAAATCATTTACTATAACAACAGCGTTATAGTCTATCATTTCCTTTTATTTCTCGAAAACGTCTATTTCAACAATGAATGTTGAAATCTATGGTTTCGAATCTCAATACATTTTAAAACATCTTTAGATCGTTTTAATTCTATTTAACACATCACATCCAAAATAATTTCTTTAACATAATATTCACTATTCAAAAACGTGAATATACTTGTTAATAAATTTCATCACTTCTATTCATTTTATTTTAAAGAATTATTCACTGTCTAAAACATGAATATAACTCCATAAATAAATTACAACAATTCACTTATCAAAATAAGTCGTTGCGGATTTATAAAACAATGTTTATAATTTCTATTTCTATTTATTTTATAACAACTTCCTTTTATAAATTTCCTTTATAAATCTATTCAATTTCATATCTCAATGATATACTAAAATTTCATATTATAAGTTAAATACTTATAATTTATTTGTTTATAAAATCGTTCCTTTAAACTTCATAATTTTTATAAATCTTATAACTTATAAGATTCATTATTTATCCACATCTATTCCCTAAATAACTTTATAAATCTATTCAATTTCATATCTCAATGATATACTAAAATTTCATATTACAAGTTAAATACTTATAATTTTTTTTTTTATAAAATCGTTCCTTTAAACTTCATAAATTTATAAATCTTATAACTTATAAGATTCATTTATTTATCCAAATTCCATTCCTTAATAACTTTATAAATTTTATAAACCTACTGCTTATAAAATTTCATTTATAACTTCACTGTTTATAATTCTATAAATTTCTTTCATTTATGAAATTCATTCACAATTTTTTTCTAACACTTAGAAAAGCTCGTTTTATAATTCCAATATTTTTAATTTATAAATATCAATTTATAAATCTTTTTAATATAAAACACTTTGTATTACTATTTTAAAACGTCTTTCAACTCCTTATGATTTCATCATTTTGATTTATAAAATAATCAAATTTCATAAATTCTATAAATTTCATTCCTTTATGAAATTCATTTACAAATCATTCTATCACTTATAAAAGCTCGTTTTATAATTCAAGATATTCTAAATTTATAAATATCAATTTATAAATCTTTTAATATAAATCAATTTATATTATTACTTTAAACATCTTTAAACTCTTTTATAATTTCATCATTCTGATTTATAAAATAAAAATTTTATAAATCCTAATTTTAAACTTCTTATAATAAATTCAGAAATCCCAGTTTTAACTATTTTATAAAATCATTAATCTCATATTTTTCAAAAATCAACTTTTAACTGAATTTCTCAAAAATCATAATTTTTATAATATTAAAATTATAACGTTTATTTATTTAAGATGAATCAATTCCAAAAATATTTTATAAACGTATGCTTTCAAAAATCACTTTAGAAATTAAAATCGTTGTTTTAACTTCAAAAATTGGATCCGATGATGCAACACATCAATAGTCAATCACGACTTTCAAACATCATATATCATCCATGATAACAATCAAATATCACAATATATGAAATCAAATAAATATTTGTGAGGAATCCAGTTGGATCCCTCCAACCTGTTTCCCTGCATCCACAGACATTAGCACAATACCATTCCACTTCGAGGTGGAATATCGCGGTATATGGGATTTTATAAAATATTATCCGCTTACTAACGGCGCACAGGGTCTCATCCGCTAAAAAAATGCGGGAAATCAATCAACTGCAATATATACATATGCCAATATATATATATATATATTTCTATATATATAATATAATACCAATTCCACTTCAAGGTGGAATATCGCGGTATATGTGTGTAATAAATAACCTCCGCTTACTAACGGCGTATAGGGTCTATTCACATCCAATAACTATATATAACAATCATCATTCAATCATTCAATCAACACAGTCAAGCAAATTTTAAATCTAACTATTTAAAATTTAAATAAACAATAAAATCCCTTTTGAGTGAGAAGTTCTCACCTTTGCTTTTATTTTGCAATCCACTTCCAATTCAACTTGTTTTCTTCATTTATACCTTGTATAAATATTTACACAATTTATTAATATTCAAACAGATCGAATAATAAATTTTCATTTGATAATTTTGATTCATCGGTGATTTCATTTTAATAGTTAAATTAACTGATAGTTTTATTTAACAAATTTCTCCTTTTATAATTTTATCATTCTAATTTTCCTTTTAAAATAATTCTCATTTATAAATTTATTTAAGATTAAATTTTAAACTACATTTCCTTAAATAAATCATTTTATCAAATAATTTGAATTCCTAACAAAGTTTCTTTAATAAATCTAATTGTCTAACCATTTGAAAATTTTAATTTACTAACAATTTAATTTTGAACAAATGATTCCATTTCAAACCAATTTCTTTTAACAAATTTGTTTAACTAAAAATTGAATTAAAATTAAACTTCCTTTTTAATAAATTAACCAAATATTATATTTTAACTAATGGTTTACCTCCATACTATAATTTTAAATTAAACTAGTAACTGAAATATTTATATATTGTTTATATCAATTCCAAAAGTTTTCTGTCTTAAACTTTTTTTTTTCTTCTACATATATATATAAATGAAGATCCAAATTGCTATATACATTTTATTTTTATTTTCCAAAACCCTTCTGCATGTTAAATTTCCCTTTTTCTTTTCAATTGAAAATTCTTATCGATGCATATATATAAATCAAAAATCAGCATATATACTTCATTGTATATACTTAACTGTATAAACTTATTTATTTTTATTATTTTTTTTTCTGTAAATATTGAGAAGGAAAAAAAACATATACCTACAGCCTCCCTCAAATTGACGACAACTGCCGAAACTCGAATTGCACCAAAACCCAATGTCAACGCAAACCCAAACCCAGCCTCCATCACCACCTCACCACCGCGAATCGCGACGTGCTGCAGTTCCCAAATCTTCGATCTCGAGTTCGCCTGCCCTTGTTTTCAACTTCGACTTCCCAGGCCGCTTCACTCAAATTGCCTCCACGCCCTAAATCGCCGCCGCACCCTCGAGTTCGTGGCCGCCTCGCCGTTCGCCACCATCTCCAATCGCGCGCCCCCCAAATCGACGCCATCTATTTTATTTGCTCGGCCGCCATTTTTGAATTGAGGGAGAAAATAAAAAAATTGCTTTGAATTTGAATGGCTTCGGCCATTTTTATTCGATTTTTTTTTTGCCTCGGTTTTCTTTTTGCATTGCACGAAACAGAAGGGGGGGAGAGGGATTTTAAAATAGAACGAAGTATGCTCTGCACGATCAACTGCCATGATCCCCTGCGTGACTTTAGGCGTGAGAAAAGGAGAGTAACGTGATTTTTTTGCTAAATTTAAAAATTAAAATTCAAATTGAATTCGATTAAATTCCAGTGCGTTTACGTGTCGTGTGCTCACATATCAACTCCGAAAAATACGAAATTTAAAATCCGAGAATAATTCAATATTACGGACCCAATAGAACTGGTTTCGTCGAATTCCAAGACTGTGCCTCGGAAGGCTATTTTTAAATATCGATTCAAACGATTTAATTTCAAAACTGAACAATTTCTTTTTAAAACTAAATTTTCTTCTAAGCCGTTAGTTCGAATTTCAATTACAAATTAAATATTCAATTTCAACTTCAAAGTTAAATTTAAATTTATTCAACTTTAAATAGATTAAATTCTAAAATTTAATCGCCAATTTATTCTGATAATTTGAAATTTAAGTCAAATTATCATTTAAATATTTAAAATTAATTAAATATTCTCAAATTAAATTGTTTAAAAATTCTGGGACGTTACAATCTTCCCTCCTTAAAAGAATTTCGTCCCGAAATTACAAGTTAAGAAGAATGCCCTTATCCCGTTTATTATTTTTCACAATCCAAATAGTTTTATCAACTTTCTAAAACAAATCTTTTACTAGAAATTCACTATCATTTCACTAGATTTCCAACTTCAATTATAGGTTTCAAACAACATTGTTTCCTAACAATTCAAATTTAAATTCAAATTCAAATTTTAAACTTTCAAAATTTCTCAAAATTTTTCTAACACCCTAAATTTTCGAAAAATTTCGCCAGCGTCTCCTTTGCGCGGCTAGCTCGGTACGACTACAAAATGGCACCACGGCCCCTCAGAATCAAAAAGAAAAGAGAAAAGCCAACTGGCTAGAGAAGAAAGTCATCAAATTTCATACTGAAATTCAAATACGTACCTTTTTGTCGAGCCATTCTATTTTATCTTTAAAATCAAAATCGCAATCCCTTTATATACCTGTATATCCTGCTAACAGTAGCATCCAAATCCAACATTCAAACCATTTTGCAAATTCTATTACAAAATTTCCCATATATGCTTCTTATACATTTTTACTTCACTATTGAAGTTACATATTCATTTCATTCTATTTTCATTTCAATTTAATTCACAATTTTAAATTTCATTCGAATTCAATTCACAATTTCAAATCTATTTGAATTAAATTCCCAATTCTAAATATTGAATTCTATCGATTAACTTTCATTTAGTAATTCATATTACTACTTTAAATTAGTTTCATCCACTAATTCATTTCAATATTCAATTCATCTCGAATTTAGTGAATTACTAACAAAAGGAATTTCAATTTATTTCTTTTACTTACTTGAGTTTATATACAAGTTCAAATTTATCTTCAAATTTAGCTTACGACTAAACTTTAATTAAACCAATTCAAATTCCAATTCATTAGTCCATGAATCAATAATTTATCAAGTTAGTTTACTTGAATTTAATCCATCTTATTTTATTCCATTACTAATGATAATAATTCAATATTATCCCTTCCTAACAATCATGCAACCATATACTATAATAATTCATAGAAAATCATTTCTTTTCTATCAAAAATAGTTTTGGGCAAAATTATCTTATTCACCCGATCCAAAAAAAACAATTTTATATTCACTAACATATACGCGCTCATACCTATTATTACACTCAAACTCATTCTAGAGTACTGCTGACTCTATCTCTAATGAGTAATACCCAACAGAACCATGGTTGTCGCTTAACCATAAGCTCTGATACCAAATGTAACGAACCGTAAATCCGTACTCCTTGAATAGAAACTAATCTCCATTGATTAACTCAAGGTGAACGAAAATACGAACCCTTATGGATTTTTAAGAAAGAAGAAAGAAGAAGAAAGTGGTAGAAGAGAGAAAATAGAGAGTAAAGAAAATAGAACGGAACAGAAAACAGAAAATAGAACAACATCAGAATCTCACAATTCGCAGCGGAACAACATATAATAAATAAATGAATAATCTTTAAACAAAGAACTATATCAGTTATTACATCACATTATATTACCTTACATCAAATCATCAGAGTGTACAACAACAAACAAACAGCGGAAAAGAAATACTATATAAACTAGTAATACGCCATGCCATCCAGCTTGCCTCCTGCAACTCCTGAATTCCAGAATATCCTGATAAACCTTAACTCTTGACTGCCCGTGTGAAAATTGGTGGGCACCCAGAGTTTAGAAAGGAAAACAATAAACTCCGAGTCAGTCATGTGACTGGTGCGAGAACTAAAACAGTTTATTTTTCTTTAAAATCAAAATAGAGGAATATTTTTAAATTCAATTCGCAATGCTTTTAAAAATGAGACTACCATAAGACCTCCCGCCACACACACAATGCAAACGCAGACTTGGGGAAGATTTCTTCTTATGTTAGTCAAAGATGCTTGATACGCATTAAAATCAAATCAATTTTGATATTATTACTAGTGCATAGTTTAGAAAATATTTCGAAAGTACAATATAAATCTTAGCCAGCATAGGCACCATTATATTATGCTTACTATAGCTACCATTTTAAATGGCAGGTTCTACAACTAAAACCGTACAAGTCTCGTATTGTTTTTTTGGATTTCCAACGAATGATCAGGCCAAGGAACTTCCCATTGCCACATGAGAATGCCTCTGGATGGACATCCCCGAGAACCAAACCGGATCTCTACCAACACAAGGCCGGGTTACCCCTAACTGAGTAACAACTGACCAAATATGCCATCCCCCGGTCCTTTGGGACCTTTTACCGAGCGCTCGTAATCAATTCACACAATCATAAAGTGTTTTCAACATGAGTAAATATCTAGGCTCCATACCATGATACCACCCTTTTCCAGAAGGAAATGCACACATCCTAAAGGGCGCTACCCCTCATAACCTTGCTGCTTCTTTCCTGTTTTGACCATTCCGGGGTGTGAGGCTCGACGAAGTCACGTCCACAAAAACACACTTTATACAAAAAGCCGTGCTTTGGGTCAACAAATGATCATAGAAATGATCACCAAGATAGACGATCAAACAAATGATCCTATCACAAATAATCAACACAATGATCATTTACAGCTACACTCAGCATGTCACATTACCAAATTGGGAATATATCGCTGATAACTTCAACTATATAACCTCTGAGCTCGTACGTCTCAGAGAAGGGTGTTAAGCTAAGAGAATAAATTCTCCGCCACCAACAGAAATATATTTGAAAGAAATCGGCTTTACATCTCAATTTGTAATGTCAGGCATATTATCCATACAAGTCTGTTCCGGGATCGAACAGAACCGAAGGCACTTACAAAGAAGTCCTTGCAATCCGAATAATTTCTAATCAAGTTCGGATTTCCCATCACATATGGAGATCTCAATACCGGGGATCAGCCAGTGCAGAGACAATCAACAAGAAACCCTTACGTTTTTGAAAATATCCGGTCTTCAACACCGATCTTCAAATGCAATTCATAACGACGTATCACATATTCGGAATGGGTTATACGACCCCAAGGTCCTTTCCCGGTTAACCCGAATAGTGAGCGCTTATTTTAAAAAATAAGTGTGGCATTCAAATTCAAGCAATTCACAATAAATACCTATTTAAAGGTAAATATTGATAGTCGGTTATTGAACTATCAATAGATATGCCAACATCACCAGATTCCAAATAATTTTCCAAATTATTTATTTCCCAAAAATATCTTTATAAGATATACATTTTCCATTCTTTAAAAATAAATCAATATTTATTTTTAAACCCAATTTCCAATTTCATTTATAAATTCTATATTGAATTTACATCCCAAAATATTTATGAATATACGATTTCCATTCAATTTCTAATATTCATTTTCAATTTATCTTCAAAAAGATAAATTCAAAATATTCACTTAATATTGAAAAAAACATTTCCATACTTATTTTTTTATAAGTAATTCACAAGCCTTTTTATTTTCTATACTTAGAAAATATTTAATATACTCTAATCGAAATTAAGTATATATTTCATTTTTTACGGAAATCATTCACTTAAACATATTCATTTGGGCCAAAACGAATGTTGCGTAAAACATCGTTATGACAACCCAAAATCACTAGTATAGGGATTCGAAATTTAAAATAGATATATAATCCCAATACTACACAAAACATTTCCTTTCGGAAATCATTTACTATAACAACAGTGTTATAGTCTATCATTTCCTTTTATTTCTCGAAAACGTCTATTTCAACAATGAATGTTGAAATCTATGGTTTCAAATCTCAATACATTTTAAAACATCTTTAGATCGTTTTAATTCTATTTAAAACATCACATCCAAAATAATTTCTTTAACATAATATTCACTATTCAAAAGCGTGAATATACTTGTTAATAAATTTCATCACTTCTATTCATTTTATTTTAAAGAATTATTCACTGTCTAAAACATGAATATAACTCCATAAATAAATTACAACAATTCACTTATCAAAATAAGTCGTTGCGGATTTATAAAACAATGTTTATAATTTCTATTTCTATTTATTTTATAACAACTTCCTTTTATAAATTTCCTTTATAAATCTATTCAATTTCATATCTCAATGATATACTAAAATTTCATATTATAAGTTAAATACTTATAATTTATTTGTATATAAAATCGTTCCTTTAAACTTCATAATTTTTATAAATCTTATAACTTATAAGATTCATTATTTATCCACATCTATTCCCTAAATAACTTTATAAATCTATTCAATTTCATATCTCAATGATATACTAAAATTTCATATTATAAGTTAAATACTTATAATTTTTTTTATATAATTGTTCCTTTAAACTTCATAAATTTATAAATCTTATAACTTATAAGATTCATTTATTTATCCAAATTCCATTCCTTTAATAACTTTATAAATTTTATAAGCCTACTGCTTATAAAATTTCATTTATAACTTCACTGTTTATAATTCTATAAATTTCATTCATTTATGAAATTCATTCACAATTTTTTTCTAACACTTAGAAAAGCTCGTTTTATAATTCCAATATTTTTAATTTATAAATATCAATTTATAAATCTTTTTAATATAAAACAATTTGTATTACTATTTTAAAACGTCTTTCAACTCCTTATGATTTCATCATTTTGATTTATAAAATAATCAAATTTCATAAATTCTATAAATTTCATTCCTTTATGAAATTCATTTACAAATCATTCTATCACTTATAAAAGCTCGTTTTATAATTCAAGATATTCTAAATTTATAAATATCAATTTATAAATCTTTTAATATAAATCAATTTATATTATTACTTTAAACATCTTTAAACTCTTTTATAATTTCATCATTCTGATTTATAAAATAAAAATGTTATAAATCCTATTTTTAAACTTCTTATAATAAATTCAGAAATCCCAGTTTTAACTATTTTATAAAATCATTAATCTCATATTTTTCAAAAATCAACTTTTAACTGAATTTCTCAAAAATCATAATTTTTATAATATTAAAATTATAACGTTTATTTATTTAAGATGAATCAATTCCAAAAATATTTTATAAACGTATACTTTCAAAAATCACTTTAGAAATTAAAATCGTTGTTTTAACTTCAAAAATTGGATCCGATGATGCAACACATCAATAGTCAATCACGACTTTCAAACATCATATATCATCCATGATAACAATCAAATATCACAATATATGAAATCAAATAAATATTTGTGAGGAATCCAGTTGGATCCCTCCAACCTGTTTCCCTGCATCCACAGACATTAGCACAATACCATTCCACTTCGAGGTGGAATATCGCGGTATATGGGATTTTATAAAATATTATCCGCTTACTAACGGCGCATAGGGTCTCATCCGCTAAAAAAATGCGGGAAATCAATCAACTGCAATATATACATATGCCAATATATATATATTGCTATATATATAATATAATACCAATTCCACTTCAAGGTGGAATATCGCGGTATATGTGTGTAATAAATAACCTCCGCTTACTAACGGCGTATAGGGTCTATTCACATCCAATAACTATATATAACAATCATTATTCAATCATTCAATCAACACAGTCAAGCAAATTTTAAATCTAACTATTTAAAATTTAAATAAACAATAAAATCCCTTTTGAGTGAGAAGTTCTCACCTTTGCTTTTATTTTGCAATCCACTTCCAATTCAACTTGTTTTCTTCATTTATACCTTGTATAAATATTTACACAATTTATTAATATTCAAACAGATCGAATAATAAATTTTCATTTGATAATTTTGATTCATCGGTGATTTCATTTTAATAGTTAAATTAACTGATAGTTTTATTTAACAAATTTCTCCTTTTATAATTTTATCATTCTAATTTTCCTTTTACAATATTTCTCATTTATAAATTTATTTAAGATTAAATTTTAAACTACATTTCCTTAAATAAATCATTTTATCAAATAATTTGAATTCCTAACAAATTTTCTTTAATAAATCTAATTGTCTAACCATTTGACAAATTTAATTTACTAACAATTTAATTTTGAACAAATGATTCCATTTCAAACCAATTTCTTTTAACAAATTTGTTTAACTAAAAATTGAATTAAAATTAAACTTCCTTTTTAATAAATTAACCAAATATTATATTTTAACTAATGGTTTACCTCCATACTATAATTTTAAATTAAACTAGTAACTGAAATATTTATATATTGTTTATATCAATTCCAAAAGTTTTCTGTCTTAAACTTTTTTTTTCTTCTACATATATATATAAATGAAGATCCAAATTGCTATATACATTTTATTTTTATTTTCCAAAACCCTTCTGCATGTTAAATTTCCCTTTTTCTTTTCAATTGAAAATTCTTATCGATGCATATATATAAATCAAAAATCTGCATATATACTTCATTGTATATACTTAACTGTATAAACTTATTTATTTCTATTATTATTATTTTTTTCTGTAAATATTGAGAAGGAAAAAAAACATATACCTATAGCCTCCCTCAAATTGACGACAACTGCCGAAACTCGAATTGCACCAAAACCCAATGTCAACGCAAACCCAAACCCAGCCTCCATCACCACCTCACCATCGCGAATCGCGACGTGCTGCAGTTCCCAAATCTTCGATCTCGAGTTCGCCTGCCCTTGTTTTCAACTTCGACTTCCCAGGCCGCTTCACTCAAATTGCCTCCACGCCCTAAATCGCCGCCGCACCCTCGAGTTCGTGGCCGCCTCGCCGTTCGCCACCATCTCCAATCGCGCGCCCCCCAAATCAACGCCGTCTATTTTATTTGCTCGGCCGCCAATTTTGAATTGAGGGAGAAAATAAAAAAATTGCTTTGAATTTGAATGGCTTCGGCCATTTTTATTCGATTTTTTTTTTGCCTCGGTTTTCTTTTTGCATTGCACGAAACAGAAGGGGGGGAGAGGGATTTTAAAATAGAACGAAGTATGCTCTGCACGATCAACTGCCATGATCCCCTGCTTGACTTTAGGCGTGAGAAAAGGAGAGTAACGTGATTTTTTTGCTAAATTTAAAAATTAAAATTCAAATTGAATTCAATTAAATTCCAATGCGTTTACGTGTCGTGTGCTCACATATCAACTCCGAAAAATACGAAATTTGAAATCCGAGAATAATTCAATATTACGGACCCAATAGAACTGGTTTCGTCGAATTCCAAGACTGTGCCTCGGAAGGCTATTTTTAAATATCGATTCAAACGATTTAATTTCAAAACTGAACAATTTCTTTTTAAAACTAAATTTTCTTCTAAGCCGTTAGTTCGAATTTCAATTACAAATTAAATATTCAATTTCAACTTCAAAGTTAAATTTAAATTTATTCAACTTTAAATAGATTAAATTCTAAAATTTAATCGCCAATTTATTCTGATAATTTGAAATTTAAGTCAAATTATCATTTAAATATTTAAAATTAATTAAATATTCTCAAATTAAATTGTTTAAAAATTCTGGGTCGTTACACTATTCAAATTTGAAATGCCTTTGCATGATTTTTAATGTAACTACCCCTTTATACAACCTATACCTTTCTTTTATCTTCATTCTTCATCTTCTTTTTTCAGTCATTACTCCATTAAAAATCAAATCTTCCTTCCTCATACTCACATATGGCTCCAAAATCAAAAAGATCAAGGCCATCCACTTCATCATCTACCCCAAACATTGATCGGTGGCTTTGGAACGAGCAAGCAAGACAACGTTCTGTTCAAATTAGTAGATCTAATTTCTTTCCAGGAGCTTTCATCAAATTTGAATAATTCGAAGCTTACCGGATTCAACAAGTTGTAAGAGCAAATGGGTTAGAATCACTTGTTTCTTTTGCTGCAAATAATATCAAAATTAATCATCTTTGGTTAAATTGTTCTATGCTAACATAAATTTGGATCATCATAATCCTCACAATCGCAATGATTGTATTTGGACATTAGTATGTGGAGTAAAAATCTATATACCAATTGCTAGACTTGGTGAAATCCTTCAATGTCCATCAACGGGGACTGGTTTGGATGAGATTGATGTTTCTTTAAACTTGGATGATATAAACGTATTTCTATAATTATGGCATCTTGTACGAAATTGGTTCTTTCCCCTAAAATATCAGCAGACCAAAATGCTTTTTTTCTTGCCAGGAATGTTATGAATAATATTTTACTTTCTACCGAATTATTGAATAGGTACAATAAGCATAACATTTCTCCTATATTCGTACTTAAATTAGATATCCAAAATGCTTATGACTCTATTGAAACACCCCACAATCATTAATATACCCAAAGGACACATTAAAAGGCATGATGCGTTGTAGGTATAACTGAAACTAACAAAGACTAAGATTCACAAGACAAAAATAGGTAAGAACAGCAAAAACTAAGATAATAACTTATTTAAATCATGACTTCATAATTGTTTCAAAATCGAATAAGCCAAATACCAAATACAACATATATGTCTCAAAACCCAAGATGCTTCATGAAATAAAAACTCATAGTCTCAAAAATCAAAGTACATAATATCCCTCACAATAATCCAGTACACAAAAAGAGATAAAGCTAGAATAAAAGAAATACATGGTAGAAATCTTCTCCAAGAGCCTTCAAGCAACCACTACCTAATGTCCTTTCCCTTGATTTCCTATGGGAGGAAAGGGAGAAAATAGAGGAGTGGGTCAGACTAAAAGTCAGATGACCAATAGTAACTACTAGAATCTTTAAGAAAAGTAAAGTAATAGACTTTTCAATTGTTCTAGTATACACCAAAGGAAATAAAGGAAATATGAAAGAGATAAACTGAAAATAAATATGAATAAACTATTTCTCAATTAGTAAGGTAGGTTAACTTTGATTGTTTGCACTTATCCTTGATAGCTGTTTTGATTAGGCTGAAGTCCAAATTCTAGCCGTTGATAGTCCTACTACTCCATAAAATCTAATGTGGACTTAACGTTTCCCTACACAGTAGACGTTGGTGTCTACGAAAGAAACACTTACTAAGCGCTTGGAACTCATAGCGATTACTGAGCACTGCAATAGAAGTCGCACGCGTAACTGCCACCATGCCCATGCTACCTGTTGCTCCCTCTTTTGACCTTTTATTTACCTAGGTCAGCATATGCGTGCCCCTTGCCTCACTTCAAGATTATGTAAAGCACCTCGTCTCACGTTAGGGTTATGTGAAACACCATGTCCATAGAAAAATAGGTGAAATGCCGTCGGAACTAGTCCCTATCAAACAAAAATTTAGTTGCACCCCTTATTCAAATCCTCTTGATTTGAACTACCATAGATTGACCATTTACTACCACTATAAGCATAAATGTACCCCTCGCCTCACTTCAGGATTTTGGGAAGCACCTCGTTTCACTTCAGAATTATGTGAAACACCGCAACCATAGAAATATTAGGGGAATGCTATTTGGTATAGGTCCTATTCTTATATTTGCTTATTAACATATGTAAATTATTTAAACAAGCCTTTATTTTTATCAATTGCTATTATTGCTTATCAATTTATCCTAAGTCTTAAAATAGGCACCATAGTTTACCATTTTTATAACTTACGTTATAATCATGCTTATTGATTAACCCAAGGTCTAAGTGTGAAAATAAGTCTCTTTCTTCTTTTATTCTTTTTATTTATAATTCTAATTTATAACTAGGCCAATCTTCTTAATTCAGTCCAATTAGTATCAAAATCAAGTATAATTTTAGTCCAATTCCAATTATATTAGCCTTTGTGATTTACATCTAATATTCCATTATTTCAGATTTCTTATAATTTAATCCAAATTCACATTAATTCTATTCTAATCCATACGCAAATAAGAAGAAGGAGAAATAAAAGAAAACTGAAAATAGAAGGAAATTCAAGGCATAAGAAGAAGATATAACTAACGCATAAATAGCAGTAAATAAATTAAAATACTGTAAATAAACTATAACTAAATGGAAAAAGAAATAATTGCTAGAAATAAACTAAACTTAACTGAAAAGAATAGCTAGAAGGAATTGAGTGAAAATAATTCCAAAAATGTAAATAAATTACTAAAAAGGTTACTCCAAAAAAGCATAGTTAAACTACAACTATTGGAAACCCTATTATTTTAAATTACTTAAAAAAATTTAAAATAATTACAATCACTCACCTCCAGTCCTTAGCTCTTCCCATCAGGCCTTCATGGATCATCTTGGGGTTGTCAAATATTTTTATTTAAAACGATTTCCTCCGTGGAAAAATATTCTGCTTAGGGTCCTTACTAAATAGGTGAACCAAATTGGAGAAAATCTTAGAATAGGAAAAAGTGTTAGGCCTAGGTTTTTATTTATAGGGGTAGATGTGTATCTCAGATCATTGGATTTGGGGATTTAATAGGATACAACCACGTCATAGGCTGAATAGTGGCCATCGGATGCATGAATGGAAGGACCAGATCAGTTTAAATAATGAAAAATACGTGTAAAGTCGGCTAAATATTCGAATGAAGGAATGTTCGTTCATTTCTCCTAAAAAGATCAGGCGGGTCGACTGGCCGGTCAACCTGGGCATAATTTTTTTTGTTTTCTTATTTAATTCATATCTCGTTCATTTTAGTTAGGATTCTGAAGTTCCATATATGGAAATTGAATAGAAAATCACCACGGACACAATGTTTCAACTCCCATGGCTCAATTTTGAGAACTTCACAAAGTTATTTTATTATTTAATTAATTAATTATTATGGGTTAAATTTCAGATTGTTACATTCTCCCCTCCTTAAAGGATTACGTCATCGAAATCTCTAAGGATAAAACAATGTACCAAATGTTTTCATCCAATTCTACTACCAACTACTCAATCATCAACAATTCATCCATTGTCCTTAGGTTTTTCTAATGCAATTTATGATACTTATGCAATTAGTGTAGTGTAAGTGTTCCTATCTAATGCAAAAGATTAGGCAGTCTACTGATTTAGTTGACCTCCTTTTATGCAATCATGTCCATGCCATGTATCCAACTGAATGCAAAAAATTCCCTTATGACAACTGTTATTTCTATATGCGTGCTACAAACATCATTCAAATGGAACAATCATGTGATAATCATCCATTTATAACAACCATGAAAAATAGAATAAAAATGCACACACTTCCATATGCATATGTTCTAGTGTCCTATTTAGGCCGATCCCAAAAGAATAATAGTGCCTAGTGTACCTATATGCGTCCATTAGAATTCTCTAGCAAACACTTGCAACCACTAGCATACATCGTTCATAACATGTTCTAATAACATGTTTATATCAAATCCTACCATCCATACGTTAAATCCTAAGTTTACCCTCCCAAAGGATAATAAAGGAAAAAACCTATTCAGAACCGGAGATGGAAAATGGGAAATTCAAAAATTTATTATCGAAGGAACGTGGGTAAGAAATACGAATTTTCTCCCAATCAAACCAATCCGCCCCGAAGTCTTCTTAAGTATGTCGGAATTAAGGCAATCCCTCTGTATACCCTATCCAACGCGAAGGCGATTTGCGTGGTCTCTCATAAGGAGCTTCCAAAGGTGTCATTCCAATGCTAGCTTGAGAACTACTCTCTATGTGAATTCCACTGAAGAAAGATGTTTTTCCCAAGTTCCTTCGAAATCAAGAATATCTATTCTCAACCATGCATGCCTTACTCCTTACACATTTTTCTTTACAGTCTTCTTTAGTCTACACACATGAATCAACATTCCTAGGTTCTTACTAGTGTCCTATATATTCCATGGGAACTTCTATCATTACTTTCAAAATTAATCACTGTTATCCCCTGCATGGTCTTGCACTTTTTCCATTACAACTAGGAAATGATTTCTCTATACTCCATATTTATAAGAGT
Source organism: Allium cepa (assembly GCA_030765085.1). Taxonomy (NCBI): domain Eukaryota; kingdom Viridiplantae; phylum Streptophyta; class Magnoliopsida; order Asparagales; family Amaryllidaceae; genus Allium; species Allium cepa. The sequence continues at coordinate 707,719,903 of CM060941.1, forward strand.
TTGGTTAGGTATTTATCGTTTCAAAAACTAAGACTTCTATTTTTTTTCAAAACATCAAATCCTAAAATCTTTATCTTTAAAAAGTGTTATTTTTGAATTTCTATTAAATTCAAAAAATCTTGGTTACTTAACATTATTTCCCAACCTAGAGGGAAAAACTTTCAAATTCTAAGTCCAAAACATATTTCTCATTTTCTTTTAAAGGCCTTTCAGTTTTCTATAAAATAAATTAATTTTCAAATTCTACTTTTATTATGTTTTTCATTTCCAAAAACTTATTTACTTTTTCACCAAAAAAATTTCTTTTAAAATATCTTTAAACTGTTTTTATGTGTTTCCAAAACATCTTCTTACTATACCTTACGGTCTCATACCTTAATATGTTGGAACTACTTCCTCAAATGAGAAATTTTTAATGCTAAAATCTTCTACGAACCTTTTAAAAGATTATATCAAGTTTATGTGAAATTACAATGAACTTATTTTATATCATCGAAATAATCTATACAACATATGGGGCTTTTCATACGTTGTATATCTCTTTCATGCATTCCTTGTAAATTGCGCAAAGCATTTTTATTGGTTTCATAGAAAATCATACCATTATTTTTTCCATTCCAATAGATTAAAGCACTTTAATTTATATTCTTCCATGATAAATATTTTCTAATAGCTAATTTACACCTCAGAAAAACACATTTTCAAATCTGTTTAATATATCCATAACTGCAAAACATTTCCTTGTACTTAATATAACAAATGTACTTTACAAACCATTTTATTTCTATACTTAGAAATTACCTTTGTAAAATACATTTTTATTTGGGTTAAAACGGATATTGCGTAATACACCATTATTACAACCAAAAAGAATACTTATGTATGGATTCAATTAAATAAATACCAATAAATCTCATATACCTATGTAAAAATATTTATTTTGGGAGTCACTGACTATAACAATAGTGTTATTGCATATGCTCTACTTTTTATTCATGAAAACATTTATTACAACAATAAATGTTGTAATCCACGTTTTCGATACTTGATACACTCTAGGTTTTCATATTTAAAATCTTTGTTTACTTAGTAGTGAGTTATATATACTCTCCATAATTCTTCAAAAGGAATTCTAATTTTTTATTATATAAAAACCAACTTAATTTTCACATCATTCTTCAAAAACCCCGTATTTATTTTATGAAAGAAAATATTAACAATGAAAATTTTCAATTCCAACAATTACAATTTTTTTTTCAACTTTTTAATTTCAAAAATTTCATTTTATTGGGCTTGGCATAAAATGGATTTTGTCCTTACTAACCTAGCAACACTTTTATTAAACCTTGGAAATCTCATTTCCTTACTAAAGTCTTTCATTATATTTATTCTAAGGTACTATCTCTAAATCCACTTACATGAAATAATTATAATTTCTATAATTATCTACACGCGGCTTTTCTCCTTTTCTTAACTACTGCATTTATTGTACATCTTTAATCTTTGCCTACCACTCTTTGGATTTTCACAATCTAAACCTAAATGTACAAAACCATTTCTCAAACTCTTTCCCATGTGTGGACCTTCTCTATGCCTAAGAAACACACTTCCTTATGTCAAAAGTGATAATTCAAGAACATTGTTTTCAACTGAAGAATGAGAAGTACACGAAGAACTTCCTCTAGATGAATAGCATGCTCCTCCTTACTCTTGAAAAGCACCAAAATGTTGTCCATGAATACGATCACAAACTTATGTTGGACTTCTCTAAAGACGCGGCTCATCAAATCTATGAAGTAGGCTGGGGCATTGGTTAGCCCAAAAGGTATAACCAACCACCCATAAAATCTGTTAGGTGTCCTTAATGCGATCTTATCAATGCTGTTATTAGCGACCTTAAGCTGATGAAATCCAGTGGAAAAATCGAGCTGAGATAATACTATAGAGCCAACTAACTGGTCAAAAAGGTCATCTATTCTAGAAAGTGGACATCGATTCTTCTTCGTGAGCTTATTCAATTCTCTATATTCCACTCAAAGTCGAAGGGAACCATTCGCCTTAATAGCGAAGACGACTGGCGCTCCCTATTCCGGTATGTTTCTTCTTATGAAACATTTCTCAAAAACTCATAGATCTGCTTGCTCAATCCCTTCCTTTCCTTAGGCACCATATGCCCTATGGGTAATGCTACTGGCTAGAAAAATAAATTCTAAAGTCAATATCTCTCTTAGCGCAGTAGTTCTCTAAACTCCTCAAAGATGTCTGGAAAGTCTCCGACGTCAGGAACCTAATCTAACTCTGATGATGATGAATCGAGGGAATAAATAAAGCTCAACATAACTGACCCTTATGGGTCGCAAGAAATCTCAAGAGTCCTACTGATGCATGTCTCTAATCTGACGACTCTCCCCTCGTAGTCTAATATAGCTCTATATATGGATAGCCAATCCATACCCAAGATCATCCCATACCCCGAGAATCCCAAAACATAGGCGTATTAGTAGAATTCTATGCCTAAGATAAAAAATTTCAAACCCCTACAAACCATAGACAAGTGTGCCGATCCTCCTATGGGGTTTGAAACAAAGATGGGGTCTATTACTAAAGAAATGTCTAAGTGAAAACAATCTACTAGAGAATTGGGGATGAAAGAGTGTAACCCCTAGAATCGAATAGAGTCCAAATGGGAAAATCAGAAATAGAAATCAAATTTTCCTACCTTGATTTAGTCTGCTATTGGAAGGTGTTGTACCTAAAGTCTGAATCGGTACTATAGGTGCATTTTTGCCTGCCCCGTTTGCTAAGGACAAATCCTACTAAAGTGACCAAGCTGCCCATAATTGAAACATCTTTCCATCATTCCTACCTTCTTACATTCTTTTGCATAATGACCAGTAATTCCACAATGCATACTGTAACAATCCTGGTTTGGAGATTACCTTTCAACATTGAATTATAATTAAACCATGGTTGTTACACTTACGTTTCTCACTTTTTTTGATTTGCTTCTGAGGTCCTCCCTTTTCCTCTTGTCCTTATCCTTCCACTGCTTCTTAGAGCTTGTAGGAACCTTTTCGAGCTCCCTCTTCTGCTGCCAAGATGTAGGCTGAACTCCATGTCTGTCCTCCAAACCTAAGCACATAAACCTTTGTTCCATATTCTGTAAACTAACCTACGTCTCCTCAGAATCCTCCGTGCCATAAAATGTTTTGCCTCCTATACTAGAGAAGTCCTTGCATAGCTCAAAAAAGGGAACTGATATAGATGAATTAAAGGGATTTCCACCTACTGATGTTGTATTGGTCACTTTCCCTTGCACCTCTGGTACCATAGTACTACGAAACCAGTCAGCCATTTTATGCAAAGAAAACAAAATTTAGGCTCGAAAGAATCGGAAGAAGCTTAAACTGGACATTTGAGGTAATTTTTATAAAACCTCTTTTATACTTGAAAAATATTTCTAGGAGTTCCATTCCTAAAAATACTTTTTAAAACAAGTTATTTTGGAAAATACATTATTTTTAAAATAAATTTTTAGGAATCCTGTAACATTAGGCTCTAATACCAAGTGAAACACCCCATACCCTATAATATACCCAAAGGACACATTGAAAGGCATGGTATATTGTAGGTATAAATAAAACTAACAGAAAGTAAAATTCACAAGACAAAAATAGGTAAAAACAGTGAAACTAAGATAATAATTATTTAAAATGGAACTTCGTAATTATTTCAAAAATTGAATAAGCCAAATACCAAATACAACATATATGTCTCAAAACCCAAGATGTGTCATGACATAAAAACTCATAGTCACAAAAATCAGAGTACATAATATCTCTCATAATAAGCCAGTACACAGAAAGAGCTAAAGCTAGAATAAAAGAAATATATGGTAGAAGATCCTCCGAGCAACCTCATCCTAATGTCCTCTCCCTTGATTTCCTATAGGGGAAAAGAGGAATATAGAAGAGCGGGTCAGACCAAAAGTCTGGTGAGCGATAGTATCTACTAGAATCTTTAAGCAAAGTAAAGTAATAGACTCTTCAATAGTTCTAGTATACACCAAAGGAAACAAAGGAAATAGGAAAGAGATAAACTGGAAATAAATACGAATAAACTATTGCTCAATTAGCATTTTTATAAGTTACATAGTTTACCATTTTTATAACTTACGATATAATCATGTTTATTTCTTTACCCAAGGTCTAAGTGTGAAAATAAGCCTCCTTTTCTTTTATTCTTTTTATTTATAATTCTAAGTTATAACTAGGCCAGTCTTCTTAATCCAGTCCAATTAATATCATAATTAGGCACAATTTCTGTCCAACTCCAATTATATTACAATCTTTGTGATTTGCATCTTATATTCCATTATTTCATATTTCTTATAATTTAATCCAATTTCACGTTAATTCTATTCTAATCCATACACGAAGAAGAAGACGAAGAAATAAAAGAAAACTGAAAATAGAACGAAATCCAAGGCGTAGGAAGAAGATGTAAATAATGCATAAAAAACAGTAAATAAATTAAAATACTGTAAATAAAATATAATTAAATGGGAAAAGCAATAATTAATAGAAATAAACTAAAATAACCGAAAAGGATAGCTAGAAGGAATTAACGAAAATAATTCTAAAAACTGTAAATAAATTACTAAAATGGTTACTCCAAAAAATCATAGTTAAAGTACAACTATTGGAAACCCTATTATTTTAAACTACTTAAAAAAATTTAAATAATTACAATCACTCACCTCTGGTCCTTAACTCTTCCCATTAGGCCTTCACAGACCCACTTAGGGTTGTTAAATATTGTTATTTAAAATGATTTCATCCTTGGAAAATTATTTCGCTTAGGGTTCTTCCTAGATAGGTGAACCCATGTGGACAAAATATTAGAATGAGAAAAACTATTTGGCCTAGGGTTCTATTTATAGGGGTAGAAGTGGATCTCATACCATTAGATTTGGGGATTGAATATGATACAACCACATCATAGGCTGAATAGCGGCCATCGGATGCACGAATGGAAGGACCATATCAGTTTAAATAATGCAAAATACCTATAAATTCGGCCAAAAATTCAAACGAAGCAACGTTCATTCGTTCGCCGCAAAAAGGCAGGCGGGTCGATCGGGCGGTCAATCGCCCCGTTTCCTAGGTCGACCGGCCGGTCGACCTAGCCATATAATTTTTTTTCGGTGTCTTGTTTAATTCATATCTCGTTCATTTTAGCTCGGATTCTGACGTTCTTTATATTGAAATTAACCAGAAAATTACAATGGACACAATGGTGCAACTCCCGTGGATCATTTCTGATAGTTTCACAAAGTTATTTTATTATTCAATTAATTAACGAATTAATTAATTATTACGGGTTAAATTTCGAGTTGTTACATCTATCCAATTGAAGTCTATTACATATATCATGCATTTTATGAATTTTCCTGCTCCATTATTGTCCTGGTTATATACATGTCTCTTTACTTTTACTTATTCAATATGTTTGAATGGGAAGAATTTTTGCTATTTTGTTGGTAATCATGGAATAGATAGGGAGATCCCATCTCCACCCATCTCTTCATTTGTGTTATGGAACTGCTCACATCTCTGATCAATAATGTTCTGGCTTACATCCTAGATGTAAAAACCCTAAGATCTCAACCTTCATGTTTGCTGATAGTTATTGCTATTCAGAAAGACAAATTCCAAGAAGATTAATGATGTCCTTAACACTCTTGGACAATTTAAGGAGATGACTGGTTTTCTTATTAATAGTAGTAAGTCTAAAATTCTTATTGTAGGTATCTCTAATGCTATTAAATCTGAACTGTGATCTCTATGTTCTCCTTATTCTCCTTTGACTATGTAGAACCATATCTTAGAGCTCTTATTACTATTTTTAGAATTAATACTAGCTAATGCCTTTTCTTGGTTGAGAATATCACCATTAAGCTCTCCTCATGGCCACTTTCGAAATTGAGTATTACAGGTAGATTAGTCATTATGAAAGTGTGTTGCTACCACTATGTGTATGTATTATGCAAGAATATTCATTCTGCATATTAAGCTTATCACCATGATCAATTTAGTATTGAGTCATTTTCTATGCCATGGCAGTCCCTTCTCTATAAACTTGGTTGCTATTTCATTTAAATCAATCTGCCTCCCTTATGATAGGGGAGGGCTTGGAGTGATTAATATTAAGAAATGAAATGTGACTGCTCTATGTTCCCGTTTTATCAAACTAGTTAACTTTGACCATAAACTATGGGCTGTTTGATGTAGAAATAACTTTTTGAAAAGTAACCATTTGTGTCTTTCTGCTTTTATTTCAGTATACTATGAAGAACAGTCATCTTATTTCCTTCTGGCACGACCCCTGGCCAGTGAAGGTTGTTGTTCTTTCTGATCTTATTCACTACGGTCATAGACCCAAGACAAGTATACTCGATAATGCTAAAGTCTGTGCTTATATGTTTGATAATAGAGTTACCTAGCCTTATTCTAGCTTAATGGTGGATAGGAATGCTTGGTCTGTGATCGAAGGAATGGTTTTCCAGCATTCTGAAGTTTCTTCTATCTGGTGTGAGAAGCCTCTTATTGTATTTACGGTTCATAAAGCTATTTTTGGGTTCAGTTATTTTACTTATTTTCCCTAGCATGCTAGGATTTGGACGCCTTCTTCCTTGCCTAAGAAAAATATTCTCCCATGGAAAATTATCAGGAATTTTTTGCATACCCAGGATAACTTGGTTATTAAAAGGTTTTTGTAGTCGTCTTTATGTCTGTTTTATGGCCTTGCTACTGAAGATACTTGTCATTTGTTCTTTGCTCGCAATTTCTGATTTTTTAATTAGAAAAGAATTCTTACACCTATATTTACATTAGCCTACTGCCAATTCATAGTTGGAGTGGTATACTATCTTTAAACCTACAAGGTGAAAACCTGAGAAAGGTATGTTATTACTTAGAGTACTCAAAAAATTTGTGTGCTTGATATAGGAAGAAAGGAACTCTAGAATATTTATAGGAAAGCGTCCTCTAAGAAAACATTGCTTCTGGGTGTGGTTAGGGTATTCTGTCCATAATTTGCCCGTTTTTACATTGGCATCTATTGGTTCATTGTTTGAGTATGTCATTTTGCTTGGTTATCCTATGTAATTTTGTTTGCTTTATTTTGGTCGGTATGCCTATCCTTTTTTGTAATCTTTGTGTTTTCAATAAACGGTAGGGGTCCATTCCACCCCATTGGCTTTGCCAAAAAAAATATTATATCTATTCAATCATATTTAATTAATTTTAATCAACTAACATTTTAATTAATTTTATATTATCTTAATATATATTTTATATTAAATTTTTATTATATATGAACATTTATAGTACAATATATATATCATGTATATGTTTTTATTATTTAATTAATTAAACTTTCAACTAATTTATCTAATTAGACTAATCTGATTAAATTATATTAATTCCAAAATTCATTTCAAATACCTATATGTATACTTATGTTATTTAAATATTTTAAAATAACATAACCTATATTATAATATGTAATACATGTTTACATTTTTTAATACTTAACTTATTTAATTAATTTATTTCATTAATCTTATTAATAAATTTTAAAATTTTGAAGTTAATGTGTATTATTTTTCAAACATTTTGAATTTTTTTATTATACTATAACTTTCATAATATATATCTTATTTTAGAGTTAATTTTTTTAAATTTTCAAACAATTTTGAAAGTTAGCCCAAAGCCGAATTCATATTTAGGTCTTTTACATTAGGGACAGCCTTTGGGCTATGAGCTTAATTGTTAACCCTAATATGACTAATTTAGACCACATATGCTATTAGGCTCTGATACCATTATTAGAACTGGACCAATCAGCAATGGAAGTTATGCATGAATAGAAAAAAAATTCCTTATTAGATATTTATTGGGCCTATGAAGTCTACTTTATATAGAACATTTCTAAGTATTATTCAAATAACATCATTTGGTTTATTTAAAATTACAATTAATATAGTCATATTTAATTTATGCCTTGATATGTGTGTGTGTCTCTCTCTGTGCCTTTGTGTGTATCATGTACACACAAATGTGTGTGCATTTGTAACATATAAACCTATGCAAGGTAGAACATGCCCGTATTTAGAAGTTGGGATTTACATCACAATGGATATGTTAGCTCATCCAATATGTAGGTATATGTTGTCCAAATATATGTATGTATGTACTAATATTTGTAAATAAACATTATATATATGCACGTCTTATGTTTTGTTTACTGCTTTTATATAAGTATTTAACTCTGTGTGTGTATACGTACATAAATAAGAGTAGAGTTCGGAGTACTCGGTTCAATTCCTGTTCCCATAACGTATCTGCTTAAAAGTCATTTCCCAAGGAATAACTCTTATTAAGTTGAGTGGCCACCCTTCTTGAATGAGGTAGCAGACTTCGTTATAACATCTAGTAATAAATTTTTAGTATTAAATATACAAATTATGTAATAGAATTAAATAAATAAATTAATATTAAATATTTAAATAATTTTCAAAAAAAACCATGAGTAATACATATAAGATATGTTTAACGCGTATTTTATTAATTTTAATATATATATATATATATATATATATGCACACACAAATATATTCATAAATATATATATATATATAATACAAAAAATATTTTTGATAAATATGAAATACTAGGTCTTAAGCGCAGCTTAGAAAATACTTTATTATAATTTTTTTAATTTTAAGATCATTTTAATTAAATATTCATTCAAAAATTATAAAATATTAATAAAAAATTAATTTCAAAACTTTTTTCTAAACCTTAAATTTGTAGTAAATCCTAAATGTTATTTTGTAGTTTGAACAAAAATTCACATTCTTTCGGTTTAAATTAATTTTAAAACACTTTATTTATTTTCAACTGAATTAAACTATTAATTTTCGGAAATAAAAAATGATTTTTCTTTAGATTTTTTATCGAGAACTTATCTGATATTGACATAATTTTATAAATTTAAAAAATAATTTTCTTAACATATTTGAATTGGTATAATTTATTTATATAGTAGTAAATAATATTACATAATAATAAATATTTGTAAAAATAATTATTTTTTAGGCTAAATGTAGTATTACGGTAATAATTTATATATAAACTTATATGACCAATTTTAAGAATCGTTTGATATTGTAATTAATTATAACCTATATATATGTAATTAAATAATATATATTAATTTAATAAAATATAAATTATATTATTTTTATATATGGCTACATTGTCCTAATATATGTATGGTAAAAAAGATAATTTTTTTAAATATAAATATATACATGCATATAACCAAACTACTTTGTGACAACATTGCATATCAGAATCTTCACTAACAATATAATATATATATATACACATATATAATAAAACATTGTACTAAAAAATATTAACTATAATATGATAAAATCATACTTAATCCCAAAGCCATGAAGCACAGTTTGAAAAGATAATTTCTCTCTTTGAAAATCTTTCTGATTTAGTAGATTACTAGTACTTGAATCGTTGACCTTCAGCAATCGAATAGTAGTCTGTTTGATATGATTTGCACTTAAAAAATCGGGGGGGGGGGGGGGGGGGGGTTGGAAGAGAGGAATTCGGCAAACAATAGAATGGGTTGAAGGCTTCGGAAATTCCACTAAAGTTTGAGGACAGAGATGACTGATAAAGCGGAGAATTAAGTGATATTTTAGAATCATGATCCTATATAATCCCTTACAATTTCTCTTCTATCTTAGCCCTCCATCTTAAAGTCTATGTGACACCATCTTATGGCAAAATTAACCCCTCAATTTGACCTAATTTTCTATCCCCTTTCATGGGCTTTTAAACCAGTTTAGAGCATAAATAAAATGTTATAAAATTAAATCCAATTTAAACGCTTATTGATATTGTATATCGATTAATACATTTATAACTATTATATAACGTAAAGTGGAAATTAGTCATAAGGGCCTCTTTAGGAAGTGCAATTAATTTCTAGGACACACAACTGAAATAATTACTTTTAAGGACAAAATGCAAAAAAATTTGTTTCTACGGCCAAAAAATCTGTGAAATTATGTCTTTGAAAGTAATTGGACTATTGACTTTGTCCTTAAAAGTAATTATTCTGCTGACTTTGGCCTTGAAATTAATTTCTGTGGATGTGTGTCCTAGAAACTAATTGGACTGCAAAGTTTGTCCTCCTAGTGAAATGCCCTTATTATAAATATATCTAATAATATTTATTCGTCAAATTTTAATCAAATTTTAAAATTAATATTTCACAAATATTAATTAGTTTAATTAATTTATAGTAATTATAAACTAACTAAATCGTTTGGTCAAAATCGAATTCATCGTTTCGATTGTACGACTCGTTAGGTGTAAATTCGATCAACGATAAATATCGAGCTATTCGAATTTTAACATTCACATGTCACTTAGCTGGTGGTGTGAAATTGTGAACAAATTTATCGGTTACTTGTTTTCAGTAGAACCCAATTTTACTTTAATTAAGCATTACCCAGTTGCGACTTTTATTTACACCGATTTTTTTCGTCAAAACTATATCACTTTGAACTTATAAGATTTAGTAATGGTCAAAATTTCAATACCCTTCATATTTAACTCTATAATCCAAACATAGAATCCTTGGTTTAATAATAACAAAACTGCTTTGGCTAAAGACTTTGACTTTAAGTTGACTTGAGTTGACTGTGATACTAACCCCATATAACTGAGGAGACGAATCCTCTCTTGAATAGTACTTCACTTCCCACACTTCCAATCAACCTAACTATAGTAGTCGAAAGATATCGTGCAATGATTTAATATAATTGAAGAAATGCTTTCATATTGAAGATCAGTAGTATTCTTAAGTCTAGAAAACTATGTATTAGTCACATTGATATTTTTCTGTTTAACCTTAGTTATATTTACCAATAGAAAACTATTGAGTGGGTCATTCCATAGTTATCTAATAACTATCAGCACGTAACTCCTTGGTACCCCTAGCAGCCATGAGTAATAAACTGTCCAACATTTGGAGAGTATTATGTACTCTAGTCTTAATGATGTATTGATATCCAGTCTTGATACAGCGTCACTAGAAATATTTAAAATGGTATATTTATTTTTATTATGATAAATTACTCACGGTTTCTACATTTTGTAACCACTATCACAAAACATACCATATATGGATTTTCTATAAAATATACTTTTAATGAAACTAATTAATTAATATAACACATTATATCAAGTATATAATAGAAAGAAAAGACCTTTGATTTCTAACAAGATTGGTTGAGCCAGATATACGTAATAAATTACATAATTGCCTCTAGGGCATAGTCCTAACTTTATCAGAAGTGACGATTCACTCTTTTCATCCCAATTATACCTTAAGTGTGATGACCCGTAAATTAATCACTTTGAAATATGAATATTTAATATATATTTTTTAAATTGTAAATATTGAAATGAATTATATTTGTGATAATATATTTTACATGCCAAACTTATTTCATAAGCCCAAAATTCATCAAGACCTTATCTAGACTTCCTAACTCTAGAATTTCCCTTGGCTTCTTGAATACACTTTATGATATTTTCTAGCTTCTCTCTGAAGCCTTGTTTTGGATAGCTTCTCATGGAAGCTTTGTCTTAATAATATCTTTTTAGCTTCTCTTAGAAGCCTTGTTTTGGATAGTTCTCTCAGAAGCTTTGTCTTAATAATATCCTTTCAGCTTCTTTTAGAAGCCTGGTTTTGGATAGGTTCTCATGGACTAATAATATCCTTTTAGCTTCTCTTAGAAGCCTTAATTTGGATAGCTTGCCCAGGAAGCTTTATTACCTTATAAATGCACATTCGTATTAACTTCAAAAGAGAAGCTTGGTTTCATTATTCTTATCTTTTTATTTTCTCCTTTAAGCTTTTTTAAAGCTTGTTAATCGCTTCTTAGTTTCATAAATCAAAATTTCCATCTCTTCCTTAAGTAAAATCAATACAATTTCCATCTCCACCCTCTACATCACTAAACTAAACAACCTAGACCCAAAATCACCTCTATATTAGTTTGGCCGAGCCCACTCCACCATAGGTTGAACCACTTTGGCACTCTAAACCCACCAAAAGTTCATTCTTCCTAAGACTAAGCAAAGATCTTGATCGTGTTCAAGCTCGTGTGAAGTTACAGTTCAATTGGCAAACTTTTTGTGAGTAAAGTTCTCCTTATTAAACCAAAGTTTTTAACATATTTCCACCATATTTTTGTCTCTATTTTAGTTGCTTAATTTGTAATGTTTTGATGTATTATTGTTGACTTGGTTTATGCCTTAACAGATGGCACCTTTGTAGTTAGCGGGCACTTAAAATTAGTGTATTGTTCAAAGTAAAATTTGTACAAGTAATTCCTCGTTTGTGTTTATGGATGTTGTTTACATTGGTATACACACACACACACACACATATATATATGTCATCATTATGACTGTGATGTGATTCTTGGGAAAAAGAGAATCATTATGACATAAATTAGCTCTCGAAGTGTCACGTATAGCGGCTATCGCAATATCGGCACTTTTGAAAAAAATACATCTCCTTATAAACCTTTTGGTTAATTCGCGGGCTTGGGTTTTGTTTACAAAGTTAAATTAAGCTTTTGAATAATGGTGGGTTCAAACTTAATTAACTATTTACTTAATTCTAAATTTAATCATTTTAATTAAGGATGATTAAGGTCAATTAATTAACTTGATAATGATTTTTTTCATTTTAATTAGCTACTTTTTCACTGATAATTAAAATTAGTTAACCAAGATGCCTAATGATGATTAAGGTTAACTAATCATTTAATAAGATGGATTAAAGTTAATTAATTATTTTAATCAATGATGTTTAAAATTAATTAATCCACTTTGATTAATGACTTTTAAAATTAATTAATTAGTTTAAATTTAACTAATCTTTTTCTTTAATGATACTATAATTAATTAATCACTTTTAATTAATGATACTTAAATCTAATTAATTTAATTTATAATTTTCTATGAGTGATTAACCTTTCTGATTAAGATATTTGAAGTTAATTGATTAAATTATTAAAATAAAGTTTAAACATATTATTTATTCTTACTAAAGCTAATTAATTAGTTAAATGAGGATATCTAGAGTTATTAAAAATATTTTTCATATAATGGTATTTTAAAAGTGAATGAGATATTTTTACAAAGATGTTTAAAGTTAATAATTTGTGAAACCCAAGAACAAAATCGCCTTTCAAAAATAAAAGATTGATTCATTTATGGAACTGAATTAAGTTATGTAAAACAATATCACTTATATGGAAATGATTTATTTGTATGTTTAACGCTAAATATCCAAGAGGTAGACTTGTTCCCATTTCAAAAGTTAAGAATAGTCGTGGTACATGAATTTGAGGTAACACTGCCTTAACTTGTCCAGCATTATTGTTAACCAAGGAATAGTAATAGACGAGTGGTGATAGATATACAAGACTTAATTTCCATATACGATCATTTTGTACCCTCGATAGTTTGTTTCCCGGCTATCGATTACTTCAGCTTCTTTATTTTTTGTCATTCTAAGATGAATTGTTGCTCTATAGATCTTTGATATCATTTGTTGGAATTGACTAAACCCAAAGCATGAGAGGAAGCCAAGTTATGTGGGGATGCTCCCATTAGGTTAATTTCACATCTACTCTAGATTTGGTTTGGATATTTGTGCACCCAGATGTGATTTTCTCGGATACTCGGTAACCGTTGGCGGGGTCCGGCTTGGACGTGTCTAAGAACCATCGAAGTTCTAAAGTATATTTGTAGAGGAATAGTTTTCGGTAAGGGGGGTGCACCCTACTAGTCATTGTTTTGCTTTCCTTTTTTGATTCGAACCTTTGAATCTATTTTCTCTAATTGTAGCACGAAGAATCAACCACTCTTTACGGTGTTTAGTTATTGGTTTAGTCAATTCTATCGAGTTTGGACTATTATCTTATTTTATCCATTCATACGTTTGTATGTTTATTATGTGTGAGTAAACCCATTCCGTTTTTAGCTGCGTGGTCTCAAATGTTTGTATTTAATTACACCCCTATTTTTTAAAATTTTACTTAAACAAGACATATCGTCTAACCCGAGTTGTTTGTTTCCTTAAACTCTTGGGTACTCATTTTATTTAGGTCGTCTGAGAGTAGCAGGTCTTTGTGGGCTCTTTTGAGGATGGCATCCAAGCAAGAGGAACTTATCTACTTAGCTATATATTCTGTTTAATTAGTGTGTTTATATGTAATTTTTTTACTATGTGTAAAGGTTTGTTGTTATAACTGTCGGGTTGATGATAGTACTTTTGTGTAACTCTGATAACTCCATGTTAGGGAGTAACCTTATGTATTGTATCTATGTTATGTTTAATGTATCAATTTTTTTGTGAGATTTTCTATTCTGTTCTTATTATACCCCAAGGAAATTCATCTTTGTGATGCTAGGGTAAGGGTGGACGAACACTAAGGATGTGTTAAGTGTCGTTTCCTAGGAGTCAGAAAGGTGGGTCATTACAGTTGGTATCAGAGCTTTGGTTGAGTGAACACCATAGCCTTATTGGGGTACAACTCATTCAAGATAGGGTGAGTAGAACCCTAGAATGAGTTAATCTGGAGAGAGTGTTTCCTTTTCTCCTCTAAGAGTCTGGTTTAAGATCCTTTGTTGCAGTTTTCCTTTTATCATCTTTGACCTTATCTTTGTATTCTAAAAATACCTATCACTGATCCAGGTCATTTAAAATGAGTACAAGAGGAAGAAGAGGTAGGGGATTTGGTACCAGCGTGACTACAAATTACAGAGGTCCTTGAAATTAGCCAGTAGTAGAGCCGATAGAAGAAGCAGTAATGCAAGTTCAGCGCCTAAGAACTTTGCAACTTTGTGCAAGAATTACACTACTTTAGGTGGAAAGACTTTCTATGGAGCTGAAGACATTTTGGGAGTTCAGACATGGCTTCACTATTGTGAAAGGATATTCGGAGATCTTCAGTTGGGAGATGCTAGAAAGAGATTGTTGGCATCGTGCCAGCTTTAGAAAGCAGTAATGGATTGGTGGGATTTAGTCATCATGAATACACCAGAGGATGATTTTTCTTGGGCGTAGTTTAAGGAGGTTTTTGAAGCTCAATTTATTCCAGAGGCGGGAAGCACTTGGTTGTTTAGGAGTTTCATGGATTTTAAACAAGGTGGGATGACAGTAGCAGGTATGAGCATAGGTTCAATGCATTGTCTTGCTTTGGACCAGGGTTGATTAATGCACCACTCAAAATGAATGAAATGGTTTGTGAAATGAATGTGACTAGAGTTTCATTGGGAAATGGCTAATCATCTTCGTGGCACCTTTACCAATCTGATCGGTATGGCTTTAAGATTTGAGGCTCTTGATATTGAGCAAGGAGTTCAAAAAGGAGTAGTGCCAGTGGTTAGTGCCTAATCTTTATCAGTTGTCCTAGTTGCAAGCAAGCTGTATTTCAAGCGCAAAGGGAAGAACAAGTCTTCGTGAAAAAATCTAGAGGTGGAGCTCCAGCACATAAGAAGCATTTAGACTTATCCAAAATTCTTTGTCTTAAGTGCAGCAAAATTGGCCACTTTGCAAATCAGTGCCTAACTATCTCTTGTTGTAACTATAGCCAGCGGGGACACATGAAGAATAAGTATCAAAGAAGAAGACTCAAGGGCAAGCTTTTGCTGTCGAAAAAATACCATCTACTTTTGCGGATCCAAAAGGAAAGCAAGTGTCGTAAGGTACACTATCGATTTCAAATATTCATGTTAGAGTGTTGTTCGATACCAGTGCATCCCATAGTTTTGTCTCTTATGACTTAATGAACCAGTTAAACCTTA
Source organism: Allium cepa (assembly GCA_030765085.1). NCBI lineage: Eukaryota > Viridiplantae > Streptophyta > Magnoliopsida > Asparagales > Amaryllidaceae > Allium > Allium cepa. The sequence goes on from CM060941.1 coordinate 707,735,889, forward strand.
AGTATGTTATTCATAATAATCCTCTATGTGTCAAACCCTATTGGGTGTTCGATAAATCTTGATACTATGTGTTTGAATGTGTCTATTTCTTATCAAGATCGACCTTTCTCTTCTGACTTATTTATTCTTGGGTTCATGGGTATTGGAGTGTTGTTAGGAATGGATTGGTTATCTAAGCTCGAAGATGTCTTGATTGTGTTAGAAGATTCGTTGTAGTAAAAGACGTAGTAGGTGGAAGCATCGACATATGTTGTAGGGAGCCAAAAAAGTTAATGAGTAGTTTCCTTTATTCTTTCGAAGTATGCAAAGAGGAGATGAGTGATATACATATTGTTCGGAACTTCAAGAATATTTTTGAAGAAGTGCAAGGTTTACCTCTTCACCGAGAAGTGGAATTCCGTATTAGCTTGATTCCAAGAGCCGAACTGATAGTAAACCTCCTCGATGGTTAGCTCCAAAGGAAAGGAGAGAATTAGAGAAGCATACGTTTGATTTATTGCAAAAAGGTTTGATCAGACGTAGAAAATCAAGCTGGGATCACCAGTAGTTATTATTACCAAGGCAGATGGTTCTCTTAGATTATGAGTAGATTACCGAGAGTTAAATAAGAGGACTGTCAAAAATAAGTATCCTTTACCTAGGATCGAAGACATTTTTGACCAGCTTCATGGAGCTCAGTTATTTTCTCAGTTGGATCTTGCCATTGGTTTTCACCAATTAAGGGTAGCAGAGGAGAGTGTGCCCTTAACAACTTTCTGTACCGTTAATAGTTTTTATGAGAGGTTAGTCATGCCGTTCGGTTTTACTCACACACGTGCTTATTTCATGGATTTAATGAATAGAGCGTTTCAAGATTTTATTAACAAGTTTGTTCCCGTCTTCATTAATGACATTCTTGTCTATTCTATGACAAAGGAAGAGCATAAGTAGCATCTTAGAGTTGTTCTGGATACTCTAAGAAATCATGTATTAAAGGCAAAGTTTTATAAGTGCCATTTCTAGAAATCCGAAGTTAGATTTCTAAGGCATGTAGTTTTGGGGGAAGTATATCAGTGGACCCACCTAAAGTAGTTATGGTTCAAGACTGGAAGAAACCCGAAAATGCAACAGAGGTTTGGTGTTTCTTGGGATTGGCAGGTTTCTTTCGAAGATTTATTAAAGATTTCTCAAAAATTGCTTCTCATCTGACAAAATCGACAAATAAGGATGCTAAGGTTGTCTGGATGCCCAAGTTTGATCAAGTATTCAATGAGTTAAAGAACAAATTGACCAGTGCTCCCGTTTTAACTATTCCAAATGGGATCGAAGGATTAATAGTTTAAATGGAAGCTTGCAGGATTTGATTAGGAGCGGTTTTGATGCAGAATGGTAAAGTAATAGTGAATGCGAGTCGACAGTTGAAACCTCATGAGAAGAACTACGCTATGCAGGATTTGGAGCTGTTGGTAGTTGTCTTTGCGTTGAAAGTGTGGAGGCACTATCTTTTGGGTGCAAAGTTTGGGTTATATATGGATCACAAGTCATTAAAGTATAATTTTACCCAAAAGGATTTGAATTTGAGGCAGCAGAGACAGATCGATTTTTTTGCGTCTTACGACCTAGAGATTCTTTATACCCCAGGACAAGCAAATGCAGTAACAGATGCATTGAGTAGGAATGGGGCTATGATGGCGAGTTTGGAAGTTAAGCCAACATTAATGGAGAGAATTGCATATTTACAAGAGGAAGACCCTACCTTAGCTCGACTTAAGAAAGATGTTGAAGATGGAATTGTTTCTAGTTTTTAGCTTAACTTTCGAGGAATTTTAAGGATGAATGGTCCGATTTGCATGCCAAATGTTAATGGAATTAGACCAGATGTATTGAGTAAGTGCCATCGGTCAAAGCTACCTATCCACCCTGGAATAACTAATTTTTTTTAGAATATGAAGAAGACCATTTGTCGAAAAGGGATAAAGAGAGATATTTCGATCTTTGTGAGTCATTGTGCAAATTGTCAACAGGTCAAGAGAGACCAGTAGAAGACTGCTGGTTTATTCCAACCATTAGAGATGCCAAATTGGAAGTGGAAGCAAGTATACATGGACTTTATTAATGGGTTGCCTAAAACAAGAAGAGGTGATGAAGGTATTTGGGTAATTGTAGATAGATTAATAAAGAGCACCCGCTTTACTCCGGTGAAGTCAACTAGAACTGCAGCTTCTTTGGCAGGGATTTATTTAAAGGAGATCATTCGACTGCATGGAATTCCAGTAAGTATAGTCAGTGATCGAGATCCCATTTTCATTAGTTTTTTGGGAAGAATTGCAAGCCGCTTTAAGGATGGGGTTGAATTTGAGCATAACCTATCACCCACAGACTGACGGATAAACCGAAAGGGGTGAATCGAGTATTGGAAGATCTTTTACAAGCATGCATTTTGGATTTTGGAGGCTCATGGAAAGATAATCTACATTTGGTGGAATTCTCTTATAACAATAGTTACTAAGCTAGCATTGGCATGGCGTCCTATGAAGATTTGTATGGACGGCCATGTAAATCACCATCATGTTGGGTGGGGACTGGGGATCGATTAGTTCTTGGACCTAATATAGTTCGAGAAGCAATGAAGAGGGTGGCTGTGATCAAGAAAAGAACGAAGGAAGCACAAGATCGACAGAAAAGCTATGCTGATAAATGAAGAAGGGATATAGAATTTGCGGTCGGGGATTTGGTATTTTTGAAAGTTTCCCCGATTAAAGGAGTTGTCTGGTTTGGAAAAGCAGGAAAGTTAGCATCTAGATTCGTTGGACCATTTCAAATTCTTGAGAGAATTGGAACGCTAGCTTATAGAGTTGAATTACCTGAAAGGTTGTTGGAAATTCATAATGTCTTCCATGTATCGCACCTAAGGAAGTATGTGCATGATCCAACATTAATTGTTGAGCCATCTATTCAAGAAGATTTAAAGATAGAACCCAACCTGACTGTTATCAGATATCATTATAACGACCCAGAATTTTGGGCAATATAAATTTAATAATCTGTGTTAATAATTTAACTGGTTTGATAGTTTTCTTTTTAATTTTAATTTAAAATTGGCTAATTTAATCTTTTAAAGGTTGATAAATTTTTAATCTGGAAATATTGATAAGATTGTTTGTCAAAGCCAATAAAATTTTATTCTGTTTATAATATATACAATTGATATAAATTGTGAATAGAAGAGCTTTTGTTTTAAATTAAAGATTAATTTTCAAATTGTAACGTATATGTATGTATATGTTATAGTTTGATATTGTTTTGAAATTTAATCCATTAATAATTTTTATATGAATAAATATTGTAATTTAAAGCTTTGTTTTAAAACTTGATATTTTTCAAAAGTTAATTTAGAATTAATTCATTTGCTTTCAAAATGTAAGATAATTGTTTATTTTAATATGATAGTTTTGTTTTGTTCTTTTTTAAAATGTTTAAATTTTAAAATGGTTATAAATATATAAAGTTGTAAATAAAATCTTTTTAAAATAATCTCTAAAATTTAGAATAATTTGTAAACATAAGTAGTACGTAAATAAATTACAAAATTCACATTTACATAAATATAAGATATAATTATCTTTGTAATAAGGTTTTTAATACAATTATGCAAGAGTTTAACACATGTAAAGTTATTAAACAAATTAAATGACATTTGTGCAAATTAATAACAAGTGGCAATCATCTCATTTTAATTTTTAATAAATGTAAGAGAAGAAAACTAGTTTATTTTCAAATACTCTTTCTTTGTTTTCATTTCTTATCTAAAATTTATGGAAACCTGAGATTTTAAAATTCAAAAAAAAAATCTTCAACCTGCAATTCAAATTCAATCTACAAATTCAAATCTGCATTTCTAAATTCATCTTCAACCTGCAAAGTGAAAACTAGCATTCAAATCTGCATTTCAAAGAAAAGCTACAACCTGCAATTTTCATGCCTGCAAATCTTAAGGGCTGCATTTCAAATGTTCAACCTGCAACTTAAACATGCAAGAATTCAATTTTATCTGTAAGCATCAGATTTAAGAGCATGCAAATGGAATTTTCTTCAGCATATCAAAGCCTGGAATAAGTATTAAAACTTGTTTTCTGCTCTGCATATTTCAAAGAAAGGTGAGTAAATTTGTTTAAAAACAAATAATCTTGGTTTAACCTAAATGCATGTGTTTATCAGTGAATTAATCTTGATGATGCATGAAAATTCTTCAGTAATCATATTATTGGAATGATACATTTTTGTGTGTATATATATATGTGTAGTTGGTATGTATACATATATAGATTCTGTATTCTATTCTTTCCAGAATAGGATCATCTTTCTATAAAAAAAATTAATCTCCCACTAAAACATCAGTATTTGGCCTCGATGATTGAAGGAAGGATTATGTGTTATTGATGAAGGAAATTTTTAAATTTTAGTTTCTGTAGTTTTAATTTACAAATAATCTTAAATATGGAAAACTCAGTAAATCACTAATACATGTTAAAAATTACTGTATTCAATTTATAGTTTAGATTGAATAAATGGATTCGTGTTTGTAAATCATGAATTTTAATACAAGATTCATGATTTTTAGTTTAAAGAATCAAGAGAATTTCGAGGTCGAACATTTTTGGGATTTTCATGAACTGCAGATTGAATACATAATAATTCGATTTGATTCTTGGATCGTAGCTTGTATGTAAGCTATAGATCATGGGAAAATTATCAAAGAATTTTTATATTGGCTGTGATGTTTGAATTTGGGTCAAATAGGGTTTAGGCTTGCTTTATCGTTCGGCTTGAATTGTCTTGACATTACGACTGGGTTTGTTGATCGAGTTCTTTGGCGTTTGGAGGTATTGATATTCATGGTGGTGGTGTCCTGATGGTGGAGTTGGCGAGTTCAACGGCGACGAGTTCGTCGGCCGAGGATGGGTTTTGGATAGTACCAGCTGCGGTTGCTTTCGAGCGTGATGATCAAATTTTGACCCGTGAATGGATTCTCGATTCTGGGTCTAGCTTCGTGTTCGTACGTGTTTGGATGGTTGTGGGCGATGGCCACGGCGAACTTCGCCGGCCGTGGGTGCTGTGCAAGGTGCACCATGTTTGGACTGTGCACTGGAAAGTTTTGTTTGGGAAGATGAGTTGAAGCCGAGAATTCTCGCGTGATGGCATCGGGGTCGACTCGGGGTAGTTGAGGCTGGGTTTGCTTCGAGTTTTGCCCGGAGTTTTGGTGGGTTCCTCCCGGGTTTGACCCGATTCTTCTTTTCTGGTGTTTTTTTAAACAGTTTTTTTTTATAAAAAGGAAAATTTACTTACAAATTTGAAGGCTTGTTCTTTGAAGTAATTGTTAATCAAACTCCTAAAGTATTAATTGAATTTAATTTGGGTTTAAATTGTTAGGATGAATTCTTTTGAAAAAAAAGAATTTGCTTAATTAAAGTTTGAATTTTAGTTTAAAAAGAGTGTTTGAATTTAATTATTAAATCAAAAGTTTTAAAGTAAATTTTAAAAGTAATGTTTTGAAAACTTAAGTTTTAAAAATTATGGGAAGTGAATAAGTTTGAATTTGATAATTTAGATGTTTTAAATTTTAGAATTGGATTTCTAAATCCCCTATTTCCAAATAAGGTTATTGTTATAATTTTTAAATCCAAATAAAATAAATTTGATTTTAAGTTATTAAAATTTGATGAATTCAAATAATTCAATTATGAAGATATATAGTGTCAATTTATCTTTGTTATTGACTTGATAATACTTGATTTAATATGTTTTGTAATTAAGTAAAGAATTAATTAAGATTTCTTAATAAATTGAGGATTTTTAAATATAAGATGTTAATTAATTAATTGTTTAACTAATTTTAATCAATTAGTTAATTGTTTATTTAATTTTAAATAATCACTTGATTATAAATTAATTAAGTGTAATTACTTAATAAAGTAATTAATGGTTAATTGTGGATGTAATTAAGGAAGTTAATTACTTATGGAAGTAATTAATGATAATTACTCACGGAGTAATTAGTTGAAGTGATTATTGGTTAATCACTTAATAATATCAATTTAAGAATTGATTAATATAATTGTTTAAAGATAATTAATTATGAAGTAATTAATTAAAGGGTTAAGGATTATTTAATAATGGAATTAATTATTTAAGGAAGTAGTTAAGATTTATTAATGAAGTAATTAGAGATAATTACTTATGTAAGTAATTAAGAGTTAATTACTTAATTTATTTTAGGTAATTAATTAATATGATTAATTAATTAATGAATAGGATTAATTTAAGATTAATCACTAAGAGTAATTAATTAAAATGTAATTAATTAATTAATTAAGGATTTATTTATTAATTTAATTGTTTAATAATTACTTAATGAAGTAATTAAAGATTAATTAATTGAATTAATTAATTCAAGGATTAATATAATGAAATTAGAAATTAATTAATTAAGAAGTTCATTAAGTAAAATAAGTAATTATTAATTGTTAATTACTAACTACGATTTATGAGTTGATTGATTATAAGTTAATTAGTTAATAAATTAAGGTAATTTTAAATTAATAAGGGTCATTAATTAGTGTGATTAATGATATTAATCAAGGTTGATTAATATAAGTGGTTAATTTAAATGTGATTAATTGATTGTAATTAATTAAGAATTAATGTAATTAATTATAGTTAATTAATTAATTAATGATCATTAATTATTGTAATTAATGATAGTAATTAAAGGTTAAATACTGTATATGGTTAAGGATAATTACTTGATTGTAATTAAAATATAGTTAATCAAGGAAGATTAATTAAGGAAAATCATTAGAGATGATTAATTTATTCTATTTGGAATATTAATTAATGAAGAAGGATTAAGGTAATCTAATTGATTAAGAGATAATCAATTCTGTTTTGGATGTTAGATTTATATGGGTTGATTGATTAATATTGGTTGATTGATTGATATTGGATGATCAATATTTGGAGATTGATATTGTATGATTGGTTGATATTGGATGTTTGATATTGGTTGATGGATATCTCTGTTATATGATATGCTGCTTTGTGAAGATGAAGGTTGTTATAATTATCTATTTTGATAATATGATTCATCTAATTGTTTATATCATCCTGAATATAAGATTAAATAGTTTAAAACCTTAAGTATAACTTGGACATTAAAATGGCGTTTGGTTTCGGTGATACCAGGATCGGATTTCCATATTTGGGATCCGAAAACCACATCGATTCCAATTAAACGTTAGGTCGTTAATCCAAGTGGAGCAAGTGAAGACACGAGGTGTAAGGGCTATACGTCAGTATAACTCTGTGGGCGATTCCGTAATGAGTTTGACGGAATAGTGCTTATAGATTCGAGATGGTGAATCAGAGTGCAAGGGCTATGGTCGTTGACTCTGAGGGTGATTCCAAAACGAGTGCAACGAGATAGTGCTTTCGGTTTCGTTCGAACCCGGAACGAACTTGTATGGATTGAATGCTTTCAGAACATCGTCGGGTGGACGATGAGCATTCTAAGATAGATGTGTTCTATAAAGGTAATCGTAACCTCAAGCCTCATCAACCGGGAATGGCTAAAACAGGGGAGGTGCAGCAAGGCTTCTGGGTAGCCCCACTTGAGAGTGAGATTTACCCCTGTCTAGAGGTCCCTTTATATTTCGGCTTAGTGTGTGGTTGGTCGCGCCAACTACGGGTTCGGGACTGTCCAGTAAGGGATGGTTCCGGCCTTGTGTTGCAGGGGAGTGGGAGTACTCCTCGGTACCATGATCTAGACCACGTACTGTGACGGGCGGTACCCCAGTAGCCCTGCCATTGATGGAATCCAAAATCCAATAAGTGCCTGTACAGTTTTGATTGTGCCTAACTATGTTGGAACGTGAGATGTAAGCATTCCAGCTATTTCTGTATTTTATTTTGAAAACCCTAGACACTATTATAATATCACTGGATTTCCTATCAAATGTATTGGTTAGCGTAATGTAAAAACTTTTCCATGTTTATGTGTGGGAAGTCTTACGTGATACCTTTTCTTTTAAAGGTTTTCTAAAGTTAAGCAAATTTTAACCCGTTTACTCACACCAGACCCCTGTCTGACCCGAGTGTTTATTTTCTGTTTTATTAAACTCTTGGGTACTCATATTATGTATGAGTAGTCAAGTGATTCAGGTTTGCTTGACAAATTCTGGAGGAGTTATGGAGCAGGAGGCTTCGACGTGTAGATATATATTGATTCCGCTGTGTTTATTATATCTGTTTCTCCTGTATACTTGAGTTGTATAATTAGACAAAAGTTTATAACTGTCTATTATCTGTTGTTTAAGTTGTGTATTCTAATGTAAATAGATACTATGTAATATTTTATGTTATTTATTATATTTTATTCGTTCCGCTGTGAGTTCTCTGTTATTGTTGTTTCTTTCTTTCTCTTTCTTTTCTTCTTCTGTCCCTTTCTTTCTTCAAGATGATGCGATTTCCTGGGAATAGGAAGTCGGGTCGTCTCAATCATGGTCATATTGTGGATGAGAATGAGAAGAGGTTGTGTAATATAGTACTGAGATTGGTCAAGATTTAGTGGAGTAATGATCCCAAGGGTTGTGCTTGGGAGAGTGTAGATAGTATGAGGGAACCTTATCCTGAATTGATGTAGGATAGTTGTTTTTTTGTTTGTGTGAATTGTGTGTGCACAATTGTGATATGGTTGCTTAGTGTGTATTTGTTGTTTGAGTTTCCGGATATAATATATGCCCTTTTAGACTGATTTTGAGTTATCTCCTTAAGTATTAATTTTGAAGATAAAATTCTTTTAAGGGGAGGAGAGTGTGATGACCCGTAAATTAATCACTTTAAAGTATGAATATTTAATATATTTTTAAGTTGTAAATATTGAAATGAATTATATTTGTGATAGTTTCTTTTATATGACGAACTTATTTCATAAGCCCAAATCATCAAGACCTTATCTAGGCTTCCTAACTCTGGAATTTCCCCTTGGCTTTATTGAACACACTTTATGATATTTGATAGCTTCTCTTAGAAGCCTTGTGTAACAACTTGAATTCCAGTGGTCCGGACTTTTTGCAAAAATGCTAAAAATCAAGTACACTAAAGTCCGAGTTGGGTATCTAGTATCCTGCAAACAGGCGAAGATAAATATATCAGAGCTCAATTAATTATCTCACAACGGAATTGACTAAAATATAATAATAGGTAAACACTAATCCAAAAAATTACACTTTCTAAGCAAGTGTCGTAAAGCTGAGAAGTCTTTGCCATCTACCTAACATGTAGGATGTTATGAGGCAAGGGTCAGAGCAAAAGTTCTGGTGAATGAATAAATTATATGCTTCTAGGCTTAATTCTACATATATTGTTTTATTTCCAATTACTCTTATATTAGGTTCATTAGGTTACAATACTCTTGCCTTTTTCATGAACTATGCCCATCTACTCCATAGTATATTAAAACCTAATAACTAATATATACGCATATGTAGCTATATGCCCAATAACCGTATTGGTCCTAGGTACTATCCATATTATCATCTGTATCCTCCTTAAAAAGAGTTCCATCGTCTAGCTTTGGGAACGTTCTGTAATACATTTGCAAAGGACCACTTCATAAGGCCTATAATATAGATGCTCCACCATCTTGTTCCGCGAGCGTTTTTTAGCTACATCTATAAAGGACCGCTTCGTAAGGCCTATAATACAGATGCTCCACTACTTACTATGAAAATTTAAATCACGTCCGTACTAGTCTGTACCAGTGCATGGACATCCACAATGTACCACCCAGTGCGTACAATGAGGACTACATAATCGTTCTATATACTATCTAAATCCTGCCAATAAGGTCTACCTTGTACGGAACTTAGTCGGGGATTTTTTATATTTGTAAAGGACCGCTTCGTTAGGCCTACAATAAAGATATTCTAATTGGTCTATCCCTTTCTCGTCGTGGCTGTCGCCCACGCAGCCATCCCTCAACTAATCAAAAGACTTCAAAAGAGTTAAGTGACTGTGCCATACTGCAAACAATCTAACATCCAATTGGCAGTGCCCCTCCATCTAATGTCTCGATCATGAAAAAATCATCGGCCTGTTGGTTTAACTCTAGTCTTTCTCGAAATCTCCCTTGGTCTTGATCTGGTCGATATCCACATGTGACTATCATTAACCTTACTTGTAAGTACTGGATATATGAATACCTTACTCCGAACACCAAGCCCTTCTGACTGCCTACAAAGGTCCGCTTCGTTAGGCCTACAATGCAAATGCGGTCAAGGCATACTCTCTTGATGGAACATCTACAGACCTGCCTTCGAGGATGCAGCTTTGTTAGGCCTATCCAAAGGGCCACCTAGGGTATCCTCACATCCCGTTGAAGTCTCGTACTCCTTTAAAGCGCAATAATGCGGAGTTGGACATGCTTTTCCATTGCTGAAATCCATGAGGAACTACTTCGTTAGGTGCCTCATCCTTTGGGCTACTTCAAACACATTTGGATTCTTTTGTTAAGCCCTAAGTCTAATCTTTTAATTTGCGTTTAGTATGCTTTCTTATTTTATTAGCTATTAGCGTATACTTGTCCTCATCTTTCTTCTAACTATTGTGAGAAAACCATCGTTCTAATAGGGAATGTTGTTAGTATGAGCCACATTCATTATCTTGCTTATTTGACTTAATATATGAATCCCTAAGTTCAATAAAATAAGCCTCTTTTATTATTTTTGTTTTATTTGCTTATCAACATAATATAAGTTGTTTTATTAAGCTTCTATCATTGCTTACAAATTTATTATAAGTCTCACGATAAGATTTTCCGTTCTTATTTCATAACTATAACTTATGTCATAATGCTACTCGCAATGATTACTTTTTCTTCTTCATTTACAGTCCGTTACGTAATTACAAGCGTTTCTTGTCTGCTTTAGTCTGCCTTCTTTTATTATAATAAAGAATTTTATTTTATTTTTTAATATTACATAATTCACTTATAATAATAGTTGCCTAGTTAAGTAGCCTGAACAGAAAATGCAAACTTAGGCTCCTTAAATTTTTATTTTATAGACTCGAATTCTTAAATTAATAATTTTCTTATTTCAACTCATACTTTACTTTATTTTCCGCTATTTTAGGAAATAATTCTATTATATTTGGTTGGTAATCAAAACTATATAATATGTTTCCATATCTTAATATTGGATAATACTATAAACAATATCCGTAACTGTAAGGTATCTCTTTTACTATTTTGAAGTAGTGTAAAATACAGTGGTTTCTCTATTTTACACTAATAATAAGTTATGTAATTGTATCCTATTTTCTAAACTAACCAATTAATCTAATAATTACTCCCAAATTAATTCTTCCTGTTTTAATGCAATTTATTACAGTAATTTTACTCCTCAACCTTTATTATTTTACATCTAATTTCCTTCATTTCAGTTTTCTTAATTATATAATCTATATTCGTGTTTAATCTATTCTAATCCATACGCAAAGAAAAATGAGAGGATAGAAGAAAACTAATGCTTGCATAAAATCCAGAGCGTAGAAAAAGATGTAAATAGGGCATAGAAAACAATATATAAACACTAATATTGTAATTAAACTACAAGTTTTCCTATAGTTCAACATAATTTAATTAATATGATTAATTACTGAATAGAATTTTCTAAATGGGAATTGTGGCGACCTGCAAATTCGTACCCTTTGGACCGACAATAAACCACACATGTCGACCCAAAAAGCACAGACTGATGGAAAGTCATGAGAAAGAAAAGAATAGAGAAACAGAGTTGAGAAGAAAGAGAGAAGAGAAAACCAAATAGAATAATACAGATTCTCACATCGCAGCAGAAAACATATAATATCATATCAATGATCTTTACAAAATAGAAATTGTATATACATAGATCAATCAAAGTTCAACAATCAATCACTAATCATCAGCCTTGACAGTTATAATAACCTGTCCTTATAATTGCTGATAATATAAAACAATAAAGTGCAAACCGGATAATAAACAGATACGTGTATACGAAAATGAAGATCTCCTGCTCTCCAGCTGAAGCTCTAAAAGCACCAAAACTAAACTTGTAAATTACTCGGTCTGACCCGAGCACTGAAACAAAAGAACGCCCGGATCTCTGTTAAACCAGCATGAGAATACAGACTCAACTTAATTTACTAAATTACCAAAATTTTCCTTTCAAAACAAAAGTACCTCATAAGACACGCCTACACATAAACGTGAACATGTTTTTACCTTACGATAACTAAGACATTTTATATTAAATCATCTTATATTATAATAATATCCATTGCATAAATAATATTAATCGTAGTCGAAATGGTTACCCATATAGCATTTCGGGGCTATTCATGATGCCAATACAAACAAACCGCAAGCTCGTAGTGGAGTTTGGATTTCCATACAAATGACTAGGTGAAGGGACTACCTTCCGGCAGTACATCTCTAGAGGAATGTACCAACGAACATCACAAAGGAACCTTTACCAACACAAGATCGGCCTATTACTGTAACTAGATAGTACCGAATATATCGTCCCCCAGTCATTACTGACCTTTTCCAAGGGCCCTCATAGCATAAAAACAACATTAATTTACATCCTCAACGTCATAGAAGGAAGAAATATATCTAGAAGAGGATGATCATATCCTAATTGAGCATGACCCACTTTGCCTTACCGCATCTAACCCTGTTTCGGTCATTTTCGATTGATGAGGCTTGAGGTAACGGTAACCTTTTATATATCACATATCACAACACTTTGAATGCCACATGGCCATTTCCGTTGACTACTAAATTCCTTCCACAAAAATACAATCGTACGTCTCAAGGAGGGTGTTAAGCTAAGAGAAGTTGCATTCTCCGGTACTACTAACGCATGTTTGTAAAAACCAATGTACGTAATCTTTAGAAATGCAATGTCAGACAAACGTCCATACAAGTTATCTAGAAACAGGACAAACCGAAGGTACTTTCCTACCACATCCTATCGAGAAATCCCTAGGATTAGTAGCGAACAGTCCTTGCATTCGGTATTTCATAACGAAGAGACTATAGCTACTATATATTGGGATTTTAACCCCAAACGATCAACAAGCAGTCCTCCACTATGAAATTCCTAAATATCAATATCATCACAACCTGCACAATCAAATGCATATATATTGGCCCAAACTGGTTTTCAGATAAATCTGATTCTGGTCTCTTCACACCAACAGCGCAAAAGTGTTTCTCAACATCACACAGAAACTAAGTCTCATAGACTTATCATGTCTCCAACTTTCAACTCGCTATCCTTCGGCCAACAAGGAAGCTCGATAGATTGGAGTAATACTCTGCACTACACGTATCAACATCCTCAACACAAACGATAATCAAGCCTACATAGATGACTACGTACTAAGTGTACGACTAAATAGTTACCACATCAAGTCGAGGAACTATAATGGCTAAATTTGATACTCGGTTATTTAATTATCAAAGAAACAAACAAATATTTATCACCATAAGCAATCACTAGGCCCTTTTCATTAATCCTTTATTAATTAAACCACTTGCTAAATATTCACTTCAAATTATCTTTAAAGAGATATAATTCCAAAAACTATTTCAATATTTCAATACTGGAAAACATTTCCATATACTTATTTAATAATAAGTAATTCACAAATATCTTTATTTTGAACACTTAGAAAATATTACATGTACTTAAATCATGATTAAGTACATATTTTATTCTTTAAGGAAAACATTTTCTTAGACATACTTATTTGGGTCAAAACGAATGTTATGTAAAACATCGTTACGACAACTAAAATCACTAGTACGGTGTTATAGCCTATCATTTCCTTACTTCTCGAAAATGCCTATTTCAACAATGGATGTTCAAATCTATGTATTTGATACTTAACACATTTTGAAAACATCCTCAAATCATTTAACCCCATTTAAAATATCACTTCCCAAAACATTCATTTAATTTGAAAGATTATTCACTGTCCAAAATCATGAATAAAATTTGTTTACCACATTCATTATTTCTACACATTTAATTAAAGGATTATCCACTGTCCAAAATCGTGAATAAAACTCTCTTACCAAATTCAAAACTTCTACACATTTAATTAAAGGATTATCCATTATCCAAAATCGTGAATATAATTTCTTTAGTAAACTTTCATATTTAACTTACTAAATTCAATCGACTTTGGATTTATATAACAATATTTATAAATCACATTTATATTTTAACAAAAACTTCCGGTTATAAAATCCCTTTATTAACCAGTCTCATTTATATTCTCATTTATATGACAAAATCCAATTATACGTTAATTTACTTTAGAATCATTTATTTCCAAATTCATTCCTTATAACATCATAAATTATAAATCTAAAAATCTTATTTACTTACAAGATTCATTTATAACTTCATTTTAAACACTTATAATATTTCATTATATTTCCATTATTTTGATTTATAAACATTTAATTTTATAAATATATATATAAACCTTTTATAATAATTCAAAATTCTCAGTTTAAACTACTTACAAAATAGTTAGCTCCATATTTCAAAAATCACATTCTGATTATTTTTCACAAAAATCATAATTTTTATAACATAAAAATAATAACTTTTATTTATTTAAAATGATTCATTCTTTAACAATTCAAAACAATTAATAAAACATCTATTTTCAAAATCAATTAGAACCCCCTTTTAATTTGGAAATCATCACTTTAATATTTTTAAATTACCAAAATTAGGCCCAATTCTGCAACAGCACTAAATAAGGTGATTCACATCAATCACAGCATTCGAACATCATATATCATATGATAACATCATATATATCAATATTTGTAAATAAAATCAACATTGGTGAGGAATTTAGTTGGATCCTCTAATCTGTCACCTGCAACAAATATACATATTAGAATATATGTACAATGTCCGCTTAGAGGCGGACGCGCGTACAAAAGGTCATCTGCTCATACACGGAAACGTAAAGGGTCTCATCTGCTCCAGGTAGGAATATATCAAAATACTAATATATATATATATGTATGTAGTATCATATATCATCCAAACAATCATCAGCCAACATAAAAAAATTATTCTCACTTATATAGAAACATAAGCAAGCCAAAAAGAGTGAGTTGTACTCAGTTTGATTCCAACAGCTGTAACGACCCGTAATTTCTCTACTTCAAAAATGAGAGATTTCTTTTGTTTTAAATTTAAAAAGGTTTAAAACTTAAATATAATAGATAATAATAGAGAAATTATTTATTCTTATAGTTGATAATTTAAAAGTATAAGTTTGGTTTTTAGAACAAATCGACAAAAGTTAAGTTTTGTTAAAAATAAATAAATGCTTAAATAAATAGGTTTAAATAATTATTTAAAAAGATAAATATTATTTAAAATATCTAATAAAGATAAAAAAGTATATTAATATATATATATAAGTATCTTAATAATCATTTTACAAAAATAACCAAATTTTGTTCCATTTTCTCAGTTTTACGTACATCGTAAAATTAGAGATTTTGATATTATTGAAATATGATTTTAAAATATAAAAAGACATGTTTTAATTTATTTAAAGAAGTACAAAGTTTATTTTTAAATTTGGTTTACATAAATAAATAGTTTAACAAAAATGTCAAAATGTGACCGTAAAACATTTTGTCGAAAAACGACGTTTTATCGATTAAAAGTTGTCGCAACGTCATCGCACCTTTATTTTCTTACATAGGAACATATATTCAAATAGTGTAAGTATTAATTAATTCCCTAATCAAGTTTACTTTTACTAAAAAAGGTTAGAAACTTCTAGAAAATAATTAAGAAAAAGTAAGCACAAAAAGATAAAAATGTCATTTCAAAACAAAAAGTAAAAAATCAAATCAAAGAAATATAATTGTTACTTACTTTACTTAATATCTAAGTGAAAATGACATAAAGTAATGATTTGAAATGTGATGTTAAGTGTTGAAAAAAATAAGATTATTTTATAAGTAAGTAAGGGCATTTTGGTAATCAAAACTTTTCTATAAATAAGACCACCATTCTTCCACTTTCTTTCACAACATTTTCTACCTTCTTCTTCTTCCTTGATGCGCACTTTAATGACTTCTTCTTCTCTTCCAAATCCTTACTAACTTTTTCAAAACCATATCAAATCAACTCCAAATACCACCAAACTTTTCCAAAGACCTTAGAATACAATTTAAACATGGTTTAGCACCTAAGAAGTGAAGAAATGATGGAGGAAGGCAATGATATAGGTATGGCCGAACCTATAAAGAAAAGGAAGCATACTGGAAAGCTCCGAAGCAAGAAAAAGAGAAGGAAGTGCTGCCGATTTCATTTCAAAGAGCTAGAAGCAAATTCAAGGTGCCGCAGAAGCTCTGTCGAATTTTTCAAAGTTGATTAGTTGCAGTTTAAGTAAAGTGTTGTTGCATATGAATGTTGGTGGAAAGTTAAAACAAATTGTTTAATGGTGAGTACTCTTATTTACTAATAAATTCATAAATTATTTCAAGTATAATGATTTGAAAGTTTAAATATGTTGAATGAATGTTTGATAATTTGGTTGCAAATTAGTAGATTATATGGTTGGTAACTTGTTTGATAAATGATAAGAGAAAAGATTAGTAAATTAACCGTAGTTAATTAAATGAGAATTAAATCCGTAGAAATATGTGAATGAAAGTTATTTAGCCTCTTAATGATTTTAAATAAGTTTAAATATGGTTTAAAATAAATTTGAAGTGTTTCGGAAAATTTCCAAAGCAGTTCATAATAGTGGTCAAAATCGAGCTTTCGCGTAGCGGCAATTTGTAAATTTCGGCCCGTAACTTCAAATTGACGTAGAAAATGATTTATAAGTCGGATTTCCTCGAAATAAAAATTCTTTGGTCCACAATGATAATAGTTTTACAATAAAGAAAGAAAATCAAGATTTTATTAAGTAGATTTTGAAATATGTCCAAAACAATTTTCTAAAAACATCGCGGTGTTGCAGTTCGGGATCCAAAATGGAGATTTCTTTATAAATGATATTTTTAAGTGATTAAAAATATGAAATAAATTTGATAAATCTATTAAAATGGTTTAAAAATGATTTGGAATATAAAATATGAATTTTCAAATATAAAAAAATTGTTAAAACAAATAAGCTTATATAGCACTTTCCGTAGCGCTTTTATGCTGCGAATTCTATAACCTTGTAAATATGAGTTTAAACTTAACAATTCTTTCCTAAATCTTTTGTGAATGATTTTAAAGGAATAATTAAGTAATGTAAATATGATTTGGAAGTTTTAATAAGAGTTTGTATAAATGGTTAAGACGAGTTGTTTATACCACTTAAACAAAAAGTGAAGAAGATTGAATATAATAACAAACTGAGTATGCGGAAACGACTAGTACATTTGTCCCGCCTGTGAGATCTAGGAAGGCAAACAATGTGTTTAACTAAGACTAAGGATGGAGAAACTAGTGCCCTGAACTTACCTGACCCATGTTTTCTCTTTTTAGGCAAGGGGTGGAATAGATCGAAAGGAAAGCCCGGATGCTCTAAAAAGATCGTATTTAAGTTTATCCAAAATAAAAGAAATAAATTCTTTGAATGTTAGATAACCACATAACATCTTTTGATCAATGATTAGTACAAGGGAACCGAGATCGGATTTGGGTGATTCATATCCGAAAATCTCTTCAAACTAATTTTGGAAATAATATATATTGAAGACAAAGACTGTTAAAAGACAAAGATATTCATGATGTAGGATTACTTGCCATTAGTCCCTGGAGGTGAAACTTTCCATTAGTCCTTGGAGGTGAAACTTGCCATTAGTCCCTGGAGGTGAAACTTGTCATTAGTCCCTAGAGGCGAAATTTAGCATATCTATGATGGAAGTAATGCTCGATTATGAAAATCTTCGCTTTGCAAGAATACGATTTGAAGTTAAGAAATTAATCTTCGATTAAGATTTAATGAATGATTTGGGAATATTTTCCCTAAGTTAAAAGCATAACTTTAATATAAGAAATCTTTGATTAAGATTTAATAATGATTTGAGAATATTTTCCCTAAGTTAAAAGTATAACTTTAAAATAAGAAATCTTTGATTAAGATTCAATGAATGATTTGGGAATATTTTCCCTAAGTTAAAAGTTATAGCTTGAATATAAGAAATCTTTTATTAAGATTTAATGAATGATTTGAAAAGGTCTTCCCAAGTAAAAGAGAAAATGATTTGGCATTTTCTTGGATTTAAGAAAGGTTTTAAATAAACCAAATGATTTGATAAATGAGGCTTAATAGTTACATATACCCTTGAAATGAAAATGGAATAAATTAAAAAATATATCTGAGAAAGATATTTGATTTAAATGAAAGAAGAAGTAATTGATTGATGATTGATATCCACATATAACTTAACATCTTTTATTGATAATTGGCTTCGAAGGAACCGGAGTCGGATTTGGGTAATTCCTATCCGAAAACCATTTTCAAACCGATGTATACGTTTGAAAGTAAAGATATGTTGAAGATTATGATTATTGAATATCGTGGATCATCATAGCATGAGGACTGCTTGTTGAACATGCTATGGGTAGCTCCCATTATAGAGTTATTTATAGCAGTGGTCTCCTCGTGATGGAGATTTTTTGGATTGCAAGGACTACTCACTACTAGTGGTAGTAGAAGAGTGCCTTCGGTTTTTTCAGTCCCAGAACGAACTTGTACGGATGAATGTTTAACATTGCATTTTTGAGGCACAACGTTTGACAATTACAAATGTACATCTGCTTGATGGCAGAGAAGGAAACTTCTCTTATCTTAACACCCTTCTTTGAGACTTACGGGCTCAGAGATTGCATTTTTGTGGGAGTCAAATAGTAATCAAAGGAAAGGCAGTGTGGCATTCAAAGTGGAATTTAATATGATCAAAGCGTGGTTTTGTATGAAAAATGTGGCTTTGAAGAAATTGAGCGTAGCCTCACGAGCCTCACACCCCAGTTATGATGGGATTCTATGTGGTCATGTGTATGCTCGCATTTTGGATAATGGTGATTTGGGTTATCAGATGTTCTGAGCCCTAGGCACCAGATACGTATGGGCCTCATGGCAGGGATGCGCAAGTCCGAGTCCTTGGATGTTATTCACAAATTGCATCCACTTTTAGCCATTTATGTTGTTGTATAATTGTGTCTGAGTCATGGTTGTAAGCCATGGATACAGATTGATCTTTCCACTAGTTTGCTATCATATTGGAAATCCAAACCCAATATGAGATTTACAATTTTGATTTTATTCCCAAAATACCTGTAATGACTTGTAAACATTTCAGCTACCTCTTTTGATATCATATATTCCATTTGGTATATTCCGTTGACCCAGTCCGGATATATTCCGTTAGACTTAGTCCACATATTGATACCCTATTTGAATAAGTTTATTTGCAGATCTTTTCAAAGAGATGTCATTAGAAATAATATCAAAGCTTTTGATATAAAAGTATTTTGGTTATCATAAGGTAAAAACCCGTCCATGTTTATGTGTGGGCGTTGTCTTATGAGATACCATTCTTTTCAAGATTTTGATGACATAGTCATTTTAATTTTCGAGTATCTCACGCTAGTTTATCAAGCCTGACCTGGGTATTTTCAATACTCGGGTCAGATCCGAGTAGTTTTAGGTTTAGTTGAAGACGGTTGGAGTTTCTAGAGGAGAGCTAGAGATCTTCATCATCGTATGGACGTATTCTATTATCCGCTTTGCTTAGTGAAGTTCAAACATGATAGGGGGTTCTCGCTTCTTGTTAGGTAGCAAACGGATGACTTTTACTCTTACATGTCCTTGAAATCGAGTATCGAGGGCTTGGCTTGCCAATTAGGCTTACAGTCGAGAGGCTGGCCGTAAAAGCAGAGCGGTGTAAGCTACTGTGGGTGTACCCACTGTCGATGGTTGAAAAGCCTAGATCGTTACATTTGGTATCAAAGCTGAAGGTTATGCGAGATCCTTGGCTTTGTTGGGGTAAAGACTCATCAGAGATAGGGTTAGCAATACCTAAGGACGAGTGACTCATTAGAGATAGGGTTAATAACACCCTAGAATGAGTTTGAGTGTATTATATATGAGTACGTATTTGTTAGTGACTAATAAATTGTTTTGTTGATTAATCTGTTGAGTGGTATATGGATTTTGGTCGATGCATGAGAGCTCCATGTAATCGATAGGGATTCATAAACACTTAGACAAGGCGAACTGACGCACTAATTTTGAAAAGATTGGTAAATGATATAATTTTTCCTAGGATTATATTTTGAATATAAAGTATATTTTTTTTGAAAAGCTGTATAGTTAGAAATCAGAATTAGTGAAATTTGAATATGAACATCTGGTGATTAGAATTTCACAATTTGACTATAAGATGTTTCATAAATATAATTGATAAGTAAGTATTCTGAAAAGGTAATTAAGATCTTTAATACTTATTCCAAAATAATAAATTAATAGATGATAATGTTAAGTTACTATCGTAAATTGATCAATTGTTTGATTTAAAAATACCTTGTGAATTAAGTTTTACGATTTGACTATAGAGTTATTGATAATAATATTTGTTTAAGAAATGAAGACATAAGATAAAACGAATATATAACATTGATTTTATAAAGTAATCTCTAAAGGATTTTGAAAATGGTATTATTTCAAATATAAAAAGAGATATTTTATGATAACTAATTCGTATGGCTCGAAAATAAACTAAAAATGGGCAAGTGATGTGCTCGGATGGTAAACACTTCTCTTAAGTATTAGTCTTCTTGTTAAGAGGATATATAATACTATTGGTAACACCCAGTTTCTTAGATTGTTTTGGAGTTACTCGATCTATGTAATTTTTTTTAAGTTAAGGAAATAACGCGAATCATTGATTAGTAATCTTTATAAAAGTGTTTAAACTAAAGATAAATTGGGATCGAAATTGATAAGATAAAGCAGGATTCTCGACAATTTTGGACAGTAGAAAATTTCCAAATCATACCTAACTCGGAGTTAAGGAAATTATGGAAACTAAAAGCTTGTGAAATACTCTGAGTAAATGAAATTGGATGAGTATAATTTATAAATGTGATTATAAAAAAAAGGAAATTATAACCTAGAAAATTTTTATTAATGAATTCCAGCATTAATTAAGGGTTGGACTTAAGTCTTTAAAATATGATTGATTTACATACGTTATAAGATGAAATAAACTTAAGTAATAGTTTTATGAAATGATTCATAAATAATATTAGTGTTAAAGGAAATATACTAAGTTAAAGGATTATGGGAAATATAATACAGAAAAATTATCTTTGAGTGAAAAATGGTTTCTTTGGAATAATTACCTTTAATAAAAATATTTGAAAATAAATAATTAAAGGGATTATATAAAGAAGCACCCTTATAAAATGTTTAAACTTAAGATAAAAGTTTATGAAAAGCTTTTGAAAGTTAATAAATGCATATATTATATGTAGATCATTTCATCGCGTAAATTTTGATCTAATATCCGAGTATGAATCTGAGGGGTTTACACTTGTCCGAAAAAGGATTTATCACTCGATTCATGACGATGAACATTGATGAGGACTTTTTATTGTGTACTTGATTTTTCTATCATAGTTGAGCACAATGCAAGGAAAGCAAAGGTTTCTGAACACAGAGCCTGATCGGAGTCCGCACTAGAGGACGGGGGATCGATACTAGTTCAGAAATAAAGTTGTGTATTCGAACAGGAGATCGAATAAGATATTTCTTATGGATGATCTGTGTATATTATATGGAATTAAGTTTTAAGATAAAGGCTTTAGGCAAACTTTTGTTTGGGTAATTTCGAGGACGAAATTCTTTTAAGTAGGGGTGAATGTAATGACCCGTAATTTCTCTACTTCGAAAATGAGAGATTTTGTTTGTTTTAAATTTAAAAAGGTTTAAAACTTAAATATAATAGATAATAATAGAGAAATTATTTATTCTTATAGTTGATAATTTAAAAAGTATAAGTTTGGTTTTTAGAATAAATCAATAAAATTAAGTTTTGTTAAAAATAAATAAATGCTTCATTAAATATGTTTAAATATTTATTTAAAAATATAAATATTATTGAAAAAATATAATAAAGATAAAAAAAAGTAATTTTTTTAAGTATGTTAATAATTATTTTACAAAAATAACCAAATTTTGTCGCATTTTGTCAGTTTTACATACATCGCAAAATTAGAGATTTTGATATTATTTAAATATGATTTTAAAATATAAAGAGACATGTTTTAATTTATTTAAAGAAGCAAAAATTTCATTTTTAAATTTTGTTTACATAAATAAATAGTTTAACTAAAACGTCAAAATGTGACTGTAAAACATTTTGTCGAAAGATGACGTTTTGTCGATTAAAAGTTGTCGCAACGTCGTCGCACCTTTATTTTTTTTATATAGGAACATATATTAAAATAGTGTAAGTATTAGTTAATTCACACGACAAGTTTACTTTTACTAAACAAGGTTAGAAACTTCTAGAAAACAATTAAGAAAAAGTAAGCACAAAAAGACAAAAAGGTCATTTCAAAGCAAAAAGTAAAACATCAAATTAAAAAAATATAATTATTACTTACTTTACTTAATATCTAAGTAAAAATGACATAAAGTAATGATTTGAAATGTGATGTTAAGTATTGAAAAAAATAAGATTACTTTATAAGTAAGTAGGGGTATTTTGATCTTTTTACAAAATATTATTTTGATCTAAAACTTTTCTATAAATAAGACCACCATTCTTCCACTTTATTTCACACCATTTTCTACCTTCTTCTTCTTCCTTGAAGCTCTCTTTAATGGCTTCTTCTTCTTTTTCAAATCCTTACTTACTTTTTCAAAACCATATCAAATCAACTCCAAACACCACCAAACTTTGCCAAAGACCTTAGAATACCATTTAAACATGGTTTAGCACCTAAGAAGTAAAGAAATGATGGAGGAAGGCAATGATATAGGTATGGCTGAACCTATAAAGAAAAGGAAGCATGTTGGAAAGCTCGAAAGCAAGAAAAAGAGAAGGAAGTGCCGACGATTTCATTCCAAGGAGCTAGAAACAAATTCAAGTTGTCGCGGAAGCTCTACCGATACTGAAGTTGATTAGTTGAAGTTTAAGTGAAGTGTTATTGCATATGAATGTTGGTAGGAAGTTAAAACAAATTGGTTAAAGGTGAGTACTCTTATTAATAATAAATCCATAAATTATTTCAAGTATAATGATTTGAAAGTTTAAATTGTTGAATGAATGTTTGATAACTTGGTTGCAAATTTGTTGATTATGTGGTTGATAACTTGTTTGATAAATGATAAGAGAAAAGATTAGTAAATTAACCGTAGTTAATTGAATAAGAATTAAATCCGTAGAAATATGTGAATGGAAGTTATTTAGCCTCTTAATGATTTTAAATAAGTTTAAATATGGTATAAAACAAATTTGACGTGTTTTGGACTAGTTTCAAAGCAATTCACAATATTGGTCAAAATCGAGCTTGACGCATAGTGGCAGTTCGTAAATTTCGGCCCGTAACTTCTATTTGACATAGAGATTGATTGATAAGTTATATTTCTTAAAAATTCTTGGTCCACTATGATAATAGTTTTCCAATAAAGAAAGAAAATCAAGATTTCATTAAGTAGATTTTGAAATATGTCCAAAACAATTTTCTAAAAACATCACGGTTTTGCAGTTCGGAATCCAAAAAGAGATTTCTTTATAAATGATATTTTTAAGTGATTAAAAAAATGAAATAAATTTGATAAATCTATTAAAATGGTTTAAAAGAGATTTGGAATGGAAAATATGAATTTTCAAATATTAAAAAGTTGTTAAATCAAATAAGCTTATACAGCACTTTCTGCAGCACTTTTATGCTGCGAATTCTATAACCTTGTGAATATGAGTTTAAACTTAACTATTCTTTCCTAAATCTTTTGTGAATGATTTTAAAGGAATAATTAAGTAATGTAAAGACTATTTGGAAGTTTTAATAAGAGTTTGAATAAATGATTAAGATGAATTGTTTATACCACTTAAACAAAAAGTGACGAAGATTGAATATAATAACAAACTGAGTATGTGGAAATGACTAGTACATTTGTCCCGCCTATGAGATCTAGGAAGGTAAATAAGGTGTTTAACTAAGGTTAGGGATGGAGCAACCAGTGCCCTGAACTTACGTGGCCTATGTTTTCTCTTTTTAGACGAGGGGTGGAATAGATCGAAAGGAAAGTCCGGATGCTCTAAAAAGATCGTATTTAAGTTTTTATAAAATTAAAGAAACAAAGTTTTTGAATGTTAAATAACCACTTAGCATCTTTTTATCAATGATTAGTACAAAGGAACCGAGATCGGAATTGGGTGATTCATATCCGAAAATTCCTTCAAACTAATTTTGGAAATAAAGTATATTGAAGACAAAGATTGTTAAAAGACAAAAATATTCATGATGTAGGATAACTTGCCATTAGTCCCTAGAGGTGAAACCTGCCATTAGTCCCTGGAGGTGAAACTTGCCATTAGTCCCTAAATGTGAAATTTACCATATCTAAGATGGCAGTAGTGCTCTATTATGAAAATCTTCGAATTGCAAGAATATGATTGAAGTTAAGAAATAAATCTTTGATTAAGATTTAATGAATGATTTGGGAATATTTTCCCTAAGTTAAAAGTATAACTTTATTATAAGAAATTTTTGATTAAGATTTAATGAATGATTTGGGAATATTTTCCCTAAGTCAAAAGTATAACTTTATTATAAGAATCTTTGACTAAGATTTAATGAATGATTTGGGAATACTTTCCCTAAGTTAAAAGTATAACTTTAAAATAAAAATCTTTGATTAAGATTTAATGAATGATTTGGGAATATTTTCCCTAAGTTAAAAGTTATAGCTTGAATATATAAAACCTTTGATTAAGATTTAATGAATGATTTGGAAATGTTTTTCTAAGTAAAAGAGAAAATGATTTGGAATTTTCCAGGATTTAAGAAAGGTTTTAAATAAACCAAATGATTTGATAAATGAGGCTTAATGGTTCCATATACTCTTGAAATGAAAATGGAATAAATTGAAAAGAATATATCTAAGAAAGATATTTGATTTAAATGAAAGATGAATTAATTGATTGATGATTGATATCCACATATAACTTAACATCTTTTATCGATAATTGGTGAAATGACCTGCCATTCTCTCCGCAAAAAGACGCATCATTATTAAGAAAGAAAGGGATAGAGAAGAGAAAAGATAGAGAAGAAAGAAAGAAACAACATCAGAATCTCAACAGCGGAACGAATAAATTATATTAATCACATAGATATTACATAGTATCACATACATCAGAGTTACACAGCTTATACAACACATACTAGACAGTTATAAACTCCTGCCTAGTTATACAACTCAGATAATAACACAGAGATCAATATAACGGAACCACCTATATATATCTATAAACACTAAAGCCTCCTGCTCCATTGCTCCTCCAGAATTCGTCAAAGATAACCTGAATCCTTGGCTGCTTGTAAAAATTTGAGTACCCAAGAGTTTAAGAAAAACAGAATAAACTCCGGGCAAAACATGGTTCTGGTGTGAGTAAACAGTTAAAGTTGCTTGACTTTAAAAACCTTTGAAAACAAAAGTTATCACTTAAGACTCCCCACACATAAACATGGGTAAGTTTTTACCTTACGCTAACCAAAACATTGATAGGAAATCCGGTGATATTATAATAGGGTCTAGGGTTTCAAATAAATAGAAAATAGTCGAAATTGTTATATTCATTAAATTCCAGCTACTAGCCACAAAAGTGCGTGGTACAAACAAAACCGTAAGGGCACATAGGAAGAATGGGTTTCCATCAATGGTAGGGATACTGGGGTACCGCCCGTCACAGTACGGGGCCTAATTCACCGTACCGAGGATTACTCCCAATCCCCTGCAACACAAAGCCGGAACCATTCCTTACTAAACAGTTTCGAACATGGCAACCCTGCGGTTGTAGCTAGCAACCGCCCACATAGTTGAATAAAAAGGGACATCTAGATAGGGGTAAATCTCGTCCTACTTGGGCATGACCCACTTAGCCTTGCTGCACCTCCCCTATTTTAGCCATTCCTGGTTGATGAGGCTTGAGGCTACGATTACCTTTATAGAACACATCTATCTTAGAATGCTCATTGTCCACCTGACGATGTTCTGAAAGCATTCAATCCATACAAGTTCGTTCCGGGTTCAAACGAAACTGAAGGCACTAGCTCATTACACTCATTTTGGAATCACTCTCAGAGTTAACGACAATAAAACCTTGCACTCTGAATCTTCATCTTCACTTGAGGTTCATGACCTAACGTTAATTTGGATCGATGTGGTTTTCGGATATCCAAATCTGGAAACCCGATCCCAGTCTCATCGAAATCCAAAACGCCATCTTTTAGATCCAAGTTGTTTTAAAGTTAAAGCAATTCAATTCAAATCATTATCTATATTCACACAGACAGGTAATTCACATATCCACAAATAGATAATCCATATCATCATCATTCAACCAAATCATCTCATATCACATACCACATATATCTCATCAGAGATATCAAACAATCAAGACATTAAATATCAATCAGCCATCCATAAGCAATGATGAATCACACATCTATAATTAATTTAAAATGAATTAAATTAATTACTTCATCCCTAATTAATTTAATATAAATTAAATTAATTACTTTCATTTCTATAAATCTTGCTTACTTAATCA
Source organism: Allium cepa (assembly GCA_030765085.1). Lineage (NCBI taxonomy): Eukaryota > Viridiplantae > Streptophyta > Magnoliopsida > Asparagales > Amaryllidaceae > Allium > Allium cepa. The sequence continues at coordinate 707,762,815 of CM060941.1, forward strand.
TTAATTAAACCAATTAATTAATCATCATCTTAATTAATCGCCCTTGATTAATTACTTTAATTACATTAAGTAATTAACCCTTAATTAATTACACAAATTAATTATCCACAAACCATTAAAGTAATTAACCTTAATTACTTCATTAACTATAATTAATTACATTAATCCTCAATTAATTAAAATTAATTAATCACCTTATAATCATTTATTATTGATTAATTAATCTTAATTAATCAATCCTTAGTTACTTTCATTAATTACATTAATTAATGATCCTTAATTAATTACTTCCATTAATCAACTTTAATTAATCATAAATAGTAATTAACATCCTGTAATTACTTACCTTAATTAATTACTTCTTAATTAATTATGTTAATCCTTTGATTAATCACACCAAGTAGTTAATCCTTAATTACTTCTATTAAGTAATTATTCTTTAATTACTTTCCATTAAGTAATTCCCTTTAATTAATTACATCCAGTAATTACACATTAATTACTTCACTAAGTAATTACACTATTTAAACTCATTAAATATTCATACTTAATCAATTATCCAGATTATCCATAATTAATCAACCTATTAATTAATCACATTCATTTGATTAATTACAATTGGGTAATTCATCCCTTAATTACCCCTTTAAATAAATAAATTAATATTTAATTACAGATTAATTATTTGTAACGCCCCACTCCGAGACCCACTCTAGTAAAGAGTATTACGGAGTAATACCGTCTACTAGAACGGAGAATAGAGTATAATGGAAGCGACCATGTGTAATCAAGCTATAACTAACTACTGAATACGTCGAATAGGTGGTATTCTTTTCTTAAGTGGTTCGACATATCCAATAGATATTTATAACGAGATTACAATGGCTAAGGAAAATAGGTTCAGAACAAACATAATACTAAATGATAACATCATCATCACAGAACAGTCACATAACAGTCACAGAACATAGGTACAATATATCGTCAATACAGATCCAAGTATCAAAAGGTGGGTACAAAGCCACCGCTCACACATGTGAGTCAAAAATATGTACATAAGAGTCTGAAATAAAAGAGTAGCGGAATAGTGGACAAATAAAAGCACTATCTATCAGCATAGCAGATAATGTCCAAGCGGAAGCACATAAGCTAAGTCCAGAGACCTAACCTGAAACAACTCGGTCTGACCCGAGCGAAAACACTCGGGTCAGGCTAGCTAAACAATCAGTAATAACTGAGATATATATAATAATGCAGTACATAAATAAAACAGTACTTCTCCAAAGAGAAGAGTAATATGGACTACATGAATATAATGACGATCCCTAATCATCAATAAACAGTAAAAATCTCCAAAGAGAATACAAACACCAAAGTGTGGAATAAATAAAATCGCCTCATATCATCGGCGTAGCCAAAGCTAGATAAAGTTGCCCATAGGCAATTATCCCAAGAGTGACCAGAGTCAGTAATCAATGCCCAAGCAAAGATCGATGCTCCAAAGAGCAATAGGGATATACTGAAAAGTCAATGAAATCAAACACTGAAAAGCAGTGTCCAGAGACATTGTGAATCCACAAGGTAATCGTACTTACATCGTATGGTTCCATAGAACCAACACCGAATGGCAATACTCGAATGGATATAAAATCATCAGATAATACAAATATTGCACGTGCACCGACCAGAGTCGTTGTTGCCAAGTACTGTAGAGTTGTGATCGATCACTCGCACAGATGCGGAACGCGCGAAACGGCAAGATCCTTCCCAGAAGGATAAAGGCCCAGAGGCACATGCCGAATAAAAACTGCTCCATAGAGCAGGTGTCCAGAGACGGTTGCCCAGAGGCGTGGTGACCCAGAGGTCCAGTACTGGCCGCCCAGAGGCTAATGTGTCACTAACTTCTTGGAGAGGAACCCGTAAAGTGTTAACAATGAGTCCCATACCCCACGTTCGCCCTAAATGGTTTACTAACCAATAGCAAGCTCACACTTCAAACAATAAAAAGTCCACCTCGTATCATCGGTAAACTAGACCCAAAGGTCAAAACGATCAATCGAATAGGTCGGGGATTAACCGGAAAGAAAATACACACGGTTCCATAGGCCGGAGATTTCCTAACCGTTTAAGCACCTTTCCACTTCGCTCGATGTGCTAAAAGTGAGTGTGAGATTTTTGTTATAGAAACTAATGGTGCGAAAAGGATTTATAATTGATTTTGAAATCACTTTAAAACGGTCATTTGAAAAGTCTCCTATTATGGAGTAATTAATTTAATAATTAAATAATATTATATAATAATTTTCAAAAGTCATTTTGGAGTGAAAAATCCTTTTAAATCCTTTTTATAAAGCCCGTGTACGAAATCCAGGGACAATTCTCAAAGAAATCGACGAAAACCAGAAAATCATCAAAAATATTCTAAGTGTTTGAAACCATTCAAAAACTGCTGTGAACCCAAGTTCGGCAATTTATTTGGACTAGCAAACTGTGTCCAAATGGCATGTAAACTGGTAGGCATGTAGTCCGACATCCCTACTTTAAGATGCAAAAATAATTTCTGGATTCCGAGTTGAGACGAAGTGGCAGCGACGTCTCAAATTTGAAACCAGAAAAAGATTCACACTGTTTTCCAACAGCGATCAGAGTCTAACTTTGACACGAAAATCGAAGTATCAAACGAACTCCAATGTTGTCCAAATTTTCCAGAGATGGAGTTCGGAACTCACCCTTTCCAACGAGACCAAAAACGTCGAATTCCGACTTGGTATGCGATCGGGGCGGCATCACGAAGTGGAGGTAGAAAACTGGTAAACACAGTTGATTTTTTTTTTTTTTTTGGGACGCGGGCCCGGCCCGCGTCAGTCCGCCCCAGCCCGCCAGCCCAGGCGGGCTGGGTGAGCAGCAGCCCCAACCCGCGTGGGCTGGGGAGCACCCAGCCCACGCGGGCTGGGTGTTATTTCCCAGCCCACGTGGGCTGGGAAGCACCCAGCCCACGCGGGCTGGGTGTATCTGCCCAGCCCACGCGGGCTGGGTTTATTTCCCAGCCCACGCGGGCTGGGTGTATATCTACCCCAGCCCGCCTGGGCTGGGGAGCCCCAGCCCATGCGGGCTGGGGTTCAATGGATATGGCCAGCCCATGGTGGGCTGGCCTGCTTCTGGCTAGCCCAGCTGGGCTAGCCTCACCTGGACAGAGCCTGGGTGCAACCCAGATCTGTTCTGGTGCACCCAGATCATCAATTCAGCCCCATTTCAGTCTGCACACAATTCCAGCCAGCAATCTTTTGCATTTTTTTGACATTTAGGGGTGTTTATTTCAATTTTGGGCATCAAAAAATCACTAATAACAATCACTAATCACCATATAAAGATTATTACACTAAATTAAAGGAAACCAAGGTCAAATCTTAGCATTACAAGTAGCAATAATTACTAATCCATAGTAATTACCTCAATTAAGCAAAGAATCAAATGGTTTTAGTGCACAATATCAAGCAAGCCAAACTCCTCAACTCCAAAGCAAAGATCAAGAGGCTTCAAAGGACCCAAAATCAACAAAGAAACAAAATAATGATTACTACAAGATGATAAAGATAAATGGGGATTAAGAAAGAGGATTAGAGAATAGGAGAGATTGCATTACCTTTATTCTTCTCTTTTCTTTTCCTTCTAGGATTAAACTAATTTATGAAGAGAAGGAGATGGAGCTTCTAAATGGAGGCCATTAACTATGTTTAGATCTAGGTTTTAGGAATTTATGAAGAGGAGGAGGGTTAGGGTTATGAGTTTAAGATATTATATAGGAGGGGGTTAGGCTAATGGGTTATGGTAAGAGGGTTTAGAAACCCATTAGGACTTAGTTTATTTTCTAAGTTATCATGTGAACAAAAAAATCCTAATAAGCATCCTAGTTTTAATTAAAACCATGTGATTATCTCATTTGGCCCATTAACCCATAATCACTTTTTATTTAAAAATTCCCCATTTCAACCCAAAATATTTTAATTTGCAAACCAATTGCAAATTTAAATTCCCAAAAATTTGTTTAGCCCCCTTTTTAACTTAAAATCATAATTTTTAACTTATCATTCGGTAATTGCAATCTCAGGGTTGTTACAGACTCCCCCCTTAAGAAAATTGCGTCCCCGCAATTCCTTAAATATAGAAGTCGTCTATAACATCTAATCCACACAAGGAATACAGAAGATAAAATATAGATGCTCACCCATGCCGGAAGTTGAAAGAAAACCAGGATAAGTACGCTCGATGAATTCTCTGGTCTCCCAAGTGCAGTCCTTAGGATTAGACGACCATTGAATCTTCACAAGTGGAACCTCTTTGTTTCGAAGACGTCTGATCTTCGAATCAAGCACACGAAGAGGTTGCTGCTCTATAGATAGATCGGGTGAGATCTCCAAATCAGGTACGATATGAGGCTCGATAATAGAATCAGGATTGCGCACACACTTGCGAAGCTGAGAAACATGGAACACATCATGTATTCCAGAGAAATGAGCAGGTAGAGCCACACGATAAGCAACGGGGCCGATGCGTTCCGTAATAGGAAATGGTCCAATATAGCGAGGAGCCAATTTCCCTGTGGAGCTGAAACGCACAACCCCCTTCATGGGAGAAACCCGAATAAAGACAGAATCGCCAATGGAGAACTCAAGTGGCTTCCTACGGTTGTCCGCGTAGGATTTCTGGCGGTCCTGTGCCTCTTTCATTCTCTGACGGATAAGAACAATCTTTTCAGAAGATTCCCGAACTGAATCTGGACCAAGAATAAGCTTCTCGCCAGATTCTAACCAACAAGCAGGAGAGCGACATGGCCTTCCGTATAGAGCCTCGAAAGGTGCCATGCCAATGCTAGACTGATAGCTGTTGTTGTAGGAGAACTCTACAAGCGGTAAGTGATCCTCCCAACTACCTCCGAAATCCAGAATACAACAGCGCAAAAGATCCTCCAAAACACGATTCACCCTCTCTGTCTGACCGTCGGTCTGAGGATGATAAGCAGTCGAGAGATTCAGCTTTGTGCCCAAAGCTGACTGTAGGCACTTCCAGAAGTGACTAGTAAAGATAGTGTCTCGATCACAGACGATAGAGCTAGGAATGCCATGAAGTCGAACGACTTCCTTCACATATAGCTTGGCAAGCTGAGGAGCAGTCCGAGTGGACCTAATCGGAATGAAATGAGCCGATTTGGTCAAGCGATCAACAATAACCCAGATAGAAGTATGGCCTGACCTCGATCGAGGCAGACCGTCAATAAAATCCATGGATATCTGATCCCATTTCCATAATGGAATCTCTAGAGGCTGAAGAAGACCAGATGGACGCTGATGCTCGGCCTTGATCTGTTGACAAGTTATGCAACCGCTCACATAACTTGCCACATCTCTCTTCAAACCCTCCCAATAATATAGCCGGCACATATCGGCATACATCTTACTCGACCCGGGATGAATAGTGTACTTAGTGCGATGGCACTCGTCCAGAATGTCACGCCTAAGTGATAAATCAGATGGTACAACAATACGGTTCTTCCTACGAAGACACCGATGAAAATCCAGAGAATAATCCAGCAATGTCTCATCACTGGATCCCGACTCGAGAAGATGAATAAGATGCAATAAGTCTGGATCCTGCCGCTGAGCATGGGCAATGCGATCCAATAAGACAGGACGAGCTTCCAAGCTGAATAATAAGACCGGAGAATCAGAAGATGGAGCTCGATCTCTAATATCACATAAAGATAGAGTCTCAAGAACATCCCACTCGGCAATCATCATAGAAACTACCGCCGAGTGCTTGCGACTGAGCGCATCTGCAACACGATTACCCTTGCCAGGGGTATACTGAATATCTAAATCATATGAGGCGAGAAACTCAAGCCATCGCTGCTGCCTCATATTGAGATCCCTCTGACTGAATAGATACTTCAGCGACTTGTGATCGGTGTAAAGAGTGAAGCGTTCGCCTAATAGAAAGTGATGCCACGTCTTCAAGGCAAAGACGATAGCTGCCAACTCAAGATCATGAGTCGGATAGCGAACCTCATTCGGACGTAGCTGCCTGGAAGCATAAGCAACTACCCGATCCTTCTGCATAAGCACAGCACCGAGCCCGCTACCACAAGCGTCGGTGTAAACAACAAGATCCTGGTTACTCTCAGGAACCACAAGAATAGGAGCATGAGTGAGAAGTTCCTTCAGTCGCTGAAAAGAAGCTTCACACTTATCAGACCAAATAAAGCGAACACCCTTACGAGTCAGCGTCGTAAGGGGAAGTGCAACTCGAGAGAAATTCTTGACAAACCGACGGTAATAACCCGCCAGACCAAGGAAGCTGCGAATATCATGAACGTTCTCGGGCTGCTTCCAATTTTGAATAGCTTCGATCTTGGAAGGATCGACAGAAACACCCTCAAATGATACAATATGGCCCAAGAACTTGACCTTGCTCTCCCAAAAATGGCATTTGGAGAGCTTGGCCTTAAGCTGATGCTGACGAAGAGTATCCAACACGATCCGCAAATGATGAGCATGCTCTGCCTCGGATCTAGAATAAATAAGAATATCGTCAATGAATACCAGAACGAATCTATCGATGTATTCCCGGAATACTCGATTCATAAGATCGACGAAGAAAGCCGGTGCGTTCGTCAAGCCGAATGGCATGACCAACCACTCAAAAGAACCATAACGAGTGCAGAAAGCGGTAAGAGGAATGCTATCTTCCGCAACTCGGAGCTGATGAAATCCGGTGGCAAGGTCGAGCTGGGAAAAGACCTTCGCACCGCTCAACTGATCAAACATATCGTCTATCCGTGGCAATGGATAACGATTTCTGATGGTCAACTCATTAAGCTTGCGATAGTCAATGCAAAGCCTAAGAGAGCCATCAGGCTTCTTAACGAAGACCACAGCAGCACCCCATGGCGAAGAGCTGGACCGAATGAGCTGCTTCGCCTCAAGCTCCACTAACTGCTTCCTGAGTCCCTCATTCTCTTTAGTAGACATCCTCGTGGGAGGACGCCCAACTGGGTGGGAGCCTGGAATGAGATCGATGCGGAACTCAATGGCCCGCTTTGGCGGCAGGCCAGATACTGGCTCGAATACGTCGGGGAAATCCCGAACAACAGGAATACGAGATAAGTCCAAATCCTCATCTCGTGAATCAAGAGAAAATAGAGTAACATCAGAAAGCCCAACATCCTGAAGAACAATAGCTAACGGAGAGGACGAATCAGGGTGATGAAAGAATAATATCCGCTCCGAACAAATAATTTTGACGTCATGCTGAACGAGCCAATCCATGCCAAGAATCATATCAAATCCCAAATACTCCATAACGTGCAGATTCGCACGGAAAGAAAATCCACAAAGATCGATATCTATATTCTCACAAAGCAAGCTAAGGGTCGTGGATCCGCCAATGGGATTCACAATCCTTAGTGAAGAAACCAGACAAGTAACATCCAACGATAAAGCACCTACTAGCTCCTTTGATACGAATGAGTGAGAGGCACCCGTATCAAAGAGAACTCTACAAGATCTACCACGAAATAAAATAGAACCTTCGAGAACGGAAGGATGCGTACCTCGAGGCTGAGCTGAAGATGCAGGAGCCTTGGCAGCATTAAGCTTGCCAGGCTTGGCACTAGCTGGAGCAATAGGACAAGTGGAGATCCTGTGTCCCTCCTTCTTGCAGAAAGTGCAATAGAGAGGTTTGGGGCACTCTCGAATAAAGTGATCTGGAGAACCGCAGTTGAAGCATTTCTTCGGAGGACGGGTTCCACTAGGCTGTGACTGAATCTGAGGCTGAGTCTGAGGCTGAGCCTGGACAGCAGAACTGCCAGTCTTCTTCTTCTTGTTCCAAGGCTTGTTCTTTTGAAATGGACCTCGCTTCTGGTTGGGGTTTTTGGAACCCCCACGATCATCATCACTATGCTCCATCTCGACAGACTCAAGATGTAGAGCTGCATCGACTAGCTTCTCGAATGAGAGCTCAAGATGTAGCATAAGATGCCTCTTCAGATATTTCTTCAAGCCCTCAACAAATTTGAGGTTCCTCTTATAAGGAGTAGCAATAAACTCAAGGCCGTACTTGGACAGGGCCTCGAAGGAAGAGACATAGTCGGATACGGAGGACTTCCCCTGCTTGAGATCAAGAAAGCGGCGAGCAAGGGAGTTCTTCTCTGACTCTGGGATGAATTTGAGCTCAAATCTCTGACGAAACTGAGCCCAAGTAAGTGTGGTCTCATCGACCTCGGCAATAAGTAGTTCGTACCAATCCAGGGCACGACCCCGAAGCTGACTAGAAGCAATAAGAACACGATCATGATCCGAGATATCCATACGAGTAAAAATGCGCTCGCATATCCGAATCCAAGCCTGGACCTCTAAGACATTCTCGGAGCCACTGAATGGCTTCCCTCCGAGATGGGTAAAATCACTTCAGAGACGCGCAAAAACAGACATGCGCGGAGCATCAGCAACTGGGGCTGGAGACTGAGAATGAGATTGAGAATTCCGAACCAGCTCCATGATCTGGTCGGTAGTCATGAACACGCCCTCTGGATGAGTGTTGCTGGACTGCCCAGCAGCACTAGTCTGACGTGTGGTTCTCCCTCTTCCCCTTCCAGACATACTGAAAGTCAAACGGGAATTAGAGTTAGACATGATTCAATGATTGATACTTAATTAAGGAATACTACGGAATATAATAAATTCCTACACATATTCCTAACTTATCTATCAATAAGCATAAGGAAGGGATTTGATTTAATTCGGATCCAATTAAAATGTATTGTACTAGGTGTATCTGTTCTGTGTTTGTTATGCTTAATTCTGAACCTTAGCTCTGATACCAAGATGTAACGCCCCACTCCGAGACCCACTCTAGTAAAGAGTATTACGGAGTAATACCGTCTACTAGAACGGAGAATAGAGTATAATGGAAGCGACCATGTGTAATCAAGCTATAACTAACTACTGAATACGTCGAATAGGTGGTATTCTTTTCTTAAGTGGTTCGACATATCCAATAGATATTTATAACGAGATTACAATGGCTAAGGAAAATAGGTTCAGAACAAACATAATACTAAATGATAACATCATCATCACAGAACAGTCACATAACAGTCACAGAACATAGGTACAATATATCGTCAATACAGATCCAAGTATCAAAAGGTGGGTACAAAGCCACCGCTCACACATGTGAGTCAAAAATATGTACATAAGAGTCTGAAATAAAAGAGTAGCGGAATAGTGGACAAATAAAAGCACTATCTATCAGCATAGCAGATAATGTCCAAGCGGAAGCACATAAGCTAAGTCCAGAGACCTAACCTGAAACAACTCGGTCTGACCCGAGCGAAAACACTCGGGTCAGGCTAGCTAAACAATCAGTAATAACTGAGATATATATAATAATGCAGTACATAAATAAAACAGTACTTCTCCAAAGAGAAGAGTAATATGGACTACATGAATATAATGACGATCCCTAATCATCAATAAACAGTAAAAATCTCCAAAGAGAATACAAACACCAAAGTGTGGAATAAATAAAATCGCCTCATATCATCGGCGTAGCCAAAGCTAGATAAAGTTGCCCATAGGCAATTATCCCAAGAGTGACCAGAGTCAGTAATCAATGCCCAAGCAAAGATCGATGCTCCAAAGAGCAATAGGGATATACTGAAAAGTCAATGAAATCAAACACTGAAAAGCAGTGTCCAGAGACATTGTGAATCCACAAGGTAATCGCACTTACATCGTATGGTTCCATAGAACCAACACCGAATGGCAATACTCGAATGGATATAAAATCATCAGATAATACAAATATTGCACGTGCACCGACCAGAGTCGTTGTTGCCAAGTACCGTAGAGTTGTGATCGATCACTCGCACAGATGCGGAACGCGCGAAACGGCAAGATCCTTCCCAGAAGGATAAAGGCCCAGAGGCACATGCCGAATAAAAACTTCTCCATAGAGCAGGTGTCCAGAGACGGTTGCCCAGAGGCGTGGTGACCCAGAGGTCCAGTACTGGCCGCCCAGAGGCTAATGTGTCACTAACTTCTTGGAGAGGAACCCGTAAAGTGTTAACAATGAGTCCCATACCCCACGTTCGCACTAAACGGTTTACTAACCAATAGCAAGCTCACACTGCAAACAATAAAAAGTCCACCTCGTATCATCGGTAAACTAGACCCAAAGGTCAAAACGATCAATCGAATAGGTCGGGGATTAACCGGAAAGAAAATACACACGGTTCCATAGGCCGGAGATTTCCTAACCGTTTAAGCACCTTTCCACTTCGCTCGATGTGCTAAAAGTGAATGTGAGATTTTTGTTATAGAAAATAATGGTGCGAAACGGATTTATAATTGATTTTGAAATCACTTTAAAACGGTCTTTTGAAAAGTCTCCTATTATGGAGTAATTAATTTACTAATTAAATAATATTATATAATAATTTTCAAAAGTCATTTTGGAGTGAAAAATCCTTTTAAATCCTTTTTATAAAGCCCGTGTACGAAATTCAGGGACAATTCTCAAAGAAATCGACGAAAACCAGAAAATCATCAAAAATATTCTAAGTGTTTGAAACCATTCAAAAACTGCTGTGAACCCAAGTTCGGCAATTTATTTGGACTAGCAAACCGTGTCCAAATGGCATGTAAACTGGTAGGCATGTAGTCCGACATCCCTACTTTAAGATGCAAAAAGAATTTCTGGATTCCGAGTTGAGACGAAGTGGCAGCGACGTCTCAAAGTTGAACCCAGAAAAAGATTCACACTGTTTTCCAACAGCGATCAGAGTCTAACTTTGACACGAAAATCGAAGTATCAAACGAACTCCAATGTTGTCCAAATTTTCCAGAGATGGAGTTCGGAACTCACCCTTTCCAACGAGACCAAAAACGTCGAATTCCGACTTGGTATACGATCGGGGCGGCATCACGAAGTGGAGGTAGAAAACTGGTAAACACGGTTGACTTTTTTTTTTTGGGACGCGGGCCCGGCCCGCGTCTGTCCGCCCCAGCCCGCCAGCCCAGGCGGGCTGGGTGAGCAGCAGCCCCAGCCCGTGTGGGCTGGGGAGCACCCAGCCCACGCGGGCTGGGTGTTATTTCCCAGCCCACGTGGGCTGGGAAGCACCCAGCCCACGCGGGCTGGGTGTATCTGTCCAGCCCACGCGGGCTGGATTTATTTCCCAGCCCACGCGGGCTGGGAAGCACCCAGCCCACGCGGGCTGGGTGTATATCTGCCCCAGCCCGCCTGGGCTGGGGAGCCCCAGCCCATGCGGGCTGGGTTTCAATGGATATGGCCAGCCCATGGTGGGCTGGCCTGCTTCTGGCTAGCCCAGCTGGGCTAGCCTCACCTGGACAGAGCCTGGGTGCAACCCTGATCTGTTCTGGTGCACCCAGATCATCAATTCAGCCCCATTTCAGTCTGCACACAATTCCAGCCAGCAATCTTTTGCATTTTTTTGACATTTAGGGGTGTTTATTTCAATTTTGGGCATCAAAAAATCACTAATAACAATCACTAATCACCATATAAAGATTATTACACTAAATTAAAGGAAACCAAGGTCAAATCTTAGCATTACAACTAGCAATAATTACTAATCCATAGTAATTACCTCAATTAAGCAAAGAATCAAATGGTTTTAGTGCACAATATCAAGCGAGCCAAACTCCTCAACTCCAAAGCAAAGATCAAGAGGCTTCAAAGGACCCAAAATCAACAAAGAAACAAAATAATGATTACTACAAGATGATAGAGATAAATGGGGATTAAGAAAGAGGATTAGAGAATAGGAGAGATTGCATTACCTTTATTCTTCTCTTTTCTTTTCCTTCTAGGATTAAACTAATTTATGAAGAGAAGGAGGTGGAGCTTCTAAATGGAGGCCATTAACTATGTTTAGATCTAGGTTTTAGGAATTTATGAAGAGGAGGAGGGTTAGGGTTATGAGTTTAAGATATTATATAGGAGGGGGTTAGGCTAATGGGTTATGGTAAGAGGGTTTAGAAACCCATTAGTACTTAGTTTATTTTCTAAGTTATCATGTGAACAAAAAAATCCTAATAAGCATCCTAGTTTTAATTAAAACCACGTGATTATCTCATTTGGCCCATTAACCCATAATCACTTTTTATTTAAAAATTCCCCATTTCAACCCAAAATATTTTAATTTGCAAACCAATTGCAAATTTAAATTCCCAAAAATTTGTTTAGCCCCCTTTTTAACTTAAAATCATAATTTTTAACTTATCATTCGGTAATTGCAATCTCAGGGTTGTTACATTATTCTTTAATTATTAATTAATAAACCTTAATTATCAATTAGTAAAACATAATAACCAATTTATTAATCCTTAATAAATCAGTTAATCAATCCTTAATAACAATTAATTAACCCTATATAATAGTTAATTAATCCTTAATTTACTTTAATTATAGATTAATAATTTCTTAATTATTAATTGATAAAGCCTAATTATTAGTTAATAAAACTTAATTACAAATTAAGTACTTTTTAATTACAAGTTAATTAACCTCTAAATAATAATTAATCAACCTTAATTACTTAATTAATTAATCTCTATTCATTAATTTATAAGCTCTAATTGTCTAATTTATAATTCTTAATTAAAGATTAATTAACCTCTAATTAATTAACTTATAACCCTTAATTATTAATTTTAAATAAATAAATTAAATCAATTAATTACTCTTAATTAATTCCTTAATTAATTCTTAATCATTATTAATTGAATTAATTACTTATACTTAATTTCCTTTAATTAACTTAATTAATTTCAACCCATTAAAACCTTAATTATCTTAAGATAAAAAATTATCTTAATTAATGACTTAATTATCATTAAAAACATTTTATCTTAATAATTAATTTAACTTAATTAAATTATTAACTAAGTTTTAAAATAAAAATATCATTTAACTTGATAAATTTAAAATTATCAAAACATAACCTTAAAAATACTTAAAACATTTATCAATTTATAGTTTTCTAGAAACTAGTTTCAAATATGAATTTAAAAACTTTCTTTAATAAAAACTTTTAAAAGAATTTTTCCTAACTCGAGTTTTAAATTTACTCTAAATTTACTTATCAAAATTTAAATTAATAAACTTCAAAACTTCTTAAATCAAAATGTCTAAGAAAACAATATTTTATGTAAAGTGAATTTATATAAGAAGATTTAAACTAAATTAAAGTTTAAATTTCAAAACTCAGACTTTAAAACCTTTTTTAAAAACTGCTCAACCACTTGCATCGGGTCAAACCAGAAATCCACTCAGGTCTAACCTGAGTTTCCTATTTAAAAATTTAGTTCAGTTTTAGATTTAAATTTAAATTTTAAAACGTGGAACCAAACTCTTTCTGGAACCACTCCAAACATACTCAAGCCCATCTCGAATCTTCATTCCAAAAACCCGATCTCCCCTTCGAGTCAACTTACAACACAACCACCCAATCCCACTGACACCAAAATCATCTCGTGCACAAGAACCAGCGCCGGAATCATCCCTGACCTCCGACGAACCCTCCAGCATGTTACCCTACGTCACATCAACCCTTTTCGATCACCAAACCACCATCACGAGCTCTCGAGTAAGATCGAGCTACCCAATCGAATCTGAAACAAAAACCGATGCCAGAAAAACCCTTCGACCCTACTGCTCCGACCACCGAAGTTTAGATGACTCTGGCCACACCCTACCGACATACCATGGCACCATTTCCTTGAGTATCAAGCAACTCGATCCACCATAGATGACATGGTCATCCCAATTCCAAACATGACCTAATTTAGGGTTTAAAACTTCTCTCGACCATCGTTGACGCCGCAGTGATCATTCGACGCTCCTACCATTTTTTCCAAACACCCAGATCACTTACCTAGCTCGAGCAGGAACACTGACCTTCTCGGTCACTTAGATCATCAGAATTTGCTCAGAAACCCAATTTCAGATATCCCCAAAATTCACATTCAATTTAAAAATCAAAAATTTCATTTTAAAAGTCATATTTACCCAGGCTGATTCAAGTTATACACTTGAATCAAAGAATTGCAATAATTGGTTTTAACATGTTTATATTTTTTTACTGTAAATCTTGATTTCGAGATACTATATATATAAAAAAAAAACATGTTTAAACTATTTTTAGATCAAGTTTGAACAAACTAAATTTGTTTGAAAACTACGATCTAACAGAGGTCAGAGGAGAAGAAGGCGGAATTTGAATTAAATTTAAACTCTATAATATAAAATAGTGAAGAACATGAATATAACACACATGAACACATGAATACAATCATATATACAGAATTCTACACTTATTTATACACATGTAGACATCATCATCACAGATATTTCATAAGCAACAATTAGCCATCTACATAAACTTTTAATTTAGAGGTTTACTCACCTTTGTAAATGTAGAAAGCCTGATAAAACTGGGATTGAAACACTGAAGCTTAGATTTCTTTTGAAACTGAATACTTTAGCTACAGTTTTTGATTTAAACACTGGAACAACTTTGATGTTGAAGGCTTGATTTCAAGTTGCTTGCTTTTCTGGAAACTTTGAATGCTGCAGATTGCTTTAAATCTGAGAATTGGTTCCGGGCTTTTTGTTTGAGATGGTTGCAGACTTAAATGAAAGGGCTTTGATTACAGGCTTTGATAACATTTTCTCTGATTTGCATTTGTTTTAGAGGAGATGTGTTTAGGCTTGAGTAGATGATTACAGGATTTGATGATTTTCTAGTTTGCATTTGAACTTAAGGAATGTATTACAGAGTTTTAAACTTGGAAATGATTTCAGATATGATTCTTGAATTTCTGGTTTGAAGAAAATTTACAGGTTGGGTTTCATTTTATTTGAGGAATGAATTATAGGTTTGTATTTTGGTTTGAAAATGAGTAACAGGGTTTTTGATCTCAGATTTTGAAGATGTTTGCATTATATAAGTTTGAACTGAGAAATGGTTTTAGGTTTGAGAAGGTTTTTAGATTTTGAACTGTGATCAGAAAAAGAAAATGAAGAGGAAGATATGGGTTTTAAATAGAGTTATTTATTATTTATAAAAATGAAAAGAAAACAAAAGGAAAATGGCACTTGTCCCTTATCTTGATTAAAACGCTAACACATGTTACTTAAGAAGTTTATAACTTAACACTTGTAATAACTTATTTATATATTATTTATAAATGATTTTAAAAGCTTTTAAATATGATTTCCTAATTAATAAATAACTTTCTAAAATAGTAAATACTTTTCTAATTTTAAATAAATAAAACTTTTAAAAGAAAATAAAATAAAAACCATTCATATTTAATATAAAATCATATATAATATTTTTAATCCATTTTATATGTAAATATTAAACTTTTGTATTTATCTTACTATTAAATAAATACTTGCCAAATTTATATAAATAAATTTCCTTTAAAGAAAATAACATAAAGCAGTCTTATTTTAAATAAAAAACTTATCCATACATTTTAAATCCAAACTATATTATTATTTCTATTTTAAGATATATATATATATATCTATTTAAACACACTTATTAAATTTGAAAATAATAAGTCTATTTAAAATCTGTCTATAAAATAACACAATTTAAATTTGTAAATTATTATTCCATTTAAAAATCTATTTATCTCTATATTTAAAAACAACTCACTATGTTTATTATTGTCTGAAATTAACAAGTTTGACGACTTTTAAATAATAAATTAAGAGATTAGCACATTTTAAATTCCTTGAAATTCAGTGATATCACAACTGGCTTCGAAGGAACCAGAGTCGGATTTGGGTAATTCCTATCTGAAAACCACTTCAAACTAATGTATACGTTTGAAAGTAAAGATATGTTGAAGATTATGATTATTGAAGACCGTGGATCTTCATAGCGTGAGGACTGCTTGTTGAACATACTCTGAGTAGCTCCCAATATAGAGTTATTTATAACAGTGGTCTCCTCGTGATAGAGATTTTTCGGATTGCAAGGACTACTCACTACTAGTGGTAGTACGAGAGTGCCTTCGGTTTCGTTCAGTCGCAGAACGAACTTGTATGGACGAATGTTTAACATTGCATTTCTGAGACACAACGTTTGAATATTACAAATGTACATCTGCTTGGTGGCAGAGAAGGAAACTTCTCTTAGCTTAACACCCTTCTTTGAGATTTACGAGCTCAGAGATTGTATTTTTGTGGGAGTCAAATAGTAATCAAAGGAAAGGCAGTGTGGCATTCAAAGTGGAACCTGTTATGGTCAAAGCGTGGTTTTGTATGAAGAACATGGCTTTGAAGAAATTGAGCGTAGCCTCGCGAGCCTCACACCCCGGTTATGATGGGATTCTATGTGGTCAGATGTATGCTCGCATTTTTGATAGTGGTGATTTGGGTTATCAGATGTTTTGAGCGCTAGGTACGAGATACGTCCGAGTCTCATGGCAGGGATGCGCGAAGTCCAAGTCCTTGGATGTTATTCGCAGATTGCATCCACTTTTAGCCATTTGTGTTGTTGTATAACGACGTTTGAGTCATGGACGTAATCCGTTGGATACAGATTGATCTTTCCACTAGTTTCCTATCATGTTGGAAATCCAACCCCAGTACGAGATTTACAATTTTGATTGTATTATCAAAATAGCTGTAATGACTTGCAAACATTTTAGCTACCCCTTTTGGTATCATATATTCCATTCAGTATATTCCGTTGACCCAGTCCGGTTATATTCCGTTAGACTTAGTCCAGATATTAATACCTTATTTGAATAAGTATATTTGCAGATGTTTTCAAAGAGATGTCATTAGAAATAATATCAAAGCTTTTGATATAAAAGTATTTTGGTTATCATAAGATAAAAATCCGTCCGTGTTTATGTGTGGGCGTGGTCTTATGAGATACCCTTCTTTTCAAGATTTTGATGACATAGTCATTTTAAATTTCGAGTGTCTCACGCTGGTTTATCAAGCCTGATCCGGGTATTTTCAATACTCAGGTCAGATTCGAGTAGTTTCAGGTTTAGTTGAAGACGGTTGGAGTTTCCAGGGTAGAGCTGGAGATCTTCATCATCGTTTGGACGTATTCTATTGTCTGATGTGGTTTGTTACTTTTTGTTTGATGTTTGTCAGCAATCGTAAGGACAGGTGTTTGTAACTGTCCAAGCTGAATTTAGGTTAGACTCTGACATTGTATTTAAAATTTTCCACTGTAAAGATTATTATTGAAACAATATGTGTTATTCCATTCGTGTGAGATTCTGTTTTGTCTTTATTTTCTTTCTACCCTTCATTATCCGCTTATTCATGCAATTTGAGTTGGACATGTGTGGTTTATTGTCGATTCAAATGGTACGGAGCAACGGGCCATTACAACATCAGTTGCATCATTTTATTCCGAATAAAATTAAACAAGTGTTTAATTATACCCAAAATTTTCACTAGCTTCAATCAACTCCAAAACAGCTCTAAAATATAATGCTCGTCCTTATGAAACCAAAGCAACTTGTTTCGTCAAAAACGGACCTTGTATGAAGAAGTTATATCATTTTAAAGTTTATACAATTTTAAATGTATAATTTACACTTTTTTTTACTTTTTGCAAACTATCCTGGCCATTCGATTTGCATCTTCACATCTGGGTTGTGCATTGCTTCTTCCCCCCATGCGATGATATTCTTAGGCAACGTAACCCATACGCACGTGAGAAAAAATTGATGGCAGCACCTCCATACGACGACTGAAACTCGATCTAGCAACGACATTCGTAGTGGCTATGCCTGATGCACCCCGCTCTTGAGCACGGCAAGCTCGGACTCTCCATCGCATGGAAAAACATGGATGAACACTCCACGTTCAAACTAAAATTGTCGTTGATCCATCGCCTTGGTTTCAATCGTGACCGTTGAAAACATGATCTCATCACGCTTGACTTTTTTGTAGTTGATAGTTTTTGCTATAAGTGGATGGATCGAGAGATAATCGAGGAAGAACGATGGAAGTTTCTGGCTATTGAAATGGTATGCGACGGCTAGGGTTTAAAGAAATTAGGGTTTTGGAAATTAGAAAAAAGTGTGGCCTTACATAGAAAATTTCGCGACACTATTCACTCATAAATTTTCGAACTCCAATCGAACGTGCCGCTTGGCGTTTATAATTCTTTACTCCTATTTTGAACATAATGGAATATATATCGGAAGTCAATTTGATCGTATTTGGAAGATAGGATTTCAAATCGACTTATTTAAATTAAATTTTACTTAAATAAATTTCTATGCGTTTCAGCTTCCCACGACTAAACCGTAAATTTGATTGGCACGAAATTTTTAATCTTCCTACAATAACATAACATTACAGATCCAAAGAAACAGGTTTCATCGAAATTTGATACTGTGTCAAAAAATGACTATTTTTACACATTAATTAAATATTAAAATATTCAATTTCTATAAATTAACTTTCAAATTAAATTTTAAAAGTTCTCTAACATCATTGTAATTCAAATAGAATTTAATTCAATTTTACAAATCATTTTCATTCACATTAAATTCAAACTCAAATTATTTCTGCAATTTCAAACATTAAATTAACAATTAAATTATCCAATTAAATCACTATATTCAAAATATAAGATATTCAACTTATAAAATTTAACACTGAATATTTAAAATCAGTTAAATATCTGAATTTCAAATGATTGAAATTCTAGCATGTTGCGTTCTCCCCTACTTAAAAGAATTTCATCCTCGAAATTACCAAGTAAGAAAAAGCCATGAAATCCATTAACTTTCCAAAACAATTCGTTCAAATTAGGTTACTAAATCATTTAAACCTTTTAATTTTTCCGAAATCCATTAGTTAAACTTCTTATAAGAACTTTTCTTAGTTTTCAAATCCATTCATAGTTATCTTTTCAAAACCAACTAATATCGTTTAACTTTTAACCCAATATCAAAATTTTAGTTATCAATTTTTTTTCCAATTTTCCCAAAAAATTTCTAACGCCTTAAATTTTTAAAAATTTCGCCAGCGTCTCCTTTGCGCGGTTCAATCATAGCAGGATCACAATATATATATATGTGTGTGTGTGTGTGTGTGTGTGTGTGTGTCACAAAGATAAATCTCATCTTTGAGGATGAGGCATCCCGTAGGGAAAAAATATATAAAAGTATGATATATAATCCGAGATATGTACCTTATATATTATTAGCGAGCATATACAACTAATATAGCGCGAAAACGAGCTTCAAATGTGAAGCAAGCGCCATACATACCTACTAAATACTCAACGAACAAACAAGTACATGTATATATGGAAAATAATATCAGTATACAACATATACCCATATAACAACTATATATGCCAATATTGCAAATGCAATCAAAAGAAACAAATTCAACCATCAAACAACTATCATCCAAACTAACATCCAACAAACTAATATCTATCCCATCAATCCATAACCAAATCAATATAAATTCAATTCTCATTAATATTCATTGAATTGGTTTTCAATTTAATCACATTTGATTCATTAACATTGGATTTTTCTAACATTCATTTATTCATTTTCAATTAGTTTAAATTCACTAATTTATATTCAAGCTAATTCACTTCCAAATTAAATCAAGTTCAATTCTATTTAGATTCACTTAACTTCCAATTTGAATTCAATTATTTAGCTTTCAATTTCATTAACATTTAATGAACTTCTATTCGATCAACTAACATCCATCTAACAACCAATGCATGTCCAACATTACCAAATTAATTTACTTCACTTACATTCAATTTGGTTTAACACATCTAATTTCAATTAGCTTAATATTCAGTTAGCTTTAAATGAATTAACACTTACGTCCATTTATTCCATATCAATTCATTTACATTCGATTGATTTACATTTAACCTATATTTTATTTACTAATTTATTTCACTAGTTTAATTCCTAATCCATTTTACAACTAAAATTGAATTTCATTATATAACTCAAGTTTATATTCATATTCATCACTTCAACTTTTTAACTTACTTTATTAATTCATTTTGATATCAAATTCAACTTCATTCGACATCACTTAAGTTATGTTTCATTTCATTCTCACTTGCATTTACTTTTACTATACAACTTATGTTCACTTCTAATTTAATTCAAATTCTATTTTATTTAACTCATTTCATTAGCTCATTTCTTTTTTTTATTTGAGTTACATTTCATTCTATTTGACTTAACTTAAATTTCATCTCTAAAGTCATTTTATTTAACTTTTACTTAAGTCAATTTCATATCACAATTCAAATTCAGATTTTTTTTCTACTTAACAAAATTATTGAACCACTTTATTATTTGGTTTTACTTACATTTCCCCATTTTATAAGTTATACAACTTATTTATCTAAACTTTTAAATTCATATTATATAATCACGTACCCCTTACGTTTAATTTCCATTTCAATAACTTATCTAATCTAGTTCAAATCCAATTTGCTTTATTTAACTTTACTAAAATTAAATTTTTATTTCACATTATAAGTCCAAAACTCATTTTCCTTATATTCATAAATTTCAACTTAGAATTTAAATTCAAATTTGTTTGTCACAACAAAAATTCAATTTCAATTTACTATTGGTAGCAAATCCATCACATAGAAACTCGAAAATGATACCGTTAATGCTGCAGTCATCACCCTTATTATTTTCCAACAACAGTAGTGAATTTAGTGCTTTATGTTCTTTTAAAATTACTTTTATTTTTATAAATCACATTTATAAACTTATACTTATATAATTTCACTATTTTACTTCACTTATATACGATTTGTTCCAATTTTATTTATCTTATTTAGATTTATAATAAAAGAATCTCTTTAATCTTTGAAAAATAACTTTCAAAATTAATGGGATACAAATTTAAAATTCTTAGTTCAAATCCATTTTTATTTACAACTCATATTTATAAATATATTCATGTATTTTCATTTCTTATATATAAGATTATTTCACAATTGTACATCATATTAATTATAATTCCATACTTCATAATTCATTTTCTTATATAATTTATCCTTTTACAATTACTGTTTTTATTTAGATTATTCAAACTGTTTTTATTAACTTATATATATTTACATTATCAAATAACCAAACAATCAATTTATATACACTTTAATAATTTTTGAAAAATTATTTCCTTTATATATATATAATATAATTGAGGTAAAATTATTTCATGTGCTCAATTTAAAAACAATACTATGTCGACTTACCTCGTTTAAGCGTTTTGAAATCCTTGTCGATAACACGACGTCCTATATACCGACCAGAATTCACAAACAGCTCAATGGACACGTAAACACAATATAAAACATTTTTATAATCACTAACAAATACAAGCTCATATATATAACAATCAAACATAACCTAGGGTGCTACTGTCCCTATCTATACTGAGTATACATCAAAGCCTAGGAATATACAAAATCTAAGCTCTGATACCACGTGTAACGACCTGCAAATCCATACCCTTTGAATCGATAATAAACTACACATGTTCGACCCAAAAAGCTCAGACTGATGGAAAGTCATGAGAAAGAAAAGAATAGAGAAGAAAGAGAGAAGAGAGAACCAAACAGAACAATACAAAATCTCACATCACAGTGAAGAACATATAATATCATATCAATGATCTTTATAAAATAGAAACTGTATATACATACATAAATCAGAGTTCAACAATCTATCACTAATCATTAGCCTAGACAGTTATAATAACATGTCCTCACAATCGCTGATAATATAAAATAATAAAGTGCAAAGCGGATAATAAATAGATACATGTATACGAAAATGAAGATCTCCAGCTCTTCTGCTGAAGCACCAAACTGAACCTGTAAATATGCTCTGTCTGACCCAAGCATTAAAAGAGAAGGATGCTTGGATCAGTCTGGCAAACCAGCATGAGAAAGCACACTCAATTGAATTAATTAAATTACCAAACTTTTCCTTTCAAAACAAAAGTATCTCGTAATACACACCTATACACAAGCACGGACATGTTTTTACCTTACAATAACTAAGACATTTCATATCAAATCATCTTGTATTATAATAGTGTCTATTGCACAACTAATATTAATCATAGCCGAAATGGTTACCCATTTAGCATTTCGGGGCTATTCATTACGCCAATACAAACAAAACCACAAGCTCATAGTAGAGTATGGATTTCCATACAAATGACTAGGTGAAGGGACTACCTTCCAGCAGTACATCTTTAGAGGAATGTACCAAGGAACATCATAAAGGAACCTCTACCAACACAAGACCGACCTATCTCTGTAACTAAATAGTACCGAATATATCATCGCCTGGTCGTTACTGACCTTTTCTGAGGGCCCTCATAGCATACAGACTACATTAATTTACATCACGAATGTCATAGCGGGAAGAAATATATCTAGAAGAGGATGATCATATCCTAACTGGGAATGACCCACTTAGCCTTGCCGCATCTAACCTTGTTTCGGTTGATGAGGCCTAACGTAACGGTTACCTTTAAAAAATCGCATATCGCATATCACATCACTTTGAATGCCACATAGCCATTTCTATTGACTACTAATTGCCTTCCATAAAAATATAACCCTTGAGTTCGTATGTCTCAAGGAAAGTGTTCAAGCTAAGAGAAGTTGCCTTCTCCGCCACCACTGATGCACATTTGTAAAAAACAATGTTCGTAATCTTTAGAAATGCAATGTCAAAAAAATGTCCATATAAGTTGTCCAAGAATAAGACAAACCAAAGGTACTTTCCTACCACATCCTGTCGGGAAATCCCTAGGATTAGCAGCAAATAGTCCTTGCATTGGATATGTAACAACCTTGAGTTTTGTGATTTATTTTGATTGTTTATTTTGATTATTTTATTTGAAAACATTATTATATTAATTAAAATTAATAATTTTTGTTATTTTAAATATATATTTTATTTTTATTTTATGTGAATTATAATTTCAAACCTGAATATAAAGAATATTTTCCAGAAAAGTGGATTTTTGGTCAATCTGGTCAAACTTTGATTTTTAAATATAAAATTTAAATATTTGAATTTTGTAATTTTATCCTTTATTATGAAAATAAATTTAATTTAAAGAACACGGCTTTTTGTTTCGTTGAAATCTGATTTATATTGTGGAAGTTATGCTTTTTACAATATTGGGTGTAAATTGATTTATTTAATAAAATTGTCTATTTTAATTTATATAGATAATATTTTTATTTGTAAAAAAATGCTCTAATATGTGTTATATGACATGTTAGGTATATATTTTTTAAATATTTTAAAGAGATAATAAAATTTTCCAAAATTTATTGCATTTATTTTCTATTTTTAAAGCCTAGTTTCCATTTTTCTGCTATTTTCTTCATTTAATTATATTTAATTAAAATTTATTTATTTATTTATTTTTATGCATGCATTTTATTTTTGTGTTTTTATCTTCATTTATAAATATTTTTCAGGTATATATAATTTTTCCAAAATTTATTGCATTTATTTTTAAATTTTTAAGCGTAGTTTACAATTTTTGCTATTTTCGTAATTTAATTAATATTTATTTATTTAATTTTGTTTATTTACTAAATTTTCGTGTTTTTATCTGTATTTATACATATTTTTCAGGTATTTAAAATTTCAAAATAATTTTGGAAATATGAAGAGTTTTGATCTTTTGTATACCTTACCTTTTCACATTTCAACTTGCCATTTCACACCAAGCATCACATGCATTCAATTGTTGGCCATATCTCCTTTGTTGAGCCGACTTCCTCATCATTTTTCACCAAATTTTTTGTTTCTCAACTCAAAAAAATTCGGCCTCCATCTCCTGAGCAAAAACTTTGGTAAATAATTCTTTGTTTTTCACTCTTCTTCTTTGTTTTCTTATCTCTTTGCACTTTCCTTCATCTCTTTATGTTCGGCCCTGAGACCTCCAGCCCCTTGGCCACCTCCACCACCACCTATTCCAGCCACCATACCCTCTTCTCCACTGACATCCCATGGCCGAAGTTCCCCATGATGAAGATCCACCTAAAAAATGAACAAACTTCACTTTAAACTTCATAGCCGAGCCTACTTGTTGCCACTACTTCAACCACCATGTTTTGGCCGACCATCCGCCACCACCGCCACCACCGCCACAAACCTGAGCTTTAGACGCTACCACACCTATAGTTGACCTCACCAGATCATGGCCGAAGTAATTTTGCCTTGAAACCCCACTTGTAGTTGCCTTGTTTTGAAATTCAAGCACATATCCTTCATCTCTTCTATATGTTGTTATGGCTGACCCCTATATGACCTGAACCTGATCCAAACCTGATCCAAAACCATCCCATAAAAATGCCTTTCCAATCCATAGCTTAAGCATATGATGTTGAATGCAAGTGCAAAAGTTCTAGCTTTGAATTGTGTAGTTATTTCTAACTTTGTTTATAATAGTATGGTTTGAAATTTATGTATTGTGTTTTGTTTTGTTTGTTATGTAACAAGGAGATTAACTTTGGCTCTCCCAATCTCAAATCTTATTCATGCTTTCATGCCTTCGAAGATCTTTGTTTTGTGCTTTGGTTGTTGTCTTCAGCTTATACCAGTGAGTTATTCTCACCAAATAGTTTTATACGTATATGACTAGTAAACTGATCACAATTAAATCTGTAAAATATATCACCATGCTATATTTGCTATGTTATGATCATATGATGTTCATCCATGCTTATTTACCTATTATATCATCTATTACTATTTTATAATGCTATTCTGTTATTTATATCAGTTTATCACACTGCAAGTTCCCTTTAGATTAGAATCACTATGGGTTGAAATGATACATACCCGAACGGACTTTAGAATATAGGGAAATCGTTATGGGCTGAAATGATAGGCCTAAACGATTTATAATTATTTCATTTTACTTGGTACTATGGGTTTGAAATGATAAAACCCGGGTTTTCTTTGTAAATTACGGATTGAAATGATATATTATCCGTATCACATTACCTAGGCTAGAAAATTTAATACAGACCCGTGGTTAAAATATGTTTTTCTAAAAAATTTAAAATATTTTAGAAATGTAAATATTATAGTGTTTTGATTTAAAACTTAATTAAAAATGATTTTTATAAATTATTATTGATTTTCTAAGAATTTTTAAGTGAAATAAATAAATGGTAAAGTTAGAAATTTGAAATATAAGTTATTTTGGAAATTTTGATTTGGTTATAAATGGAATTTAAATTAGCTAGGAAAATATTATAAATAGATTTAAAATTTGATTTAAAATCAATTAAAATGATTTTTATAAAGTATTAATGATTTTTGAATAAATTAAAAGGTGAAATGAATGAAATTTAAGTTGAAATTTTGAATATAACTTAAATTGGAAATTTGTGAATTTTGTTTCAAATTGAATTTTAAGTTAAGTAAATAAAATGAAAAAAGTTATGTTTGGGAACTTTAAAATTAATTGTTAAGTTAAAAATTTAATTTAATGAATTGAAATTTAATGCTTGAATTTAATATGTGAATTATAATTAAGAATTGATTTTTTGAATGGAAATATAACTTTATAAAATCATGAACATAAGGATAATTAAATGATTGTTTTAAAAGCGAAAATATATGATTTTATAAGTTTAAAATTATTTAAATAAAAATTTAATTGTTTGTGAAATTATATTGAATATTTGGAATTTAATTAACATCATTTTTGAAATGTTATTATTTCCAGTGTAAAGAATATTATAGCATTTGTAAATGTTGTAGTTGATAGAAATGAACTAAATGGCTAAATTGAATTAAGTGCTGTAGTTGCTGAAATTAACTAAGGTTTTATTTGAACTAAATTAAATCTATTGCCGCATTTTAAATGTTGTCTTTTGTTAAATGAATTGTTTTCAAACATAACTTTATGTAGCATCTTCTAAGTGCTGCGATAAGTGAATTTATACCGTTCTGATAAATTTAAAAGAATAAATGAACTTTGAAAAGGCTAAATTTATGAGAATTTGATATTTTATTTTTTTAAATATAATAACTTCACTTTTAAATGATTTAAATGGAATATTTAAATGATTTAAATGGAATATTTAAATGATTTCAATGGAATATTTAAATGATTTCAATGGAATATTTAAATGATTTAAATGGAATATTTAATCGGTTCAATTGGAATATGTAATTGGTTTAAATGGAGTATTTTGATTCGAAATATAAACCATTTTGAATTGTGATTTGAAATGGTATTTAAATTAAATAAAACTGAATGAGGTTTTGAAAGATATGATATTTTGATATTTTGAAATGGATTTCTGAATGATATTGAATTTTGAAATTGATATTTGATTTAGAGGTATAAAATAACATTTTTTTTGAATTTTAACCACGAGATGTATTTAATTTATAGTTTAACTTATCCTTAAAGGATGGGCGATCCCAAGCATCCTTTAAGTTATTGTACATTACCACTACAGTTCACTTGAGTTGGTTTACATTATATAAGTATATATGTCCTGACTCGAGTGCTTTGTGTTTTACTTTACGCTCGGGTCAGCCTGAGTGTTTACAACTTAGCTTTGGATTTCTTTTTTTGAAGCTAAGAATCGCCGGAGATTCTACTTATCTAGTTATCAGTTCCCTTTCAGTTTCAGTTGTTCTATTTCAGTTCTGGTATTTATAAACTTCTATGTATTTGGATTTCTATTGTATATGTTTCAGACTGATATTATGTATTATGTTTTTGAGAGTTTGTTATAGTAGCTTCATGAACTACTATGGTATTTTAATTTCTGCTGCGAGTTATTCTGATATTTCTGTGTCTATGATTCTGTGATTTTATTTCATTTGCTCCAAATTTATTTACAATGCGGTATTTTGAGAAATTCAAGTCCGGCATGTGTGGAGGCGAATGGCTGAAAATATCGGGTTGTTACATTTGGTATCAGAGCTTTGGTTTTAGGCAAACCATAGCATGTGGAGCAAAATCTCATTAGAGATAGGGTAGAAATACCCTAGAATGAGTGAAATCAATCTCAGAATCATTTCCTTGTGAGAGAGCGTATTTTCGAAGTATAAAATAATTTCCAAATGATTTTTAAAGGATTTTCAAAGATTATTTTGGTACAAAAATTTTCTTATTTTGAAACCAAGATTTTCTAAACTTCATTCCTTCTGTATCCACCTTGTTAGAAATCTCTTGGTTAGGATTCTTATCGATTAGCATTCCTTAAACTTTGGAATGCTCCCACTTATTCTGAAATCCGGTCTTATTTTCCCTATTTTATCCTTTTGATTTGGGAGCATTCCATAACTCCAATTTGGAATGACCTCTATAAAGATCAGTGATTCCGTAAATCGTTGAATGATTTGTAAAGGCGTGAAACCTCCTTTACAATTGGCATTGATTCACCAAAGATTTCTATATCTCCGGTTTACGATGCTATCTATCCCCTGCTCTACCTGGATTCTACCTCTGGCGATCGAATGTCGATTTGCCTTAGATTTTCGAATTGATTATATTTCTGAAGTCACGGTTGACCAGTTATGGTTGCCCGCGATTTATAAAGTCTTATCCATCTTCTATTTGGCAACTAAATTATCTTATCTTCGTTCGAGCTTATCTTCGAACCAGAATTCTATTTGATTAAAGTCCTCTAAATTTGAATCTCTGTTTGTTTGAAATCTATCCTTAAATCATTCTTTGGAAATTTGTGTTTGGTTGTATTTTGGAATTTGTGCAAACATCGAAATTATTATTTTGGTAAGGATGATCCTATTTTGTATATAAAGGTGAAATGTTTTCGATAAGGATTATATATCTTTTAAATGAAAAATTGAATTTTCGAAAGGATTTGAAATTTTGAAAATTTTATAAGAATTTGACTAGTATGAAAATGATTTATAATTGAAGGGTTTTGAATTTGAATTTCGAGGAAATTTAACCCCGGTGTTTTGAAATCGGTTTTAAGATTTTGGAAAATATAATAATAATATGATTTAAAGATATTTTTCTGAATAAGAAATGTTTCAAATGTATTCGAATGAATTCCAATGATTTCGAAGAGATTTCAAAAAAGTTTTTTTTCGAGAAAATAAAAGTCCAGAACCCACTTATATCGCTGGAAAATAATTTTGGTGATGAATGCATTCATCATCGACATTGATTTTCGAATTTCTGAGTGGGGGAGAGGCCACTCTAGTAGCTTTGTTATGCGAGTGATTTTATGAAACCAATTTTGATTTTAGATTTTGAAGTATGGTTTGATATTTGAAAGACTTATGTATATATATTTGAAATGATTTATAGTAAGCTGGTGTTCAGTCCTCGGGATTCAGATTTGTTTTGGTGTAACCTTATCTATTGGAATTGATTTACTGATTTGTTGGTGATATCCAACTCTTGGATTGAAAATATGATTTCTTCGACTATTTTGAAGATTCGAGCACTTCCAAATCAAGGTTAACTTTTCAAAGCTAAGAAATTTTGAAAGGTATAAGGTATTTGATAAAGAGTATAAGTTTAGTTTTGTATGATTAAAGTATAAAGTAATATGATTTATATAAGTTTCAAACTGTTTGTTGAGTGAAATAAATAAGACTATTTTGAATTATACTGGTATGAAATATAGATTTGAAATGTTTTGAATAAAGTATATATATATATATATATATACATACATACATACATACACATATATATAGAATAATAATCTTTTCAATGGTAAATTGGATTTTTCATATAGAAATAAATAGTTTAAAGGTTTTAAAAAGAGATGGTTTTAGACTTAGTAACCATTTTAGGTATTTTGATGATTGAAATGGTTTGGAAATGATTTAATCTTTATGTTCATAAAGAATGTGAGTTAGAACTGATAATTGATTTTGATAAATGAATATTTGAAGTTTATATTTGTATGAAAGGATATTTGGTTTACTTGTAATTTGAGTTTATTTAAAAAATGATGGATTTATGAAATGAATATTTCAGAACTAAGTAATAATGAAGTAAAATTTGAGATATATGAAATTATAAAATTTAGTTTTGGAATACGGTATATTTAATTTAAGCTCTGAAATATATTAAAGATTGAATAGTTTATTTTGTGGATCAAATCTTTATTTGAAATTTGATAATATTTGAAATGGTTTTGTTGGAAAACTAAATTGATTTGAAACCGATGGTTTGAATTGAATTAAAATTTGGAAATTTTAGATATGGGTTTAATTGAATAATTTGTGAATGTAAAGAATTAAAGGAATGTTTTATGATTTCAAATATATGATTTCGAAATGTTATGATTTTCAAAGTGTAATGATTTCAAGTATTTTGGTTTCGAAAGATTTGTAACTTTGGAAGTATTATGATTTTTGAAAGTGAATATATGTTTGAAATGGAAATGAATTTGTTTGACATAAATTTTGTTGATTTGGAAATTTGGATTATTTTCTAAATCTATTGTTTTTAAGAAACTTTGAAACTGAATGTATGTAATTACGAAGAAATGATTTGGCGAAATCATATATGATTTTGAAACTGAATTGATATTGAAATGGTTTGAAATTGAGAATCTTGTTTATTTAAATACTTTGATTTGGGAGTTATCGAACTTATATAAAATGGATTTGTATTGATTTGAAAATGGTTGGTTTGGAAAAGGGTACTTAATTTGTAAAGTGAAATCTTATATAATCAAAGTCTATATAAGTGTGATTTGATATATTATTGATTTTGGAAAGTATTCGATTTGAAATGAAATCTTATATATGATGGACTTTATATAAGTATGATGTTTGAAAGTGATTTAGAAAAGGTACTATATGATGCATATTTTCGAAGTAACGATATGGAAAGTGCCTTCTGCTTGATATCCGCTTTGTGGCCACACCGTGGATTCATTCTATCGATATTATTCTCTCTGATTTGGGTTTTCCGGATATGATACTCGAGTGTCCATCGAATTCCATGGCGATCTCATGGTCTTACGAGCGCGACTGCATAGCGCAACTGCCTAGCTGAGATGGCCTAGGGGTACGGATTGTTTTCTGGGGGATCCAGGCGTAACCATTGTGTATCCTGCGATCTATGTAGGTCGCATTAGTAGCGAAACTGCCTGGCTGAGACGGCCTAGGGGTACGGATTGTTTCCTAGGGGATCCACGCGTAACCATTGTGTATCCTGCATTCTACTAGTCATCATGGCATAACTCGCAGGGCTGAGAAAGCTTAACGATATGGATGGTTTCCTGGGGGATCCAAGCGCAACCATTATGTATCTGCGATCCATGGTTAGACAAATGTTTTGCTTTGGTTGATTTGTTTGGATTGTACTTTCTATATCTGTTTTTTTTTTAATTTCTAGTATTTTCACTGGGTGTTGAAACAAGTCTACTAAGTACCTGGAGAATTCTAGCTTTGCGCCTGATCAACGCATGACCAGAGTCTGTAGGAACGAAAGTAAACTTGTTAAGACATCGAGTTATAGAAGTATGTTGATAAAGTATTATATATAAAGGATATTTTGATCATTTATTTTATTTTTCCAAATAATTTAAAATGTTTTAAATATTGTTTACTTCGAACTATCAAATTTGAATCAAATGACGATTTATCGTATTATAAAATGTTTAAAATGTTAAATATAAAATTTTAAATTGAAACTTATATAGTTTTAAATATGGTTCATCCTTTTCTTTCAACCTATTCTCCCTTCTAGCTATTTCTACCTTCTTCTTCTTTGAGGGTGCTTTCTGTATTAAGGAAAGAGTTGGTTCTTTGGCTTATCGTTTAGATTTGCCCGAGAAACTTTCTGGAGTGCATGATGTATTCCACGTCTCACATCTCCTCTAGTATCTTCTTGACCCACCTTTTTTTGTTCAGCCAACTGCTCTTGGTAGTTTGGATACTTAGCCTAATCTGACTGTCGAGAGTAAGCCACTTCGTATTGTCAGCAGAGGTACGAAGTAGCTAAGAAGGGAATCTGTTAGTCTGGTCAAAGTGCTGTGTAAGTACTGAAGAACGAGAATGTACCTGGGAGACAGAGGAGAGCATTCGTGCTTCGAATCCGGAATTGTTTTTTCAGGTACTATTTGCTTTTTCTATCATGCTTTTCCTTATTTTCCTTTTTCGTTCTTTTCGAGGACGAAAAGATTTGAGTGGGGGAGGGTGTAACAACCCTGAATTTTGTGATTTATTTTAATTGTTTGTTTTGATTATTTTATTTGAAAACTTTATTATATTTATTAAAATGAAATATTTTTGTTATTTTAAATATTTTTTTATTTTTTGGTCAATTATAATTTCAAACCTGAATATAAAGAATATTTTCCAGAAAAGTGGATTTTTGGTCAATCTGGTCAAACTTTGACTTTTAAATTTAAAATTTAAATATTTGAATTTTTTGAATTTTATCCTTTATTATGAAAATAAATTTAATTTAAAGAATACTGCTTTTCATTTCGTTGAAATCAGATTTATTGTGAAAGTTATGCTTTTTACAATATTGGGTGTAAATTGATTTATTTAATAAAATTGTCTATTTTAATTTATATAAATAATATTTTTATTTGTCAAATCATGTTATAATATGTGTTATATGACATGTTAGGTATATATTTTATTAAATACTTTTAAAGTGATAATAAAATTTTCCAAAATTTATTGCATTTATTTTCTATTTTTAAAGCCTAGTTTCCATTTTTCTGCTATTTTCTTCATTTAATTATATTTAATTAAAATTTATTTATTTATTTTTATGGATGCATTTTATTTTTGTTTTTTTATCTTTATTTATAAGTATTTTTCAGGTACATAGAATTTTTCCAAAATTTGTTGCATTTATTTTCAAATTTTTAAGCCTAGTTTACAATTTTTTCTATTTTCTTAATTTAATTATATTTAATTAATATTTATTTATTTATTTTTGTTTATTTACTATATTTTCGTGTTTTTATCTATATTTATACATATTTTTCAGGTATTTAAGAATTCAAAAGAATTTTGGAAATATGAAGAGTTTTGACCTTTTGTATAACTTGCCTTTTCACATTTCAACTTACCTTTTCACACTAAGCATCGTATGCATTCAATTGCTGACCATATCTCCTTTGTTCAGCTGACTTCCTCATCATTTTTCACGAAATTTTTGTTTCTCAACTCAAAAAAATTCGGCCTCCATCTCCTGAGCAAAAACTTTGGTAAATAATACTTTGTTTTTCACTCTTCTTCTTTGTTTTCTTATCTCTTTGCACTTGCCTTCATCTCTTTGTGCTCGGCCCTGCCACCTCCAACCCCAATGGCCGCCTCCACCACCACTTATTCCAGCCACCATACCCTCCTCTCCACTGACATCCCATGGCCGAAGTTCCCCATGGTGAAGATCCACCTAAAAAATGAACAAACTTCACTTTAAACTCCATAGCCGAGCCTACATGTTGCCACTACTTCAACCACCATGTTTTGGCCGACCATCCACCACCACCACCACCACAAACCTGAGATTCAAACCCTACCACACCTGTGGTTGACCTCACCAGATCAGGCCGTGCCCAATCCATGTTTGGCCGAAGTCAGTTTGCCTTGAAACCCCACTTGTAGTTGCCATGTTTTGAAATTCAAGCACATATCCTTCATCTCTTCTATATGTTGTTATGGCCGACCCCTATATGACCTAAACCTGATCCAAACCTGATCCAAAATCATCCCATAACAGTGTCTTTCCAGTCCATAGCTGAAGCATATGATGTTGAATGCAAGTGCAAAAGTTCTAGCTTTGAATTGTGTAGTTATTTCTAACTTTGTTTATAATAGTTTGGTTTGAAATTTATGTATTATACTTTGTTTTTTTGTTATGTAACAAGGAGATTAACTTTGGCTCTCCCAATCTCAAATCTTATTCATTATTTAGTGCCTTTGAAGATCTTTATTGTGTGCTTTGGTTGTTGTCTTCAGCTTATACCGGTGAGTTATTCTCTCCGGACAGTTTTATACTTATATGACTAGTAAACTGATCACAATTGAATCTGTAAAATATATCACCATGCTATATTTGCTATGTTATGATCATATGATGTTCACCCATGCTTATTTACCTGTTATATCATCTGTTACTGTTATATAATGCTATTCTGTTATTTATATGAGTTTATCACACTGCAAGTTCCCTTTAGATTAGAATCACTATGGGTTGAAAAGATACATACCCGAACGGACTTTAGAATAGGGGAAAATCATTATGGGCTGAAATGATAGGCCTGAACGATTTTCAATTATTTCATTTTACTTGGGACTATGGGTTTGAAATGATAAAACCCGGGTTTTCTTTGTAAATTACGGATTGAAATGATATATTATCCGTATCACTTTACCTAGGCTAGAAAATTTAATACAGACCCGTGGTTAAAATATGTTTTTCAAAAAAATTTAAAATATTTTAGAAATGTAAATATTATAATATTTTAATTTAAAAATTAATTAAAAATGATTTTTATAAAGTATTATTGATTTTCTAAGAATTTTTAAGTGAAATAAATAAATGGTAAAGTTAGAAATTTGAAATATAAGTTATTTTGGAAATTTTGATTTAGTTATAAATGGAATTTAAATTAGGTAGGAAAATACGATAAATAGATTAGTATTTGATTTAAAATGAATTTAAATGATTTTTATAAAGTATTAATGATTTCTAAATAAATTAAAAGGTGAAATGAATGAATATTTATGTTGAAATTTTGAATATAACTTAAATTTGAAATTTGTGAATTTTGTTTTAAATTGAATTTTAAGTTAAAATGAAAAAATATTATATTTGGAAATTTTAAACTTAAGTGTTAAGTTAAAAATTTAATTTAATGAACTGAAATTTAATGCTTGAATTTAATATGTGAATTATAATTAAATATTGATTTTTTGAATGGAAATTTAACTTTATAAAATCATGAATATCAGGATAATTAAATGATTGTTTTAAAAGTGAAAATATATGATTTTATAA
Organism: Allium cepa; assembly: GCA_030765085.1. Lineage (NCBI taxonomy): Eukaryota > Viridiplantae > Streptophyta > Magnoliopsida > Asparagales > Amaryllidaceae > Allium > Allium cepa. The sequence continues at coordinate 707,796,934 of CM060941.1, forward strand.
AAATGATTTAAATAAAAATTTAATTGTTTATGAAATTATACTGAATATTTGGAATTTAATTAGCAGCATTTTTGAAATGCTATTATTTCTAATGTAAAGAATATTATAGCATTTGTAAATGCTGTTATTATTTGAACTAAATTAAACCTATTACAACATTTTAAATACTGTCTTTTGTTAAATGAATTGTTTTCAAACATAACTTTGCGTGGCATCTTCTAAGTGTTGCGATAGTTGAATTTATACCGTTTTGATAAATTTAAAAGAATAAATGAACTTTGAAAAGGCTAAATTTATAAGAATTTGATTTTTTAAATATAGTAACTTCACTTTTAATGATTTAAATGGAATATTTAAATGATTTAAATGGAATATTTAAATGATTTAAATGGAATATTTAAATGAGTTAAATGGAATATTTAATTGGTTTAATTGGAATATTTAATTAGTTTAAATGGAGTATTTTGATTTGCAATATAAACCATTTCGAATTGTGATTTAAAATCATATTTAAATTAAATAAAACTGAATGAGGTTTTGAAAGATATGATATTTTGATATTTTGAAATGGATTTCTGAATGATATTGAATTTTGAAATTGATATTTGATTTAGAAGTATAGAATAACATTTTTTTTGAATTTTAACCGTAAGATGTATTTAATTTATAGTTTAACTGATCCTTAAAGGATGGACGATCCCAAGCATCCTTTAAGTTGTTTTACATTACCACTGCAGTTCACTTGAGTTGGTTTACATTATATAAGTATATATGTGCTGACTCAAGTGTTTTGTGTTTTACTTTACGCTCGGGTCAGCCTGAGTATTTATAGCTTAGCTTTGGATTTCTTTTTTTGGAGCTAGGAATCGCTGGAGATTCTACTTGTCTAGTTGTCTATTCCCTTTCAGTTTCAGTTGTTCTATTTAAGTTTTGGTATTTATAAACTTCTATGTATTTGGATTTCTATTGTATATGTTTCAGACTGATATTATGTATTATGTTTTGAGAGTTTGTTATAGTAGCTTCATGAACTACTATGGTATTTTAATTTCCGCTGCGAGTTATTCTGATATTTCCGTGTCTGTGATTTTGTGATTGTATTTCATTTGCTCTAAATTTATTTACAATGCGGTATTTTGAGCAATTCAAGTCCGGCATGTGTGAATATGAATGGCTGAAAATATCGGGTTGTTACAGGATATTTCATAATGTAGAGACTACTGCTACTGCATGTATATTAGGATTTTAACCCCAAACGAACAACAAGAAGTCCTCCACTATGAAAATCCTAAATATCAATATCATCATAACCTGCACAATTGAATGCATATACATTGGTCCGAACCGGTTTTCAGATAAATCTGATCCTGGTCTCTTCGCGCCAACAATGCGAAAGCGTTTCTCAACCTTACACAGAAACTAAATCTCATAAACTTATCATGTCTCCAACTTTAAACTTGCTATCCTTCGGCCAAGAAGGAAGCTCGGTAGATTAGAGTAATACTCCGTACTACACAAATCGACATCCTCAACACAAACGATAATCAAGCCTACCCATATGGCTACGTATTAAGTGTACAACTAAATAGTTCCCACATCAAGTCGAGGAACTAAAATGGCCTAATTTGATAGTCGGTTATTTAACCATGAAAGCAAAAAAACAAATATTTAGCACCATAAGCAATCACTAGACCATTTTTATTAATCTTATATTAATTAAACCGCTTGCTAAATAATCACTTCAAATTATCTTTAAAAGGATATAATTCCAAAACCATTTCAATATTTCAATATTGGAAAACGTTTCCATATACTTATTTAAAAATAAGTAATTCAAAAATCTCTTTATTTTCAACACTTAGAAGATATTACATATATTTAAATCATGATTGAGTATATGTTTTATTCTTTAAGGAATCATTTTCTTAAATTTAATTATTTGGGTCAAAATGAATGTTGTGTAAAACATCGTTACGACAACCCAAAATCACTAGTATAAGGATTCGATAATTAGATAAATATATAAATCCCATATACTATACAAAAAATCTCCTTTGAAAAATCATTTACTATGACAACAGTGTATAGTCCATTATTTTCTTACTTCTCGAAAACGTCTATTTCAACAACGAATGTTGAAATCTATGTATTCGATACTTAACACATTTTGAAAACATCTTCAAATCATTTAACTCCATTTAAAATATCACTTCCCTAAATATTTATTTAATTTAAAAGATTATTCACTATCCAAAATTGTAAATAAAATTTATTTACCACATTCATTATTTCTACACATTTAATTAAAGGATTATCCACTGCCAAAATCGTGAACAAAATTCTCTTACCAAATTCTAAAATTGTACACATTTAATTAAAGGATTATCTACTGTCCAAAATCGTGAATATAATTTCTTTAATAAACTTCCATATTTAACTTATCAAATTCAATCGATTTCGGATTTATAAAACAATGTTTATAAATCACATTTATATTTTAGTAAAAACTTCTATTTATAAAATCCCTTTATTAACAAATCTCATTTATATTCTCTTTTATATGCCAAAGTCTGATTATGAGTTAATTAACTTGTGAATCATTTATTTCCAAATTCATTCCTTTATAACTTTATAAATTATAGATCTATAAAACTTATTTACTCATAAGATTCATTTATAACTTCATTTTAAACACTTGCAAAACTTCTTTATATTTCAATTATTTTGATTTACAAAAATTCAATTTTATATATCTATACATATAAACCGTTTATAATAATGCAAAATTCTCATTTTAAACTACTTACAAAATAGTTAACTCCATATTTTAGAAATCATATTCTAATTATATTTCACAAAAATCATAATTTTTATAAAATAAAAATTATAACTTTTATTTATTTAAAGTAAATTAACTCCTTAGAAATTCAAAAGAATTAATAAAACATCTATTTTAAAAATCACTTAGAAAATCCCTTTTAATTTGGAAACCATCACTTTAATATTTTTAAATTACCAAAAATAGGCCCAATGCTGCAACAACACTAAATAAGATGATTCACATCAATCACTTCATCCAAACATCATATATATAGATATCAATATCTATAAATAAAATCAACACCGGTGAGGAATTCAGTTGGATCCCTCCAACATGTCACCTGCAACAAATATAATATTAGATTATATGTACAATGTCTGCTTCGAGGTAGACGTACGTACAAAAGTTCATCCGCTTATACACTGGAACGTATAGGGTCTCAACAGCTCCAATATGCCAGAATATATCCAAATACCAATCAATATAAATATAATATATCATATATCATCCAAACAATCACCAATCAACACAAAACAAATTTATTCTCACTTACATAGAAATATAAGAAAGTCAGAAAGAGTGAGTTGTACTCACTTTGATTCCAATAGCAGTTGTAGCGTTTTATTCCGAATAAAATTAAACAAGCGTTTAATTTTTCCTAAAATTTTCACTAGCTCCAGTCAACTCTAAACTACTCGATAATGTACTGTTCGTCTATACGGACCCAACGCAACTTGTTTCGTCAAAAATAGACCTCGTATGAAGAAGTTATAGCATTTTAAAGTTTATACAATTTTAAATATATAATTTACACATTTTTTATTTTTTATTTTTTACAAACCATCTTGGCCGTTAGATTTGCATCTTCACATCTAGGCTGTGCGTTGCTTCTTCCTTCCTATGCGATGATATTCCCAAGCAACGATACCCATACACATGCGAGAAAAAATTGATGGCCGTGCCTCCATACGACAACTGTAACTCGATCGAGCAACGCCATTCGAAGCGCCTATGCCTGATGCATCACCAGACTTGAGCACCGCAAGATCGGCCTCTCCATCACATGGAAAAACATGGATAAACGTGCCATGTTCAAACTAAAATTGTCGTTGATCCATTGCCTTGATTTCGATCGTGACCGTTGAAAACATAGATCTCATCACGCTTGACATCTTTATAGTTGGTAGTTTTTGCTATAAGTGGATGGATCGAGAGATAATCGAGAAAGAATAATGGAAGTTTCTGGCTATTGAAATGTTATGTGGCGGCTATGGTTTAAAGAAATTAGGGTTTTGCAAAATAGAAAAAAGTGTGACCTTATATAGAAAATTTCACGACATTACTCACCCAAAAATTTCCGAACTCCAGTAGAAGGGTGCCGCCTGGCATTTATTATGTTTTACCCCTGTTCCAAACACAATGGAATATATATCGGAAGCCAATTCGATCGTATTTGGAAGATAGGTTTTCGAATCGACTTGTTTAAATTAAAATTTACTTAAATAAATTTCTACGCGTTTCAGCTTCCCACGACTAAACCGTAAATCTGATTGACACAAAATTTGAAATCCTATAATAATATTACATTACGGATCCAATGAAACTAGTTTCATCGAAATTCGAGACCGTGTCAAAAATGACTATTTTTGTAGGTTAATTAAATATTAAAATATTCTATTTCTGTAAATTAACTTTTAAATTCAATTTTAAAAGTTCTCTAACATCATTATAATTCAAATAGAATTTAATTCAACTTTATAAATCATTTTCATTCACATTAAATTCAAATTCAAATTATTTCTGTAATTTCAAATACTAAATTAATAATTTAATTATCCAATTAAATCGCTATATTCAAAATATAAGTTATTCAACTTATAAAATTTACCATTGAATATTTAAAATCAATTAAATATCCGAATTTCAAATGGCTGAAATTCTGGGTCGTTATAGGAATCTAATGATGATATATCTTAAACTTAAAGATATATAAATAAATTCACTCACCTGTCGTTCTTAGCTTCGCTTCTGCTACGCTTGGCTCCAAAGTCCTTCTGGATCCCCTTCTTCAAGGTGTATAGTATTTTAATTTAGAAGATCTTCTCCCTAGAAATTATTTTCTTTTTAGGGTTCAGCCTTAGGCAATGAACCTATGGGAGAAATCTAATTGTAAAAAGATAGCTAGGCGTAGGGTCCTATTTATATTGGAGCTTGGTGATTTCAGATCGTCGGATTCTTGGATTGAACCAGGATCCAACATGTCATAGGGATGTTCGGAGCTATAGGATCGAAGAACATATGGCTCAGATGGTGTAAAAACTAGAAAACATGTCACGTACATACTAGACGAAAAATTCATCTAGGTCGCACGTGGGTCGACCGAGCGGTCGACCGCCTCTGAGCACCGGTCGACCGTGTGGTTGACCTGTGTGCTAGTTGGGTCGACCTACGTCGTCCCATATGTATGTGTGTGTGTGTGTGTCTATGTATATATATTTCGTTTTGTTTTCTGTTTTTATTTCGTTCATAACTTCTTCATATTGGTTAGCTTTGACAATTTATATATGGAAACTGATCAGAAAATCACCCTGGCCGCAATGGTACAAGTTTCGGAGATATATTTCGATAATTCCAAAATTATTTATTTTCATTACTTATCATTATAGGTTAAATTTTAACTGTATAAAAATGCGAAGTGTTACATTCTCCCACCCTTAGGATGTTTTGTCCTCGAAATTTGAAAGGGTAAAATTTATACAATCCTCACATTTATTACAACCAATTTGTGTACATCCACTTTTGCAACCATCCATGCTTTCGTGCAAAAGTGTTTTTCAAAACAAAATGTATGTATGTACATAAATTTCTAAGTGGTACCTCCTATATGAATGCTTTTTATTTAAAAATTATTTCTAAAACATGATGCACAACCTATATATACCAGTAATTTCTTTATGAATGTAATTTTTTGAAAGCTTAAAACATTTTTCACCCAATTTTTCGCACACTCCTATTGAATAGGGGTGTAGTTCAACCAATTTTTCATCCAAATCCTAACACACAACTTTTAATACTCAAATTTCAAAAAATATTAATTTTCTGAATTCAAGTTCTTATGTTAGAAAGACGACAAAAAACGGAGAAGCTTCATATCTCTCCGATTCTCTTTTTTGCACATCTTTCCCCGTAGTTGGGAATTTAGGTTACTACCCTATAAAAATCCCTTTCTATTTTTCCCAAGCACAGTTTACATAAGAAAATAGTTGTTTAAGTCTTTTGTTGAAGTTTTCATTGCATTTCTTTAGTTTGCTATTTTCCCTTTTGTTATTCTTATTTCTGCTCTTACTTTTTACAATAACGTTCTTATGTCTTTATCCTCCATTTGTGAACATCACAAAAATAAAGAGAGAAAACATCAAAATTGATATATTACCATAGAAATTTAATTGCTTACATAAGAGTTCAATTTTATAACTAAAAAGAGAAGGCAAACCCTACAACAATACGATACTAGATAGATGACATACGTCGACTAAGATAGCCATCATCTCGGGCTAGGAGGCATATCCCCCTGTCCGCCCTGAAACAGGAATGCTCTAATAAAGGAATCCGTACAGCTAATGTGCTCCTCCTTCCGCCCAATGCTCGCCTCAACCTCACGCCGAGACATAGCTAACTCATCATGTCTCCTAATCACCTCCTGCCGTCCTTGAAGAATCTCTACGTGCACCCTAGTGAGCCGCTCTTTCCACTCGTCAAGGGTCCTAAACTTATCCTCATAGATCATGGTGGAGGTGCTGAGAAGGTCCTGCTCCCTTTTCCCAAGAACCATATCCATGTCCATATCTCCATGTACTCTACGTCACGGGCTCAGATGGTAAAGTGGGCCATGGTGACTCGGTATGTCCTATGCCACCTCCGAACGGTGGCGAGGGGAAGTTTTGATGCTTATAAAAGTACTAGGGTGCCTACCAATGTGGTGAAGGCTATGATGTTGGCTGCTGCTCATGCTCCAGCTCCTCCTATGGAGCCTAAATATGGCCAATCCTATATGCATCCTATTCAGAGTGGATGAATCTATCAAGGGCTAGTCCTGCTCATTGTAAGTATCTCTCTCTATCTCAACCACAGCCCACTTGAAGACCCATGTCCAAAGGTTATAGTAAATCATAGTAGATCTGTGAAGTCCGATCATTGTCAGATACTGGGCCATAATCGTCCTAGCTTAGTTCACCTGCATCCTTCGAATATGGCGGTGGTGGCCCGCCTCATAATAGGGTATATCTGATCAAAACTCCCTGTATTTGGGAAAAGATCATGATGTAGAATGCGAATAGCTAACCGTCAACAGGGTCAACCGCCCAGCGTTCTAGTCGGGGTGCTACAGTCCTCATCCTCATCGGCAGTACATAAGTTCGAATTAAAAAAACATACTAACCTTGGTTACGCTCGTTGCTCGAACGTCTCGTAGCTAAGAATCTGTCGCAGCCCTATGCCCAAGCAGAGCTGCTCTAAACGTGTGCCTGGAAAATCAGTAAGCTTCGCCGCCCTTCCTTGTAGAAACTGGTGTGTTGCTGTATCAGAGTAAGACCGTGCTATCCTCTTATTACTTTGGAACCAAGCTATCTCCTTTGGTGTGAGGTGGGGAAAAAGGTGAACTAAAGAGGGTCTTGGAGGCTTGGTAAAAACTCTCAGATCTGTGGAAATGGAGTATGGATCCATGTAGATCTCGCAACGTGCTTTGATTTGATACTAACAACAAACGAAACGGTGGGGTTTTGGGGGAGTTTGGGTGGGTGGAAGGGGTGGTTTTTAGGTGAGGCTGCTGTCTTCGGGGAGGAGGATGTGAAAATGACAAAGGGGTGGGGCATGCGTTTATATGCGTGCAAATGAACAAGGGTGGTCAACCTGCCTTGGTCATCGGTCGACCGTGCAGTCGACAGGCCGATTGACCCCCAGGTCGACCGCTAGGCCGCCTTTTTTTCACTTCTATGGCATGCTTGCCTTGCCTATCTCCTCCCTAACCAAATCAAGCCTAAGTAAGTGCTATCTATTATCAGTTGTCTGAGTTGTGGTTACGACTTTGGCTAAATATCCTTGCCCGCTCTCCACCCTTCGAGTGGAGTCTTGAAGTCTTCCATACTTCAACTGAATCAATATTAATGTTCATAAACTTGCTCCAACCACTTAATTCGACCAACCCATAGAAATTCCTTTTCAAAATAGCTTTAATTTCTTTACAGTTGGAAATTTTTAAGTACTTATAAACCTTTTCGTACATAAATAAGGGTTTCAAAATACGTTCTACTTGGCAAAGACAGATGTCATGTAAAACATCGTCACTACACCATAAAATGCTAGTTAATAATACCTATATATTTTTCCTAAACTGTATATTTCTTTATTTTCAAAATAAAAAAAACTTTAAAGTTGTTTCTCTTCAACTAATACAATTGCAAAGCTGTAAACTTATAAAGTTTAAACTTGAAAATCTTCCAAAACTTTTCAAATTCTTAAGAGTTTAATTGTTGGTCCAGACTAAAAGTGGCTTTTTAATTTACTTTCACCTTTCCAAATATCCCTTACTAAATCCAAAAATCTCTGCCATAAGAGGCCTTTTCACTTTTGGAATTTCCTCCTTCCAAGTTTAGATATACCGAATTGTTTTCCAAACTCTCTCCAACTATTAGTGTACTCAAAATAATGGACTTCTCTTTGGGGTTTTAAGAGTGTGTGTATATATATTTATATTAAAAATACAAGTACGTTTACTCACCATTTACCTAGGAATCTAACCTATGCTCTAATACCAAATGTAACAACCCAAATTCCAATGGTTTGGATTTTTCGCAAAAAATGTTAAAAACCAAGTCCTTTGAAGCCCGAGTTGGGTATGTGGTATCCTGCAAATAGGAAAAGATAAATATATCATAGCTTAATTAATTATCTTATAGCAAAATTCAATAAAATATAATAGTAAGTAAATACTCACCCAAAAAATAACACTTTCTAAGCAAGTGTCGTAAAGTTGAGAAGTCTCTACCACCTACCTAACCTGTAGGATGTTATGTGGAGAGGGTTAGAACAAAAGTTCTGGTGAATGAATAAATTATATACCTCTAGGCTTAATTCTACATATATCATATTATTTCCATTTACTCTTATATTAGGTTCATTAGGTTACAATACTCTTGCCTATGTTCGTGAACCATGCCCATTTACTCCATGATAGACTAAATAACTAATATATACATATATGTGGCTATATGCCCAATGACCATATTAGTCCTAGGTACCACCATGGTACCTTCCGTTTCCTCTGCAAGAAGAGCTAGATTGTCTAGCTTTGATAACGTTCCCTAACTAAATCTTTAAAGGACTGCTTGTAAGGACTACAATATAGATGCTCCTTAGTCCTGTTTCATGAGCGTTTCGTAGCTACATCTATAAAGGACCGCTTCGTAAGGCCTACAATATAGATGCTCCACTACTTACTATGAAAACGTAAATCGCATCCACATTATTCTATACCAATGCTCGGGCATCCATAATGTACCACCCAATGCGTACATTGAGGACTACGTAATTGTAATAACCCGGATTTTCGGGCATTTGACAGGATTACAAATATTAAAATATTGATTTGTATGTTAAACAGATAAATTTTGATAATAAAAGATATTTGGATGTGTAAATGGATTAGAAAATATAAAAAATACAATAAAGGATATCTATGATATCTCTGAAATTTCAAGCAGATTCAATTATGATAATCTCTTTTATAAATTATTTAAAATTGGTAAAAATTGATATTTATTTCAAAATGAATAATAATTGATTGTTTATATGTATATAAATATGAATAGATAGAATTATTGTTACAAGTTGGATTTTAGTATTTAAATTTAAAATTTTGATCTAAATTTGAAATTTAAAAGATTGATATCTTAAAAATATTTTGGATTTAAGGGTATATTATATATGATTTTTTATTTAGAATATAATTGATTTATATTATTTTCTTCAAAAGATCTTATTTATATAAATTAAGAAAATAATTTATTAATTAGGATATTTAATATAAAAAGTTTTATGAATTATTTTAAAATTAATTTATACATGCATATTTACAAGTGCGTGAGTTCAAGCATAACTGAACAAGTGTTAAGATATTATCATGCCTTCAAAACCATTTGTAACAATTTTATTATGAGATAAAACAAGTGGCACTAGCTCTTTTATTTTCAAATTTAGGAATAAATTAGAAATAAATTTAAGAATAAAACTGAGTATATACATAACTCCACCCTTACTTATTTCTTTTTCATATTCAAACAAAAGTAGCAAAGCCATAAACAAAGATCTGTAAGTTAAAACCTGAATTGAAATAAAAAAGAGACAACCGTCAGATCATCTCAGTTTCAAAGAAAAATCCAGATCAGTAAGCAAGATCAGGGGCAAATTGAAGCAAAATAAAGATCAACTCAGTTTTTTTAATTAAGGCAGCAGTTTAAAATCTAGATTAGGAAGCAAATTCAGATTTCTAGGGAAGATCCAGGCTTCTCTGATTCTTGCAGAGGTGAGTAAATATTCCTTTAAAAGATTAAACTTGTTTTTATCATGATGAAGGTGATAGTTTGTAGATTTAATGTTATGGAACAGTTTTGCATGGGTGAATTAAGATGCTCATATGTATATAAATATGAGGGAAACTGTGCATGTCTCGATATAAGAAGATTCCAGCCTCTGTTTAATTTTTTTAGACCAAATCAAATTTAAAATCTCAATCCTATATCTTCATTCTATTTCTGGATATGATCTCTGAATAAAAGGTGTTTGAATATATGAAACATCATTTTTAAAAATAGATTTGAGTAAAACTATTTTGTAGGTAATTCAAAAATTGGATATTCAGTGAAGAATCAACCAATGCCAGAAATTTGATTGTTAAATTTTCATGCTTTAGTTATATAATCTAACTCGCTATTGAAAATGACAAATTTTAAGATTAATATGGAGATTTTTAAGTTAATAATTGATAAGAATTTCTAAGCTGAACGCATATCGGTTTTTGGTCAAATTCTGACAAACAGTGGAAGGGAATCGTGATCGGTCTTTCCTGAAGCATATTAGATGGTCGTAGACTATGGGAATAATGGTATTTGATTTTTCTTATGTGTGGATCATCGGAATGAGTTGATTTTAGGGTTTTGGTCGCCTGTTTCGTTTGGGTTAATTCAAGGGCAAGATCGAAAGATGACCGACGATTGAGCGGCGCGCACCAGAGGGAAATGACAAGGTAGGTTGCGGCGGTGCTCTAAGAAAAGTTTGGTGAAGGCCTGAGGCGCGTGGTGGCATAGAAGGCAGGAATTGTGGTTCGTCTCTGATCATGGTTCGGGTCTCAGTTCAAGATTTCAATCTGGGTTCGAGCGTGGGGTTTTTGTGGGTCATCGGGACGCGGAGGTGTTAGGCAATGGTTGTGGATGCTCAAGGGTAAGGCGGCGATCGTGGGTCATCGGGACACGTTCATAGTTTCCGGTGTGTGCACGAGTCTTTGGTGAAGAAGAGGATTTAGGTAACAAAAGAAGGAGAAGAAGCATGGCTTCGGGATAATGGTGTTTTTTCTTGGGTCGAACTCGAATCCGATCAAGTAGAATTGGAATTGTATGGCTCGGGTAGAAGCTGTGATGTGCACGGGTTTGAACCGAGGTTTTTGAGTATAGTTGTTAGTATATGGTTTTATAAGTTTAAAAGCCAAGAATGATGGTATTCAAAGTATAGGAACGTTAGCGAAGTTTCAAGGTTAAATATTTGAACAAGTTTCAAATATAAAACTACAAGTCAAATAGTTTGAATATAAGTTGTTTGGTTTAAATTAGTTGTGTAATAAGTTAATTATTTTATTATAATTCTATATGATTTCCAAATGAAATTTAATATTGATTAAGAATTTAATTAAGATAAATGGATTATCTTAAAATCAATTAAGGATAATTAATCAATAAATAAGATTAATTAAGTATGATTAATTAATGAATATGATTAATTAAGGATAGTTGATTTAAGATTATTTGTTAAGTGAAATTAATTAAAGGATAATTAATTAAGGGAAGAGATTAGAGGATCATTAATTTATAAATTAATTAATTAAGGAGATTAATTAAAAGTTAATTAATGAGAATGGTCAAGGTTAATTTACCTTTGTGGTAATTTAAGGTTAAATTAATTAATGATCAAGGTTAATTAATTGAGGATAATTAACCAATGGAATAATTACTTGATGAAAGCAATTAAAGGTAAATTACTTAAGTGAAGTAATTAAGGATTAATTAATTAAGTGTAATTAATTAAAGGATTGATAAATTAAGAAAATTTAATTTATGATTAGTTAAATAATGAGTATGATTAATTAAGGGATAATTGATCAATGAAGTAATTATGAGATAATTAATTTGAGTGATTAATTAAGGATCAATGTAATAGGTATGGATAGGTAAAGTATAATTAAATTTGTGTAATTAATTAAGAGTTAATTACTTATTGTAATTCAAGAATGATTAATCAAGGATGATTAATCAAGATGAATAATTAAGGATTGATTGATTAATTGAATATAATTAATTAATGCTAAATTCGCAAGATTTATAAGTAATAAAGTAATTAATTTAATTTGTTGGTAGTTAATTAAATTAATTAGAAATGGTATGACTAAATTATCTTGCTTATGAATGATTGAATGATATTTAAATGCCTTGGATTATTTGTTATCCCTGATATGTGATTGTGATGTTTTGTGAAATGGAATGTTTTTGTAATATGATAAGTTGGGTTGAACAGAGATAATGTGGTTATCTATGATGAATTGCTGTGCAAAAGTGACATCCAGTATTTAAAATTTAATCACTTGAATAACATGGGTTAAGATGACACTGGATTAGAAGAGACCACAATCGGGTATTAATTAATACCCGAAACCACTTCGATTCATTATAAATTGATTGTGAAATCAATAGGCTGGAATGGAATGATTTAAGCAAATTAGACCATTTAATCTAAGTTTTGGTACTTAGAAATTGATGTGTGAAATAAGTGATGTCTATAACAAATTGTGAATTTGTAAATTGAAACGAGTTACCCCGGGGTTTGTGTAAATTTTATGCTGTTGTATTCCATGTTAGATGGGTTTACTCACGCTGGTTTCCAGCCTGACCCAGGTGTTACTTTGATCTAATACTCGGGTTAGACTGAGTATTGCAGATTTTCAGGTAAGGACTTCTATAGCTCAGGAGGCGAACTGGATGGCGGGAACGTATGGAGCGTATTCCGCTGTGATATATTGTTCTTTATCTGGGACAAGTTATTTTAACTGACCAGTGATTATGTAAATGTTGTAACTCTGATATATTAAAATGTAATTGACTGATATAGTTTTCCTTTGTAAACTGTTATTTTATGTGATATTATATTTTGATCCGCTGCGAATGTGAGTTTTCTGTGTCTTCCTTCTGTTTCTTTTTCTTTCTCTTCTCTTCTTTTACTAGCTATCAGGAATATTCAGGATCGAAATTTCCAGGTCGTTACATTTGGTATCAGAGCCAGGTTAAGCGAGAACCTTGGCTTTGGTGGGATTACTCATTAAGGAAAGGGTCAGTGGTACCCTAGAATGAGTTGAGTGTATAAACATATAAGAGCGTACTTGTTATTTTCTTATATAAAGATTTTAGATGATTCTATATAAGAATATATTTTGATATATAAAGCAATATTTCTTTCTAATAAATATTGAGGTAATTGGTTGTTAAATTATTGGAATTAAATTAAGTGGTAATAGAAATACAACCAAATTGAAATTAAATAAAGATAAGTTTGAAATGGATTCAAACTGAAATTAAAATCTTGAATTTGGGAAAGAGTTTCAGAATAAGATAATAATGAATTGATTTCCAAATATGATAATCTTGGTTATTATCATAAATGATTGTTGTGTTTAATAATAAAAAGTGTATAAATGAGTAAGCAAAATGAAATATTTTAAGGAAGTAAAACATTTTGGTGAGTATGACTTATAAATTGAAAACCGAAGATGATCTAAATTGTGAAGTTTTAAATCTAGGTCCAGAAATTTAAAAATTGTTTCATAGTGATAAAGAAATAATAAATAATATTATTTAGTGTATTTGAATGATACCATCCTGTTGTTATTAATAAACTTTAAGCTGAAATTGGATTTGTTTAAATGAATAAAGAAATGGGTTGTCGTGATATATCCATTATTAAAATAAAATGGAATCATTTTGGACTTAAGATTTGAATGTTTAAGATAAAACTTCAAAGGTTTGGTTTCAAAACAAAAATTTAGTGATAAATTGCATTTCAAAGATTTAGTTGTTTAAAAAGGATTGGAATTATTTTTGAACTTTGAAATAGGTTAAAAATGGAATTTGAATTCAGAATTAAATGGTTTAAAGATATAAGTTGATTTGATTTAAAGGATTAAATCAACATTTAAAATTTTAACTCGAATTTATATAATTCGAGATGGTTTAAATTTGAAATTTGAATTGAATTAGTTCAAATTGAATTTGATTTGAATTAATGGATTTGTGATTGAAGATGTATAAGTTTAAAAATTCAAATGGAAAATTTGAATTGGATTGATTTGAAATGATTTGAAATTCGAGGTGGGTTCAATTTGAAATTAGTCCAAATTCATTTGAATAATTTTCAATTGTGATTAAAGTTGCATGGGTTTAAAATTCAAATGGAATCTGATTTGAATTTGGAAAGAAATTGAGGATTAATTCAACTTGAATTGGGGTTAAATCAATTTCAATGGAAATTGAAGTTATTTAAATTTGAATTGAGTCAATTTAAATGGATGTGGAAATTTAAATTGAATTGATTAGAAATGGAGGTTGGGAATTGAACAATTTGACTTTGGACTATTTTCAAAATAAATTGTTTTAATATAAATCTATTTTCCCAACTATTTACTATACAACCTTTCTTTTTAAAACCTAAAACTATCTTATACTTGTTTTACAATTATTTTGGAACTATTTAATAATTTTCAACTATTTTATAAACTAATTAAACTAATTACTATTTTACAACTATTTTGCAATTATTTAAAAAAAATCTATAACTATTTGACTATTTTCTAACTATTTTACAATTACTTAACTATTTTACAGCTATCTTACAAACTAATAATGATTTTTCAACTACTTGTCTATTTTTAATTTTTCAAGCTATTTTCTAAATTTGAGCTAGACAGAGTTCAAACTGTTTATGATTATTTCCAATTGAGATAAGAATTAAAGTGATAATCCAAATGGGGATTGAGGCAATGGTGAATAAATAAATAAGAACCTAAGTGAATGTGAGTAGATAGGAGAAATTGATTTAGCTAATAGTCAATAGAGATAAATACGTAGGATGTATGTATATTATTCTATTCGCATAGTGATTTGATCCAAATTCGAGCATAGAATTTCGAGATAATATATCGATCCGAGTTGGGATATTTTTTACTCGATTTTATATGGCAAACCTTGATATGGATTGTTGATTGGTTCTGGATACTCTCTATCATAGTTAGGCTATGCAAGGAGAATGATGGTTTCTGATCAAGAAACCAGATCTGAGTCCGCACTAGGAAGTCGGGTAGAATACTAGCACGGAAGTGAAATTGTGTGATCGAGTACGCGATCAGATTGATATTGCGTACGGATGATATGTGTACATCGTACAGATTGGAATGAAATTGATATTAAAATTTTGTGGATAAAAAATATGATATAGTTTTTGAAATGAAAGGTATATTTTGTGAAATATATGATGAAGTAAAGTGGAAATTGGATATTTATATGGTAAAAATTTACTTTATGGAAGTAAGTAAACTGGTAAGTGACTTTATAAAGTAATCAAATTTGAATATTTGATTTGGAATAAACAAAGTTATATATCTTTTTTATATAAGATAAATCTCCCCTTGTTGAATCTAAAGCCAGAAGAAAGGGTTTTGAAAATATTTGAAGTATAAAAGGAGTTTTATACAAGTTTGAAATGATCCCAACTTTTTAAATTATATATATATATATATATATATATATATATATATATATAAAGGATCTTATGAGGATTTTGGGAGAAGGTTTTTGGAACCTATGGACTTTGGAAAGGCTTTTGATTTTTGGGAAAAATCAATATTGGAATTTAGAAGGCCTAATTTGAGAAATTATCGATTTTGGGATAATCGATTTTGAGAAAGGATATTTATATGAGATTCATACTAGGTGTATGATATGGAATATACTATATACGTATAGTATAAAGTATTTTGAAAATGGCTCTGGAGAAAAAGGTGCTCCCTTAGAATGAACTTCTCAGGAGTGCCATAGGGTGGTACTGTCTTGAACCATAAGGGGGGTTCTAAAGTTGATCCCTTTGAGGAGTCCGAACAAAACTAGTTTCTGAGGATTATGCGTATTGTGTAGCGATAGTCGAGGGCGCTAATGCCTACAGAGGCATTTGGGTTGTGTTGTGATGACAGTGTAACTCGATGTCACTGTGATCTACTACAGACCATAGCGAAAGTCGTGTGTGCCGCTGAGAGCCAACAGTCCACGTTTGATTTTATATCGGTAGACTGCGACGTATGGTAATATAGCGAAAGTCATGTGTACTACTGAGAGCCAACAGTCTACATTTGATTTTACATCGGTAGACTGCGACCTATAGAGACAGTGAAAGTCGAGAGGCCATGAGAGCCTAAGGCTACATTAGGACTCGACTGATGTAGTCTGCGACCTATGTGGTAGTGGAGAAGTTTCATTCTTTTGGTAGTGAAATTCGAGGGCGCTGATGCCTACAGTTACATGGACTTTTGCTGCGATGGCAACGTAACCCTGGATGTAATTGCGATCTGTAGCAAGTTCCATGCCGTAATCGAGGGGCGTGGAGTGCCTACAGTTATCTATGGATTTTGCTGGGATGGCAATGTAACCATCGGGTTAACTACGACCATGGATGGGGGTGATGATTTCCATAGCATTCTCACCAAAGGTTTTTCCTCTATTTTCAAAATGTTTTGTATATTTTCAATAAAATTATTTTTCAAGTATTTTCATTGGGTGTTGAAATGGGTTTACCAAGTACTTATAGATTATCATTCGTACGTCTGATCAATGTATGATCGAATTTCTGTGAGAACGAGGACAGACTTGTTGAGACATCAAGTTATAAAAAAAATATTTTTATAAAACTATTTTTATAATATATATAGATTTTCAAAGATGTTTTAAAAATGATCAAAGAAAATTTATCTGATTTTAAGTATTGAATTAATTATGGCTTCGTTCCTTTTCGAGGACGAAAAGATTCAAAGGGGGAAGGAATGTGATAACCCAGATTTTCGGGTATTTGACAGGATTAAAATTATTAAAATATTGATTTGTATGTTAAACAGATAAATTCTGATAATAAAAGATATTTGGATGTGCAAACGGATTAGAAAATATAAAAACTAATATAATAAAGGATATTTGTGATATCCCAGAAATTTCAAGCAAACTCAATTATGATAATCTCTTTTATAAATTATTTAAAATTGGTAAAAATTGTTATTTATTTCAGAACGAATAATAATTGATTGTTTATATGTATATAAATATGAATAGATAGAATATTATTACAAGTTGGATTTTAAAATTTAAATTTAAAATTTTGATCTAAATTTGAATTTTAAAAGATTGATATCTTAAAAATATTCTGGATTTAAGGGTATATTATATATGATTTTTATTTAGAATATAATTGATTTATATTATTTTCTTCAAACGATCTTATTTATATAAATTAAGACAATAATTTATTAATTGGGAGATTTAATATAAAAAGTTTTATGAATTATTTTAAAATTAATTTATACATGCATATTTACAAGCGCATGAGTTCTAGCATAATTGAAAGTGTTAAGATATTATCATGCCTTCAAAACCATTTGTGAAAATTTTATTATGAGATAAAACAGGTGGCACTAGCTCTTTTATTTTCAAATTTAGGAATAAATTTAGAAACAAATTTAAGAATAAAACTAAATATATACATATCTCCACCCTTACTTATTTTCTTTTTCATATTCAAACAAAAGTAGCAAAGCCATAAACAAAGATCAGTAAGTTAAAACCTAAATTGAAATAAAAAAAGATAACAGTCAGATCATCTCAGTTTCAAAGAAAAATCCAGGTCAATAAGCAAGATCAGGGGAAAATTGAAGCAAAACAAAGATCAACTCAGTTTTTTTAATTAAGGCAGCAGTTTAAAATCTAGATTAGGAAGCAAATTCAGATTTCCAGAGAAGATCCAGGCTTCCCTGATTCTTCCAGAGGTGAGTAAATATTTCTTTAAAAGCTTAAACTTGTTTTTATCATGATGAAGGTGATATATTGTAGATTTAATGTTATGGAATAGTTTTGCATGAATGAATTAAGATGCTCATATGTATATAAATATGAGGGAAACTTTGCATGTCTGGATATAAGAAGATTCTAGCCTCTGTTTAATTTTTTTTAGACCAAATCAAATTTAAAAACTCAATCATCTGTCTTCATTCGATTTTTGGATATGATCTCTGAATAAAAGGTGTTTGAATATGTGAAACATCATTTTTAAAAATAGATTTGAGTAAAACTATTTTGTAAATATTTCAAAAATTGGATATTCAGTGAAGAATCAACCAATGCCAGAAATTTGATTGTTAAATTTTCATGCTTTGGCTACATAATCTAACTCGTTATCGAAAATGACAAATTTTAAGATTAATACGGAGATTTTTAAGTTAATAATTGATAAGAATATTTGGGTTGAACGCATATCGGTTTTTGGTCAAATTCTGACAAACAATGGAAGGGAATCGTGGTCGGTCTTTCTTGAAGCTTGTTAGATGGTCATAGAACATGGAATAATGGTATTTGATTTTTCTTATGTGTGGATCATCAAAATGAGTTGATTTTAGGGTTCTGGTCGCCTGTTTCGTTTGGATTAATTCGAGGGTAAGACCGGAGGATGGACGGCGATAGAGCAGGCTCATCAGAGGGAAATGACAGGGTAGGTTGCGGCGGTGCTCTAGGCAAAGTTTGGTGAAGGCCGGACGCACGTGTTGGCGTAGAAGGCAGGAATTATGGTTCGTCTCTGATCATGGTTTGGGTCTCAGTTCAAGATTTCGATCTGGGTTCGAGCGTGGTGTTTTTAGTGGGTCATCGGGATGCAGAGGTGTTAGGCGATGGTTGTGGATGCTCAAGGGTAAGGCGGCGATCGTGGGTCATCGGGACACGTGCATAGTTTTCAGTGTGTGTGCACGAGTGTATGGTTAAGAAGAGGATTAAGGTAACAGAAGAAGGAGAAGAAGGATGGCTTTGGGATAATGGTGATTTTTCTTGGGTCGAACTCGAATCTGATCGAGTAGAATTGGAATTGTATGGCTCGGGTAGAAGATGGGATGTGCACGGGTCTGAACCGAAGTTTTTGAATATAGTTGTTAATAGATGGTTTTATAAGTTTAAAAGAAAAGAATGATGGTCTTCAAAGTAAAGGAATGTTAGCAAAGTTTCAAGGTCAAATATTTGAACAAGTTTCGAATATAAAACTACAAGTCAAATAGTTTGAATACAAATTGTTTGGTTTAAATTAATTATGTAATAATTCAATTATTTTATTATAATTCTATGTGATTTCCAAATGAAATTTAATACTGAATAAGAAGTTAATTAAGATAAATGGATTATCTAAAAAATCAATTAAGGATAATTAATCAATGAATAAGACTAATTAATTATAACTAATTAATGAATATGATTAATTAAGGATAATTGATTTAAGATTATTTGTTAAGTGAAATTAATTAAAGGATAGTTAATTAAGGGAAGAGATTAGAGGATCATTAATTTATAGATTAATTAATTAAGGAGATTAATTAAAAGTTAATTAATGAGAATGGTCAAGGTTAATTTACCTATGTGGTAATTTAAGGTTAAATTAATTAATGATCAAGGTTAATTAATTTAGGATAATTAACCAATAGATTAATTACTTGATGAAAGAAATTAAAGGTAAATTACTTAAGTGATAAGGATTAATTAATTAAGTTTAATTAATTAAAGGATTGATAAATTAAGAAAATTAAATTTACGATTAGTTAAATAATGAGTATAATTAATTAAGGGATAATTGATCAATGAAGTAATTATGAGATAATTAATTTGAGTGATTAATTAAGGATCAATGTAGTTAGTATGGATGGGTAAAGTACAATTAAATTTGTGTAATTAATTAAGAGTTAATTACTTATTGTAATTCAAGAATGATTAATCAAGATGAATAATTAAGGGTTGATTGATTAGTAGAATATAATTAATTAATGTTAATTAAGCAAGATTTATAAGTAATAAAGTAATTAATTTAATTCATTGGCAGTTAATTAAATTAATTAGAAATGGTATGACTAATTTATCTTGCTTATGAATGATTGAATGATATTTGAATGCCTTGGATTATTTGTCATCCCTGATATGTGATTGTGATGTTATGTGGAATGAAATGTTTTTGTAATATGATAAGTTGGGTTAAACAGAGATAATGTGGTTATCTATGATGAATTACTGTGTAAAAGTGACATCTAGTATTTAAAATTTAATCACTTGAATAACTTGGGTTAAGATGACATTGGATTCGACGAGACCGGAGTCGGGTATTTATTAATACCCGAAACCACTTCGATTTATTATAGATTTATATGTGAAATCAATAGGCTAGAATGGAATGATTTAAGTGAATTGGACCATTTAATCTATGTTTTGGTACTTAGAAATTGATTTGTGAAATAAGTGATGTCTATAACAATTTGTGAATTTGTAAATTGAAACAAGTTACCCGGGTTTTGTGTAAGTTTTATGCTATTGTATTCCACGTTAGATGGGTTTACTCACGCTGGTTTCCAGCTAGACCCGTGTGTTACTTTGATGTAATGCTTAGGTCAGACCGAGTATTACAGATTTTCAGGTAAGGACGTTCTAGAGCTCAGGAGGCGAACTGGATGGCAGAAACGTATGGAGTGTATTTTGCTGTGATATATTGTTATTTATCTGGGACAAGTTATTTTAACTGTCCAGTGATTGTGTAAATGTTGTAGCTCTGATATATTAAAATGTAATTGACTGATACAGTTTTCTTTTGTAAACTGTAATTTTATGTGATATTGTGTTTTGATCTGCTGCGAATGTGAGTTTTCCGTGACTTGTTTCTGTTTCTTCTTGTTTCTCTTCTCTTCTTTTCCTAACTATCTGGAATATTCGAGATCAAAATTTCTGAGTCGTTACAGTAATCGTTCTATCTACTATTTGAATCCTGCCAACCATGTCTGCCTTGTATGGAACTCGGTCGGGGATTATCTATATCTATGAAGTACCGCTTCGTTGGGCCTAAAATACAGATATTCTAGTTGGTCTATCCCTTTCCCATCGTGCCAATGTCCTCATGCAGCCACCCCTTAACTAATCTATTGACTTCTAAAGAGTTAAGTGGGCGTGCCCTATTGCAGACAATCTAACATCTAATTGGCGGTGCCCATCCATCCAATGTCTCGATAGTGAAAGAATCATTGGCTTGTTGGTTTAACTCTAGTCTTTCCCAAAATCGCTCTTGGTCTTAATGCTGGTTGATATCTGCATGCGACTATTCTTAACCTTACTTGCAAGTACTAGAAATACGAGTACCCTACTCCGAATACCAAGCCCTTCTGACTGCCTACAAAGGTCCGCTTCATTAGGCCTTCAATGCAAATGCAGTCAGGGCATACTCTCTTAATGGAACACCTAAAAACCTGCCTTCTGGGATGCTGCTTCGTTAGGTCCATCCAGAGGGCCATCCTAAAGTATCCTCACGTCCATTGAAGTCTCATGCTCCTTCAAAGCCAAAAAATACTAAGTTGGACGTGCTTCTCCATTACTGAAATATGTAATGAACTTCTTCGTTAGGCGCTACATCCTTTGGATTGCTCCAAACGCATTTCAATTCTTTTGTTAGACCCTAAGTCTAATCTTTAATTTGCGTTTAGTTTGCTTTCTTATTTTGTTGGCTAATTATTTTAATTTAATTAGCATATCCTTGTCCTCGTCTACTTCTAACTATTGTGAGATAACCATAGGTCTAATAGGGAATGTTGTTAGTATGAGCCACATTCATTATCTTGCTTATTTGACTTAATATATGAATCCCTAAGTTCAATAAAATAAGCCTTTTATATTATATCTATGTTATTTGCTTATCAAAATAATATAAGTTGTTTAATTAAGCTTCAATCATTGCCAACCAATTCATTATAAGTCTCACGATAAGCTTTTCCATTCTTATTTCATAATTATAGCTTATGTCATAATTCTGCTCGTAATAATTATCTTTCTTCTTCTTTTACAGTCTGTTATGCAATTATAAGTGTTTCTTCTCTGCTTTAGTCTGCCTTCTTTTATTATGATACCGAATTTTCTTTAATTCTCTAATGTTACATAATTCACTTATCATAATAGTTGTCTAGTTAAATATCTTTGGCAGTAAATACAGACATAGGCTCCTTAATTTTTTTATAGCCTCAAATTCTTAAATTAATAATTTTCTTGTTTCAAATCATACTTTACTTTATTGTCTGCTACTTTAGTAAGTAATTCTATTATATTTGGTTGGTTATGAAAACTATATAATCCATTTCCATATCTTAATATTGGTCAATACTATAAACAATAATCTTTAACTGCAAGGTATCCCTTTTACTATTTTGGAGTAGTGTAAAATACAACGGTTTCTCTATTTTACACAAATTCCCCATTTTTATTTCTTTTATTCTGGTAGTTATGTTTATCGTTATCTTTTAGATATTAAGTTATGAAATTGTATCCTATTTTCCAAACCAACTAATTAATCTAATAATTACTCCTAAATTAACTCTTCCCGTTTTAATGCAATTTATTACAATAATTTTATTCCTCAACCTTTATTATTTTACGTTTATTTTCCTTCATTTTAGTTTTCTTAACTATATAATCCATATTCGTGTTTAATCTATTCTAATCCATACATGAAGAAAAAGGAGGGGTAGAAGAAAACTAATGCTTGAATAAAATCGAAACGTATAAAAAGTTGTAAATAAGGCATAGAAAACAGTATTTAAAAATTAATAGTGTAATTAAACTACAAGTTTTCTTATAGTTCAGCATAATTCAATTAATATGATTAATTACTAAATAAAATTTTCTAAACGGGAATCTAGCGATAATATATCTAAAACTTAAAGATATATAAATAAATCCACTCGCCTATCGTCCTTAGCTTTGCTTGTGCTCCGCTTGGCTCCACAGTCCTTCTGGATCCCCTTCTTCCGAGGTGTATAATATTTTAATTTAGAAGATCTTCTCCTTAGAGATTATTTTCTTTCTACGGTTCAGCCTTAGGCAATGAACCCATGGCAGAAAATCTAATTGTGAGAGGATAGTTAGGCGTAGGGTCCTATTTATATTGGAGGTTGGGGATCTCAGGCAATTGGGTCGTTCGAAGCCATAGGATCAAAAAACATATGGCTCAGATGGCGTAAAAATAAAGAAAACACGTCACGTACGTACCTGGACGAAAAATTCGTCCAGGTCGCACATGGGTCGACTGGGCAGTCGACCGCCTCTAAGCACTAGTCGACCATACGGCCTCTGTGTGCCAACTAGGTTGACCTACGAATGGCCCATATGTACATATATATATGCATACATACATACATAGATATATATATATAATATATTCGTTTTCATTTTTTGTTTCGTTCATAACTTCTTCATATTGGTTCAAATTTTGACAAGTTATATATGGAAACTGATCAAAAAATCGCCCTGGACGCAATGGTATAAGTTTCGAAGCCATATTCCTATAATTCCAAAATTATTTATTTTCATTACTTATCGTTATACGTTAAATTTTAATGTATAAAAATGCGGGGTGCTACACTTTGTTTTGGATAGCTTCTCATGGAAGTTTTGTCTTAATAATATCCTTTTAGCTTCTCTTAGAAGCCTTGTTTTGGATAGTTTCTCATGGAAGCTTAGTCTTAATAATATACTTTTAGCTTTTTTAGAAGCCTTAATTTGGATAGCTTACCTTGGAAGCTTTATTAGCCTATAAATGCATATCGCTATTAACTTCAAAAAAGAAGCTTGGTTTCATTATTCTTATCCTTTTATTTTCCCCCTTGATCTTTTGAAATGCTTATTAATGGCTTATTAGTTTTAGAAATAAAAATTTCCATCTCTTCCTTAAGTAAAAATCAATACAATTTCCATCTCCACCCTCTACATCACCAAACTAAACAACCTAGACCCATATCCATCTCTCTACTAGTTTGGCCGAGCCCAATTCAACATAGGACGAACCACTTTGGCACTCTAAACCCTCTAAAAATTCACTCTTCCTCTACATCACCAAACTAAACAACTTAGACCCATGTTTATAAATGTTGTTTACTTTGACATATGCATACACACGTGTGTGTGTATAGACACACACATATATATATGTCATCCTTATAAATGTGATGTGATTCTTGGGAAAAA
Source organism: Allium cepa (assembly GCA_030765085.1). NCBI lineage: Eukaryota > Viridiplantae > Streptophyta > Magnoliopsida > Asparagales > Amaryllidaceae > Allium > Allium cepa. The sequence goes on from CM060941.1 coordinate 707,821,399, forward strand.
GCGAACCTTTATGACATAAAGTATCTCTCAAAGTGCCCTTATAGCGACTATTGCCATATCGACACTTTTGAAAAAATACATCGCCTTGTAAACCTTTTGGTTAATTCGTGGCTTGAGTTTTGTCTACAAAGTTAAATTTAGTTTTTGAACAATGATGGGTTTAAACTTAATTTACAATTTATTTAATTCTAAATTTAATCATTTTAATTAAGGATGATTAAGGTTAATTAATTAACTTAATAATGTTGTTTTTAAATTTAATTAATTACTTTGTCAGTGATAATTAAAATTAGTTGATCATGTTGCCTAATGATGATTAAGGTTAACTAATCACTTAATAATGATGGATTAAAGTTAATTAATTATTTTAATCGATGGTGTTTAAAATTAATTAATCCTTTTTAATTAATGACTTTTAAAACTAATTAATTAGTTTAGATTCAACTAATCTTTTTCTTTAGTGGTATTTTAATTAATTAATCATTTTTAATTAATGATGTTTAAATCTAATTAATTTAATTAATGATGTTTTATGAGTGATTAACCTTTTTAATTTAAGGTATTAGAAGTTAACTGATTAAATTAATAAAATGAAGTTTAAATATGATTAATCATTCTTACTAAAGCTAATTGACAAATAAAATGTGGATGTCTAAAGTTATTAAAAAAATTATATAATGGTGTTTTAAAAGTGAATGAAATATTTTTACAAAGATGTTTAAGTCAATACTTTGTGAAACTCAAGAACGAATTCGGCTATCAAAAATAAAAGTTTGACTCATTTATGGAACTAAATTAATTTATGTAAAATGATATCACTTATATGGAAATGATTTATTTGTATGTTTAACACTAAACGTCGAAGAGGTAGACTTGTCCCCATTTCAAAAGATAAGAATAGTCGTGATTCATGACTTTGAGGTAACACTACTTTAACTTGTCTAGCATTATTGTTAACCAAGGAATAGTATAAGTCTGAAATAGACGAGTGATGATGAGTATACAAGACTTAATTTCCATATACGATCATTTTGTATCCTTGATAATTTGTTTCTCGGCTATCGATTCTTCAGCTTCTTTATTTTTCGTCATTCTAAGATGAATTGTTTCTTTATAGAGCTTTTATATCATTTGTTGGAATTGACTAAACCCAAAGCACGTGAAGAGTCCCGGCTATGTGGGGTTGCTCCCATTAGGGTAATTTCATATCTACTCTAGATTTGGTTCAGATATTTCTGTACCCAGATGTGAATTACTCGGATACTTGGTAACCGTTGTCGGGGTTTTGCCTGGACGTGTCCGAGAACCTTTGGAGTTCTCAAGTATATTTCCAGAAATATACTTTTTAGTAAGGTGGGGTGCACCCTCCTAGTCATTGTTGGAGATTTTCCTTTCCTTATCTGATTCAAACCATTGAATCTGTTTTCTCTAATTGCAGCGGGAAGTACTAACCACTCTACACGGTGTATAATTATTGGTTTAGTCCATTCTATCGAGTTTAGATTACTATCTTGTTTTATCCATTCTTATGTTTGGATGTTTAATATGTGAGAGCAAAACCCGTTCCTTGTTCAGCTGCATGGTTTTACATGTTTGTGTTTAATTACACCCCTATTGTTTAAAATTTCACTCACACCAGACATGACCTGAGTTGTTTATTTCCCTAAACTCTCGGGTACACATTTTATTTGGGTAGTCCGAGAGTAGCAGGTCTTTGTGGGCTCTTTTGAAGCTGACATCTGAGCATAAGGCACTTATCTACTTAGATATCTATTCCAACTGTTTAATTAGTGTGTGCATATGTAATTTGGTCACTAGTGTAAAGGTAGGTTGTTATAACTGTCATGTTGATGATAGTACTTTTGTAAAACTCTGATAACTCCATGTTAGGGAGTAACCTTATATACTATATCTATTTTATGTTCTATGTATCTAATTCATTGTGAGATTTTCTATATAGTTCTTATTTTACCACAAGACTATTTATGTTTTGGATGCTTGGGCAATAGCGCACGAACACTAAGGATGTGCTAAGTGTCATTTCGTAGGAGTCAAAAAGGTGGGTCATTGCATTTAGTTGCACCTACCTTTGTACATTCAATTTCCTTTCCAAAATGTTAAAGCTGTTCAAAGAAAATCCTTACTGTAATCAAATATATTAAATACATGATCTTGCACTATGATTTAATTGCTTATTTCTAATGAACTAATTTCACTGAAATTTAGTACCTTACGAACAACGACTTTTCATCATACAACCTTTGTATGTGACTGAATATGAATCAAACATTCAATTTCTTGTATTGCTTATTAGTTCAACACTCAAAAGACAATACATCGTCTTAGGCAAATAAACACGTAAGTAGCCAATTACGAATGAGTTTAGTAGTTATAAAATTAGATGATTGCATGGGTATTGAAAAAAATTATATATAGGAATTATTTATTAATAAGTATATTTTATATTTCTTCTTTCGATCTTCAATTCAGTTCATTTGTATAGTTTAATTGTTAAACATTTTATCAATTATATTAATTGCAAAAATTTACCAATGTAGATTATTATAACTTATATGGAAAATGTTTTTACAATATTAGAAAGGTAAAATGTTATAATTTTATTTTTCATAAGGCTCTAATTATATTTTTATGTTTATGAAAACCCTAATAAAAATATAAAAATCATTTGGTTTCTCTAGTGGATGTTAGGACTCGCTTGCCATGGGATTCTAACCTTGACAATTATCAACAAATCATTGGCCCGCAAGCGATGGATAACACTTTACCGGTTATATCAAGTACAAATACTAACCCATGGTTTTTGTCCTAATCACATCTTGACCTTAAGGAATATCAACAAATCGATTATTCACTCATATTCACAATTTCACGACGGCCAAGTATAATGCGCGTACCTTGAGGAATATCAACAAATACATGGATGTTCTTACCTCGTCTAGTCAATGTACCAATAGTGCTACACATAACATCTCTAGTTTGAGGAATATAAAAAACTAGAGAGTATTATTAATATATAAATGGTGGATGACAACTTTATATTAAAGATTCATAATCTTTAATAAATTATATTGATTGATATCGACTTATGGAATAATGTATTTTATTATGAAATACCCTCTTGATTCAAGTGTTAAACGCATTAGAAAATACGATATATATACATTTACGTATGAATTTATTCCTTAAGTCTATTTGTGCTTCTTTAATGTTCCACGTTGGTTGATACATTCTTTTATGTCATTTTAATTACTATATAATTTTTGTATTTCATTAACTTATAATAATTTTATGTATAACATTATATTAATTAATTAACACTTTAATTAATTTCATATTGTTATTCTAGTATAACTTTTATACTGGACATGTATACTATGACCTTTATAGTATGCACTATAACCTTTACAGTAGTACATATACATATGTATGTACATACATATGTATGTATGTATGTACATACATATGTATGTATGTATTTTTAGTTTAATTTATTTATTTAATTAAACACTTTCAATAAAATTACAATAATTTCAGAAGTCATTTTACACACACACACTTGTATATATATGCTATCTTAAACATTTTAAGATAATATAACATATATCAATATATATATAATACATGTATATACATATAATTAACTTATTTAATTCACTTTATTAATCTTGTTAATAAATTAGTTTTTGAAATTAAATTTTAAATTTTAAATTTTCAACCACTTTGAAACTTTATCATCTTTTCAAACATTTTGAAAACTTATGTTATATTATAACTTTATAATAAACATGTTTCATTTTAAATTTAGCTTTTAAATTGAAAATCTTTACTTTGATTTTCAAAACAATGTTGAAAATTATCCCAAGGCCCAACTCAAAGTAGACCTTTTACATTAGGGCAACATTTGGGCTCACTTCACCATTTAGGCCAGGCTGGTAACCAGGTAGGATATGACATTTGATTACCCAATTCAAATTCTGGACATTACCTTTCTAGACATCATAATAAGTGGGAAAGCTTAATTAGCTAGTCTTAACATGACTATTTTAGACCGCATGGACTATTGGACTCCTATACCCTTATTGGAACTGAGCCAATCGGAAGCTGGTGCAATAGGTAGGTTTTAATATTTTTTTCTATTTTGGATCTGTTGGGCCTATGAAGTTTAAGAGATTATTATATCCAATGTAATAAGATTTTAAATAAAATATTATTTTATTTAAATTATTTAAAGGGAGTTTTAAATTTAGTTAAAATTTACATATATAATAATGAATATATCAAACACATTCATCTATGTATAGTGTAAGTGCAACTCATAAGCAGTATACATAGTTAATGTGTACATATATAAGTATTGGAATTTACAATGTGATGGACACTTTCACCCTTTATATGTCTTTGTTATCCATAGTTTATTTTGAAATTATATTAAATAACAGTATATGTATATAAGTAGTTTAGTTATTTGCATATGTATAATATGTTATAAAGTTATTTTAACTAATCGTAATTTTACTTATATTCAAAATGACAATCAATTATGATAAAGTAAGCAATTAATAAGGAGAGGAGAAGAAGGAGGAGTTATTTCCTTCCATTTACTAATCTTTAATGTTATTTCAAAACAATTTGAACATCCAAACATATATGTATGCATATATAAATAAATACAAACTATGTTTTAAATTAAAATAATGTACGTACATACCTACATACATACATATGAACTTTATAATCTATTATGAGTTTTAAAATTAAGGTAAAAATATAAATCTACTTTAACTTAAAGAGGGATTTAAAGAGTTTATAATGTTTTTCACAAAAACCCACTTATTTTTTTTGCTAATTGAAACAATTTTTAAACAAATAAAAACAAAAACCAACATTTATCTTCGAAGCAAAAAAAATATGTGAAGCATGTAATCAATCTCGAAAATAATTTTCAATAATTTACATATATAGTTAATTTATATTTGTGTATATAATGAGGTACAACATTCATTAACTAATTAATAGTTTCCAATCTAAAATTATTTTATTATTTGCCTTTTTTATTAAATAATAATTTCTAAAATAATAGAAAAATTAGGCTAAACAACCTAGGCATGTATAAATTTGTTATAAAATGAATTAGATCGAAACTATACATATAATATGAACACACGATCGAAAAGTTGTTGCAAATGTAGGATCTAAATATATTATCATGATGGATGTTATCCGAGTTTTTAACCCCAAGCAGAATCTAAGAGGTGACAGAACAACTTAGTGGAATCTGAATAGCTCAGAGATCAACCAAAAGGACTAAAGCAACAAGCAAAGAGAGCAAAGAAAAGAAAACGAGGAAATCCACTAAGGACAATGACCGCTAGTGATCCACGGCATATGGATAAATATAGCTCAGGGTTCAACTGTTTTTTATTGCATCATGATCCAATCCATAGATATAGTTTGATGAGATTTCGAGTTAACAGAATTAAGACACAAGCATCCGTCCAGTTCAATCAACAACTAAATACAACTACCAAGTAAATAAAGATCACTACAAGGCAACGAAAACATCCCAGACATCAATGACGAAAAATAAGCTAAGTGTGTGGATTGCCAGTGATCCATACACTACGGATCTCCAGTGATCCATACATTATCATAGTATAAGAACGACCTAGGCTAAGTGAAGCAGGGGGAAAAGGCTAAGTAATTAGCTCACGCTTGACCTAATGCCATGTATCGCTAGTGATCCATGATATTGGCTCGGTTCGCATGCTAATCTCCACTGGTCTTCTTGTGACCATCTGCAAACAACTGGTGAACAAGCATGGCCCAATAACTATCCAATCTCTATAAATACCATCCCATCTACAACATAAATGGGATCTTCTCCGGATTGGTTGCTGAAACTTTGCTGGAAGCTTTCTTCACTTTTTACCTCCCTCACAACAATCTTCAGTGGAGTCCATTGTGATTCTCTAATGGATTCTAACTTCGAAGATTCAATCTAGCTAAGGACAATTAAGAGCTTTGTAATCAAACACTCCTTATAACAGCAAACAGTCTATACTAAAAACTATAGAGTGGACATAAGCTTCGTTAACAACTGAACCACTCTAAAAAGCTTATTATCTTCTTTCTTTCACTGCTTTTTTCTATATTTATTATCTACATTATTTCTCTGTGAGAATAGGTTTGGTGCTTTCACACTCAAACCAGGGTGTTGATCCATTTTTTGGCTAACATTTTGGCGCTTTCACTGAGAATCCAACTCATGATCAGATCTAGCTATCTACTTTAGATAAGATATGTCCATAAGTTAGATCCACAATCTTTGCTTGAAAAATCTACCGCTTGGAATCAATGGCTCATGAAAGAAGGAGAACTATCTCTGGAAGGTCCATAGGGGCTGTGATAGCTAGAAAAGATATTAATCCTCAACAAAATGAAGAAAATGGTGCTAACTTTGGAAATCAGATGTCAGCAACCTCTAGTCAGCATGAAGTCGTCACTAGGGGTGAGTTGAATAGGATGGTTGACGAGATCAACCGAAAATGAAAAGTATCCAGAAGGCTCTGATGGATAAGCCTAACACTCTTTTAAACTTACAGTCAAATCCATCTCCAAGAACTATGCTTAAACCCACGGCTATTATAGAACAAGAAAATTCTTCCATTTCTGGATAAATAGAAGAAACAGAAAATAGCCGTAAAAAAGGGTGACAATAGGAACATGGGACTCAATGTGGAAGGAAATATAAGTACCTTGCTCGCTGCAAGGCAACCAATTATGAACTTGAATCAAGGGGCAAAGACCCTGCAAGAAGATATAGCTATGGACCTCTCCGACTCAGAAGATGGGGAGCAAGACAACCAGTTGAAAGGGAATGTCAACGCATTCGATGATGCTAGGAACGTCCAAACTTCCCCCAAATAGGCCAACTGCAAGCCAATGGGATCATGCGGGAGTGGCTCTCCCAAAGACAGGAGAGCCTACTCTTCAACCCACTCTCCAAGACCATTTGCAAAGCCAAACATATAGTGTAGTGACTGGCTGTTGCCCTCAGGAATACTGGACATCAGAGGTATACATAACGGACATGGTCAAATAAATGATGAATAGGGATCTGCACCAAGTCGGACTCCCTTTACTGATGAAATCTTAAATGAGAAGTATCCAAAAAGGTTCACAATGCCAACTATTTCGTCCTACGATGAGACAAAGGTCCCAAAACCCCATTTGCATAATTACAATTGGTACATGGATGGAGCTAATGCCTCTGAAGCTGTTCGGTGTAGGTGTTTTCCTATCTTTCTGGAAGGAATTGCGTCTATGTGGTTCACCAGCTTCCACCAAGATCTATCTCTACTTTTGACCAATTTGCAACAGGATTCCTCGATCGGTTCAGGCTCTATATCACACAACCAAAAGATTTCATGTCCCTGTTCGGATTGGTCTACAGACGCAACAAATTGCTAAAATCTTTCATGAACCGGTTCAATACCGTAGTGACGGAAATAAGCAACCCCAATAAGGACATGATTTTTATGGCGTTAGTCTATGCTATTCACCCAGAGACTGAATTCAAAACTGGATTAAGATGAAGCAACCTACCATAAGGAAAGACTTAAACTGTATGGCAAGTCAATACTTAAGGTTGGGAAAAGCATAGGAGCAAGAGGGAAAGTCTACTAGTTTGCAACCGATGAACATCGGATGGAGCAACGTAGCAATGAATCAAAATGCGCATGCTTTTGGAACTGGTGAAGGAATACATGAAAAGATGGAAATCAAAAGAGGAAAAATCAAAACTCTAATGAAATAATTGGTAATGGAAAAAATAAAAGGCTTAAAGGGTATGGGCCTGAAGTCTGCACCCCTCTAATCGACACTCCAGAAAATATTTATCTCACAACACAGGGCATTGAGGAATACAAAAAACACCCTAAGAAGGAAGCAACTATGCAAAAAGGCACTTGGAAAAGTTTTTCCACTTCCACGAGACACACGTTCACAATACGAACGAATGCCACCATCTCAAGAATCCCATCGAAGAGTTGATTTCGAGAAAACAAGCTTCAACGATATGTAAGAAAATCCTAGAATCCTGATCAACGCGCTGCTCCTCAGGCTCCTAGAGATCAAAGGAACCAGGCCGAAACTAGCGAAGATGGTTCAAAACGAACTGACCAAAGGCTTATTATTGGAACAATATCTGGGGGACCGTACCCCACGCAAAGAAGTTGGGGAGAGATGGAGCGTTATGCAAGTTTGTTGAAGAATGCTCCAAAGGAATCATGTCTCGCAATAGAAGAAGAAACTCCGGCCAAGTGGTAGAAAGTTTTGAGTGACGATATAGTGTTCTGAAATCGGGACACCGAAGGGATCGAAGCTCCGACTCTTGATCTAATGGTGGTAATGGTGGGAATGGGTCATACTATTGTTCGATGAGTGTTAGTCAATAGTGGAAGCTCTGTTAATATACTTTTCAAACGTACTTTTGATTAAATGAAGATCGGCATGAAAAGCATGTCTACATGCCAAACAAAGATACAAGGGTTCACTGGCAAGCCCAAGCAACCTATGGGGATGATCGACCTGCTAGTGGAACTTGGAGAGGGTGATCGAAGGGTCACCCTCATTCAAACTTTCATAATCATGGACGAAATGTCCACATATAACGCCTTCTTGGGATGACCCGCACTAGCAGATTTTAGAAGAGCTCTAGCCAATGGTGCTTGACCATGAAGATCCCTACTGCAAATGAAATCTGAGTGGTGAAATGAGATCAATGCACCGCCATGGAATGCTACATTGCAGAATTACGTGAATCGAAAAGAAAGGAAAAGGGGAAGGATGTGGGGAGAAGTCTCTACATTCATGAACCCACTGGATAGCAACTATAGAGCTACTCCTGACTTGGGGACCATAGTCGATTCGACAAGGCTTTGGACACTAGAAAGAAGAGTTCAGGGAAGGAACGGGTGGCATTGGCAAAATTGATGGTGTATGTCCAAGTCGATATGGATGACCCAACTGAAGTCTTGAAAATTGGATCGCACCTTTGAGACAATATGCGATTGGACCTTACTAAATATTTTCTCCCCATCTTGGACGTGTTTTCATGGACGCATTCCGATATTTGTGGGGTGTCACCTGAAATCGCATGCCACGTGCTCAACATTGGCCCCAAGTTCACCAATAAAGCAAAAGAGGTGCAGCCTGGGTCCTGAACAATCAAAGACGTTAAGTGAAGAAGTGGACAAATTAATTCCATGATGCAACTTATCCTAAATTGGTATCTAACCTGGTCTTAATCAAAAAGTCAAATGGAAAATGGTGAACTTGTATTGACTATTCAGACTTAAACAAAGCTTACCTGAAAGATAGCTTCCCCCTGCTTTGGATCGATCAACTTGTGGATGGGATTGCGGGACACGAATTTCTTTCATTCATGGATGCATGCTCAGGCTACAACCAGATCCTGATGCACAAGCCTGATCAAGAGAACACCAACATTATCACTGATCTGGGACTGTACTACTACAAGGTAATGCCCTGTGGTTTAAAGAATGTTGGGGCAATGCACTAAAGATTAGTGAATACCATGTTCAAATGCCAAATCGAAAAGACTATGGAAGTTTATGTGGATGACATGTTGGTCAAATTGCAAGTAGCTGCCAATCATGTAAAATGTTGGAAATACTCCAAAAGCATAGAATGAATCTCAACCCACTCAAATGTCACTTCGGAGTAGCCTCTGGGAAATTCTTAGGGTTCTTATTAAGTGCGAGAGGCATCGAAGAAAATCCAAAAAAATAATGGCATTATGAGAAGTCCAACCTCCGAAGAATAAGAAGAAACTGCAAAGCCTGAATGTAAAGGTTGCAGCACTAAGTCGATTTATCTCGAAAGCTATCGACAAGTGTATTCCATTCTTCGATGCACTGAAGAGAGAAAAGAAACACTTAGAATGGAGTGAAGCTTGTCAAACAACATTCAAAGAACTGCTTCAGCATATGGATGCTCTGCTAATCCTATCTAAACTTGCGAATGGAGAAGACCTATTCATTTACTTAGCAATCTCGCCTCATGCATTGAGCGCTGCCCTTGTTCATGAAGAAGCGAAAATCCAATGACCCATATATTACAATAGCAAGCGGTTTACCGAAGTTGAGAAAAATCCCGAAGCTGGAAAAGCTAGCGTATTGCTCTTTATCACGTCCAAGAAGTTACGACCATACTTTCAGGCAAATCCAATCAAAGTATTGACCGATCATCCCTTGAAGCAAATGTTGTATTGGCCTGAAAATTCTAGACGACTTCTCAATTGGAACATTGAAAGAAGTCAATATGATATCACATACCATCCAATGAAGGCCATGAATAGGCAAGAACTAGCAGATTTCATCGCCTAATTTACTATACGGGATAACAAGGAAGAAACATCCCTGGAAGTGGAAATGCAATGGAGACTCTTTGTTGATGGAACATCTAACAACATATGTTTAGGGGTAGGAGTATTGCTTGAAACCGCCAAAGGACGAGCCATTTGCAATGCTTATGCTTGCAATTCCCTGCTACAAATAACAAAGTGGAATACGAAGCGTTGGTAAAAGGACTAAAAGTATTGAAATATCTCAATATAAAATCTGTTCACATCTACCACGACTCCCAACTAGTCGTCTGCCAAGTAAAAGGAGAATACTAAGCTCGAGGTGAGAACCTTGTGCCGTATCTATCTAGAATGAAAGAGTTGCTAAGCGACATTGAGCATTACACTATAACCCACATTCCACGGGAGCAAAACACCAAGGCGTACTATTTGGCTAAACTAGCGAGCTCCGAAGAAGCTCAATCTTTGGGATTAGTCCTAGTTGAAACTCTAACCACCCCGAACATAGACGAAATGGGCATCGACTAGATCCTCGAGATCACCGCCGAACCAGAAGCATGGATGATGATGATATAGGACTATTTGCTTGTAGTGACCCTTCTGACTAATCGGAATCAACGAAAAAAGCTTCTTTGAAAGGTGCCACGATTCATGATACAAGATGGAATACTCATCCAATGGGGATTCTTAACACCCCTACTTAGATGTATGTCCGATGATGAAGCCCGAAGAATCCTAAAGGAAGTGCACAAAGGCGAATGCAGAGACCACATGAGAGGGCAGACCGTTGTGAAAAAAATCCTTCAGTATGGACACTTATGGGCAAAGATTAACCGCGATGTTGCAGAATACGCTCCAGAAGATGTGATCGTTGCTAAAGATTCAATAAAATTAAAATAACTCCTTCAATAGGGCTAGCACAGATAGTCTGCCTATGGCCATTTTCAATATGAGGAATCGACTTGATTAGCGTCCTGCCAATAGCAAAAGGAGTGGCCAACCATGCTATAGTTTTTGTTGACTATTTCATGAAATGGGCCGAAGCGGAACCACTAGCCACATGGCCAAAAAGAACGTCATTAATTTTGTTACTAAAAACATTATTTGTAGGTTTAGTGTGCCATAAAAAATCATCACTGACAAAGGGACTCAATTCGAAAGCACAGAGTTTAAAGACTGCTACAAACACTTTCGAATTGAGAAGGGCTTTTCCGTAGTAGCTCATCCTCAAGCAAAAAGGCAGGTGGAAGCAATGAACAAGATCATCAAATCCACTATCAAAAAGCGACTAACTAAATCAAAATGAAACTGGGTTTATGAACTTCCACTTACATTATCGGCTTACAGAATTACCCATAAAGCGACAACCGGCCACACTCCATTCGCTCTGGCATATGGCTCAGAAGCAACGATTCCAGTTGAATTAGAAGTCCCCTCGCACTGAAGGCAAAATTTTAATCAAAAACAAAACGAGTAAATCCTACTTGAATCAGTAGATATGATTGACGAAAGTAAGCAAGAAGCCTTGTTGAGAACCGTTGCCCACCAAAAATGGTTCGCACAATACTTCAACTCCAAAGTTCACAACCAAACCTTCGAAGTAGGAGACCTCATAGTCAAGCAATACAACCCGATCCCGAGGGCCTTTGGACGAAACTAGGAAGGGCCATATGTCATTAATCAAAAGATAAAAGATAGAACATTCAAGCTAACAAATGTCGACAGAATCCAAATCCCCAGGGCATGGAATAGCGAATCTCCCCACCATTACTTCGTCTGAAAACTACATTTTGTACTTTCTATCTTTCAGCAAATAAGCTATCCGGGGATTCCGGGGGAATTGTAAATAGGCAAAAATCTGCCCCTCTTTACTTAATAAAATTGATTCGCTTTTTAAACCAACAAAACCGTGTTCATAATAACTACCCATCGGGTCGATGGAAGCAAATCGACTTGAACCGTTAGATCGACGGAACCCGATCTCTGCCTTCTAAGAGCCAGTATTTCCCTGACAACATCGGAAAGGCTCAAATATAAAATCCTCATGTTGCCCGAAGATAGGCAACACCGAGGAGTACCAAAAGCCTTGCATTTCGTAAGCCGTGCACTAACCCTTAAAACGTAAACTCGTCACATTGACCGAAGATTGGCAATACCGAGGAGTACGAAAGTCGTGCATCCCATAAGCCGGGCACTAACTCTTAAAACATAAACTCCTCATGTTGCCCAGAGATAGGCAACATCGAGGAGTATGAAAAGTCGTGCATCCCATAAGCCATGCACTAACTCTTAAAATGTAAACTCCTTACGTTGCCCGAAGATAGGCAACATCGAGGAGTACTAAAAGCCATGTACCCCATAAGCCATGCACTAACTTTTAAAACATAGACTCTCACGTTTCCTGAAGATAGGCAACACCGAGAGGTATCAAAACAGATCTGGATCGACGGGCCATATCGATCCTAAAAGTCACGCATTTTATAAGCCACACATACTTCTGAAATACCACGAATCTCATAATGCGCATGCACTTTTAAGTACCAGAACTACCTGGCAGTACCATGAAACTTATCCGCCATAGGAATAACAACATTTGACCTGTTCCCATTATTGGAAGCACTGGGCATGACTCTAAAAAAACTAGAGTGTTACAAACCAGCAGGAAACTTCAACCGCTGACACTCAGTGACTAATTATAACACTTAACATTAATAACGCATAACTGACTACAGTTGACTTATACAGTATGCGCATTTCAAATATGCATATGTTGCATACTTTCCAGAATATCGCAAAAAACTTGGACTACATGCTATAGTTGCAAAACTTCTAAAAGTAGAAAAATAGTGTTGCAACTTAGTCAAATTTCAAGTTTTCGTATGCAAACTATTTAAACCATAAGTTACGGTCATTTGTCAATTGTTTGAAGTAAACAGCCTTGTAAACTGAGGGACATACACTGGTCTTAAATAAAAATACTTAAAAACAATAATTTCATAAGTTCTATTACTCCAAACAAAGAATTTGGGCAGCAATCACAAGACTAGATAAGGTGAAGTGGAAGTGTATAGAGTAAACGTAAGCGCACAGAACACACATGAGCAAATAAACGTGAACAAAACGAGCATAAGTGCATAGAACACATATGAACAGGTAAGTAAGGGTACAGTCAAAATATCAACAATGTATTACTTATAACTTTCTTTTATGCAAGGTCAAAATGTGTTGGTCGTACCCAGACAATGCGGGCCAACAAAAGAAAAATACGGATGCCACAACAGAAACACTAAGTGTAGACTCTGCAGTTGAACAAAAAAACACAAAATGAATCAAAACTAGATCAGTCACCATCCAAGCTTCTCAGCGCTTCTTTCCACCACTCCCCTTTTCGCCTTTTGTCCGAGGTTTTTGCATCGTCTCAGGATTGGTGTCACTGCCAGTAATGTGAACAATCTCCTCAGTGCTAATGTCCTCCTCCTGCTCTGCAACTTTTTCAAAGGAATTGCCCTTCATTTTGCGCTTCCAAGATCGACAGGAGCTCTTAGAGGCCTTGATTGCTTCAACCTTCTCCTTTATAACTACAACCAGCAGTTCTTGAGATATGCATGGCTGCTCAATCTATGTTTCTTACTCTTGATCTTTGCCCGTTGTGAAGTCGCCCTCTAGAGATACAGATGCGTCATCCAAACCATGCAGTGCAGCGATCTTCTCGGATTTCGGCCTCGACTATGAACCATACACGGACACGGCTACCGGATCAAGTATAGAAAGGAGCATGGAAGTTGTAGAGATAGCAATAGGCCTAGGCATTGAGGAAGCACTTGGATTGGCTGGGAAGGAAGACGGACCTATAAGATCAAAAATGAAAGCATTAAATTCATCCTACTCTTGCAGCATGAGATGAAAATTCTCAAACTTGGAAGAGGTAAGTAGATTACCAACACTGGAAAAATGATCAAGGATGTCAACTTCATATTCACCGCCTTCATCCTCTTTCAACGGATTCACAATTCGAGGGGAAGCTGCAAGCCCAGGACTTGTTGATGGATTGCGGGGATGCCCCAATGGTTCCCCTATGTCTGAAAGAAAAGGCTTGGGATGTGGTTCGACAGTTGCTGTCATGGTGGCATTGATAGCCTCTTTTCCCTCTCGATCCACAAGATCTCCCAACCCTCCAATAACGCCTTTTGTGATTCTTCATTGAGGTAGGCATTCGCTAACTCTCGCTCGGAGTAAATTTCAACGCTATCATGAAAGTAGGTCAAGATCTCCACCTAACCACATCGACGGTGGTTGGAATATGGGCCTAAGTAGCTGAGGCTTTCGTGATGCAGTAGAAAGTTGACATAAAATTTAAGATGATCTGATCCATTTTCTCCATCTTCCTTTCAAAAGTATTTTAAAGCTCCAGATAATCCACCGTAACGGTAGCCTTCCCAACTTTGACGCGAGACTTATTGGCGCTAAGCCGCATAACTTGTTCCTATAGCTTGGCGACTGTCTCGGCCTTGTCGAAGATGGTCTTATTATGTCCTTCTATGATAAGGTCGTGATCGGAGATGGTTTTCTTTTAGGCCTCTGTAGTTGCGCTGCAAGCTGCCACCTCCTCTTTTAATTTGGCCTCTTCTTCATGAGCCTTCTTAATTTCATCCCTGTAGAAGACCTCTATTCTCTTAATGGCCTCTTTTAATTCCTTCAATAAGTCAGTGTTCCTTTTGCTTTCTCGAAGCACCGCTTCCTTTTCCTCTTCCAGTTATTTGACCCTGACGCCGCGTTCCGCCAACGCTCTCTCAAAATCATCCTTCTCTAATTCAAATGAGAGAATTTCTTGATAATTGTTGTGATTCCTACCCACCAGTTGCTTGCATAATTTTTCCCACTCATCGGCCTGCTCCAAATCATTCTGAATAACTTGAAGATATGGCATATATGAATCTCAATGAACCAGAGGTCACGATCAAACTTAACCACCCTTAAGAACCATCCGAGGAGCGCCGCCTCAATCTTAGGAGGACCAAATGGAAGGACATGGGCGGATCTCTAGTGGGGGCATGAAGCACCGAGGGAAAAAGCAATAGAAGATGATGGATTTGAGTTGAAGGCAGAACGGGGACAGAAGTAACCTGGATTGCCTGACCCGTTGAAGAGAGTGTTAGAGCGAAAGATTTTTGTTCTGTAGAATGGGAACCACAATAAAATTTAGACCTTTTCATCGGCTCCTCTCTCTCATCAAAAGTCTACCTCTTTTCATACCCACCTTTGTATATTTGGCTCCATTCCCTCTCATCTCGATGACGAACTTCAGCTTCTAAATCTTTTCTTCATTGGTATTCCTCCTCCATCTTACAGGGTTAGTGACGGCTGGAAGAACGCTTTGACTAGTGTTAAGATTCGATAAATTCTTCAAGATCATCATAAAGGCCACATCCTCTTGTCATACCTAACACAAAGATTAAATAAAAGGCCTTAGAAATGGAAAATAAACATGAAAAATATGTGTACGGTTGAGTGTAACCCTAATGAAACATGTGATGCGTTTAGGAGGAGAGCCGTCACAACTCAAATCGAGAAGGCATTGCAGAAGGAATCAGACTAACTTTGTGTGCAACGTGGCCCAAATGAGGAAGAACCTCCTTAAATTTGAAATCTTCCCCTATGAGCGCGTTGAAATCGACTTAAACATCGCCCAAATCTCGAAAGTCCATGTCAACATCTTTCCTCGGATAATCCTGACGTTGTTCGATCTTTGGTAAATCGTCTTTACTACTTGTGTCTAGTGGAGGTGAGCTCGGAATAACAGAACTCATCCTCAGAGTCTTGTCGCATGATTCAAAATCCCCATCATCGAATTCTGCATAGAAATCATCACTAGAAGTGGACTCATCGCTACTACTCCCAATCTCCCCTTCCTCTTTTTCTAAGTTCATCGTTGCTTTGCCTTCCTTCTGATTAAAATACTCTTCCTCTTTTTTTGGAGTCGAAGGCGTCCTGACTAGGTGACTATCTCCGATCGCGCAGCCTCTCCCCCTTGCAAGTCTCTTCGGTTGATTCTACAGACATGCCTTCTCTTTCTTGAGAAGAGCCTTCTTCAAAACCATGAGAAGAGGAGGTGGATCACGTGCATACC
This sequence comes from Allium cepa, assembly GCA_030765085.1. Lineage (NCBI taxonomy): Eukaryota > Viridiplantae > Streptophyta > Magnoliopsida > Asparagales > Amaryllidaceae > Allium > Allium cepa. The sequence goes on from CM060941.1 coordinate 707,837,934, forward strand.
CTCAATTTAGAAGGAGAAGGGACATCAACTGAAATAGCCAATCTCCCCGGATGCAATAATCCATACTGAAGCAAGTCATCAGTTTGCAAGATTTTAACGAATCTTTCTTCGGCATCAATAGTCTTCAAGGTTCGGAAAATCCATTGAGAGGCAAGTCCCTATTTGGCCTTGAGATAATTACAAGAAGCATTCAACTTGTTAGAAACTCCGTAGTGACACGTCGGAACTCAATAAGTAAGGAAATGAACTTACCCCCCCTCCCCCCCCCCCCCCCCGTTGTCCAAAGACGATTGAACCCCTCGGGGCATCTGGCGAAGAAATACTGGATCTTGAACTGGGATAGAATGATCTGTAGTTGTAATATGATTTTTTGATTCCTTTGAGCTTCGATTACAACCAAGGATGGACACTCGTCTCTTCTCTTGAATGAAAGAAAGTATCGCAGCTCATTAAAGCTTGAAGCACAACTGAATGTTCACATGAATAGGACGTGCAAACCAGTTAAGATGGCGTATCCATTGGGATGAATCTAGAATGGAGCAATGCCTAAGTTCGAGAGTGTCTCGCTCAAATAGTTTTTAAAAAGCGGCATAGCTTCGTTCAGGCACATATACCGATGACAAGCGGTATATCCCATTGGAGACATGTGGGTGAACTCATCCTTCTCCGGAAGGCATACGTCTTCCTATGGTATGCCATGTTGCAGGCAAATATTATGCAGGAGCTTAATAGAAATCGCAGAAGAAGCTCTCTCCAGTGAGTTGAGAAGAACTCTAAAGTTAGGAGGTGTTCGATCCAAGACCAGACCGACTTGGAGCAACTGGCCATATTCAGCCTGTGCGGTGGAAGGAGAAAGGGCATGGATGATGACTCAACTTTTGAAAGTGTCGGACTTCCTCCACTAGACTTATAGCAAGAAGATGGATACTTCATTCTAAACAATAAGAACTCACATCCAAAGTGGTCAGGTAATTCTATACTAAACTTACAATTTCCCCTACAACACTTGAATTCCGAGGGTACATTGATTCATGTTAACACGTCAGATTTCAAGAATGTACTAGGATGAGTGCAGTGTATTGTCTATAAGAGGTTAGCCCACTGCCAAAAACAATACAAATGCTCTATCCCGTGTAAATAGTATGTTCACAACCGAGAGCTAAAAGGACTTACCATATTATTTTCTTTTTGAAGTTACTTCTCCTACACTTATCGATAATGGATCAGTTTTCCGAAATAACATGGAAATCCCCTTCCAATACAGGTACACCATGCATGCGAAAGAAAGCAAAATCAATCCAAACTCTTCGTAAGAACCAATACCAATTCGCAATGTGTCGTGCGACATCAGCAATGGGACTTGGCACAAGTAAATTCTGACTCAATAGACGAAGACAACAAAACATGTCAAGCAACAAAGCAAGGCCCGAATGTCAATATGAAAGGAACTCAAGAATCGATTTTATATCTTCCTCCATTAAGCCGCGTTCGACTCGGACTCCTCACGACAAACATCACAAATTAAACTTCTCTACCGAATCATTAAAGGAACGCAGCAAACCCGCCTCGGTTTAACGACCTAAACACAAAGTTTGTTAAAGCTTTACAATCAGTTAACTATAATAGGCCGGTGGTGATCTATGGATGAATCGGTGGCAATCTATGGTGTCAATCGAGCTAAGGTTTCGATCGAAGGCGGTTTACAAAAGCGACGGTGAGGCTCTAAATTTGGCGGCGTAGAAGGAAGCACGACGAAGGCTTAGGCGAGGTCGAACAGCCGAAGGTGATGGATCGATTGGATTAAATGAAGGAGGGATTCACTACAAGGGGCTTAGATTACAAGAAGAAGATGAAGCTCGGGTCATGAACTAAGTGAAGAGGAAGGAAGGTTTAAATAAAGGGAGGAAACGAGCAAAATTTTTGCTAAGTAATCAGGTCGCTAGTGACCCATCTATTATGGATCGCTAGCGACCTATGAGGATGCATGTCTTCAACTTAAAAATTGCCTAGTGACATTCCTACACTACTTCAAGGCATACCTGGAAGTTATAGAGAAAATTTTGGTCTGTTATGATAAGCAATGGCGGTCGAGACCAAAACTAAGCAAACAGCATCATAACCTGGTTCACATTCGTGAAACTCTAACACGATTACTTGGAATTTAACAAGCAAAGACTAAAAGCAATTACTTCTAGAGCAAGCCTTGTTTTCAATGAATATGTGCTTTGGGAGGCAAATGTTGTCCGTGTTTTTAACCTAAGAAGAATCCAAGAGGTGACGGAACAACTTGGTGGAGTCAGAATAGCTCAGAGATCAACCAAAAGGACTAAAGCAACAAGCCAAAGAGAGCCAGAAAAAGCAAACGAGGAAATCCACTAAGGACATGGATCGCTAGCAATCTATGGCTTATGGGTCGCTAGCGATCCATAAATATGTCTTCTGATTCAATTTTTTTTCTTGCATTGTGATACAATCCATAGATATAGTTTGATGAGATTTCGAGTTCACAAAATTAAGAGACAAGCATCCGTCCAGTTCAATCAACAATAAAATACAACTAAAAACTAAATCAACATCACTACAAGGCAACGAAACCATCCCAGACATCAAAGACCAAAAATATGCTAAGTGCATGGATCGCTAGCCATCTATCTACTGTGGATCGCCAGCGATCCGTTCGTTATCATAGTATAAGCACGACCTAAGCTAAGTGAAGTGGGGGAAAAAGGCTAAATAATTAGCTCGAGCTCGACCTAATTCTATGGATCGCTGGCGATTCATACACCATGGATCGCTAGCGATCAATGATTCTGACTCAGGTCATGTGCTAATCTCCATTTTGTTTTCTTGTGACTATCTACAAATAGCTGGTGAGCAGGCTTGGCCCAATAACTCTCCAATCTCTATAATACCATCCCATTTGCAATATAAATGGGATCTTCTGCGGACTAGTTGCTAAAATTCTGCTGGAAACTATCTTCACTCTTTACCTCCCTCACAACAATCTTAAGAGGAGTCCATTATGATTCTCCAGTGGAATCTAACTTCGGAGATTCAATCTAACTAAGGACAATTAAGAGCTTTGTAATCAAACACTCCTTGTAACAACAACCAGTCTATGATAAAAACTATAAAGTGGACGTAGGCTTCGTTAACAGCCGAACCACTATAAAAAACTTTTTATCTTTTTTCCCTTACCGCTTTTTTCTATATCTATTATTTACATTATTACTCTATGAGAACAGAGCTGGTGCTTTCACACTCAAACCAGGGTGTGGATCCATTTTTTGGGTTACCAATGGATATACAATCAATTAACATATATAAGATCTAAATTTTGGGTCAAAAATAATGAGATTAGATATAGCTTGTATAGAATTTAAACTTCATTGGCATCGTGAATATATGATAAAATAAAATTAGAATTACCTAAAGGTAAAGCCTAAGATTTGCACCTTGAATGAAGAATAAAACTCTGATTCGATTGAATCAACCTCTGTATTTTACGAGGATCAAGAGGCAAATGTCACATTGAACGAATGTTACTGATTTTATTTGAATTTGTTTTCAGGAATTTTTTATCATGGATGCCATTAAGGGAGAGGAGGAAATAAAGAGAAATAAAATAAAAGAATTATCAAGAAAAGAATAATGGATTGAATAAGGGAGAATATGTTTTAAAAGAAACATTGAAACCTTTCATTTCTCTACTTAAAAACCTTCCCTACTTAATTTCTAATTAAATATCATCGAATCCTCTTCCACCTCTTGATATTTTCGGCAGAAATAAAAAAAATTAAAGAGATAAAGGGAAAAAAATATTTCAGAAATGGGATTTAAGTGAGTCATAAAGAGGAGTAAAGGATGAAGATTTTATTCCTTCTTTTAATTTATCCTTTGGATTTTCAAATCGCATTTGAAATCTTTCCCCTTTTTTACCATGCATGCAGACCTTAAAAAAACCTAAAAACCACTAAATAATTAATATATTTAAACCCAGTTTAAATATTTTATCGGTACCATATATCAATATGTGCATTTGTAATTTTTATATACGCACTTTATGAAATGTTAATGGCATATAAATAAATCAAATAAATTTTAATAATTAATATCTCATTACCATTGATTAATTTACCATAATTTATAAGTTAATTAAATCATATGGTTTATTCAGAGTATTCACTATTATAGTTGCGCGACTCAAAGGTGCAAATTTTGTCAATCATTAATATCGAACAATTCAAAAATTAAAGTTCACACATCTCCTTGGTTTGTGGTTTGACATTTTGGCTGAATTTATCTCTTACATATCTTTTTGTTAAAATCCAATTTTACTTATTACAAATGGTACCTGATGGTGACAATCATTTATACTAATTCTCTTCGTCAATGCTATATCACATAAGGACTTATGAAATTTGATAAAGATCGGAATTCTAATGATATCCATATTCAACTTTATAGTTCAAACACAAAATCCTTGGTTCAATAATAACAATTATTATTAACCGTACTGCTCTGACCATAAACTTTGTTAGTTGACTTAAGTTGACCTTTTGATGTCAACCTTGTATAACAGAGGAGACAATTCTCCCTTGAATAGTGTTTCACTTCTAATGCATCCACTCAACCCAACTAAAATCACTCGAAGAACACCATGGCACGATTTAATTATAATCAAAGCCGAGTTTCCATATCGAAGCTTGATAATTTTCTCAAGTCAAGGGAATTGTGTAAATTAGTTACATTAATATTCTATGTTTGACCTTAGTCATACTAACCAACAAAAAATTATTGAGTAATTCATTCCATTGTTATCTAATAATTATTAGTATGTAACCCTATGGTTCCTCCAGTAATCATGAGTAATACACTGCCCAACATTTGAAGAGCGTTACGTATTCTAGTCTCAACGGATGTATTGATATCTAGTTGCGATACATCTTGACTAGGAATATTTAAAATAATATGTTTATTTTATTGTGATAAATAACTCATGGTTATAACACATTAAAACTACTATCATAAAACATACCATTTGTGAATTTTTTATTAAATATACTTCTAATTAAATTAATTAATATAACTTATTGTATTAATTATATAATAGAAAGAAAACACCTTTTATTTCAAACATAAATTTGATACACGCAAAAAAACACAATAATCTACCTCGATTGATAGTCCTAACGAGAGACAAGAACTCCCGACTAAGTTGCCCTTAGAGATAAATATAATAAATCATAACAAATATCTCTCATCCGAAGGCTCTAAGAGAGAATGACAGACTATCACACAGCTATTCTCCAATATTATATAGAAAGACAAACATGCAGCTATCTTAGGTTAAGACAACTTAAATGACAAATTAGCATACAACCGGCCCCTAATGTCATACAAAGATCGTCTTTAGTGAGGTGGTCGCATCAATTATCTCCTACCTAAGCCATCTAGATGCAAGATTGATATACCATAGCACTACTCTAGGAAACGCTAATGACCGCGGCATATTTCCTACAATCGCTCAGTTACTACTAGAATCACGACACTAATATCCATATGTATGTCATAAACAGCAAGACTATGCTATGCATTGGTCACAACTCCTACTTTCCCTTGGTAATAAACTGTTGGTCCTTAAGTGACGTCTGGGAAATGACTCTAATGAAAATAAATACTCTCAGCCTCACCACCATCAACAACATCTAATTGGCATCACGGATACAAAGTGCGACCCTACAATCAGGACCGCTTGGTTGGATACTAATCTATCAAGCAAGTCTTAATCACACGCTTTCAATAATGGTGTGAACCATTTGACATGGATTCCCAACAAATACTATCAACTCCAAAAGTCCAATTGAAAGTGTCACACATAATAAACTCTCGATTACTAGCCTTAAGAGTAAACGATAATACTAGTTAATCCTTGGTGGACAAGCTGGTAGATTCCAACATACATTCAACATGTATCCCTTGGGGAGGAATAGACCTCTCGACCACTAAAATCATAAGACTCGCCTTTAGATGATTATCAAAATTGCAAACCCAATAATTATAAGTGACATTTACGTACAAATGGTAATCGACCAAATATCAACTCAGGGATCCCAAACCACCTTGTGTTATTCGGTCGCTTACTAAATGCTCATAAACAACACTCACTACACACAAGTCTATACCAAGAGTAATCATATAAAATATCACTGAATGTCTCATACCGCTCATACTAATCCAATTACTTAGAATTCTAATGATATAAATGAAAGGGATAGCGGACTAAGGATCTTAAGGCTAATTTAACACTAGAGGGAGGGGGTGAATAATGTTTAATGGATTCTAAGACATATATGAACTAACCTAAAAGTTATGAAACAAACAAATGCAGAAATTAATCACAAAACAATTACAGAATCAAACACAGATGCATAAAGTAAATAAAAAACAATAAAAGGAAAGAACACACTAGATTTTATACTGATTCGGAGTTACCCAACATCCAGTCCTATATCAAGGGAAACCATGTCATACAGATTTTTATTATACCAATGTCAGGATTACATTTCTCAATTTCTAAAGGCCTTGAGGTACCCTCCTGTCTCACGAGTCCGGGGCAAACTCTCTTGGTTTACGGGCCACACGGTTACCCAATTGATTTCCAGGCACAACCACACCTTGTAGAGAGACTCGATATACTTTTGATTACAAATTGATCATATAACTCTGAATAACACTTTGATCTTTGAGAGATGACAGAGAATCAAACAAGAATGGGATTCCAATTTGATTCACTTAAGAATTCGACAGAATTTCGGCACGATCTTTGAAATATGAAAATTATAGAATATATATTTATGGACAAAAGAAGTGAAGAAAATAAGAAATTAGTTGGTTAAAAAATTCGTTTGTGAAGCCTATTTATAAAGCACCAACGGTTTATCATGAAGAAATTTAAACGAATAGACACTTCTTTTGAAAATTGAAACTTTTGAATTCAACGGCCACCATGTCGACATGGGATATCCCATGATGTCGACATCCCTATGTAAAAAACAATGTAAATTTTTTTTTTGAAAATGAAGTTTAAAACAAGAGTTTGTTTTTGAACAAAAACAAATAAGATTTTAAGGTTAAAACATCTTTTTGAAAAATCATTTGAACAGATAATTTGAAGGCTAAAATATTTTGAAAAGAAATTTTGAAAATCATTTTGAAAAACCATTTTGAAGTAGTTTTGCAAGCTTCTTCCTGCAGATTATCTCATCACATCAGTACTCCAGAACTTGAGCCAAACCAGGATGTTCGTGGGTTTATAAGCCACTTGTCGTAAGTTTGCAAGCTACATGTCGTGGGTTTATAAGCCACTAAGAAGGTAGAAATGGGTTCCATCCCAAATGAAATTCGAAATGAAGATTTTTATGCTATTATGAAGTTTTAACAAAAAATAGATACATATCTTGAAATCTTGATCTTGATACTAATAGTCTTCAAACTTGATTTCTTCATTCTTGATCTTTGTACTGTACAGTCTTCAATAATCAGTACATGCCTTATGTATATCCTACATAATAATATTCATATATATCTAGACAAAAGTGTTAGTATATAAGTTATAGTAAAATAAGTTACAAAGGTTGTTGTCATCAAAACCACTATCTCCAGTTCCTTATAATCTCCCCATTTTTGACGATGACAACCTTATAAAATATATTTACCACTCGATCGTACCATAACTCCCCCTTACAGCAACAACTCCCCCATACTCCAACAATTACTCATTACTCCCCATTACTCCAAGCCTATTATTTTATATAACTTCTCCCCCTTTGTCATCAACAAAAAAAATAACCTATAAACCTTGAGCTTAATAGAAAACTGAGATGACATGAGAATAGTAACAATATATGAGTGAAATATAGTATTCTAGGTTAAACAAAATGCATGTTTCTATACATCGAAGATTGTTTTAGAAGAACATTAATTAAAATAACACTTACATACAAATTAACAAACTAATATACAATCATGAAAATGAAAAAAGGCTTAATGAGGACTCCTAACTATTGGTGATTTATGGACCAAACAATTTGGATAGTGCAAACAAAAGTTTTCACGTGGTTCGATCAAGTTCCTATTAGCAGCAAAAAGGACCTCTCCAACGCAAATCACGCCATCATCTTTGTCCATATGAACATCCGTATTTGGCAGAGGATGTTCTTCGTCTTGATCCTCTTGTGGTTCTTCTAGAGGCTCTTCTTCTTCAGAATCCATGGCTTGTGATGATTCTTCGACAACAATGGGATTGGCATGATTATCCGTAAGGAATTTTTGTAAATTCCTAAGAATTTTGCCCTACCTATCCTGTTCTCTAGCCATTCGTAATTGACTCACTTGAATCTCTGTCGTCATTTGAAGTAAATCTTTCATCTTCTCTTGCAATTTATTGACTCGTACGTGTGTGGATCATTGAAAAGGACCAAAATGAGGAGAAGTGGGTAAAGAAGGTTCATTATTAGAAGAGGAAGCCATTAATTTACTGTTTTAGAAGTTTGTTACAAAGAATAGAATAAAGAAAAGGAGTAAAAGTCGAAATATATAAATATATAACTTAATAACTAATTTTAGAGGGAAATATAAATTTGAAAATCACGGCTAGTATGTTGACATAGGGATGGGTCACGTCGACATGCCTAGTGTAATTTTTGAGAAATTTTTATTTATAGTGATTACTAAATATTCTTGTATTATTTATAATTTATACTTTAGTTAATGAACATATACCTAATTCTCTTTTAAATTTAGTAAAGTTTTGTTCATTTAATGGTTCGGTTAATATCTCAGCAATTTTTTTTCAATATTAATATATTTAAGAGTTATGACTTCTTTACTTATTTTATCTCTAAGAAAATAATGTCTAATATCAATATGTTTTGTTCTAGCATGATGAGTTGGATTCTTAGATATGTTTATTGCACTAGTATTATCAAAATAAATTGGTGATTTAGTAATAGTTATTCCAAAATCTTTTAAAGTTTGTTGCTTATATATAATTTGAGAACAAGCCAAAGCAGCAGATATATATTCTGCTTCAGTTGTTGACAAGGATACAGTATTTTGCTTCTTACTAAACTAGGAAACCAGAGAATGTCCTAGAAAGTAACAAGTTCCACTGGTACTTTTTCGGTCTGGTTTACAACCAGCGTAATCAGCATCACAATATGAAATCAAATCAAATACATCATTTTTAGGGTAAAATAAACCGTAATCTAAAGTGTGTTCTACATATCTTAAAATTCTTTTAACAGCTTTTAAGTGAGTTTCTTTAGATTGAGATTGATATCTTGCACAGAGACAGACACTATGCATAATGTCAGCACGACTTGTTGTTATATAAAGCAGCGAACCAATCATTCCCTCATATAATTTTTGATGAACATCTTTTGATTTATCTTATTTACTTAAAGCTACATTAGTTGTCACTGGAGTTGGTTTCCCACTAGAAGTGGTCGATCCAAAATTATTAATTAAATCCTTAGCATATTTTTCTTGACTAATGAAAATTCATTTATCTAATTGTTTGATTTGAAGTCCTAAGGAGAAACTTAGTTCTCCCATATGACTCATTTTAAATTCTTTAGTCATTATATCTGAAAATTATTTATTCATTATGTTATTAGTTGATCCAAATATTATATCATCTAAATATAATTGTACTAGTTGAATATCATTTTTGTTTCTTTTAATAAAAAGAGTTTTATCTATTTTACCGATTTCAAAACCAGATTGTAGTAAATAAGATCATAGAATTTCATACCAGGCTCTAGGAGCTTGTTTTAGATGAAATAAAGCTTTCTTTAATTTATATACATGATTTGGATATTTATTATCTTCAAAAAGTGGAGGTTGTTAAACATAAACATCTTCTTTTACAAAACCATTTAGAAAAGCACTTTTAACATCCATTTGATATAACTTAAAATTATTGTAGTTTGCGAAAGCAAGTAGAATCCTGATAGCTTCTAGTCTTGCTACGGGTGAAAATTTTTCGTCATAAATAATTTCTTCTTCTTGACAATAACCTTGCGCGACTAAATGGGCTTTATTTCTCCCGACCTTACCAAGTTCATTTATTTTATTTTTATAAACCCATTTTGTTCCAATTATACTTTTATCCTCAGATCTACGAACAAGTTCCCAAACATCATTTCTGGTGGACTGATTCAATTCTTCTTGTATACAAGAATCCATGAATCATCAGATGATGCTTCCTTTGGATTTTTAGGTTCAATGGTTGATATAAAAGCTACATTACTCATACTATTTAGTTGATTCTTGTTTTAAATATAGATTTAATATTTCCTAGTATATTTTCTACAGGATGATCTTTTCATAGCCTAATTCTTTTATTAGGTTGGATGATTTCACATTTAGTTTCATTAGGTTCATTATTTAAAGTTAGAAAATCTTCTTCATCTTCTATTTGTACAGTATCTTTAAAATTTTCATCAAAAGATACATGCATTGTTTCTTCAATAGTGTTAGTTCTGAAATTATAAACTCTATATGCTTTACTTTTATTAGAATATCCGATGAAGATACCTCTGTCGGATTTAGATTCAAATTTATTTAAATTATCTTTTGTATTAAGAATAAAACACTTACTACCAATTTTTTTAAAATAAGCTACTATGGGTTTCATATTGTAAAGTAATTCATATGGTGTTTTATTAGTTAATGGTCTAATTAAAATCCTATTTAATATACAACATGTTGTAGCGACTGCTTCAGCCCAAAAGTTTTTAGGTAAGTTACTATCAGAAAGCATTGTTCTAGCACACTCTTGAATCATTCTATTCTTACATTCTACCACTTCGTTTTGTTGTGGAGTTCTTGGAAAAGAGAAATTATGAGTAATTCCTTTTTTATTACAAAAATTCTCAAAATTTTCATTTTCAAATCCTCCACCATGATCACTACGAATAGTTTTTATTTTTAGAGAAAGTTGATTTTGAATTCTTTTAGCAAAATTTTTACATAATTCAAAAGCGTCACTTTTAAGTTTAAGAAAAATTGTCCACGTATATCTAGAATAATCATCTACAATTAGAAAAACATATTTATTGTGATTAATTGATTGAACTTGAGATGGACCAAATAAATATAAATGAAGTAATTCTAGAGGTTTAGAAGTAGAAATCATATCTTTTACTTTAAATGAACTTTTCTTAAGTTTTTCTAACTGGCAGCATCACATATAGTACCTACTCTAAATTTTAACTTGTGAAGACCTTTAATTAAGTCAAGTTTTGATAACCTAGGTAACAATTTGAAATTTAAATGACCAAATCTTTTATGCCAAATCCAAGGGTCACTTGTATTAGCCAAAAGACATAAGTTATCATTTGAAATTTTCATACTAAAGATGTAAATGTTTTTCTTCCTAATTCCTTCAAAGATAATATTTGACTTATTATCTTCGATGTAACACTTATCTTTTCCAAATTTAATTTTAAATCCTTTATCTCATAGTTGACTTATACTAAGCAAATTATGTTTTAAATTCCAATCTAGCAAAATATCAAAAATAAGAGGAGTTTTAGAATTACCGACATTGCCGATGTCAATCATATATCCTTTTGAGTTATCTCCAAAGTTGACCAATCCACCATCTTGATATAGAATCTCATTGAGTATTCTCAAGATTTCCAGTCATATGCCTTGAGTAACCACTATCAAGTATCCATTTATCTTTCTCAATTTGCACAGTTTGTCCATTGGTTGTTGATTCTTCAAGAGCCATGTAACATGTCTGTTCCTGCATAACAAACCAATTCGGTAGATAACTTGATTTTTCATAAAAACTATATACAGACATATGATACTTTGATGAAATGCATAAATTCAAAACTAGTATTAATAAGATTTCTTAAAATGCCATTTTTAACTTTTCAAGTTTCAGATTACGAAAACTATGAAAACCTACGCTCTGATACCAATTGAAAGAGGCAGCGGATTAAGGATCTTAAGGCTAATTTAACACTAGATGGAGTGAATAGTATTTAATAGATTCTAAGACTTATATGAACTAATGTAAAAATGATGAAACAAAAAACGCAGAACTTAATCACAGAACAATTACAAAATCAAACGCAGAAGCATAAAGTAAATAAAAAACAGTAAAAGGAAAGAACACACCAGATTTTATACCGTTTTGGAGTTATTCTACATCCAGTTCTATACCAAGGGAAACCACGTCATACAGATTTTTATCATACCAATGTCGAGATTACATTCCTCAATTTCTAAAGGCCTTGAGATACCCTCCTGTCTCACGAGTTCAGAAAAACTATCTTGATTTACGGGCCACAAGATTACCCAATTGATTTCTAGGCACAACCACACCTTATAGAGAGACTAGATAAACTTTTGATTACAAATTGATCCTATAACTCTGAATAACACTTTAATCTTCGAGAGAGGCAGAGAATCAAATAAGAATGAGATTCTAATTTGATTCACTTAAGAATTCGACAAAATTTCGACACGATCTTAGAAATATGAAAATTATGGAATATAGATTTGTGGAGAAGAAGAAGTGAAGAAAACAAGAAATTAGTTGGTTAAAAAATTCGTTTGTGGAGCCTATTTATAAAGCACCAACGGTCATAACCATTCGTGAAGAGATTTAAACGAATAGACACTTCTTTTGAAAATTGAAACTTTTTAATTCAATGGCCACCATGTCGACATGGGTTATCCCATGATGTCGACATCCCTATGTAGAAAAAAATGAAAAATTTGTTTTTGAAAATGAAGTTTAAAACAAGAGTTTATTTTAAAACAAAAACAAATAATATTTTAAGGCTAAAACATTTTTTTGAAAAATCATTTGAAAATATAATTTTAAGGATAAAATATTTTAATAAGCAGTTTTGAAAATCATTTTGAAAAACCATTTTGAAATAGTTTTGTAAGTTTCTTCCTGTAGGATATCTCATCACATCAGGACTCGAGAACTTGTACAAAACCAGGATGTTCGTGGGTTTGTAAGCCACTTGTTGTAGGTTAGTAGGCTACTTATTGTGGGTTTGTAAGTCACTAAGAAGGTAGAAATGGGTTCCATCCCGAATGAAATTTGGAATGAAGATTTCCATGCTATTATGAAGTTTTAACAAAAACTAGACACATATCTTGAAATCTTGATACTTATGAGCCTTCAAACTTGATTTCTTCATTCTTGATCTTTATACTGTACAGTCTTCAATAAGCAGTATCTGCCTTATATATATCCTTCATAATAAAATTCATATATATCTAGACAATACTGTTAGTATATAAGTTATAATAAAATTATTACAAAGATTGTTGTCATCAAAACCACTATCTCTAGTTCTTAACAATAGAATTCTCAACCAATAATACAATTCAATTCTTTATTGATTCGAAAAGATTTACAATAAAATCTCCATTTTCAAAACCATCAATTTAATTTTGAAATGAACAATATTAATTTCCAAAGAGGTTTAAATAATAAAATCTTATTCTTTTCAAGAACTTAAAACCTCTTATGTAATTACACTGGAATCAATATTTTAAACATTCATTTAATTTCAAACCTCTTAAACTCCTTTTTTAAATAATTCATAACTTTAAAATTCTTTTTAATGATTTAAAATAATAATTCCATGGAAGTTTTATAGTTCATGATTCTTTTAGCCAACAAATAAAAATTATACTATTTTTCCATTAATCTTTTTCAATTTGAATTATTTACAAACCCATAAAATAAAATTCCAACATTAATATAATTTCCAACTCAAAATGTTTCCTAAATGCACAAAATAAAATTCCTACATTAATATATTTAAAACCCACGCATAGATTCTGCATCGCTTTTAAACTATAATTGCAATGTAATTCATCGATCTAAAATTATATTATATACAGAACCCTTTAAATATTTGATGCCGAAAATCAATTTGTAGCAATTTATTTGTATAATAAAATCCAAGAATTTTCTTTCCATAATAAATTAATTGAAACACTTATACATACATATATATATACACATATTATTTAAATCTTTGAAAATGGTTTACTATAATTAGATATAATCAAATAAAATAACATATTACTTCTAATAATTTTCTTAAAAAATATAATAAATCCCATAAATAATAATTCTCATGGGAAACTAATTCTCATTTAACTTATTATTACTTTAAAATAATACTTTTCAAACTTCCAATTTATTAAATCCAAATAAAATTAATTCATTACTGAAAAATTACATATGTAAACTACAGTTTTTTTAAACCTTTTAAATATTTTTATAATCGTCGTCGAATTAAAATATAATAATAAAAAATTTACTTATTTAATAAAATCTTGAAAACCATTACTTTCTAAATAATTCTTATTCACACAATTCTTAAAAATTATTCCACTTTTATATTTATATTAATAATAACATTTTCAATACCAAATAAAACAACTCGTTCAAAAACCATTATTTATATTTGAAATATTTCTATTACATTCAGAACTTGCAATTTTAATTCATACATTCCATTCCGATCAATTTCTAGTGTCGTGTCCAACTAAAGCAATCGTATATTTATTATTCACAATGTATAACGTACAACAATCAACTAATATATTTTTATAGCAACCAATAATCATGCATATGCAACCCAATTCCACCCACTTTAATCCATATCTTCCAACAATTCGTTACTAAACAATCAATGGAAATAGGAAAAACAAGAATCTTGATAAAAGTTGTGAGTTATTAAATAACTCATCTAATCAATGCCTGGAATTCCAAATTCAGTACATCATCCCGTAAACAAAATTCACCGTGCTATGCCGAGCCCCTAGTAGCCAATGCCATCAGCCTGCCACCACCATCCTTTAATGTTTGTGCCTACATCTAAGTCGCAGCCAGCATCCCTCCATCGCCAAGCTCCTCCCGAAGCTGCAACCAAAGTTGCGTCAACATAACATCAACAGTGTTCTTCCTCTCAAGCCGTAGCCTTTCTCATGTGTGCATCCCCAAGGTTGTGATGTTATGCTCTATGGTCGGCCACCTTCTTTGGTGTCATGTGCCTCCCTGGTCGAGCATGACTTCGATTTTTTCTTTTTCCACATTGTGATTTTTCTTAAATCGCATCGTCGATTTCATGAAGGGGTCAGGATTAGGATTAAGGAGATAAGGAGAGGTAAACGTGTTTGGTTGGAATGGTAATAGTGCTAAAAGAATAAGATCTTGGTTCAAGGAAAAGGATGGATGTGGATCCTACTAGAGTTAAGGAGAGAAGGAATGGGTTAATTCTATCTGTTATTACTATTTCTTTCTTTATTTATCACTCAAGTCCCTACAGAAAATAATTTCCATTTAATCCCCTTCAACCGCAATTTATAATCTCTTTATTTGCACAAAAATAATTATATCAAAATTTTGTGAATACATTTTGATTCAATTTGAATCAATATATTACAAAATATATTCCAATAAATTAACCAAAATATCTAAACTCCATAATTATTTTATCTTCAGTGTTTTTATCAATATCAAATCAAATCTGCTTTCATCGGTTTAACCCATAAGAAAATCATTTACACAATAAAAATATACTATATTCATTTATATATTTTATTCAAATTCAATAAATTTTCTGAAAGAATCAATTTCAATTTATTAAATTAAAAACACATTTATCTTTAAATCTTAATAAATTATATTTTAAGAATTAAAATTATCCATCAATCGAATTCAAACATTTTATTTAAATAAAATTATTTACTACAATGATGTGAAAAGTAGAGTTGTTACATATCTCCCTATTAAGAAATATGTGTCCTCGTAATTTCTTACAGGGAAGAACATTATTCTCAAGTCATACCCTAACTTCCACCATGTTTCCATCGTCTACTATCAACTTAGGCTTCATCCTTTCTCTTACTTAGAGTTAACTCAAAACTCATATGGCTTTTCATCAAACAAAGATCAAACTTCATTTTGTCATCTTATCATATGTTGAGAGTTTAAATAGATTCACTTAA
This sequence comes from Allium cepa, assembly GCA_030765085.1. NCBI lineage: Eukaryota > Viridiplantae > Streptophyta > Magnoliopsida > Asparagales > Amaryllidaceae > Allium > Allium cepa. The sequence goes on from CM060941.1 coordinate 707,854,002, forward strand.
CAACTTTCTATTTTTTGCATGTGATATAATTATATGAAATTTTTTCTAAGTGTCAAAATTTCATAGGAAATTTCGTTAGATTCTCCCTTGTATGGAGAGGTTTTCACAATATGAATTTATAAGTATACACGATCAAAACATGATCTGTAACATCCCGCCTTTTTGGACGCTTTAAGCAGACACATGTGCCAATTCAAACCATACAGAAGGGAAAATTGTTATTTGGATGAATAAGAAAAGCAGAGAAAGGAAAAAAACAAACAGAATCTCGCAGCGGAATGAAAAAATATAATAGTCAAATAACAGTTCAAGAAGCTGTTTACAAAACATTTGATTATATTTAGACAACACAGAATCAAAGTTACACATATCATATAAATAACAATGCAGTAGAACAGTGTGATGCAGTGGAAAATATAGTAAATAAATAAAATCTTCGTCTTCGTCCTCCAGAAATAAGGTTTTCAAATCCTGAAATGCTCAGGCTGACCCAAGCGAATTGAAAAGACAAAACACTCGAGTCAGGACTAAAGATCTTATGTAAGTTAAATCAACGGTAAATAAATATGAGTGGAACGACGTCAGAGATGTTTACGGGGTCTGACATCTCCTATCCAGTGTCTAACATGAGTGCGGTAACTTAAGAGATGTTCAGAATTCACATCTCCTAAGGATCCGTTAAACTATCTACTACGTAGTACAATACGCTATTATAATATGTCTACGGTAAAGTAAAAGTATTAAAATAGCATTAAGGCTTTACATTTTCCACCTTAACACATTTTATATATTCCCATAGTCTATACGGTACCATAATCCCACCCGCACTTGGTGTCGTCAGACGGAACTCAATAGGTATGGTACAAAACAAACTCATAGAAGGCGCGCTAGGGTAGGTGACATGGCATAACTAGGCAATGCCAGGGTAGAAAAACCAATTACGCATTCGGACTATTGGTAACACATAGCCGCAACTACCGCCCAACCCGAAACAAACTCCTGAGAAAAATCGCGGGTGGCCACCAAAAAATCAAAAGTCGGAACATAGTATCGAGGGAGTGTGTCCGATCGGAGGAGCTACCTTACTTGCCCCGAGAATCGCTCTTATTTTAGCCACCTTATGCCAACTCACGGGGTCGGGTCCACGTATATACCTCTTATAGGATCGTCGCCACCATCCTACTTCATTCTGGAATTCCACCGTATACACAGTTGTTAAAGTGGATTTCGGTATCGACAGAGAGTATGCCTATATCCGATCCCGGTCTCTTTGACAACCCATCGCTTATTACACACCAGATGGTTCTTTTACATTTCAAAAGTCATTTCATAATTAATATCAAAATATCATATTCAATTCAAACCATATCCCTTTCAAAATTATTACTTACTTTTGAAATCATATTCTCCTTTGAAATCATAGTTCGATAATTATATTTTCTTTCGAAGTCAAATTCACAATTTATATCAAAATATCGTGTTCTCAAAAAACTATACCATACTCAAATCATATTTCTTCCAAAAATCATATTTCCAAAACAGGTTAAGTTCTTACTTCAAAATCATCATTTCGATTAGTTAACATTTAAATCCCAACTTAGGTTATGACATCATTAAACATATTCACATTAAAATTGAGAATTTGGATATGACCCATCCATTTAGTTTGGAATTTAGAAGTAAATAGTCTTAAATAGTTTAAATAGTTAAATAGATTTAAAATAGATCAAATAAAATTAAAATAGATTAAATAGCTTAAAAATAGATTAATTAGATTTAATATAAGTTAAAATGGTTTAATTAGTTTAAAATAAATTAAATTGGTTTAAAATAGATTAAAATAATTCATATAGTTAATATTAGTTAAATAGTTTAATAAATTTGAAAATCTTAATAATTAGAAATTTTAAAATAATACATCTTTAAAACGTTTACATTAAAATATGAGTTTGGAATTAATATCAAATTAAACTACTCATTTCATTTCAACATATTTGGACCATTTCAAATTTCCAAATCGACAAACCAAATTATAATAAATTATCGAATTTAATTTCGTCCAAATCCATGTTAAAAATATCAATACGGATTACTCCAATTTCAAAATATTTCAAAGTTATTTTCAAACAACTTCAATAACTTAATTTCGATAAAATTTCATTTACTTAAAAGTTTAACTTCAAACTTCCTATTTAATTTCTTAAAGAAGTTCCATTTTAAACCAATTCACATTTCAACGCAAAACTTGATTTTTCAATGATACTTCAATTTATATAAATCAAACTTCCATCTCAAAATATCATTTTATTAAATTCAAAAATTTAAGGATTATAAAATCATTTATTTTAACCAATCCGGTGTCCGTATATAATTTTCTATCCTTGGGTCAAGTGATACATATATTTATCAATTTCAATCCGCAATTTAAAATTTTACGGTTATATATCATTTCAAACCGCAATCCCGAATTAATAATAAAAATCCATAACGAACTTGCACTTTATAACGAGATAAAATACGACATCCCTTCATCCAATATCAACAATCAAATATTTATCACAATCATCATCCAATATAATCAATAAACATCAATATAGAACTGATAATCTATAACAGGTATTTAATTGGCAATTTATATTCAATAATAAATTGAATAATGACTAAATCCAAATTAATTCAAATTAGCTGAGATGATGATTAAAAATATACCAAACAGTCATAAATAAATTCCTAATCACATAAGAAATTTTAGAAGTTGTGAGTGGGATAAAATACTCACCTTTGAATTTTAGATTGAATTTAAATTCAATTTAAACCCAAGATTCAAACCATCTCGGAATTTGTCCAAACCAGCGTCACAATATCCACAATTTTAGTATGATCCCAACGCAAGAAACGACGCATGATTTGAATCTCGTATGCAAAAGTTATACGTGTCAGAACATAACAATTTTTAAAATACGAATAAAATAAAATAAAACAGCCAACAGAAACTTGCCACCCCATCGTTCTTTACGTCAAACCCTAGCACATTATTAGATATAAGCGCACGATGACGAACTGCCGCCGCCATCATCCGAAACTTCACCGTTGACCAGTCATGGCCTACCAGACTCCGCTCCGACCTCACCTCCCCTCCTCGATCATCTCGCGATCATCCAATCGCTTCTGATTGCATGAATAAAGGAGCAGCCGCCGCTGGTATTATAACCATTATCGAATTTTACAGCACGATGTTGCCGTCGATTCCACCTACGAACATCACTGATGAACAATGCTCAGTCCCCTCTACAATACGCTACTCTCCAATCGACGATGCGTCGAAGATCATCAAACGCCAATGAACGGCCGATACTTAATCACCAATTTCTGGACAAACAGTGATTCAAATGGAGAAATGATTCACAGAATTAAGATGCATTTGTCGATAGCTTCAAAATGGAATATAATTTGAGAGGGTATGTGTTAGCACCAAAATTGGTCACTAACACCCTTAGAAAGATTGTGTAGAGATATTAATGAAGAAAGTAAATTAAAACAGAGAATAGAGTGTAAATTTAAATGCAGAGAACAAGAACGCCAAATTTATAGTGGTTCGGCGTAACTGCCTACATCCACTTTGAAGTTGATTTCCATTGATTTCCTTGATGGTTGATTACAGATACAATCCGTTTTTAGTTACTAGAATACAATTGCACAGTAAAAGAAATAAGTCTGGAATGAGTCTTGAAAATGGCAGAGTCTCCCCAGTGTTCTCTAAAATCTCCTCCCTTTTTCTATGCCCATGCCCCTCTATTTATAGATGAAGGTGGGTTGGACTTCCCTGGCGGTCCTGGCAGCTGGATTACTCGGCCCAAATGAAGTGGTCTTTGTACGTCGAACCAGAGAGGCCGAACGATCTCCTTTAGCCGGACGTTCTCCTTTAGCTGAACGTTCTCCTTTAGCCGAACGTTCTCCTTTAGCCGAACTATCTCCTTTAGCCAAACGTTCACCTTTAGCCGAACGATCTCCTTTAGCCGAACATTCTCCTTTTGCCGAACGATCTCCTTTAGCCGAACGTTCACCCTTAGCCGAACGATCTCCTTTAGCCGAACGTTCTCCTTTAGCCGAACAAGATGAGGCCGAACATACTGACTACCGTAGGGAGCACTTGTGCCGAATGAATCTAGAAGCCGGACCAATGTCTTGGCCGAACGATGGCTAGGCCGAACTATGGCTAGGCCGAACGATGGCTAGGCCGAACGATATGAGACCGAACAATTCTTTGGTCGTAGAACGATCTTATGCCGAGCGTCCTTCTCTAGCCGAACGGTATTCAATACCGAGTGTTTCTCGATGCCGAAGGCTCCTAGATTTCGGACGCTATCCCATGCCGAACGCACATTGATGCCGAACGATGTGTTCGTACCGAACGGTCTTAACATACCGAGCGCTCATTGACGTCGAACGATGGAGAGCCTGAGAACTAAGTTGCCCGGTCAATTCCCTGGGAAACACTTGAAAGTGTGTCATGTGAAGCAACACAACACGCTTTGAATCAGCGAGCATTCCATGTCTCCAGAAAGAAATCCATCATGTTTCTTGAATAATCATTATCCTTCAATTTTATCCTCCTAAGGTGTTGTATCCTTCTTTGGTCGTCATGACGCTTGGTCGATTCCTAATATTATAAATCCAGGGTTGTAGTTCATCAGTGGCCATCCGTGTCTGGTTATACAGGGCCAGTAAGCTTCGGCAATTTGGTCTAGTCTTTTCTTAATGACCTAAAGTGAGAATTCAATTCCCTGTTGATTTCAAGAAGTCGAACTTTTTTCAGATGTACACTTCGGGTACATGTTCTTGCCATTGGCTGTCGGATGCGTTTTATATGCTCATAAGTCTTTGCCAATTCCATCTAGTTTAATTGCAATTCAATTGCGATTCCTTGTTTGTATTTTCTCAAAGCAATAAGCCAGGGTGAATGAGTACGGCCAGTCACAGACCCATGGGTAGTTCTATAAGCCCATAGTGTTGTTGGGAGTTCATCCACACACTTGCCTCTAGCCTTTTCCAAACTTCTCTTCAGAACAGGCTTTATGATTTTATTCACATCTTTAACCTGTCCATTTGCAATAATAATAGATCATAGAAGATCATAAGGACAGATGACGTTACAAATAGTGAGGTTGATTTTTTTTTTTTTTGGTTGTGGCTAAAAGTTATTTGTCTGCCTATTTGGTGAAGTAAACAACTGCTATGATGGTGTATTTCGCACCAAGAAGATGATTTCAACGCCCCAAAGTGGTAAACGACTATAGACTAGCCATTTGAGTAATTTCCATAAGCGGGGTTCTTGGATTTTTTGCAAACATCTTGCACTTGTCGCATTTTCTAGCATGATCAACCGCATCTAGATTGATAGTTGGCCATTAATACTTGTAGCAGAGTATTTTCTTTATCATGGTTTTCCCCTTGATGCTATCGCCACATTCTTTTTCATAGACTTCCTTTAGGACACGTTTTATCTCATTATGGGTTATGCACCGGAGTAAGGGGGTCGAGAATCCCCTTCGATACATTATTCCACTCTCCATTACATATCGCGAAGCCTTACAAATGACGTGTCGTCTTTTTCTCCTTCTTTCGGGTAAGATCCCATGCAGTAAATATTGCTTAAATGGGGTCATCCATGATTCCTTATCAATTTCGGTTTCTAACACGAAATCTACCTCCATCATATTTATACTCGGAGCATGTAAGGTTTCAACGGGAAACAATCCCATCTGCTGCGCATCGCCATTGCTTGCAAATTTTGCCAATGAATCGGCTGCTCTGTTTTGCTCACGCGGGACATGTGAAATATCATAATACTCGAGATTCGCCAGCAGCTTCTGAACTTGGACCAAATACGGGGCAAGTCTCTGCCCCCTTACTTGGTAGTCTCCCCGCACTTGGTACACCACCAGTTGCGAGTCGCAAAAGATTTCAACCAATCTTACTCCCAGTTCTTTGATGAGTCTTAAGCCGGCAATCAATGTTTCATACTTGGCTTTGTTATTTGATGCTGGGAATTCGAGCTTCAAAGCATAACAAACTGATCGGTTTTCAGGAATCACAAGAACTATGCCAACCCCCAAACAATGGTCGTTACATGCCCTATCGGTTTTCATCTTCCATCGAGTGGAAGGTATGACATTGTGGGTGTTTGTGTCATCTGACACAGTGAATTCAGCAATGAAGTCTGCTAGTTTTGCTCCTATATGGTCCTTCATGGAAGGTAGGTAATATCGGACTGACTCAAGTCGATATTCCATTTTAACATCCTTCCAGAAGTTTTCGGTCATTGGAGTACCTATCGCAAGGGTCGATCAATGTAAACACTGATTGAGTGTGTCTGAAAATATGGACGAAGCTTGCGCGATGTAATCACCAAGCAATGGGCTAATTTCTCGATCTTGGGCTAATTTCTTTATGCCCCCGTCAGACGTTTACTAACATAGTAAACTGGCTTTTGAACTCGATCCTCTTCGCGGACCAAAGCCGTACTGATAACATGCTGGGATAATGCCAAGTACACATACAACATTTCATGGTCTATTGGTTTCGATAACACTGGGGGACTTTCCAAATGCCTTACCAGAGTTCGGAATGCTTCCTCACAATCGGATGTCCACTCGAAATTCCTCTTTTCTTTTGTATCATATCGAAAAAAGGAATACACTTGTCTGTAGCTCTGGATATGAATCAACTCGGCGCAGCCACCTTTCCATTCAAGCTTTGTACTAGCTTCATAGTTCTGGGCACTTGTATGTCTCGGACAGCTTGAATCTTCTCCGGGTTAGCTTCGATTCCCCGCGCATTCACAATTAAACCCAAAAACTTTCCCGGCGCTACGCCAAATGAATACTTCAAAGGATTGATTTTCATTTCATAATGCCTGAGTATATCAAACATCTCCGCTAGGTCTCGGAAGTGGTCGTTTGACTGCCATGTCTTTACGAGCATATCATCCACATAGACTTCCATCGTTCTACCAATCTAGTCTTTAAACATTCTATTCACCAGACGCAGATAAGCTGCTCCCGCGTTTTTCAATCCAAAAGGCATTACTTCATAGTAATATAGCCTCATATCTCTGACAAAACTTGTGTATTCTTGGTATAGAATGTGCATCAGGATGCGATTCTATCTCGAATACGCATCCATAAAAGACAATAATTCATGTCCGGCCGTAGAGTCGACGAGCTGGTCATTTCTAGATAAAGGAAAACTATCCTTCGGGCATGCTTTATTCAGATCAGAGTAATCAACACAAGTTCTCCACTTCCCGTTTGCTTTCCTCACAAGCGCAAGGTTGGAACCCATTCAGGGTAGAGGGCATCGCGGACGAACCCATTAGCTTTGAGTTTGTCCACCTCCTCTCTAAGAGCAGCGGACCTCTCCGGGTCCATGCCTCTCCTTTTTTGTTTTACAGGGATGTATTTCGGGTCTATGTTCAACATATGACTCGCAATAGCGGGAGAAATCCGCACATATCAGAATGTGTCCAAGGGAAAACGTCTAGGTTCGCTCGGAGGAAATCAGTAAGATCTTCGGCCAATGATGGATCGAGTTGCGATCCAATCTTAAGGACTCGTGATGGGTCATCCCGAATGACTGGTATGTCAATCTTCAGCTCAGCGGGTGCCATCCCAGATTATTTAAGTTCAGATGTAACTATTTTGCATAACATTCAATGTGAAATATGGTTGGGACGGCCAATGTTGATGGTTACTCTGGTCGAATGTTAGAGTCTTGTCATGAGTTATTAAGTCTAATAGTGAAGGGTTCTGAATGCTCTAATAGATTATCATCAAATGTCCAAAGATCAAGCTTAAAAGCACATTGAAGGAATTGTCAAGTAGGGGTCAGCCTTGAGTTGCGTGCAACCGTATAGCTGGATCTTGCTATGAGTTTGAATTCGCTTGTATATTCGAGTAACGCACTTTCTATTCAATGTATTCATGATCCTTTAGCCGTCCTTCGGGTTGAAGTGAAACTCAATTGCCCATAAGCCAAAGTATCGATTTAATGATTCTATCTCTAGGCCTCCTTTCGGTCGTAGCCTTCAGTAGCTGTAAGCACTATATATAGGTTTCAATGCTGAGCTATCGTAGCCAGTCTTTGGATGACCAAGCGTCTGCTCCCAGTCTCGGGTTGATAACTGTACTACGTGGATGGTTGAGTCTCGTCCTAGCTGTAATAACCCAAAATTTTCGAACCCGAAAATTCTATATAGTTATGAAAAAGAAGAAAGAGATAGAAGAAGAAGAACAGAAACACCAAACATCTCACATTCGCAGCGCATAAAATATAACAATAAATATTAACAGTTTACAAAAGAATACTATATCTATCGGTTACATTTAATATACATCAGAGTTTCACATATATATACAGTCACTGAATACATACAATTATCATATCTCAGATTAACAATATTATAATACAGTGGAAATACTTTACACGTTCCTGTCATCCAGCTCGCCTCCCGAGCTCCAGAACGTCCTTACCTGAAAATCTGTAATACTCGATCTGACCCGAGCATTACACCCAAGTAATTCTCGGGTCAGGCTGGAAACCAGCGTGAGCAAACTCAACTAACATGGAATACCAAAGCAAACAACTTATATAAAACCCGGGTAACTTATATCAATTTAACCAATTCACAATTTACTATAGACAACACTTACTTCACATATAAATTTCTAAGTTCCAAACATAGATAATCCAGTTCACTTAAAACATTTCATTCTTGTCTATTGATTCCACAAATCAATTTATAAAAATTCGGAGTGGTTTCGGATATCTTCTAATACCCGACGCCAGTCTCTTCGAAACTCATGTTATCCTAATCCAAGTTATACAATGAAATACACGACATATCATATCAGAGATGTCAACACATTCAAAGCATCCAATACCATTCGATCATCCATAAGCAAAGCTTAACCACATACAAATCAATTCAATTAATTCTAATTGGATTTCAAATCTCAACCACTTAGATTCCTTTATTAACATTAATTAATTCCAAATCAATTAATTAGTCAACCCATCATTATTCATCTTAATTAATCCCCTGGATTAATTATTTTTCCATTAAATTTAAGTAATTATCTTGAATTAATTCCTCGATATTAATTATTCTTAACCAAAAATGAATAAGAAATCTTAATTAATTTAAAAATTAATCAATTATTTCATAAATTAATTATCTATATTAATTACATTAATTCTTAATTACTTATAGTAATTAATTTCTCATAAGTCATTATTTATTGAATTGATTTAACTAATCAATTTTTAATTACATCAATTATTATATAAGTTAATAATTTCCAATTATATTTTAATTTGTTCTAATCCAAATCAATTACTTAATTCAACCACAATATTAATCATTCTCGGTCAATCTCAATCTGTAATTATCTACCTCTTTATTTACTTCATTAAATAACTAAATTATTCCTCAATTAACTATTTTAATTATTCTCTTGATAAATTTCACAAAGTAATTATATTTTTTTTAATTTTCATTAAGTAATCACATATCAACCATCAATTGATTATTCTAAATTAATTTAACTTAATCCTTAATTAATTCAAACCCTTAATTACTAAATTAATTAGCACAATCATTAATTAGTTGAATTAATTCAATATCCTTTCAAATTATTCTACCTATTTATTGAATCACCAATCATTAAACCCTTATTAACTCGAGAATCAAACAAAACCAATGTGACGACCGTCCATGACTCCCGCACCAAAACAAGGAAATAGTGCGCTGAAAGTGTGCCAAGCCGTCATGGACGATTATCAGAGTAAGGTAAAACCATAAACTCTATCGTATTACTCACAGCGCATGGACAAAATACAATAGAAAATATACATAGTGAAGCTCCATATAACAGAATCTCATCATATAAACTCTAATAGTTTGATACAACAATCAGCAAAGTCAATACATCAAGCCTCACTACATATCACTCAGAGAATATACAAACAGCGGAACACCCAGTACATATAGTAAGAAAACAATATGCAAAAGCCTCCAGCTCGTCTTCGTCATCAACAGCGTTGGCCACTAGAACAGCACCTGTCACCTGCTACCTAGTCTTCCCATCCCAACATGGATGAACAGCCCAAGGTAATAAGAGTTAAACATAAAACCTTGAGTCAGACAAAAGTCTTAGTGAGCAGTAAATCAACTATCAAACATACCAGAAGAGTATAAAGGGTAAAAGGAATAGGAACCCAAACATCCACTCCACCTCTTTCTACAGTGATAGCCCCCAGACACACTAAACAGAAGTAAACATAGCAATTCAGACATTCAAAGCAAAGTAATTATCACTCGAGTTAAGGTCGGTGTTTTCCAAGTACAAACCCCCAAGGCCTAAACCAAGATCAGATAAGCACACTCAAAACATCGCTCTTGACCCAAGCGACGATACAACCAAACATCCAAACATCCATGACTCTGGCTATCACTGTTATCATTGCCTTGATTCACCGTTAGTTGAATGACCGCCTGTCAAGGGCTAATGGTAACCCCGGTTCTAGACATAACTCTGCACGTCGTCGCAGCCCGTGCCTAGGAATTTTCGCAACTACCCAGAGTACTAGCACGTCGTCGCAGCCCGTGCTTGGAACGTCATCGTGACCCGTCCCAACGTACTCTTGCTTTGAGCATGCTAGAACCTTCAACAATGATGAAATCTCAGCCTTCTAGTCATCCTCCTCGACGACTATTCCCATACTAGCTCAAGCGTCTCTCAAGCTAACCATTATCCACAAACTCGGACCGCATCACCGAGTTATCAACATGCTTGGGATGATCCCGTCTGGATTAAACCAAGGCTTTCTCACATCATGCTTTGCTTCATCGCATCATAGCAAAGTCCCATCTCAACATCATGGTTTGCCTCATCGCATCATGGCAAAGTCCCATCTCAACGTCATCATCAAATCTATCCATATGAGCTTCAACATCCGCTTCATATGCCACAAGCAGCTTTCCTTATTCAAGAGCCTTTCCACTTAGCTTTTGAATCATCTTCGACCAACTTGTCCAAATCAAGTTATCAATCAACTAATCAATCAAATCAAACATTAATCCAAGTAATCAATCATTCAAACAAGATCTAAATAAACAATTACAACAATAATGGCAATTTCGTAAATAAAGAGTCCAAATCTAACATGCATTCTAACAAGCATGAATTATGAACAATATCTCTACAATTTGATGAATGAACTTGCATAAGTAAACATGTACTAAAATGGATATCAAAACTTCATAGATGATGGATCTACATGCAGACTTAGGGAAAATGCAAGAAATCACTCTCTTTAGCACATAAACAAACCACCGATCCAATATACTCCTTTGGGTCCGTGTGAGAGACACTCACTAAAACACCTAAACACCTCAAAACAACCAACTCCAGATCTGGACAGCAAAGAACTAAGCTTGATCCGGCAAAATCTCGCTTCAACCGATGAAATCTCTCTTTGTTGGATGAAGATCTTCAACTTTGGATCTTGGATCTTCAACCTTGATCTTCAATCTTGGATGGATGTAAGCACTATATTAGAGTGGAGAAAAGAAGTGAAGAAGTGTTGTAGTCGAGCTCTCAAAATGGCAGCACTTCGTCGCTTCAAAATCCGGTGCCAAAAAGTGACCCAAACCCCTCTATTTATAGGCTGGAAATCCTTATGTCGCCGCCCCCTTAGGTCGTCCACGACCTAACTCTTAAGTTGTTCGCGACTTAGCGACATAAGCCTCCACGCGACCTATCACTCAACACAACTGCGACCTAACGACATGGCCAACCTAACACTAATACCTTCCTGCGACCTAACTACTAAGCTCTAGTGCCGACCTACCAACCTATCGACACCTACGACCCAACGAGTTAACACCCATGCGACCTAAAACATGCGCGCGACCTAACATGTAGCAACCTGGTATAGGTCGCTCACGACCTAACACACACACTCTTAGGTCGCTCACTACTAGGTTGCTAACTCGTTCGATATTCTTAAGCCGCTCTAACTCGTTAATACTTAAGTCGCTGACCCCTTAAGTCACTCTCTACCTTAGGTCGCTCAAACGACCTAACTTCCACCCGATCTATCTTCCACACGACCTAACACCCTTTCGACCTAACCTCTTAAGTCGCCAAAACCTATGAGTCGGTCAATGCCTTAGGTCGCTCCAACTCCTATAGGTCGCTAATTCTATAAGTCGCTCCACTCGACCTAAACTACCCAACGACCTAAACCCCTTAAACCGATCACCTCTATAGGTCGCTCCACCGACCTAAGCACTACACGACTCAACTCCGAACGACTTAAGCTTTGGTCGACTCATACTCTAAACTACTTAACAACATCAACGACTTAATGTCGATAGTTTTACGATCTTTCGATCCATAAAAATACGGGTCGTTACATTCTCTCCCCCTTAGGAATTTCGCCCCCGAAATTCCAAACAAACAAGAGCAATCAAAACTATTCTGCATGTCTACCATCCATAGCAATCAACAAATCGTGCATCCAATTACTAACCTAGCATGCAGAATTCTAAGACTAGAACAAGTTACAAATTCGTGAGATGTCACGACACCTTAGGGCCATACCATGAAGAGTTCAGGATGAGCTACCTTCATCCTCTCTTCCTCCTCCCATGTACAGTCGTCAACATCATCACTCCATTGTATCTTGAGCAACGTAATCGTCTTCCTCCTAAGCTGTTTCGTGTCGGTTCCAACAACACGAAGCGGCTTACGAGGTCTCGTAACAACTGGATCAACTTCTAAATCTTCACAGCTATCAGCAGAAACCACTGTATTCAAGTCGTGCACATACTTCCGTAGATACGATACATGAAAAACGTTGTGCACGCCCGACATCTTCTCTGGTAATTCCAGCTTATAAGCGAGCTTTCCAATTCGCTCGATGATCGGGAATGGTCCAACAAATCTCGGAGTCAATTTCCCTTTCTTCCCGAATCGAATAACATTCTTCAATGGAGAAATCCTCACAAAAACTATATCTCCTACGTCGAATTCCAAATCCTTACGACGCTTATCGGCATAACTTTTCTGGCGGTCTTGGGCTGCCTTCATTCGTTGCCGAATGATCTCTATGCAATCCGAAGTCTGTCGAATCATCTCTGGCCCAAGTATCAGCTTTTCTCCAGTTTCCAACCAACATGTCGGAGAGTTACACGGTCTTCCATACAATGCCTCATATGGTGCCATACCAATACTAGACTGATAACTGTTATTATACGCAAATTCCACCAAATGAAGATGATCTTCCCATGATCCTCCGAAATCCAAAACACATGCTCTCAGGAGATCTTCCAAAACTCGGTTGACTCTCTCAGTCTGACCATCTGTTTGGGGATGATAAGCTGTACTCAAACACAACTCAGTTCCCAAAACTTCCTGGAAGCTCTTCCAAAATCCACTAGTGAACAATGGGTCTCGATCACTCACTATACTCTTCGGAATACCATGGAATCGAACTATCCACTTAACATACAACTCAGCCAATTTCGATGCAGTCCTAGTTGATCGAATAGGAATAAACCTTGCACTCTTGGTCAATCGATCTACGATGACCCAAATCCCTTCATTTCCTGCTCTGGTTCTAGGTAACCCATCGATAAAATCTATCGATACTTGCTCCCACTTCCACGTAGGAACTTCTAACGGTTGAAGCAATCCACTTGGCTTCTTCTGTTCAGCTTTTACCAACTGGCAATTCATACATTTGGAAATAAAATTTCCAACATCCTTCTGCATGCCTTCCCAGTAATAGGTCCTTTTCATATCCCGATACATCTTATTTCCACCTGGATGAATTGTCAACTTCGAGTGATGACTTTCCTTTAGAACTTCATCTTTCAATTCATCTATATCGGGAACAACCAGTCGTCCTTGTTTCCAAAGCCAACCCTCTCGATCGACCTCGAATCCTTTATCCTTTTCTGGGTCCAATCCAGATTCCAAATCACGGATAATCTTGACAAGCTTATCGTCTCGCTTTTGGCTCTCGCCAATTCTTTCTACTAGAGTAGGTCTTATCGATAAGTTTGCCAATATCTCAGGTTCCAATTCACATCTAGGCCTGAAGTCAAATCCAGCAAATACTCAAGATTCTTCCATTCCGAAAACATGGCTCCCAATCCTGCATGTCTTCGACTTAACGCATCTACCACTGCGTTACCTTTTCCCAGAGTATAGGCTATACCAAAATCAAATGATGCTAAGAACTCTAGCCATCGTTGCTGTCGAAGATTCAAATCCTTTTGGGAGAAAAGATACCTCAACGACTTATGATCTGTAAACAACTCGAATTGAACTCCCAATAGGTAATGTCTCCACATCTTCAAAGCAAATACAATCGCCGCTAACTCCAAATCATGAGTCGGATAATTCCTTTCATGTGGCTTCAGTTGTCGACTAGCATACGCAACAACTTTATCCCTCTGCATCAGCACTGCACCAAGTCCAGCACCACATGCATCGGTGTAAACCACCATCTCATCATTCCCACTTGGAATAGTTAAAACAGGAGCACTTGTCAGTCGCTCTTTCAGGGTTTCGAAAGCTTGCTCACACTTAGCATCCCATCTGAACACTTGGTTCTTTTTCGTCAATCCTGTTAACGGTGCAGCTATCTTGGAAAAGTCTTTGATAAACCGACGATAATATCCTGCTAATCCAAGAAAACTTCTCACATCAAATTCATTCTTAGGTCTAATCCAATCCTGGATCGCTGCCACCTTAGCGGGATCAACCGCTATTCCATTTCCAGAAATAACATGACCTAAGAATCTCACTTCTCTCTTCCAGAAGTGACACTTCGAAAACTTAGCCTCCAGCTGATGTTTCCGCAAGATTTCCAAAACAATACGCAAGTGCGTCTTGTGCTCTACTTCAGTTCTGGAATAAATCAGAATATCATCCACGAACACAAGTACAAACATGTTCAACTGATCCCTGAATACTCTATTCATAAGATCCACAAAATATGCTGGTGCATTGGTCAATCCAAACGGCATTACCAGCCACTCATAAAAACCGGATGGTGTCCTAAAAGCAGTCTTCGGCACACTATCCTTAGCCACTCTCAACTGGTGAAATCCCGTTGCCAAATCCATCTGAGAAAACACCTTAGCTTCGTGAAGCTGATCAAACAAGTCATCTATTCTCGGCAATGGATACTTGTTCTTCTTAGTCACCATATTCAGCTCACGATAATCCACACACAACCTCAACGATCCATCCGCTTTGGTTGCGAACACAACTGGTGCACCCCATTCGGACACGCTACGCCGAATGAATCCTTTCCGTAAAAGGTCATCAACTTGCACCTTCAACTCTTGCTGTTCTCTAGGCGCCATCCTCCTAAGAGGCATCACAACAGGTCTGGCTCCCTCAACTAGATCGATACGAAACTCGATCTCCCTATGCGGCGGTAATCCTTTGACCTCGTCAAAGACATCCTCAAATCCATTCACAATAGGCACCGATGACAGTCCATCCCGTGGAACAACCAGCGAATACATGAAGCTCATGAAGACGCCTTCCTCATGCTTACATCGTATCACAACCTTTCGCCTCTCCACATTCTCGACTGTCACCTCCAGCCTCTCACAATCAATCCTTGTCGCATACTTCCTAAGCCAATCCATACCCAAAATAATTTCGAACCCCGCAAAGTTCAGAACAAAACAATCACAAACAAAAGAGCAATCATGACTCGATGCAACTAGACCACGGCATAACATACACAAACAGGACGAACCCCCAACTGGATTAGTCACAACCAATGGCCTATCAACAATATCCGGTTCCAAGCCCAACCGGCATACAAGTTCATTACAAACAAACGAATG
Organism: Allium cepa; assembly: GCA_030765085.1. Classification (NCBI taxonomy): domain Eukaryota; kingdom Viridiplantae; phylum Streptophyta; class Magnoliopsida; order Asparagales; family Amaryllidaceae; genus Allium; species Allium cepa. Next base: position 707,869,942 of record CM060941.1, read on the forward strand.
CGACGCCCCAGTATCAAATAACACTCTAACTGGAACACCACAAATGAAAAGAGTACCTTGAACCACCACACTCTTCCCCTTCTCTTCAGCGTTAGGAGCTTTCAAAGATGATGGAACAGCTCCCAAAGCATAAGCTTGCACAATCTGCTTGTCCTTTCTCGGTTCTGGACAATTCCTCCTGAAATGCCCCGGCTTGTCACAGTTGTGGCACTTTGCCGGCGCCTTCTGATTCTTACAATCCCTGGAGAGATGGCCCTTCTGCTGGCAATTGTAGCAGGTCACTTCGCCCTTCGGCTTCTTCCCGCCATCCTTACCCTTCTGTTGCTGCTGCTTCCTCTTCTTGTTTCCACCCTGTTGTGGTTTGGACTCTTCCTTGGTCACAGCAACAACAGATCCTTCTTTAGGAAACAGACTCTCATGCCTGAGAGCTTTCTCCACAAGCTTCTCAAATGGATCGTCCAAATGATCCACCAACTGTCACCCAAGGTAACTATCCAAGCCTGTCGCAAACTTCTCATTCTTCTGATAAGGAGATTCAATATACGATCTGGCATACTTGGACAAAGCTTCAAACTCAGAAACATACTCAAGAACTGGTCTCCCACCTTGCTTGAGCTCCACAAACTTCTTAAACAGAATAGATTTCTGAGCTGTAGAAATGAACTTAGCTTCAAATCTAACTTGGAATTGCTCCCAAGTAATCTCTTCCTCTGGAGCATCAATGATGATAGAATTCCACCAATCCGAAGCTCTCCCTTGAAGCTGTCTTGATGCAAGCTTCCTCTTAGTTGCATCCCCAATTCCCAAATCACCAAAGATCCTTCTACAAGCATCTATCCATCTCTGAACTTCTATGGTTAATTCTGTTTCCAAGAAAACCTTTCCTCCAAGAGGAGTATAGTCCTTGCACAACTTAGCAAAATCCACTGGTTTTGGAGCTTGAACTTGAACTCCAACATCTACTGACCGTCCTGAAGTTGGTATCCATTTCATGATCGAAGTCATCATAGCTTCGAACATTGCAGCATAGTCAGTAGCTCCCCCAACAGCACGACTTTCCCTAGCAGCTTGTCTCTCACTTCGACTCATCCTTAATATCTACAAAAAGGAATGATTTAGAACACCTTGAGAAACAACTACATAAGGAGTTCAAATCCTTCTAAGCTACTATATTATATATAGTAATCATCCATCAAAATACAATTACGTCTCTCTGACGTAGTTACGTCAGCGAGCGTTGGCTAAAATCGATCAACCAAAGCTCTGATACCAAATGTGACGACCGCCCATGACTCCCGCACCAAAACAAGGAAATAGTGCGCTGAAAGTGTGCCAAGCCGTCATGGACGATTATAAGAGTAAGGTAAAACCATAAACTCTATCGTATTACTCACAGCGCATGGACAAAATACAATAGAAAATATACATAGTGAAGCTCCATATAACAGAATCTCATCATATAAACTCTAATAGTTTGATACAACAATCAGCAAAGTCAATACATCAAGCCTCACTACATATCACTCAGAGAATATACAAACAGCGGAACACCCAGTACATATAGTAAGAAAACAATATGCAAAAGCCTCCAGCTCGTCTTTGTCATCAACAGCGTTGGCCACTAGAACAGCACCTGTCACCTGCTACCTAGTCTGCCCATCCCAACATGGATGAACAGCCCAAGGTAATAAGAGTTAAACATAAAACCTTGAGTCAGACAAAAGTCTTAGTGAGCAGTAAATCAACTATCAAACATACCAGAAGAGCATAAAGGGTAAAAGGAATAGGAACCCAACCATCCCACTCCACCTCTTTCTACAGTGATAGCCCCAGACACACTAAACAGAAGTAAAAATAGCAATTCAAACATTCAAAGCAAAGTAATTATCACTCGAGTCAATGTCGGTGTTTTCCAAGTACAAACCCCCAAGGCCTAAACCAAGATCAGATAAGCACCCTGAAAACATCGCTCTTGACCCAAGCGACGATACAACCAAACATCCAAACATCCATGACTCTGGCTATCACTGTTATCATTGCCTTGATTCACCGTTAGTTGAATGACCGCCTGTCAAGGGCTAATGGTAACCTCGGTTCTAGACATAACTTCGCACGTCGTCGCAGCCCGTGCCTAGGAATTTTCGCAACTACCCAGAGTACTAGCACGTCGTCGCAGCCCGTGCTTGGAACGTCATCGTGACCCGTCCCAACGTACTCTTGCTTTGAGCATGCTAGAACCTTCAACAACGATGAAACCTCATCCTTCTAGTCATCCTCCTCGACGACTATTCCCATACTACCTCAAGCGCCTCTCAAGCTAACCATTATCCACAAACTCGGACCGCATCACCGATTTATCAACATGCTTGGGATGATCCCGTCTGGATTAAACCAAGGCTTTCTCACATCATGCTTTGCTTCATCGCATCATAGCAAAGTCCTATCTCAACATCATGGTTTGCCTCATTGCATCATGGCAAAGTCCCATCTCAACATCATCATCAAATTTATCCATATGAGCTTCAACATCCGCTTCATATGCCACAAGCAGCTTTCCTTATTCAAGAGCCTTTCCACTTAGCTTTTGAATCATCTTCGACCAACTTGTCCAAATCAAGTTATCAATCAACTAATCAATCAAATCAAACATTAATCCAAGTAATCAATCATTCAAACAAGATCTAAATAAACAATTACAACAATAATGGCAATTTCGTAAATAAAGAGTCCAAATCTAACATGCATTCTAACAAGCATGAATTATGAACAATATCTCTACAACTTGATGAATGAACTTGCATAAGTAAACATGTACTAAAATGGATATCAAAACTTCATAGATGATGGATCTACATGCAGACTTAGGGAAAATGCAAGAAATCACACTCTTTAGCACATAAACAAACCACCGATCCAATATACTCCTTTGGGTCCGTGTGAGAGATAACCACCACTCACCAAAACACCTAAACACCTCAAAAACAACCAACTCCAGATCTGGACAGCAAAGAACTAAGCTTGATCCGGCAAAATCTCGCTTCAATCGATGAAATCTCTCTTTGTTGGATGAAGATCTTCAACTTTGGATCTTGGATCTTCAACCTTGATCTTCAACCTTGGATGGATGTAAGCACTAGATTAGAGTGGAGAAAAGAAGTGAAGAAGTGTTGTAGTCGAGCTCTCAAAATGGCAGCACTTCGTCGCTTCAAAATCCGGTGCCAAAAAGTGAGCCAAACCCCTCTATTTATAGGCTGGAAATCCTTAGGTCGCCGCCCCCTTAGGTCGTCCACGACCTAACTCTTAAGTCGTTCGCAACTTAGCGACATAAGCCTCCACGCGACCTATCACTCAACACAACTGCGCGACCTAACGACATGGCCGACCTAATACTAATACCTTCCTGCGACCTAACTACTAAGCTCTAGTGCCGACCTAACAACCTATCGACACCTATGACCCAACGAGTTAACACCCATGCGACCTAAAACATGCACGCGACCTAACATGTAGCAACCTGGTATAGGTCGCTCACGACCTAACACACACACACTCTTAGGTCGCTCACTACTAGGTTGCTAACTCGTTCTATATTCTTAAGCTGCTCTAACTCGTTAATACTTAAGTCGCTGACCCCTTAAGTCACTCTCTAACTTAGGTCGCTCAAACGACCTAACTTCCACCCGATCTATCTTCCACACGACCTAACACCCTTTCGACCTAACCTCTTAAGTCGCCTAAACCTGTGAGTCGGTCAATGCCATAGGTCGCTCCAACTCCTATAGGTCGCTAATTCTATAAGTCGCTCCACTCGACCTAAACTACCCAACGACCTAAACCCCTTAAACCGGTCACCTCTATAGGTCGCTCCACCGACCTAAGCACTACACGACTCAACTCCGAACGACTTAAGCTTTGGTCGACTCATACTCTAAACAACTTAACAACATCAACGACTTAATGTCGACAGTTTTACGATCTTTCGATCTGTAAAAATACGGGTCGTTACAACCAAAGTCACAGATTATCAGCACACATTCAATCAACTCAATCAATCAACCAATTATTTAAATTTAACCATTTAAATATAAATAATACCATAAGAGTGAGATTTACTCACCTTTGATTCCTGAATTTGCAATCCACTTCATTCTCGACTTGGTTTACCCACGTTTTGACCTTGTATAAATATTTATACAGGTTATTTATATTCAAACAAATTGAACTATCAATTGCCATCAAATTTGATTAACTTATAATATAGTCTTAACTAATAAATTTTCTTTATATTCTTGAATATACATATATTTCTTTTCTTTTTTTTCTTTCCTGATCTTTATATATGGATAAACTAAAGTAGAGATGTTTATATTTAATTACTATATTAATCTTCAGATCTTATGTGTATGTAAAACAAAATTCTCTGTAAAAAAAACAAGAACATTTTATTTTATTTAAATAAAAAAAGAATTATACCTGCGGTAAAATCCAATATCTAGAACGGGCATCACAGTCGACGTTGCGAGAGACCCCAAGCCACGACCTCGATGTCGTTTTCCCCTATTCAAGTCATACTGCCAAGACGCACCACAACTGTCGATCGTGCATCACCTCCAGCTGCAAGCCCCAGGTTCGCGCCAGCATCGCCTACGGCCACTGGAGCTGCCTCCAAATCGAGATCACCTCCTCAAACACTGACCCACGTCGCCTTCCTCAAGTCGCGACTACACCCTAAACTCGTCGCATCGGTCGTGATCCTCCCTTGACTCATCGCGCGCGCAGCCATCCTCATCATCTCGCCTGCCTCTGCAATACCCTTTCTCGATTTAGCAACTCCATTTTTTTTCAATCGAGAACTGGAATTCGTGAGTTAGGGTTAAGGGCTCGAGTGTGAAGTTACGAAGAGGAAGGAAAAAAAATTGAATTGGGAATTTTCATTTGAATATGGATTTGAAAACAATGATGTATAGAAGAAGAAAGAAGTTCGGCCCCCCTTTCATAATTTAATTTTTATTTTTTTCCTCGTTCGTTTGATTTCGGTTTGGAACTTGAGGGAGACAAAGATAAAATATAGATTTGGGAAACTTCGTGAGTACGATTGTAAGTGAAAATATCTTTGACTGTTTGACCTTAAATTATTATATTATAAAACCTTCGGAACGTCTCGATAATTGCTATTTAAAATTTTAAACTCCTCTTAAGGATTGCCACTAGGCGTTTATAAAGTTTTACCCGCATTCCGAACACAATGGAACGTGTTTCGAAGGCTAATTTGATCGTATATGCAAGTTACGGAAGTAAACGATCAATTTTAAATTAAATCGATTAAAATAGTTCTACGCGTTTCGAGCTGCCGGGGTCAAACGACAACTCCGATGGCTACGAAAATTGAAATCCGATAATAGCTGACTATTACGGATCCAATGGAACTGGTTTCGTCAAATTCCGAGACTGTGCCTCGGAAGGCTATTTTTAAATTCAATTTAAACGATATATTTTTAAAATTGAACAAATTACCTTTAATTAAATTTCACACATTCTATTTTCTTCAGTATCACCATTATAAAGTTTATAAGTCTTCAGATTATTTTTAATAGGCTTAAAATTCCATATTCAACATCTTACCCAATTTCAATTATTAAATTCAATATTTAAACTATATAATTCAATGATTTAATTATCAAGTAAATATTGATATTTCGAATTCAAGTCAAAATTAACTTTTAAATGTTAAAAATAAAATTTAATTATCCCATTTTAAATTGTTAAAAATTCCAGGTCGTCACATTCCTCCCCTCTTAAAAGAATTTCGTCCCCGAAATTACTAATTATGAAGAATGGACCAATACCCGTTTACCTTTCCCCAAAACCAACAGTTTTATCAACATCCTACCAACTATCTTTTATTAAAATCCCACTATCACATCAACCAACTTCCCAAAACCTTCTATAGTATCAAATAATATCCCTTTGCTCAATCATCTAAATTTTAATTAAAACCAAATTTTGAATTATCAAAATTTTCTTAAAATTTTTCTAACTCTCTAAATTTTGGAAATTTTTTGTCAGCTTCTCCTTTGCGCAGCTAGCTCGGTGCAACTATAAAAGGCCTCTACGGGCTCCCAAATTCCAAAAAGAAAACAAAAATCCAAGTGGCCAGATCTAGAACCCAATCCAATTTGATACAGAAATTTAAATACATACCTTTTTGTTGGGCAATCAAATTTATCTTTTGGAATCAAATCCAATTTTCTTTCCCTTTAATACCTGCATATCTTACTTAGCAATAATAACCAATCGTAACCCTTTTCAAATCTTTACATACTTTCCTTACAGAAGTTTTCGTATCCATTTCTATTTAAACTAGTTTTCCCCATTTCCATACGAATTCAATTTACTTTAAATTTTGAATATTGAATTTACCTTTCAAGCATAACTGATTCACATTAGTTCATCCACTAATTTACTTTAATTTTTAATTTGAAATCATTTTGTCGTTAACAAATTTTTTTGGCAGAGTCTCCTTTGTACGGAGGATCTTTTGCAATTTGACAAGAGATATAAATATATATACATCGACCCACACGGTCGGAAAATCAGAAACAGTTCATATATCCTATTTTTATTGCGTAGGCGTACCTTTATTTAGCATTTTAAGCAAGTAGCTTATTAATTTAAGCAATTAGCGCAATCCAAACCAGCCAAATGGCCTTCAGGTACCTGTACTTACTCAATTTACACATATAAGCATTGTATATATAAAGACTATAACATTTCTCTTATTTAAACAATTGTAACACTTAAATTCTAAAAGAAATGCATTCAAAATAACTTCCTCGAGCAATTTATATGTTTTCAAACTAATTCAATTTTAATGGTTTGCACCTCCATTTCTTACATTCAATTGATTTTAATCCAACAGGCTCATATTCACTTCAAATGATTCAGAATCAATTTTATTTAATCTCTACCAACTCATAACATTTTAATTACTTTTATTTACGCTTAATGTCAATTCATCTTATGAAATTTCGACGATATTTGCTTAATAGGGTATCTATTTCAGTTTATAATTACTTTAAATTAATTTTCTACTCATTATGTATTTAATTACATTTCATTTCCAATTTATTTACCAACCATTCATTGCATTTCATTCTTGTATACTACTAGCCATTCCCAAATTAATTCAATCCAAGCTTTTATTTAATGGGCTTTCACCCTTATTCGAAGCCAAGCTTCCATAAATTTTAAACTTAAGTTAATTTACTTTAATTTATTCCAACATCAAACTTAAGTTTACTTCTATTTGATTTTCATTTAATCAACTTCCATTAAATTCGGTTAGCCCATCCATTTAAAACTTTAATTTCAAATTCACCTTCTTAATTTATCAAAATAATATTCAAGCACATACTTAACTCATTTACACTTCAAATTAATATGCAACCGAACTTAAGTTCAGTCTGATAATCCAATTCCAACCACAACTTTGGTTTATTTTTTATTCTATCAGACTTCATCCATTTATTATTTAACTCAATTAACCCACTTTAAATTTTAAATTTATTTACTTAATTCATGATCGAGTTTATTTTATTAATACAAGCCATTTTCAATTTATTCTATTCACTTGGATTTTGTTGCAATTCAAACCATGTCTATTATAAATAAATTTCATATGACGACACTTCTCTTATATCTAATTTACTTGCAACTTTCCTTAAATATTATTCATATCACACTTGAATTTCATTTGTAATTCAAACCACCACTATTTGATCCAACTCAATTTTATTTTAATTTTTATAGCACCTCTACTTATATAATTCATTATCAAATCCAAGTCGAATTCGATTTACAATTCGAATTCATTTCCAAACTCTATTATTAATTTACAATCCATTTGTTTAACGAAGTTAAATTTTGTTAATATACTCAATCAAATAATTATTTATCCAATTAGCTTACTTTCAACTTCTAAATCAATGTTTGATTTTAATTACAAATTCGCTTCATTAAAATTCCAGTTTGGATTTCCTTTGATTTCCCCAAAATTCCAACACCTTTATTTAAAAATTTTAGAAATGCTTTTAAATTCACATCATATTATTAAAATAACTCTTTATAAAAAATAAATTTTATAACTCGATGTCTCAACCAGTCCATCCTTGTTCTCATAGAAATTTGGTCATACGTTGATCAGGCGTAGGAATGAAAATCTATAAGTGCTTGGCAGACCCGTTTTCAACATCCAGTGAAAATACTTTTGAAAATAATTTATTGAAAATATTGAAAGCATTTTGAAATAAAGGAAATATCTTTGGTGAGAATGCTCTGGAAATCATCACCCCCATCCATGGTTGCAGTTACATTCCAGGGTTACGTTGCCATCGCAGCAAAAGTCCATGTAACTACAGGCTCTCCGTGGCCTCTCGATTATGCCATGGAACCCACAATAGATCGCAGTTACATACCAAGGTTACGTTGCCATCACAGCAAAAGTCCATGTAACTGCAGGCTCTCTGCGGCCTTTGATTTTCGCTGTAAAAAAATGAAACTTCTCCACTCCTACATAGGTCGCAGTCTACCGATATAAAATCAAACGCAGACTGTTGGCTCTCAGCGGCACACACGACTTTCGCTATATTATACCATAGGTCGCAGTCTACCGATATAAAATCAAACGCAGACTGTTGACTCTAAGCAGCACACACGACTTCCGCTATGGTATACACTACTCATAATCCCCAGGAACTAGTTTTGTCCGGACTCCTCACAGGATCAACTTTAGAACCCCCCCTTGGGGCTCAAGGCAGCACCACCCGGTGGTACTCCTGAGAAGCTTATTTCAAGGGAGCGCCTTTTTTTCCAGAGCCATCATCAAAACACCTTATACTATACATATAGTATCTTTTAAATCATACACCTAGTATGATCTCATACAAGGCTCCTTTACACAAAATCGATTATCCCAAAATCGATTAATTCTCAAACTAGGCTTTCCAAATTTTTAATATTGATTTTACCCAAAAATCAAAAGCCTTTCCAAATCCAAAGGTTCCCAAAACCTTTTTCAAAATCCTCATAAGATCCTTTATTTATATATATTCAGATATATATAATTTTTAAAATCTTTGGGATCCTTTCAAACTTGTATAAAACTCCTTTTATACTTCAAACACTTTCAAAAATCCTTTTTCTTCCAGCAATAAATTTAACAAGGGAAGCTTAATCTTATATATAACAAAGATATATAACTTTGTTTATTCAAAATCAAATATCCAAATTTGATTACTCTTCCCAATATCAATTTTATTCAAATCCGTCCGATGTACACATATCATCCGTACTCATACCAATCTGATCGCTCACTCGATCACACAATTTCACTTTCGAACTAGCATCGTCTGCCCGACTTCCTAGTGCGGACACAGATCTGATTTCTTGATCAGAAACCGTCATTCTCCTTGCATAGTTATAACTATGATAGAGAATATCCAGAACCAATCAACAATTCCATATCCAGGTCCGCCGTCGAAAATCGAGTGAAAAATCCCAACTCGGATCGAAAAACTATCTCGAAATTCTGTGCTCGAATCTGGATCAAATTACTATGCGAATAGAATAATATACGTACATCCCACGTATTTAATTTCATTGATTATTAACCACATCAATTTCTCTTTCTATTCACATTCACTTAAATTTTCATTCACTTATTTACAATTGTCTTAATTCTCATTTGCCTTAATCCCCATTTGGATTATCACCTAAATTCTTATCCCAGTTGGGTATTTAAATCAATAACAGTTTGAACTCCGACCAGTTTAGAAAATAGCTTGAAAATTGAAAAATAGTAAGTAGTTGAAAAATAATTATTAGTTTACAAAATAGCTATAAAATAGTTAACTAATCGTAAGATAGTTGGAAAATAGTTAAATAGTTTCAGCAATTTTTAAATAATTGCCAAATAGTTGTAAAATAAAAATTAGTTTGTGAAATAGTTGAAAAATAGTAATTAGTTTAGAAAACAGTTAAAAAATGGTTAAATAGCTCCAAAAATAATCGTAAAACGAGTATAAAATAATTTAGCTTAAAGAAAGAAAGGTTGTATATATTAAATAGCTTAGTAAGATAAGTTTATGTTAAAACAATTTATATTGAAAATAGTCAAGATTCAAACTGTTCACTTCCCCAACAATTCAATGTAAATTTACACTTCCATTTAAATGACTCAATTCTAACTTGAATAACTTCAATTTCTATTGAAATCTATTTAAACCCAATTCAAATTGAATCAATCTTGATTACCTTCCCAATTTAAATTAAATTCCATTTGATAGTAATCCTGTTCAACTTTAATTATAATTTCAAATTATACCAATTAATTTGAATTATTATCAATTGAGCACATTTCAAATTCAAATTATTTCAACATAATCCAATCCAGTTTCCCATTTAAATTCTTAAACTTATACATCTTCAAACACCAATTCAATTAATTCAAACCAAATTAAATTTTGAACTAATTCAATTTCAATCTTGAATTTAAACTATCTCGAATTATATAAATTCGAGTTAAATTCTCAAAGGTTGGTTTATCTCTTTAAACCAAATTAACCTTTATTAAAGTTTTTAAACAATTTAATTTCTGAGTCCAATTCTCCATTTTAAATTATCTTTACTTATATATTTCAAGATTCAAATAAGATTTCAATACAATTTTATTTTAAAATTTTAATTATTTATTAAATTTTATCTTACAGTTTGAAGCCAATTCTTAAACAATTTTAATTTACTAACTCAATTATTCAAATTTATTCTATTTGTACACTACCATTCTCAATTTAAAGATTTTCATTAACAACAAGATGTTATCATCCAATTTATTTTAAAACATCCATCCATTTTCAATTTTTAAATCTCCAACCTATTTTGAGATCACACAAATTCCCAATTCAAATCAACCATTTAACTTTCCAAGTTAAATTCCAATTTACTTAATCCAATCAACCTTACTCAATTTGAATTCCTGCTTCAAACTTCAAAATTCTTTCCCTCTTATAAGTTCACAACTTATATCACTCAGGGTTTTTACATCACACTTCAGGGAAAATCATAACTCAACCACTTAGAGTTTATTTCAAATTATCTTTGATATCATATATATCCATACATACATATTTATTTCTTGGCCCTCCCAGCCATGTTTTAATATTTTAAACCACACTTGGTTTTAAATCCAAATCAAATTTCAAACAACCCATTGTTTCAACAAGTCCCAGTTATCCAAATATACTTATTTATTATTTTTCATTACTTTGAAACAAAATTTCCGAATTCTGGGACCAGATTTAGAATTTCATTTTCAATCAGTTAGATTTTACTTTGGTTGTATTTCTATTTGTACTTAACTTAATTTCAATTCAAGACTATAAATTTGGTTGTATTATATTACTTCTAAATTTTAATTCCAATAATTTAACAACCAATCACCTTAATATTTATTAGAAGGAAATATTTCTTTATATATCAAAATATATATTTTATATAAAATTATTTAAAATCTTTATATAAAATTATTTAAAATCTTTATATAAGAAAATAACAAGTACGCGCTCATATATATATAATCTCAACTCATTCTAGAGTACTACAGACTCTATTAAATGAGTAATCCCCACCAGAGCCAAGGTTCTCGCTTAACCTTTCAGCTCTGATACCAAATGTAACAACCCGAAATTTTCAAACCCGAAAATTCTAGATAGTTATGAAAAAGAAGAAAGAGATAGAAGAAGAAGAAGAACAGAAACACCAAAAATCTCACATTCGCAGCGGATAAAATATAATAATAAATATTAACAGTTTACAAAAGAATACTATATCTATCGATTACATTTAATATACATCAGAGTTTCACATATATATACAGTCACTGAATACATACAATTATCATGTCTCAGATTAACAATAATATAATATAGCGGAAATACCTCACACGTTCCTGTCATCCAGCTCGCCTCCTGAGCTCCAAAACGTCCTTACTTGAAAATCTGTAATACTCAGTCTGACCCGAGCACTACACCCGAGTCAGGCTGGAAACCAGCGTGAGCAATCTCAACTAACATGGAATACCAAAGCAAACAACTTATATATAACCCGGGTAACTTATATCAATTTAACCAATTCACAATTTACTATAGACAACACTTACTTCACATATAAATTTCTAAGTTCCAAACTTAGATAAATCTAGTTCACTTAAAACATTTCATTCCTGTCTATTGATTCCACAAATCAATTTATAAAAATTCGAAGTGGTTTCGGATATCTTCTAATACCCGACCCCGGTCTCTTCGAAACTCATGTTATCCTAATCCAAGATATACAATGAAATACACGACATATCATATCAGAGATATCAACACATTCAAAGCATCCAATGCCATTCGATCATCCATAAGCAAAGCTTAACGACATACAAATCAATTCAATTAATTCTAATTTGATTAAAAACCTCAACCACTTAGATTCATTTATTAACATTAACTAATTCCAAATCAATTAATTAGTCAACCCATCATTATTCATCTTAATTAATCCCCTGGATTAATTATTTTTCCACTAAATTTAAGTAATTATCATGAATTAATTCCATGATATTAATTATTCTTAACCAAAAATGAATAAGAAATCTTAATTAATTTATAAATTAATCAATTATTTCATAAATTAATTATCTATATTAATTACATTAATTCTTAATTACTTGTAGTAATTAATTTCTCATAAGTCATTATTTATTGAATTGATTTAACTAATCAATTTTTAATTACATCAATTATTATATAAGTTAATAATTTCCAATTATATTTTAATTTATTCTTATCCAAATCAATTACTTTAATTCAACCACAATATTAATCATTCTCGGTCAATCTCAATCTATAATTATCTACCTCTTTATTTACTTCATTAAATAAATAAATTATTCCTCGATTAACTATTTTAATTATTCTCTTGACAAATTTCACAAAGTAATTTTTTTTTAATTTCATGAAGTAATCACATATCAACCATCAATTTATTGTTCTAAATTAATTTAACTTAATCCTTAATTAATTCAAACCCTTAATTACTAGATTAATTAGCACAATCATTAATTAAATGAATTAATTCATTATCCATTCAAATTATTCTACCTATTTAATGAATCACCAATCATCAAACCCTTATTAACTCGAGAATCGAACAAAACCAAAGTCATAGATTATCAGCACACATTCAATCAGCTCAATCAATCAACCAATTATTTAAATTTAACCATTTAAATTTAAATAATACTAGACGAGTGAGATTAACTCACATTTGATTCCAGAATTTGCAATCCACTTCATTCTCGACTTGGTTTATCCACGTTTTGACCATGTATAAATATTTATACAGGTTATTTATATTCAAACAAATTGAACTATCAATTGCCATGAAATTTGATTAACTTATAATTTAATCCTAACTAATAAATTTTCTTTATATTCTTGAAGATACATATATTTCTTCTCTTTTTTTTTCTTTCCTGATCTTTATATATGGATAAACTAAAGTAGAGATGTTTATATTTAATTACTATATTAATCTTCAGATCTTATACGTATGTAAAACAAAATTCTCTGTAAAAAAAAACAAGAACAATTTATTTTATTTAAAAAAAAAAGAATTATACCTGCGGTAAAATCCAATATCTAGAACGAGCGTCACAGTCGACGTCGCGAGAGACCCCAAGCCACGACCTCGATGCCGTTTTCCCCCATTCGAGTCATACTGCCACGACGCACCATAACTGTCGATCGTGCATCACCTCCAGCTGCAAGCCCTAGGTTCGCGCCAGCATCGCCTACGGCCACCGGAGCTGCCTCCAAATCGAGATCACCTCCTCAAACACTTACCCACTTCGCCCTCCTCAAGTCGCGACTACACCCTAAACTCGCCACATCGGTCGCGATCCTCCCTTGACTCATCGCGCGCGCAGCCATCCTCATCATCTCGCCTGCCTCTGCAATACCCTTTCTCGATTTAGTAACTCCATTTTTTTCAATCGACAACTGGAATTCGTGAGTTAGGGTTAAGGGCTCGAGTGTGAAGTTACGAAGAGGAAGGAAAAAAACTTGAATTAGGAATTTTCATTTGAATATGGATTCGAAAACAATGATATATAGAAGAAGAAAGAAGTTCGGCCCCCCTTTCTTAATTTAATTTTTATTTTTTTCCTCGTTCGTTTGATTTCGGTTTGGAACTTGAGGGAGACAAAGATAAAATATAGATTTGGGAAACTTCATGAGTACGATTGTAAGTGAAAATATCTTTGACTGTTTGACCTTAAATTTATTATATTATAAAACCTTCGGAACGTCTCGATAATTGCCATTTAAAATTTTGAACTCCTCTTAAGGAATGCCACTAGGCGTTTATAAAGTTTTACCCGCATTTCGAACACAATGAAACGTGTTTCGAAGGCTAATTTGATCGTATATGAAAGTTACGGAAGTAAACGATCAATTTTAAATTAAATCGATTAAAATAGTTCTACGCGTTTCGAGCTGGCGGGGTCAAACGACAACTCTGATGGCTACGAAAATTGTAATCCGATAATAACTGACTATTACGGATCCAATGGAACTGGTTTCGTCGAATTCTGAGACTGTGCCTCGGAAGGCTATTTTTAAATTCAATTTAAACGATATATTTTTAAAATTGAACAAACTACCTTTAAATTAAATTTCACACATTCTATTATCTTCAGTATCACCATTATAAAGTTTATAAGTCTTCAGATTATTTCTAATAGGCTTAAAATTCCATATTCAACATCTTACCCAATTTCAATTATTAAATTCAATATTTAAAGTATATAATTCAATGATTTAATTATCAAGTAAATATTGATATTTCGAATTCAAGTCAAAATTAACTTTTAAATGTTAAAAATCAAATTTAATTATCCCATTTTAAATTGTTAAAAATTCCGGGTCGTCGCATTAGCTATGTTTATATTCACACCTAAACTCCAAAGACATAGAGGTGATCAGTGAATAGTCGGTTCACATTCATCTTGCTTCTCGCTCGTGGCCCCAGGTCTGGGGCATATACCGATAAGTAGGAAGGTCGGCCATGCCCACTTTAGCATTACTCTCTTTCCCGTTGAATCGGGGATCAGGTCAGTCGACGGGAGACGAGGTCTCGCCTATCTTGGATTTTATCGTGGTTTTTAATTCCAAGAGGAATATTTTGATGCCTCGTCGGTTTTAGGGCGTAATTCGAACACTGGACTGTCATCCACGTCCACTTTGGTTCATGTTCTGTAATCAGATCTCGAGGTAAAGTTGACTACAAATGCAGTCGGGTCATGCCCATCCAGTTTCATACTCCTCCTAGTGGATAGAAGGAGAGTGCTGGATAATTCTTGACAAAATCTTCATGGTTTACTCTTCTTTCAACATTCTGGGGGTTATAGTTTTTCAAGGAACATCCCAGTCACATTCGTATGTGCTTAGTGCGGATCGGTATTGACCCTAGGTATAAGGTATGATATAGTCGGTTGCTCGTAGCTTTGGATGCCGTTTCGATTAGTTCTGTATTGAGGCCTCCATGTAGTCGTTGCCTTAAGTTATAAAGAATGCCAAGCTAGAGCTATAGTAAGCTGTCGTATTCAGCTTTTAGTGATTTGTACCCCTGCTCCCAGCATTGATTTAGCCAGGCCACTAGTTGGATTGTCGAGCTCCATCCTTAGCGAGTTAATAATCCTCCTGTCAATTTTCTGCCGAAGTTTGCGGAATAGAGAATGGTCGGAATCCACTATCTATTTGTCGATGTTCATACACCACTCTGCATTCTGGTGAATTAGTGTTATTCTCCCCTCGTTCGACTCGCGCCCAATTTGTGTTCATCCTTTGGTCCATGCTTTGAGGACTTAGAGATTTGTCGAACGTTTATACTTTAGTCCACAGTTCGAGATGCAGAGAATGTTCGTCAATTCGTTTATGCTCTGGTCTGCATTCCGGGAACTGAGAGTACTTTAGTCCACACTCAGGGGACGTAGAGGTTTTTAAGCCATTTATACTCTAGTCCATGCTCAGGGGACTGAGAATACCCTAGTACGCTTCAGGGAAATTGGAGATTTAAGTCGCTTATACTTTAGTCCGCACTCTAGGGATAGATAGTAATCGAGTCCGCACTCCGGGGACTTGGAGATTTTGAGTCGTTTATACTCTGGTCCTCACTCTGGGGACTCAGGGTAGTCCATTCCGCACTCCGGGGACTTGGAGATTTTGAGTCGTTTATACTCCAGTCCGCACTCTGGGGACTTAGAGTACTCCAGTCCACGCTCTGGGGACTTGGAGGTTTGAGTCGTTTATACTCGAGTCCGCACTCTGGGGACTTAGATTACTCCAGTCCGCGCTCTGGGGACTTGGAAGTTTGAGTCATTTATGCTCGAGTCTGCACTCTGAGGACTTAGAGTACTCCAATCCGCGCTCTGGGGACTTGGAGGTTTAAGTCGTTTATACTCGAGTCCGCACTCTGCGGACTTAGAGTACTCTAGTCCGCGCTTTGGGGACTTGGAGGTTTGAGTTGTTTATACTCGAGTCCGCACTCTGAGGACTTAGAGTACTCCAGTCCGCACTCTGGGGACTTGGAGGTTTAAGTCGTTTGTACTCGAGTCCGCAGTCTGGGGACTTAGAGTACTCCAGTCCGTGCTTTACGGACTTGGAGGTTTAAGTTGTTTATACTCCAATCCGCACTCTGGGGACTTGGAGGTTCGAGTCGTTCATACTCGTGTCCGCACTCTGGGGACTTAGAGTACTCCGGTCCACGCTCTGGGGGCCTGGAGGTTTAAGTCGTTTATACTTCAGTCCGCACTCTTGGGACTTGGAGGTTCGAGTCGTTTATACTCGAGTCCGCACACTGAGGACTTAGGGTACTCCAGTCCGCACTCTGGGGACTTGGAGGTTTAAGTCGTTTATACTCGAGTCCGCACTCTAGGGACTTAGAGTACTCCAATCCGCGCTCTAGTGACTTGGAGGTTTAAGTCGTTTATACTCAAGTGCGCACTCTGGGTACTTAGAGTACTCCAGTCTGCACTCTGGGGACTTGGAGTTTTAAGTCGTTTATAGTCGAGTCCGCACTCTGGGGACTTAGAGTACTCCAGTCCACGCTCTATGGACTTGGAAGTTTGAGTCGTTTATACTCGAGTTCACACTCTGAGGACTTAGAGTACTCCAGTCCACACTTTGGGGACTTGGAGGTTTAAGTCGTTTATACTCGAGTCCCCACTCTGGGGACTTAGAGTACTCCAGTCCGTGCTCTGGGGACTTGGAGGTTTGAGTCGTTTATACTCGAGTCCGCACTCTAGGGACTTAGAGTACTCCAGTCCGCACTCTAGGGACTTAAAGGTTTAAGTCGAGAGCAGTCGTGTTTCCACTCTTTAATTTATATTCATCTACCGCATCGAGGCTAATGTTGTCGAATAAATAGTCGAACTAGTTTGCTCATGGAATGGGATTCTGCCCTCAGCATGAGGGACGACATTTGAAAAATGGACGATCGATTCTCGTCCGCTTGGTGATTATAGGTCTTCCAATCAAGTCAAGGAAGGAGGTATATGACAGATGGTTGGATCACATCCATGTTGGGTTAGATATAGAAATCTCTTACAATTTGCTCCGTATCTCCTTCTAGAAAATAAGGATAATAGATTGTTGAGTAGATAAAGTAAGTTGCATATGTTCCAAGGTGCAGTCGTGCCTATGCATTGATAGCGATGGTTAATGAGTAGGCAGTCCACCACAACTACTTCAAGTCGGGCTTTCGAATAACCTTTTGTGTTGAAGGTAGGATTTGATGTGTAGATGATCAAATTACGTCCACTTTAGACAGATCTTGGCATCACTGAGCTTCCGAAGAGGCCTCTGTATTTTTTCGAACTTTGTTCTATGACTTGATTTGAGTGGACGATCGGACCATACTCATTCCAAGCTTTGTTCAGGTCTCCAAGTCAAACATGGAGGTCAATGAATGGATGGTCAGTCATGTTGACTTTGTATTTGGGCTTTAATCATGATGAGCTTTTCAATCTCTAGTTCTTCGCCCCAAATTAAAGGCACATGATTGATGATGAGCGATTGAATTATGCCCGTCTGGATGTGACTCCACACATCCGATCATGGTCTGCATGGATTGATTGGCAACCAAATCTGAGTACCTGGTCACCTGCATCGTTTGGAAAGTAGTTTAGTTCGAGTTATTCGTAGTTCATAGAACAATTAAAATAGAAATAGATTTGGAAATAATTCAAAGAAGATTAGGACAAATCTCATTGATAAGTGAAGCAGCATCGTGTGCTCGCTATTCGACTTTGCCCCTGGCTCCTTTCAAAGGGATGTCGGCCATCAGCAGTCCAATTGATAATCAAGCCCTTTATTAATAGGCATCGGATATTCGCTGCCCGCCATTCTGTAGGACTTGTACATACTATTGAAGCTTTCCTTTCCAGATCAGTGAGCATCTAGGAGTATACAACATTCCCTTGATTTTCTTTAGACTTTGGTGTACTCTCTCGAGGTTGGTTTCCAGTACCACTCCGAGTCGAGAGTCTTCAAGTAGAGGTTGTCAATTGAATCTTTCAAAGAGCATATGAGCCCAATTTTGAGGTCTTGTTTCGGCTACTGGGATCTACATCCTTAGCCAACGGGCCTTCATTGTTATTTTTCTTAGTCTGTTCCGCTCCTCCACACTTTGGTTTTGATTCATTTTTGTCTTAGAGACGATCCATGGTCGTAGGAGGCTCTCCAGCTAACCGACTGCCAAAACATATATGGAGGTTGATTCTCCTCAAGGGTGATCATTATGATATCCCTTTTAGAGTATCGTTTGAGTTGTGGTTGTTTGTCCGTTCCCTTATTGTCGTTCAGAAGCTGTCGCTAGATCTTCTATGCTCTGGTCGATCAGGGGATGTAAGAGAAGTAGATAGAATGTTCCTTTATTAAGTTGAGTTTTGAATTCACTATCTGGAGGCACTGGTTGCATGAATAAAGGAGCAGGCGCCGCTGGTATTATAACCATAATCGAATTTTATAGCACAATCTTGCTGTCGATTCCACCTGCGAACACCACTGATGAACAATGCTCAATCCCCTCTACAATACGCTACTCTCCAATCGACGATCCGTCGAAGATCATCAAACGCCAATGAACAGCCGATACTTAGTCACCGATTTCTGGACAAACAGTGATTCAAATCGAGAAATGATTCACAGAATTGAGATGCGTTTGTCGATAGCTTCAAAATGGTATATAGTTTGATAGGGTATGTGTTAGCACCAAAATTGGTCACTAACACCCTTAGAAAGATTGTGTAGAGAGATTAATGAACAAAGTAAATTAAAACAGAGAACAGAGTATAAATTTAAATGCAGAGAACAAGAACACCAAATTTGTAGTGGTTCGGCGTAACTGCCTACATCCACTTTGAAGTTGATTTCCATTGATTTCCTTGATGGGTGATTACAGATACAATCCGTTTTTAGTTACTAGAATACAATTGCACAGTAAATGAAATAAGTCTGGAATGAGTCTTGAAAATGGCAGAGTCTCCCCAGTGTTCTCTAAAATCTCCTCCGTTTTCCTGTGCCCCTACCCCTCTATTTATAGACGAAGGTGGGTTGGACTTCCTGGCGGGCCTAGCAGCTGGATAACTCGGCCCAAACGGAGTGGTCTTTGTGCACCGAACCAGAGAGGCCGAACGATCTCCTTTAGCCGGACGTTCTCCTTTAGCCGAACGTTCTCCTTTGGCCGAACGATCTCCTTTAGTCGAACGTTCTCCTTTAGCCGAACGTTCTCCTTTAGCCGAACGTTCTCCTTTAGCCGAACGATCTCCTTTAGCCGAACGTTCTCCTTTAGCTGAACAAGATGAGGCCGAACATACTGACTACCGTAGGGAGCACTTGTGCCGAACGATACTAGAAGCCGGACCAATGTCTTGGCCGAGCGATGGCTAGGCGAACTATAGCTAGACCGAACGATGGCTAGGCCGAACGATATGAGGACGAACAATTCTTTGGTCGTAGAACGATCTTATGCCGAGCGTCCTTCTCTGGCCGAACGGTATTCAATACCAAGTGTTTCTCGATGCCAAACGCTCCTAGATGCTGGACGCTATCCCATGCCGAACGCACATTGATGCCGAACGATCTTAACATGTCGAGCGCTCATTGACGCCGAACGATGGAGAGCCTGAGTAGTAAGTTTCCCGGTCAATTCCCTGGGAAACAGTATGTGGAGTTTAAATTTTGATGTTGAATTTGGAATTGAATTTGAAATTTTGGGAATTAGGGTTTGTCTGTCCTTGGAATGAGGAGCTGAAAAAGAGATGTACCATGTATGTATAGACAAATGAGAATAAGGAGTGGCCAGGGTTTATAACGAGGTATTTATAGACAAGGCTAGAAACAGAAAAAATGGACCAGATTGATTGAACGATGCATGACCCGAAAAGCCCGTTTCGACTCCAGAGGGTCAACCAATATATCAAAATAGATGTTTTAAAATATTTTAAACTCAATGGAACAGGTTTCAAATCCTAATTTCATCATATGAAGAAGTTATATTAAATTCATATTATTTCAAATTGATTTCAACTGATTTTAATTAAATTGATTTCTAGGCGTTTCGAGTCTGTACGGTCAAACGACAAGTCCAATCGCTACGAAACTTGAAATCCTATAATAATTCACTGTTATGGATCCGATGAAACTAGTTTTGTCGAAATCGGAGATAGTTTCAAAATTGGCTATATTTCAGTTAATTAAATAAATTAATATTAAATTAATTTATCACCTTTTCAATTCAAAGTTAATAAATCATAATTTCTGTCATTTTAGATTACTCGGTCATTTACCATAATTTAAAAAAAA
Source organism: Allium cepa (assembly GCA_030765085.1). Classification (NCBI taxonomy): domain Eukaryota; kingdom Viridiplantae; phylum Streptophyta; class Magnoliopsida; order Asparagales; family Amaryllidaceae; genus Allium; species Allium cepa. The sequence goes on from CM060941.1 coordinate 707,890,908, forward strand.
TTAGACATCACTTGTAATTAAATCAAATTATATATATTTAATTCCCATAAATTGTTTTTATTTGATTTTAATCTTTATACTAAATCCACTATAACACAGTTAATACTTTTTTCACATTTCATTACATTAATATATTCCAATTCCCATCTTTTATTTGTATTTACAGTTAAATTTCCATTATATTGGATTTTTCTAAATTTACAAATAAATTAAAATTTTAAAGTCCCAGTTAATTATTTATTACATTTTCATTCTTTTATTAACTCAGTTATTACCTTATGAATAAACTTACATTCCCACTCATTCTATTACATTCCCATTTTGCAATTATTGTCTAAATCTCATTAATATAAAATTAAATTTCATTTAACTTTAATTTATTTCCCATTTTAATTAAATAGACGAAATAAACAGGTAACCTACAACAATCGTTGCTATAACTTTTAATAACACTTATGAATTCATTATTCACAAACAAATGTTACAATTCTTATCTAACCCAAATTTTATTCAATGGTCATTTATTTCATACTATATCATTTATCAATTTAATGTTTGAATTCATTTTCTTATATCATTTTATAACCAAGTATAACAATTTACATTATTTCAATCAATTGTAATTTCATTCAAATTGTTGATTATAAACTTTAGTTATCATTTGTTACTTCATTTCAGTATTCATTTCATTATTAAATTACAGATTTTTATTTCTTCCCATATTAAATTACTAAAACTCGTTAATTTAAAATTTTAAATAATCGAAAATTTATGGGTCGTTACACGATCGGGTTCACTATATGTAACACAATATCACACACACACACACACACATACACACATATATACTTACATATGCCTGTAAAACCTACATTGTTTTGCAATTTTAAGCGAGATTGTTAAATTTTAAAGCAAGCATAAGTGTACATGCATCAAATGTCTTTAAGTAACTATGCTTGAATAAAAATAAAACACAGAAGATCAAATATATAACTATAAGGTAGCCATACTTTTATATATTAAGGAAACATAGTAGCATCATTGTTTAGGCAACTTATAAAATGCACAAAGCATTTAATGTTATCAAAATTAAATTATAGATTAGTTAAATGGTTTCCCAAAACATATTTTGGATCACGAGAATATGGTGTACCTCAAAAAGCTATAATAGTTTTATTTGGTAAAACAAAATCTGAAATTCATCTTACATAGCATGTATGTTGCTTAGAATAGAAGTTTCACATAGCATAATTCACAATTTTGCAAAACTCTTAAAATAAAAAAAATTCCTATCATAGCTTTCCTACAGGTATTGGATCATCAAAAATGGATGAGCGGTATGAAAGTTATGGTCAAAACAACAGAGCATTGTAAGTTTGAAATTACATGCTTAGGACAGAATTATCGTTGAAACATAAAATTGATTTAGACATATATACCTCAAAATTTCAAAAAGCGACAAACATTAAAGTTTTTTCTTGCTAAAATATCTCTTAATTGAAAAATGATCCACTAAAATGGGTTCGTAAAATCAAATGTTATGTCACAAATGGTAAAGCTCATCAAAGTGGGTTGTTATGTTTCGGGTTACAATTCACTTCTATTTTAATAAATATATTTTTGAACCACATAACATAAATTTTCCAACTAGTATTTATCCCAAATTTGATTGTTAATGGACTATTTATTTTCTCCAAATATGAATACTCAAAGCTTCTTTATATTATAAAAATTATAATTCATATAAAAAGAACTTTTCATATTTGAAACAATCACTTTCCACGAATCTTTCTCAACTTATTTTAAAAATGTTAAAAAGGAACTAACTAAAGTTCTCTTTCTTTTCTAATTATAATGAATATTAAACTAAAAAAGACTTGAATTCTTACAAAAGAGGTTATTGTGATTAAAACACAAAACATTGGCTTTTTTAAACTAGAATAAAAACACTCATCTCAAGTTATATTCAGCTTTTAGACATGTATGGACACACACACACACACACACACACACACACACACACACACACACACACACACACATATACAACGACCCGTAATTTTAACACTTCGAAAATGGAATATTTAATTTAATTAAATATTCAAATGTAGAATTTTCAAACATAAACAACCATGTTTTATATGATAAATTAGAATAGTAAACTTATTTTTGATAGTGAATAAAGATTTTGGATTCCAATTGTAAAATTGAAAATTTTCGTCGCATATCGATAAATCGATGCTGTATTTTTACAAGAAAATTTTGATATTGTTTTATATCATTTTATAAGTCAAATAAGCTTGTTTTAATTATTTAAAGATAATAAGAAATTTATTTTGAAGTTTGGTTTACATGAATAAATAGTTTAACAAAAACGTCAAAATGTGACCGGAAAACATTTTGTCAAAAATCAACATTTTGTTCAAAATAAGTCGCTTCAATGTTATTGCACCTTTGTTAACATGTTTTAACATATACATTACATATTTCAATAACTAAACGTGTTTAATTTTACTAAATATAATTAGAAAACTTCTAGAATATCATTAAGAAAAGTAAGTAAGTTTAAGAAAAATCAAAAGTAAACATTAAATCCAAATCACATCGAAATCCAACAAAATAATTAATTTTCTTTACTTAATCTTTAAGTGACTAAGATATAAAGTAAGAAGTGAAAGGTTGATGTTAAGTATTGAAAAAGTGGATTTTGTTTTAGGTTGAAGGATGTTTGGTAATTTGGTAAGAGGTTATTTTGGTAAATTTACCGCTTCTTTCTTTTTCTATAAATACTCACCTCCTTCTTCACTTTCATGGACATTTTCTTCTTATTCTTCTTTTCTCAATCATCTTCATCTTCTTCCTCTCCTCTTTAATGGCTTCAAATTCATAGGAAAAACTAGAAAGAAATAATGTCAAAATATTTACAAAATATTAAAAAGAAATCAATGTTCATTCTCTTTAAATCAAACTCATCTTTTCTCCATATTTTATCTCTTTTATCTCGGCCATAACTTCTTTAAGACTAAACCAAAATATAAAATACTTTTTTTAAATTATGCATTTTTTTTAATCACTACTAGTTTCATGTTGACAACTTTATCTCATTCTAAATTTAAGCATGTCAAAAAATCCACTTCTTTCCAATGCAATCTATGGTCCAGTTTTTAAGCCAGTGAATGGGCCATTTTGTTTTGATCACAAACTGATCATAACTTATCCAAATTAATAAAAAAATTAAAACCATATTGAATTCCAGTATCGACAACTTTTTTGTTGATCACTTTTTCAAGTTTTGAGGTTTGCTATACCTGAAACTCAATTCTTTGAAGTATATTTTCGGGCTTCATATTTATGAATCCGAGAATAGCTCCTTGTCTTTTGACCATATCTTCCTCAAAAGTAATCAAAATCTATTTATTCCCTTTTTTAAACTCAAGAGAAAAGAATTTGCAACAACTTTTTAGTTAACAAGTTTTTCAAGTTTTGAGAGTAAGAGAGTCAAAAACAAGAGAGAAGATGACCTATTTTTCGGGTCTAATTTTGAGAATTCAAGTTCAAAGCTATACCACTTCTTCTCTATACTTTCGGCCAATCTCCATTTCAAGCCTTGGCCAAGCATTAGGAAGGTGGAATTTAGGCTTATTTTAATTTGGTTCCAAAGCATGGTAGTAAGTATGTGTTAGCTTTTAAGTTCCTTGCCTTAAAGTTTGACGGAGTGGAATACAAAGTAAGTTATTTCTCATTTTAAGTTTAGTAAAGTCATTACTAAGTTGAAAGAACTTTAAGTGTTAAGTGTTGCTTGAAAACCCTTATTGAATGATCGTTTACTTTGTTTTCTAAAACAATGGTTTGGTTTTCTTGCTCGATATCATGTTTGGATGGATTATTAAGTAATTTGAAATTTAGAAGTTAAATACTTAATGGGGTATATGGAAACGATTAGTACACATGTTTCGTCTGTGAGATCCAAGGAGACTTGAGGGAGGGATAGAACATGTCGAAGGGAAAGCTCGGATGCTCCAATAATTATTTAACCATTTTAACCCAAGATAAGTTAAAGTGTTATAAATATTTGATAGAATAAAGCATTAATTATCATTTATTTTGGTGTTTATTTCATTGATTGATTGTTTGAATTAGGCTCGGCCAATTTATGATCATTGATTATTATTTATTGATTGTTGACTTTGCTCGACCAGTTTATGAGCAATTAATTATCCATATGCATGGGTTGGGTAGAATATAATTGTAGGCTAACACCTTGTGATTTATTTCACAATTTGACTATAAGGTGCTTAGTGGCAATATTTGGTTCACTTCAATTTAATGAATTGTTTTGAAGATTGATTTTAAAGTTGAAATGCTATGAAATGTTTTCCTTTAAAAGAGAAAAAAAAGAAATATTTGAGATAAATATTTTAAAGTGATTTATATAACGAATGGTTTTATAAAAATGTTTTATAAAACAGAAATAATTTCAAGGATTTAAGATGATTTTTGAACGAAATTGGGAAACGAACATTATTATAGATTTGAAAGCACTTGTGAATACTACTGTGGCGTGATTTATCGCTTTGGGATATAAAATGATTTGTTATGTTACCAATAATTCAAGTAACCCGTAACTAAAAAGTGGACATATGTTTTTTGTATAGTCTGCTCTTAGAATAAAGGGAAGTATTTATTTATCGATTGTATGAAGGTTGGGACCTAGTTGTCTTGTTATTGGGAGAAACCTCCCGATCTGGTTGCATATGGTTTGATATGCTTTTATTACAGTATTTGGGATTTTCACTTAAACTTTTCAAAAATGATTTGATTTAAGATCCCGAAGTAAAGTATAATTTGAATATAAAAGATATATGTATATATTTCAAAAGTTTTGAAATAATAATTCGAGAAAAAAGTCCAAAGGGATAATTTACGTAAAGGTAATTAGATTTGAAGATCTAAAATTGAATATTAAGCCTAAGTGGGTTGTTTTAGGAATTGCATATTGTTTGTTGCATCGTAGGCTCCATGAGTCATATTTGCGGTACGAAAACTACGTTGGCTTGATCCTGTATCTAATTGGATGCCCAATTAAATAGGGGTACGTAGGCAGTCACAAGTGGTAGTGATGCAGCCTCTAAAATAAGATAACCCTTTCCTATTTATCTATTATTGATTGTTGTTTATCTTGTGTTATTGTATCTTTCTTGCTTACTATTTTATTCCGCATTTACATTGTTTATTGAATTCACAGGTAAGGATAGTGTTATCTCTCTCATCAGAGTTGTGCAGTGGTAGATTTATAGTCATTGTATTTGATATGTACTAAAGCACACTTTGTAGAATTAATAAATTAATTAATTACTCTGATAAGTTATATAATTGAAATTATATAATATACATTTAGTGATATTGAATATTTATCAAATATGGTGTATTAAGTTGATAGTTTTCATTATTAGTTTTAGAATGGATGATTTTTCGGCAATTTTAACTGGTCCAAAAATCCGGGTCGACACACATACATACATTACAAGTAATATATATGCAAATATAGTTGAAATCCCAATTCAACTTTTTATTAAGACCACCCTTCACAATCATCAGTTATAGCTCAATCAAACACACAATTTTCCAGTATATATTAAATAATATAATCATACCTTACTGATGTGTGTGTATATATGTATCGCTTATTCCAATCGCAAAAAAATCATATAAAAAGTCACACACATAATTCAGATCATCGCACACCATATAATTCCAGATTTCTTATCTCTTTATACTTATCACCACTATTACTATTATTATTATTATTATTTTCCCTTCTCAAAATAGTTTACTCTTTTCATATCAAAGTATAATTATAATATTTTCAAAATATTATACTCTTTTCTAAATATTGTTTTAACTCATCACTAAACATTTTTATACCCAAAATATTCTTTATAATATTTCTCAAAGAATTACACATTTTCCAAAACAATGTATATATATTTGTTCAGAACATAGTATTTCTAAAATATTGGATTATTCTCCAAAAAATTTGTATTCTTCTCTAAACATTGTGTCGAAATGTCTCATCCTAGTGTTTAGGAATCCATATTGATTCATTGGCAAGCGCATCGATGAGAATTCTAAAAGCACTAAATGGAGAAATTAACATGGAATCAACTTCGAAAAAATTTCTCTTACACACACTCTCTGTAAGAAATTCAATTGTATGAAAATAATCATTTGCTTGTTTTAAAACATTTTTAACCCCATATATATTTATATAAATATAATTTAACCATACATGTCTAATTAAAATATGTTGGGATAATCTCTATAACTACAAGTAAATAATAAATCATTTATAACAACCCAAACATCACTTATGTTTACCCAATTATACTATTTTATAATAAAAAATAGTTTCTCCAATATTCCATGCGCTAACTTTGATATAGGAGACACCACAAGAGTTCCAATATCAAGACTTGAGTTGGTTTCAAATTTGAAGTGATAACTCCTACCTAAATCCACTTTCAAGACTGATTTCAAACAATACTTTTCTAGTTAGTATAACTAAGCAACAATAAATCAAAATAGGCACACAACAACCAAAACTCCAATACACTAGGCGAAAACCATTATATGGCCTTCGTTGTGCAACTATGATCACTACAGTATCATGCAATTCTAGATTGCATCGCTATAACTAACTATTGTGATGCATTCTAAATGCGATGTCCTATCAGGGTGTTCTAAAGCTTCCTTAACCAAACAACTACCATTTCCTTCTAAGCCACACAGAGGTCCAAAATTCACCATTAATACCCATGCTACTGGCTAGACTAACTACTTCTACTTTCACTAGTTTCATCAACTAAACTGTATCTCATTCAGGGACTTACATGTAAAATATGGGTAGAAATTAAGATATTATATAATAAGAAAATAAAAATACATCCCCAGATGATTACATCGGTATTCATCGTATACTCCTATAATTACGTAGGTATACAAAATAAATTACCACACATCCATAGGGACGGGAACTCTAAGTCTTATCTAAGGTCATGACTCGTATCTCTTATAATTAGTATTGTGGTAAACCAGCTCCAATACGAACTGTAACATCCATCTCTATACCTATACTACCAAAGAGTTTTACTAAGTCATATTGTCTGATAATATAGAGAATAAGGCGATATTGAGCTATCACACATGAATAATCCCTTGGGCTAACACCGATACGTAGTTCAAAAGTCAAAACTACCCACCTATGCGTACTCGGTATCGACATAAAGCAACAATCTTGTGCATTTCCATGATAGAATTATACTCAATATAAAACAAACCGAGGAGAAGAGTCATCGACAAAGCGATAACATATACTAGAATATAAATATAAAGTTGTAGTAGGTTTCCAAAAATGATCAAATGCCCACTATATATCAAATAAATACAATGTATATGTCCAATACATACATATCTTCATCATCAACATATATGAGGCTACATAAGCGAATTATACACTACTAAACTAATGAACTAGTCTCCAACTATGGCCTACAATCATAAGCTGGTCACTTCGTCCTTGAACATGAAAAGTTTCGCACCAATTTGAGTAAGATATAAATAGCGTATGGGTCAGACTATGTTTAGAGTTTAGATGTCAATGTGTATTATCAACTACCATGGTATATACTAGTGTAACTCAAGGCAATATATTAGCATCTCAAATGAGTCATCATCCAATGCAATACACATGTAATATCCCTTATAGTAAAGAATAGTCAATCATCACATCAAATGGTATGGAAGTAATATGGGTGAAATCTCAACTATAAAATCAACTATTATAAAAATACAACATCTAATAATGTATATCTCAACCATAAGCCTTAATGAGAGAAATGAGCAATTGAATCCATGATCCTAAGAGATAAGTAAACAATATGATATGCAGAATCATAATGTAGTACACAAATTTAACGTACACACAAATAAAACACAATAATCTATCTTGATTGACAGTCCTAATAAGAGACAAGAACTCTCGACTAATTGGCCCTCATAGACAAATATAATAAATCATAGCCAAATATATCTCAGTCAAAGGCTCTAAGAGAGAATGATAGACTAGCATATAACAAGTCTCTAATGTCATATTAAAAGGCAAACATCCAGCTGTCTTGCGTTAGGTCGTCTTAGATGATAGACAGGCACATAGACGGTCCCTAATGTCATATAAACATTACCTTCAGTGAAATGAAAACATCAAATATCTCATTAAAAATGAATCCAGCTAAGTCCACCAAATGGGACACAAACATACCTCAACACTGCTCTAGGAAATGCTAATGACCGCAAACCATTTCCTATAATCCCTTAGTTACTCCCTGCATCGTAACACTAATATCCATCTGCATGTCATAAACATGTTATGCATTAGAAACGATTCCTACTTGCCCTCAGCAGCGGTCTATTTGTCCTTAAGTGACGCTCAGCATTGGGCTCTAATGATAGTAAATAATCTTGGCTTCATCATCATTAACTACATCTAATTGACATCATGGATCTAGGGCATAACCCCACAATTAGGATTGCTAGGATGAATACTAGCCTAGGGTCCTAATCACACACTCTCCATAGTAGCATGAACCTTATGACATAGATTTCCAACAAACACTCTTAACTCAAAAAGTCCCAATGAAAGTGTCATATATAATAAACCCTTGGTTACCAGCCCTAGGAGTAAATAGTAATGCTCGACTAGTTAATCTTTAGTGTATAAGCTTGTAAATACCAATATAACTTCAACTTGTAGCTCTTTGAGAGGAATAGACCTCTCAACTACTAAACTCAAAAGATTAACCTCTAGATGATTACCAAAATTCCTAACCCTCTAATGGTAAGTGACATTTACTTACTAAAAGTAATCAAAAAACATCAACACATGCATCGCATACCACTTGGCGTTACTCAGTCGATTACTCAATGCTCATAAACCACATTCACTACACATAATAATATTCTACACTACGAGTCAAAAGAGTAATTGGATACATATTACCGAGCGTCTCATACCGCTTGGTATTACTAATGCACTTACATAGAATTCTCATGATATAGAATTCTCAAGCAATTGTACAATCTAAATATTTATTGTTTTGAAAGGATTTTATAATAAAGTCTCCATTTTCAAAATCTTCAATTTAATTTCAAAAAGAAAAGTATTAATTTCCAAAGTGGTTAAAACAATAAATCTTATTCCTTTCCAAGATCTTAATTTAAAAATCTCTTATACAATTACAAGGAAATCTATATTTTAAATATTCATTCAATATAAGACCTCTTAAATTCCTTTTTTAAATTCATATCTTTGCAATTCTTCTTTACAAATCTAAAATAATGATTTCAAAGAAGTTTTATAATTCATGATTTCTTTTAAACAAAAAATTAAAAACGATTCTATTTTTCCAAAAAGAATCTTCAATTTTAAACATCTGCCAAAACCAGAAAATAAAATTCCAAAATTAATACACTTTCCAACTTAAAATGTTTCCCAAATGCATAAAATAAAATTTCTTCATTAATATATTTAAAACTTTCACTTAGATTCTGAATCACTTTTAAACTATTATTGAAAAGTAATTCATCAATCTAAAAGTCTATTATAGATAAAAAAAATTAAATATTCGACGTCGAAGTACCGATTTGTAATAATTTATTTGTATAACAAAATTCAAGAATTTTCTTTCCGTAATTATTTAATCCAAACACTTATATATAACTAAAAGCTTTCAAAACCGTTTTCTTTATTTAGAAATAAATTATGTGCATGTAAATGCGCATATTTTTATTACCATATTTATAAACATATCAACTAAATTCACTAATGACCAAAAGAGAGATCATAATTTCATGACATGTTGATTTATGTGATGACGAGAGTGGATTTATCTCCATATTGTCTTTTAATTCATGGTTTTCATTCACTTTTGTAGTAGGTAGTTTTTTGCATTTTCTCTAGCTTAAAACAATTTTCAAACTCTTTGGTTAATTTGATTGAATAGAATTTTATCTAAACAATTCCCTGTGGATCGACCTATACTCGCCACATACTAGAATTAGACGTCGTGCGCTTGCAGTTATTTTTAATTTAAATTTTTTGGCTATTTTTATAATCCGGTAGAGATTTAGCCATCAAACAATAATCAAATATAAAACCATATTACTTTCAAAATTTTACTTAACAAAATATAATATATACCATAAATAATAATTCCCATATGACAAATAAATTTGCATTCAACTTATCATTACATTAAAATAATATTTTTTTGAACTTTCAATTAGTATAATCCAAATAAAATTATTCATCATTTGAAAATTATAAATATCATTCCTTTCAAATCCTTTAAATATTTTTATAATCATCAATAAATAAAAAACGTAATACTAAAAAATTCTTGTATTTAATTATGTCCTAAAAATCATTATTTTTCAGATAATTCATATTCACATAATTCTCAAAAAAATCCACTTTTATAAATTCTATTAATCATAACATTTTCAGTATTACAGAAAATAACTCACTCCAAAATAGCTATTTACATTTAAAATATTTCTATTACATTCAAAGCTACAGATTTTGATTCACATATTTCCTTTCGATCAATTACTAGTATCGTGTCCAACTAATGAAGTCATCTATTTATTATGCAGAATGTACAATGTTCAACAATTTACTAATGTATTTTCATAATAGCCAATAATTACAGATAGGCAACCCAGTTCCATCTAATTCAATCCATATCATCTAACAATTCATTACCAAACAATCAATTGAAATAGAAAAAAAAAAGAATCGAGACAATAATTGTGAGTTATTAAATCACTCACCTAATCATGCCTGGATTTCCAAAATCAATGCTTCAACCCGTAACCAAAATTCACCCCACAAGGCAAAGCACCAAATATCCATTACCATGAGCCTACCAACACTATCCTCTAACGTCCGTGCCTACATCCAAGTTGCAGCCAACATCCCTCTATCACGAAGCTCCTCTTGAAGGCGCTACTGAAGTTGCACTAGCATAATATCATTGATGTTCTTCCTCTCCAACCGTGGCCTTTCTTGTGCATGCATCCCCCAGCACCGTTGTGCTCCATGGTTGGCCCCCTTCTCATGCATTGTGTGCCTCCCTATTCGAGCACGACTTTGATATTTTTCTTTTCCTACATCATGATTTTTTTAACTACGTCGTCGTTTCGTGAAGGGTTTAGGATTATGGTTAAGGATATAAGTAGAGAGGAACGGGTTTGGTTGGTATGGCAATAGGCCTAAAAGAATGGGATCTTAGGTCAAGGCAAAGGATGAATGTGAATCCCTTTAGAATTAAGGAGAAAAGGAATGGGTTATTTCTATTTTTTTATTACTATTTCTTTCTTCATTTATCACTTAAATCCCTAGTGAAAATAATTTTCATTTAATCTACTTTAACTACAATTGACAACCTCTTTATTTGCACAAAAACAGTTCGATCAAACTTTTATGAACATATTTTCGACTCAGTTTGAAGTGATATATTATAAAATATACTTTAATAAATTAACCAAAATATTTAAATCCAAGTATTACTTTATCATCAATGTTATTTTAATATTACAAAAATTCTTCTTTCATCTATTTAATTTATATGCATATCATTTACATAATAGAAATATTTTATTCAACTTCAATATATTATCAAAAAGAATCAAATTAAGTGTATTAAATTATAAACACATTTATCGTCAAATCTCAATAAATTGTATTTAAGAAGTAAAATTACCTATTAATCGAATTCAAACCTTTTATTTCAATTAAAATTATTTACTACAATGATGTAAAACGTAGGGTTTTGACAATTCTTCATCTTTTAAATAAATTGGTAATTGATTTAAATATATGCAACGAATTCATAATTGCCCATATGACATACCCCTAACTATACCAGTCTCCCACCTACATTTGTGGTTAATTATGGAATATTATTTCAACTCCTTCAATTAGTTTTCTCAAAAACTAATTCTATAAGTCCTTTAGTGAACTAGTATTTTATTTTTTTAATCATCTACTCTATCAATCAACTCTCTCCAACTTTAATAAACTATTTTTGTCATGTTGAACTTTTGGAGTGTGTTTCTTGACTTTCAATAGAAAATCCTTAGTAAAATACGACTCTTCTAACATGCATATTTATAGCTGCTAATAATCAATAGAAACATAGAGATATATTTGCTAATCTATCTCCCATAATTAGACAAATAAATAAATATATTTAATAATACATTTATTTGTTTGTTTGTTTTAAAAATGAATATTAGAGAAATATATGCATAAATACCTCTTTCTAAGTCAAATCTAATACTTTCCATAATTAATTAGTTAACTATTCAATTAACTAATATATAAAATAAATATTATGCCGTATATTTTCAACACTCCACCTCGACACAATATCCTTCACGGGCTCCATCTTTATTGGAAAACAAACTTCATCAACCTTCAGTCACCTAGTTATGCCTGCTCCCATTAAAAACACACATCATCAATGGAACACCCTACACCCCATAATACACCCAAAAGGACACATTAAAAGGCATGGTGCGTTGTAGGTATAAAAATAACAGAGTCTAAGATTCACAAGACAAAAATAGGTAAAAACAGCGGAAACTAGAATGATAATTTATTTAAAATAAAACTTTCATAATTGCTTCATAAATAAGTCAAATACCAAATACGACATCCATATCTCAAAAACCATCGTGTCTAAAAAAATTCAAAGTCTCAGAATCGGAGTACATAGTATCCCTCATAATAAGCCAGTATATAGAAAGAACAAAAACCGAAAGAAAAGAAATGCATGGTAGCAAACTCCTCCAAGAAATCTCCAAGCAACTGATCTACCGACTTCTCCCTTAATTGCCTATGAGGGGAAAAAGGTAAAATATAGGAGCGGGTCGGACTAAAAGTCTAGTGAATGATGGTATTAGTAGAGTCTTTAAGCAAGATAAAAGTAATAGACTCTACAACAGTTCTAGCACAAAGTTGGAAAATAAATGGAAATAGGAAAGAGATAAACTAAAAATAAATACGATTGAATATTGCTCAATTTATACGATAGGTTAACTTTGATTGTTTACACTTGTTCCTAATTTCTGCTTTGATTAGGCTGAATTCTTAATCCAGTAATTAGAATGTAACCGTAATTCTACCCTTTTTGATCGGCCTGCTACTTTATAATACCTTTCTTTAGGCTAGCTGCTGCATAACTCTCTACACAAAATGTTAATGTGGCCAAGATGACATATATAGCTCCCTAGGCGAAAGGCAATGGTGTCCACTAAAGACACCCATAATAAACACTTGGAGCTCATACCTGTTACTGAGCACCCGCAAATGGAAGTCACAAGCGTAACTGCCACCATGCTCATGCTATCTTTTTCTCCACCTATTAGGTCTTCTTATTACCTCCAACGTCCAGCATAGTATGCCCTTCATCTCACTTCAAGCTAATGTGACATCACCGTGTGTCCATAGAAACTATAGGGGAAATGTTGTTGGTACTGGCCCTTCGTCCAAACAATATCTAGTTGTGCCCCTTATCCAAATCCCCTAAGATTTAGACTTCTATTCGACCAATTACTACCATTCTTAGCATAAGCATACCCTCGTCTCACTTCAGACCAATGTGAGACACCATTTTGTCTAATAGGTAATGCTATTTGGTAGAGGTCCTACTTTCATTTTTCTTATTAACTTAGATAAATTATTTAAATAAGCCTTTATTATCATTTTTACTTTCTACACTTACTAATTTATTCCTAGTCCTAAAATAAGCCTCATTCTATTCTTTTTATCATAACCTACGTTATAATCATGCTTATCACTTAACCCAAGTTCTAAGTGTGAAAATAAGCTCTTTCATCTTTTACTCTTTTTATTTATAATTCTACGTTATAACTAAGACAACTAATTAATCCAATTCTAATCATAATTAGGCATAATTTCAATCCAATTCCACGTATATTACAGTCTTTATATTTACATCTCATAATTATAAATAGGCCAATCTCTTTAATTCAGTCCAATTAATATCATAATTAGGCATAATTTCAGTCTTAGTTCCAGTTTATTACAGTCTTTATAACTTACATCTTATATTTCATTATTTTATTTTTCTTACAATTTAATCCGTATTCGCGTTAATCATATTCTAATCCATACGCGAATAAGGAGGAATAAAAGAAAACTGAAAATAGAAGAAAATCCAAAACGTATAAAGAAGATGTAAATAACTTATAAATAACAGCAAATAAACTGTAATAATTGGAAAAGCTATAATTAACACAAATAAATTAAAATTACTGAAAAGAATAGCTGAAAGGAAATAGACTAAAAATAATTCTAAAAACTGTAAATAAACTACTGAAACGGCTATTCCAAAAATCATAGTAAAACTACAACTATTGGAAACCCTATTATTTTAAATTACTTAAAGAAATATTAAAATAATTACAATCACTCACCGTTGGTCCTTAGCTCTTCCCTTTTGGCCTTCGCAGATCCACTTGGGGTTGTTAAAATATTTTCATTAAAAAGATTCTCTCCTTGGAAAACTATTCATTTTAGGGTCCTGAAAAGGTGAACCCCAGCGGAGAAAATCTAGAATATAAAAAAGTGTTAGGCCCAAGGTCTTATATATAGGTATAGAAGTGGATCTTAGACCATTGGATTTGAGGATTGAATAGGATGCGACCACGTCACAGGCAAAATAGGAGTCATCGGATGGACTCACAGAAGGACCAGATGGAATAAAAGAATGCAAAATAACATGTATAAAACTTCTGTTGACTCATTATTGTTTAAAATATTACAATGCTCCATATCAGTGCCTTATCTTATATTTAATTCAATTAATTACATCCTCAATAATGTACAAACTATAAATAACGTTTTCTTCTCCTCAATTAATTTCTAGTTTGTGCATTTTATTCAAGTTAAATTTCCATGTGTCTCTCTTTATTCACATGTTTCATTTCAGTTTTCAACATCCTATTTAATTTACTTGTTTACGTCTAAAATAAATAAATAAACATCATATCAATATTTTTTCACATTTACATCTGAATTAAATAAATTAACATGTGAATTGTTATATCTACATTTTTTCCATTCACATCTGTTGTAATTAGATAAATAACATATGTCCCCAAACGCGTATATATGTTGTGTATTAATTAGTAACCTTATTCTTCACCTGCAAATTGAGCAATCAATTACATTAATTAATTGGTATAAATGTTTTTATGCTCAACGGAGCCTTATTCCTTACTAAGAAAGAAATAATATACCTTATATTTTTTGTAGGAAATGCCATCCTTCCATAATACACTCTTGCCTTTTCTTTTCAAAATATAACGTTTATTTTATTAAATGCCTACTTTTTTATAGGTATATGGTTACATTTTCTCTCCTTTACAATAACCCATCTCATTTGAACATCGTCATCTTCGCTTATCAAATTTATAAAAGTAGATGCCTTCTTTTTAAATATATTGTTATATATATATATGTGTGTGTGTGTGTGTGTGTGTGTGTGTTATTTTTTCCTTTTTTTAACAAAACAGACTCCTTGTTTATAAAATCAAACATATATTCAATAATGATAATTTTATTTCATTTATCTCAAAACATTCATTTATTTCTATTTAAAATGCTAATTCCATTTTGATACAAATGGAAGTTCTTATATTAAACTTAATCGTTACAATTTAATTCCTCTTTCCCTATCTATCTACTTCAAACATTTCAATAAATCTATTACCAATAAATTTCAATACTAATTTCAACGAATTCTAATTATAAACACTATTTCTTTTCACTTATAATTATTTATTAATTTCTCCTTAAATTTTGGGTTGTTACGTTCTCCCCTCCTTAAGGGATTTCGTCCTCGAAATCTCTAAGGATAGAAAAATGAGAAATGTTTTCATCCAAGTTCTACAACCAACTACTCAATCAACACCCATTACATCCATTTTCCTTAGGTTTTTCTAATGCGATTTATGATACTTATGCAAATAGAGTAGTGTCGATGTCTCTAACTAATGCAAAAGATTAGGGGGTCCACTGGTTCAGTCAACCTCCTTTTATGCAATCATGTCCATGCCATGTGTCCAAATGAATGCAAATTCCCTAATGGCAACTGATAGTTCTATATGCATGCTACAATCATCATCGAAATGCTACAATCATGTGATAATCATCCATTTATAGAAACCATGAAAATAAAATAAAAATGTAAATACGCACACATCCATATGAATATGCTTTAGTGTCCTACTTAGGCCGATCCCTAAAGGATAATAGTGCCTAGTGTAAGTATATGCGTCCATTAGCATCCACTAGCAAACACTTGCAACCACTAGCATGCATCATTTATAACACGTTCTATTAACATGTTTACGTCAAATGCTACCATCCAAAGGTTAAATCCTAAGTTCTACCCTGACAAAGTATAATAAAGGAAGGAACCTATTCAAAATTAAAGATGGAAATAGAAAATTCTTAAACTTAGTATCAAAGAAATGCGTATATGAGATACGATTTTTCTCCTAATCAAACCAATTTTTTCTGAAGTCTTCTTAACTATGTCGGAACCAAGGCAATCCCTTTGTAGACTCTATCCAATGCGAAGGCGCCTTGCACGATCTTCCATAAAGAGGTTCAAAAGGTGCCACTCCAATGCTCGCTTGAAAACTACTACCATATGAATTCCACTAATTTCATTTTATCGTTCTTCATGAATCAACACTCCTAGGTTCTTACTAGTTTCCTATACACTTTATGGAAACTTCCATTATTACTTCTAAAAGTAATCACTGCTATCACTTTACACCTTTTCCGTTACTCCTAGGAAATGAATCTTACCTACTCGACATTTAAGAGTATGGTTTGGTATTTATCACCTTACTTTAAAAACTAAGGTTTCTAAAATATTTTAAAACATCAAATCCCAAAATCTTTGTCCTAAAAGTGCTATCTTTTCAGTTTCTATTCAATTCAAAAATACTTGACTACTCAATATTTTATTTTTCCGAACTTGCATCCTTATAGCTTTTTGAATTTACATTAGTTCTCAAACCTAAAGGGGAAATTTTTTAAACCCAAAACTTATTCCTCATTTTCTTTTAAAGACCTTTACAATTTTCTATAAAAATTGAGATTTTTAAATTCAACTGTTACTAAGCTTTTTTGCTTTCAAAAACTTATTTACTTTTCATCTAACCATTTTTCTTTTAAAATATCTTTAAAATGTCCTTTTTAAAATCATCTTCTTATTATGCCTAATAGCCTCATACCTTAAGGTATTGGAACTACTTTCTCTAGTGAGAAATTCTTAACGCTAAAATCTTCTATGAACCTTTTAAAAGAGGACTTCATGTTTATGTGGAGTTGCAAGGAATTTATTCTATATTTTCAAAATAGACTATACAAATATGATGCTTCCCATACCTTGAACATCTCTTTCATATATTCCTGACTTGCACAAAACATTTTTATTAGTTTCATAGAAAATTATACCATTATTCTTTTCATTCCAATATATTAAAGCATGTTTAATTTATACTTTCCTATGACAAATATTTTCTTATATTTAAATAATGGTTGTATTAAAAAAATTACCTTATTTCTATTCTTAGAAATTACATTTTTAAAATATGTCTTCAATTGGGTTAAAATAGATGTTGCGTAAAACACCATTGCTTCAACCCAAAAATACTAGTATATGAATTTAATTAGAAATAAATACTAATAAACCTCACATATTATGTAAAAACATTCCTCTTGGGATGCATATACTATAAAAATAGTGTTATAATCTATGCTCCTTTTATTTTTCATGAAAACATATATTACAACAGTAAATGTTGTAACCTATGTTTTCGATACTTAATACACTTTATGTTTTTATACTAAAAATCTTTTTTTACTTAAAAGAAGCTAGTGAGTCATATACGCTCTATAATTCTTCAAAAAGAATATCACTTTTTCAACAAAATTTACATCATATAAAACCAATTTTAAATTTCAAAAAGAATATTTACTTTAAAAGCATCGACAATTATACTTTTCTACTTTTCTACTTGTAAAAATTTTATTGGGTTAGATATAAAGTGGGTTTTCTTCTCATTACCCTAGGAGTATCCTTCCTAAATTTTGGTAATCCCATTTCCTTACCAAGGTCTTTTACTCCAATTCCTCTTTCATGCTTATATTTTTACTCTAAGGCACTACCATTAAATCAACTTATATGAAACAGTTACAATTTCTGCAATTATGTACACATGGGCTTTCTTCTTTACTTATCAACTAAATATATTGTACATCTCCAACCTTTTCCTACCTCTCTTTGGATTTCCATAATCCAAACCTAAAAAGCAACATTTCTCAAACTCCTACCATGTGTAAACCTTCTCTATGCCCCGAGAAAAGCACCTCTTTAAAGACGTCATGGAAATTTCTGAAGACTGGAATTGAATCTAACTCTGCTGATGATGAATCGAAGGGATAAAGAAGCTCAACATGACTGACTCCTACGGGTCACAATAAACTTCGAGAGTCCTACTTCTGCATGTCTCCTGTCTAACGACTCTCCTGTTACAGTCTAATATCGTTCCATAAGTGGATACACAATCCATTCCTAAAATCAACCCATACCCTTAAAATCCCAATACATGGGCGTTGTAGTCAAACTCTATGCCTAGGATAAAAATTTTCAAACCCCTACATAGCAAAGATAAGTGTGTCGATCCTCCTACGGGGTTGAAATAACAATGGAGTCTACTACTAAAGAGATGTCTGAGTGCAAACAATCGAACAAAAAACTCGAAATGAAAGGGTATGATGCTCCAGAATCGAAAAAAGTCCGAATGGAAAAATCAAAAATAGAAATCAAAACTTTCCATGGTGACTTTCCTACCTCTATCTGGTCCACTACTAAACGGTGCTGCATTCAAAGCTTATACTTGCGTTGTAGGTGAGCTTGCTCTCCGTCCCTTCCTATGGAGACAATCCCTACTCATGCGACTGGGTTATCCGCAATTATAGCACTTTCAACTTGCAATCTTTTACGTAATGACTAGTCACCCCATAATAATGGCACTTCGCTCCTTGCTTGATTTTCTTCTGAGGGCCTTATTTTTTTGACTTAGGAACCTCTTTAAGCTCTCCCTTCGGTTGTGAAGATACAGGCCGAACTCTCTGTTGGTCTTCCAAGTCTAATAGCCTAAACTTTTGGTCCATATCTTCCAACCTTAGACCTTGTGTTATTTATAATTATGAGATGTAAATTATAAAGACTGTAATATAAGTGGAATTGGATTGAAATTATGCCTAATTATGATTAGAATTAGATTAATTAATTGGCTTAGTTATAACATAAAATTATAACTAAAAAGAGTAAAAGATGAAAGAGCTTATTTCCACATTTAGACTTTGGGTTGAGTAATAAGGATGATTATATTGTAGGTTATAATAAAAAGAATAAAATGGAGCTTATTTTATGACTTGGAATAAATTAATAAATGTAGAAAGTAAAGATGATAATAAATTCTTATTTAAATATTTTATCTAAATTAATAAACAAAGATGAAAGTAGGGCATGTACCAAATAACATTCCCTATTAGACAAAATAATGTCTCATATTAGTCTGAAGTGAGATGAAGGTACGCTTATGCTAATAATGGTAGTAATTAGTCAAATAGAAGTCCAAATCATAGGGGATTTGGATAAGCGGCGCGGCTAGATATTGTTTAAATGAAGGGCCAATACCAACAGCATTTCCCCTAAAGTTTCTATGGATACACGGTGATCTCACATTAGCCTGAAGTGAGAAGAGGGGCATGCTATGCTGGACGTTCGAGGTAATAAGAAGATCCAATATGTGAAGAAAAAGGTAGCATGAGCATGGTGGCAGTTACGCGTGCGACTTCCATTTATGGGTGCTTAGTAACAGCTATGAGTTCCAAGCGCTTTGTATGGGTGTCTTTAGTAGACAATATTGCCTTTTGTGCAAGGAGTTATATATGTTGTCTTGGCCACAGTAACATTTTGTGGGGAGAGTTATACAGCAGCCGGTCCACATAAAGGTACTATAGAGTAGCAAGCCAATCATAAAGGGTAGAACTAGGGTTACATCCTAATAATAGGATTAGGAATTCAGCCTAGTCAAAGCAGAAATCAGGAACAAGTGCAAACAAGCAAAGCAAACATATTGTATAAATTAAGCAATATTTAATCGTACTTATTTTAAGTTTACCTATTACCTATATCATTTTATTATCCTTCTTTATGCTAGAACTATTGTAGAGTCTATTACTTTTATCTTGCTTAAAGACTCTAGTAATTACTATCATTCATCAGACTTTTAGTCTGACCCACTCCTCTATTTTCCCCTTCCACTCCCCATAGCCAATCAAGGGAGAAGTTAGTAGATTGCAGTTGCTTAGAGATTTCTTGAAGGAGTTTGCTACCATGTATTTCTTTTCTTTTAGCTTTTGTTCTTTCTATATACTGGCTTATTATGAGGGATATTATGTGCTCTGATTTTGAGACTACGAAATTTTTAAGACATGATGGTTTTTTGAGATATGGATGTTTTATTTGGTATTTGACTTATTTATGAAGCAATTATGAAAGTTTTATTTTAAGTAAGTTATTATTATAGTTTATGATTTTTTTACCTATTTCTGTCTTGTGAATTTTAGTCTCTGTTAGTTTTTTATACCCACAATGCACCACGCTTTTTAATGTGTCCTTTTGGGTATATTAAGGGGTGTGGGGTGTTTATTTATAAAAGTAGATGTCTTCTATTTAAACATACTATTGTATATATACTATTTTTTCTTTTCTTTTTTTACAATACGAACTCCCTGTTTATAAATCATACATATATTCAAAAATGAATATTTCATTTCTCTCAAAACATGCATTTATTTCTATTTAAAATGTTCATTCCATTTTGATACAAATGCAAGTTCTTATATTAAACTTAACCATTACAATTTAATTCGTCTTTCCCTTTCTAATCGAAACATTTCAATAAATCTACTGCCAATTAATTTCAGTACTAATTCCAACGAACTCTAATTATAAACACTATTTCTTTCCACTTATAATTATTTATTAATTTCTCCTTAAATTTTGGTTTGTTATAATCAATAAATTAGAATTTCTTGTAATACCACAAATGTAACGAACCACATTTTCGACCCTCGAAAATCTACACTAATACGTCCACTGCATCACATGCTGAACATTCATATACCAGAAATAACGATCTGTTAGGATGAAAGAAGAAGGTAGATGATAGAAAAAAATTAAACAACATAGAATCTCACAACTCAACGAATAATATATAATACAGTAATGATCTTTACAAAAAGGAAACATCTTTATTCATATAATATCAGAGTACGCAAGACTTTTTCTAAATTTGGACAGTAAAACATATCCTTACATTGAAAAATATACATATTCTATAATATAATGGAAGAAAAATATATGTAAATACATCTTGACCATCTAGCTCCACTCTAACTCCAAAGTATCCAGCTAACCTGAGGAAAATATGCTCAGTTTGACCCGAGCATTACATGGAATAATGCCCGGGTCAGTCTGATAAACTAGCGTGAGTAAAACTCGATAACAAGTAACAACCAAATTTATTTCTACATTTGAAAACCTTTCAAACAAAGGGTATCTTGTAAGACCACACCGCATATAAAAATGGATGAGTTTTTACCTTACGATGACCACAACATTTTATATTCAAATCCAATGATATTATCATAGTGTCTAGGTTTGAAGTAAATAGATAAAATAGCTGAAATGTTTGCATCTCACATTCCAACATACTAGGCTCCACAATAAAAAAACATAATGCGCGTATTGGAGATTGGATTCCAACAATGGCAAGGTAAGGGACTACCTTTCGATGATACAACTCTAGAAAATGCACTTATGCTAACACAGAGTTGGCTGCCCCTTTAACATGGCAGACCAGATTACCTCACCCCCTTGACACCGAGGCCTTATACTACTATGGTGTTTGCGCAAAAACCAACTCTAAAAGGGACATCTACAATGGGTGACCGCTCCTAATTGTAGCTAACCACATAACTCTACTGCATGTCCTACTTTTTCCATTCCTCCCAATTATGAGGCTTGAGGCTACGCTTTACCTTTCAGAATAGCAATCCATCTTGGAATGCTAACACTACCCTCTAGGCGTCAATGCAATGCCAACATTCATCCATGCAAGTTGTCCGGGATAAGGACAAACCAAAGACACTACTTCTAATACAACCATTTTGGAACCATCCTCAAGATTAGTAGCAAGCATCCCTTGCACATCAATGGCTCTGTCTTCATTCCCATGCTTCAAGATGTCTTCATTTTGAAATGCTTGAGTTGGATCAAAGTGGTTTTCAAATAGCATATCCAATCCCGGTCTCTTCGAAACAACTTTTGATATTTCCAGTAAACTTAGCTCTGGTTCTTTAGGAAACAAAAAGACAATGATAAGAGCGGAGTTCTATTCCTAACTGTTTGTGGAGTATTTCCTTATCATTCGTCCTAGAACGAAATAAGTTTATACGTACAGTATAGCACTTTTGACGATAACTGACCACATAATTCCCGTTTCTCTCCTAGATAGTTCCAAAGTTACATTTTTCCCAAATTTGATAGTTGATTATTTAACTAGCAAAACAAAAAACATCCAATCATGATTTAATTTCCATATGGGATCCACTAAGCCTTTTTTAATTCTCTTTAATTAATAAAACCACATTATAAAACCTGATAACAAGATCCTTTCGAAGCACTATTTTCAAACCCCTTACATTTCCTTTATACTTGGGAAAATACTTATCTCAACGGTATAAGTATATCACCATAACATTTTACTTTTCATGCCTTGAAACAAAATCATATACTTATCTTATCAGTATAAGCATATTTACAAAGTTTTCTTCTTCCTAAATTCCATATTAAATAACCAAACATTTCATCCAACTAAAACATTCCACGTATCCCTTTCAAAAATTACCTTTTTAAAATCTCATTCCAAATTTCAATTAACTTATAAATTTCAAAATAAAGTTATAACTCACTTTTATAAACCTTTAGTTAATTTATAAACCTCTTTCCAAATCTCTGAAATGATTTACAAATCTTTTTCCTATTTTTAAAATGCTTTATATAAACCTTTCTATACTGCTTTATCATTTACAAAATATCATTTGTAAAACACTTAAAGTAACCCTTCAGTAAAAACCCCTTTTATAAACAAATTATTACTTATAAATAACTTTACAACATAATAGCATAACTTGGAAATCATTTATAACTTTAAACTCTAAATTGGTTAAAGAATTTAAGTTAATTCAAAACACACTTTACAAATTCACAAAAGAGGCTTAGAAATCCTAATGGTACTAGTTAAGTTACAATTAAATTTCAATTTGATTCTCAAGTCACTTAACAATTATTTACATAAGCTTCCATATATGTAAATACAGTTCATATGCAATCAGATAATAACACATCAGTATAACCAGTTGGCATATATAAGTCCAAATAACGTAACAGCATGATGGTGAATCATCCTACTAAATAGATATTCAAACAATTCAATCAATTTATAGCAGAATGGGGATTTATTCTGCTTAACACATGTCCACCCTATCAAATCACTTACACTATAGCAGAATGGTGTTTTGTTCCGCTAACAGATGTCATTTAATTCTCCTAATCATATGGGTTACTTAAGGGTTTGGAAAAGAGATCATTTTATATGAAATCGAGTTACTTCGGAAAAGAAAATTGATCATAACACATTCTGTTTAGTTTAAGATCACCTTCGAAAAGTTAAAATTATATTTAATTAGCTTAAACCCTAACTAAATCATAATTAATCCAATTTAAATCAAGATTAAATCATAAATAAACTCTAATTAGGCTTAGTGAACTTGATTAAGTACTATTTAACATCCTAATGCAGCATGGTAAGATTAAACCAAATTGTTTACGAGTTAAACCCAAATTGTATAAATATTAACTAAATAACCCGTTAATAAAATAACTAATTAATTAACAACTAATCTTAATTAAATAATTATAAATCACTTAATTACTCCTTAACCCCATTAATCACTAATTAAAACTTTATAAATAAATTAACAGTCATTAACTTAACTTAAGTGATGATTATCCTCCAATCACTTTCTTAGTTACCAATTAGGTGCTAATTACCTTTTAATTAACTAACTAATCAATTATATTACAACTTAATTAATTATTAATATTACTATTTAATTTTGAAAAAAACATAGTAAATTAATTTCAAGATAAAACGAATTTGAAATAGAAATTCAAACCTTTGCCAAACTGCATCCATAGCGACTATTGTTATGGACGCAATTTGCCCTAACATATTCTTAGCAAACCACTTCACAAATCCTTACTTTTTCATGATTTGAAACATAATTTATAGAAAAACCTTTAAACTAAAGTTACAAACTTTAATATATTTCAAAACTTTAAACTTCGAAAACAAACTTCGATTCCAACCGGATCTCATAACCGTCACAAGTACACAACGTAGTTAACTTTGTTCACCAAACTCATGCACAGCTCATGTTTTACAACCAACATATTACTAACACCAACCATCCTCATCATACATTGCAAGTATGCATCCATATATACATGCTTACTAACTTTATAATACAACATCGATTTCCATAACCAAATCAAACTAAAATCAACCATCCAAATCATAATCAAACCACATGATTATCATTCAACTTCTACACTATATAGTCATCATATATAATGACATAAATAAATTACTATTTTCTTAACAAAAAAGAAGTTTACTCACCAAACTTCCACAAAAGCTACCGAACATAAGCTAAACTTGCCAACGACTCCCTAGCTTTGAAGGATGAAAGCTATAGGTTCTAGCAACCCTCAAAATAGGCTTGGCCCAGGTGTATGTGCGCTTAGCCAGAAGTGTGAGGGTGGATGTGGGGTAGTAGCTTGAAGGTAGAGGAGCTTCGGGTTATCATCGATTTGTCAAAAATGAACCCAAAATTAGATCATTTTCCCACTAGTTTTTAGGCCACCGACTCAAGGAATTTGGAAAAGTAGTCAAAAGAAAAGATATAGGAATTTCTATCCTTTATCATTTTGGAAAATAAATTCACTCATTTTCGATTTGTTTTGCGGAAGTTATGATCAAAAGAAGAAGGGTAATTTTCAGACTTGAAATTCTAGGTAAAAAAATTGCTTTGTAAAGAATTGATGTTTTGACATAGCTATGACGGAAATTTGTAAAAGTGGTCAACTAGAATGTTGTAGCATTAAAATTTCACACAGTTTGAAAAAAAGAAAACTCTATTTGAGTTAGAAATATGGAATAAAAGGGTGGTGGAAAGAGGAGGAAAAATAGAGAAACATATGGGCTACTTATGAGCAAGAATTTCACACCTCATCATTTTGTCAATTCACTTCACTCTCTTATATATATATATATATATATATATATATATATATATAGTTATTATGATTAATCACATCACCCTTTATATATATATGATTATGTTTAATCACATCACTTTCTTTTATATATATATATATAATTATTATGTTTGGTCACATCACTTTCTTTTTTATATATATAATTATTATGTTTAGTCACATCACTTTCTTATATATATATATATATATATATATAATTGTTGCTAATTAAAGCTAAGACCTGACAAGAGATAATGACGGTTACTGATTACAATCTAAGATGTGACAAGAGAGGAAAATATATATATATATATATATATTTATAAGATTATTATTTTTAAATTTATGAAACATCACATCACTTGCGAAACAAAATTAACATAAGATAATTTATCCTTAAGTATACTATTATTTACCTAATTAACTCTTATATATGTGTATATATGGTGCACAGAGACGAAAAACGATCCCAATAACTTTCTGGTGTCGAAAGGTCGAAATTTCGAAAAACGTTCTTCGGTCACATTTTATGTTTTTCTACGGACTATTTAATTTAGTAAACAAATTTTGAAAATGATTTTATCATCATTATTAATTTATTAAAATGTGTTTATTTTTATTATAAAACATACATATTGAATTTTTAAAATTAAATAAATTTTCACTAATCATAGCACTGAAATTTCGAGTCATTACAACAAAGGTCTTCATGTAGACTTTATGGCTTTTCGTTGCATGCTCCATCTTCATTCAGACAAATTTGTCCCTCCAACTCCTATTTGAAGAACTCTCTACATTCTTTAACGTTTTTGCAAATAATTTGTATATATTATTGTTTCTTCGTTTTTCGCATAGAACCTTTATATTACTCCTCCATACTCTTGTGACTCAACCTCGAGTTGAAAAGTTGTAGCCTTTTTGATCCTACCATCCTATTGAACTAATATTATTTTTAATTTTTGGGATGGCCTAACACTTCTTAGCTTCACCACCCTTCCATTGTACATCTTCAACCTAACCAAGCCCATGCATTTAACATGCAAACCTCCACCATCAGCAGATTCCATCTTATCACTTTACCCTTCATAATCAATAAACGCTTCATTTCGGTTACATATGTGGAAGTAAACACTTAAATCAACTACCCAAACTTTGCTTTTATCTTTATCCGCACATAGGACATTGTCATCAAATTCTTCATCAAAATTTACCTGTTCATCGCTGCCTTCATTAAGCTTGACTTTGTCATCCTCTAATGCTTTCATCTTTCCTTTGTCCTTCTTAAGCTTATGGAAAAATCACAGCTGGTGACCATGTTTTTCATAGTAATAGTAGATGAAATCCATGGAAATTTATTTGATCGTCTTTCCATGTTCGGATGGTTACGATTCCTAGTAAGATTGACATCTTCAAATGGATTTCTACATTATCATTCTTCCTTATCCTTTCATTTTATTAGGTTCATCCTCCACATCTCCTTGTTATGCAAACTACTAACCATTGATCTCATTGAAACAATTACATCTAAATTTGAGTTGTTCAATGCAACCACAAACATTTCCCAAATCTCCAGTAATAAACTCATCAACATCAAAGCTTATGACGCATTGTAATTTACATCAGCCAATTGGTTCACAATTACCTAAAAATCATTAAGATGCTCTCTGATTGACCCACCTTCCTTAAGCTTCAGATTCACTAATCTTCTTATAAGAAGAGACGCATCTGTTGCAGAATTCTTTGCATAGATCCCTTTCGATTTCTTTCAGATTACAAAAGCAGATGTTTCATTAACAACAATATGAAATATCGAATTATCCAAAAAAATCGAATCGCCATCATAGCCTTTTTATCCAAACTATCCAATTTTGCTTCAGATAAATAACTAGATTTTTCCCCTTTGTTCTCTAATCGTTTGGTGAAGATCGTTGAGATATAGAAAATATTCTATCTTCACCTTCCATAACCCCCAATTTCTTTCATTATGTTTTTTAGCTCTCAAATCTTCCATAATTGAACTTTTTCATTAAATTTATGTAGTAGGCTCTGATACCAACTATTAGGGTTTTTCCTAGGATCTCTACCTAATTGGATTTTAGAAAAATAAGAAGTAAAGAAAAAATGCACATAAATTCCACCAAATAAAACCTTTATGAATTCATCAAAAGATTACAAAAGAGCCTAATAAATTGAAAAACATTTGTATTACCAAAATTTTAGTAAAAATGACTCTCTTAACCTACATATTTGTAGCTTCTACCAATCAATAGAAAAATAGAGATATATTTGCTAAATATCTCACATAATCAGTCAAATAAATATATTTAACCATGTATTTATTTGTTTGTTCTTTTAGAAATGAAGATATTAGAGAAATGTATGCATAAATATCTCTTCCTAAATAAAATCTAATATTTTCCATAATTAATTAGTTATTCAATCAATTAACTAATATGTAAAGCAAATATTATACCGCATATTTTTGACACGCCACCTCGGCACAATAATATTCACGAGCTCCACCTTTATTCAAAAACAAACTTAATCAACCTTCAAATCACATATATGTGCATGCTCCTATGGAACACATATATCATAAGTAAATCAGAATTACTTGTAATACCATAAAGATCCCCAAGCAGATTTTCTGGTTTTTTATTGAATGTCCAACCTTGATTTAAACAAATTTATCTCTCCAACTCCCATTTAAGAACTCCCTACATTCTTCATCGTTTTTCTAAGCAATTTGTATATGTTATTGTGTAATGACCTAGAATTTCACTACTTTGATTTGTGAATATTTAATTAATTTTAAATATTCAACATATAGGTTTTATAGTGAAAATAAAATTATTTTAAATAGTAATTAAAGATAGTGAATTAGTTTTCAAATTTGGTTCACAAAAATATTTAGTTCGAAGAAAAATCGAAAATGTAACCGGAATTTGTTTTTCGAATTTTCGACTTTTTGTCGAAAAGTTGTTGGAAATGTCGTGACACTTTGGTATACACACATACATACATTTACAAATATCTTGACAAGGAAATGAATATGTGTACGTGTATGTATACTTAAGTATGTATGTATATATATGAGATAAGATTTTATTATAAAAAGTTAATATATCATATAATATAAAGATGCTTTTCTCGACATAAATACAATTAAGTAGAAAACATGTGTTAACATGTTAGAACATGAAATGTTAGGAGGAGGACAAGTGTCATGACCCGATTTTTCTACGCCCGAAAAACCGAACCTTGAGGGTTAAAGAAGAAGAGGTACAAGAAGAAAATAGAAAAACAACCTCAGAATCTAACCATCGCAGCAAAATAAAATATAATGGATAATAACAAATCTTTACATAAATGGAAACTATATATGTTTTATACATACATCATCAGAGTATACATATCACACAACCGGACAGTAATCATAATCTGTCCTCACAATCTGAATACACAACGGAATATGTAACACAAATACGTAAGTACGTATCGTCATCCAGCTCGTTTCCTGAGCTCCACAACATCATATCCTGTATTCTATAATACCTGGTCTGACCCGAGCATTATAGTTAAATAACACCCGAGTCAGTCTGGAATACCAGCGTGAGAAATCTCACTCAATTTGATTATTAAAGTTTCAAATCCTTTTGAAAACAAAAGCATCTCGTAAGACCACGCCACAAATAAACATGTCGGGTTTTTACCTTACGATAGCTAAAACATTTCTTATAAAATCCTCTGATATTATAATAGGGTCTATATACAAATACTTATTAAAATAGCCGAAATTGTTACATTCATTAAATTACAGCTACTAGCCACAATCGTGGGTAATACAAACAAAACTCCTAAAAGGCGCGTAGGGAGAAGGATTTCCAACTAATGACTAGGCACTGGGGTACCACCTGTCACAGTACGTGGCCTAGATCACAGTACCGAGGATTACTCCCAATCCCCTGCAACACAAGACCGAGACTACCCCTTACTAGATAATCCTGAGTAAGATCACGCCACGGTTGTGATCAACAACCGCACCACCAAGCCGAAATAAACGGGACATCTAGACAGGGATGACCTCACCCTGAAATGGGTGCTACCCACCTAGCCTTGCTACATAACCCTAATTTTCAGTCATTCCCGGTTGATGAGGCTTGAGGCTAAGCGTTACCTTTTAGAACATATCCCTTAGAATGCCCATCGTCCACCTGACGATGTTCCAAAATCATTCATCCATACAAGTCCGTCCCAGGTTTGAACGGAACCGAAGGCACTATTCCTACTACATCCATTTTGGAAATATCCTCAGGATTAGTAACGACTAGCCCTTGCACTTCACTGCTCCATCTTAGACTCTGAACTTGTTTTTCCACGAAAACGTACAAATCGGATCGAAGTGGTTTTCGAGAAATTAATCTCGATCCTGGTCTCTTCGAAATGATCAACGCATTGGCCAATATTGATAGTCGGTTATTTAACTATCAATTAACATTCACAAACATCCATCAAACATAAATAATCTCTCATGAATTATTTATTAACCTCAAAATATCTTTGCAAGATATATTTCCATTTTCAACCCACCATACTTTCCTCATGTAATGAATTCCCAAATATTTATTTCCACTAAAAACACCAAGCACGAAAACTTTAGATTTTTAAATTAATTTAAAAAACTTTATTATAAATTATTCTTTAAATACATTTAAATTCAAAATTATTTTAATATTTATTCAAAATATATACTTTAAGAATATTTAAAATAAAACTATTTCAATACTTTATTAAAAATATATACTATAGGAATATTTGAAAATGAGGTTGCTTTATAAAATATAAAACTAGATTTTCTTCTTTAAAACAAAATACCAAGTCACCTTTAAGTAATTACTATGATAATAGATTTGAAAAATATTTACTTTAGAATTTGAACATTTAGAATTATTAAATTTTGTAAAACACGCATTTTACAAACAACATTAAAGCCTTTAACTTATATTTAAAAATTTACTTTGAAATCGTACTTGGCTATCCAGGGAAATATACTTCTCTTCAAATCCTTTAAAAATAAATCACTGTTTATTTTTAAACAAATTCTTCATTTCTTTAATAAATTCCCATCATGAAGTTATTCTTCAAATATCCACTAATATATTACTTTGCTTTTATAAAGCCAGTCCATAAATGTCATAGTCTCATTTCATGTTTAAAACTCCAATTTTAAACACTTAAATCAATTTTCAAATTGATTTCCAAATTACTTCACCTTTAAATAAATCTCCTTCCTTGCTCATTTATTTCAAAACCCATTGATTTCAGATTTTTATTCCTTAATTATGATTTAAAATCTTTTAACTGAAAACACCAATTTCAGATTTTTCCCAAAATCCTTCTTTAGTTTTTCCAATAATTTAAATTTAAAATTTAAAATAATGCTTTGTTCTTTTAAATAGTAACACTGAAGTTTAAAATTCATTATCTTCCTGTTTATTAAAAATCCCTCTTCATATACAGAATTTATTTATTAGAATTTTAAAACCACTATTATTCTTATCCAGTTCATTCTTAATTTATTTAAATTCTCTATAATTATTTCACTTACAAATTCTCTTCCTTTGTTTTCTTTTCAAAAATTCAATTCTATATATTTTGATAACTCAGTGTACCGAAATATATTCAAGTAAACCATAGCATTCAATATTCCAATTATCAATAAAATTCATCACAGAATATCAAATACCCACAACACAAAATATTAAATAATCTAGATAATATTGAGGAATCCAGTTGGATCCCTCCAACCTGTTTCCCTGCATCCACAGATGTTAGCATAATACCAATTCCACTTCGCGGTATATGGGTTTTAAATATAAAATCATCCGCTATTATGCGGGGCATACGGTCTCATCCTCTATATAATGCGGGAAATCAATCATTCCAATATATACTATATACTACTATATATATAATATAGCACATCCAATCAAATCAATCAATCAACCAATTGTTTAAATTTAACCATTTAAATTTAAATTATAACCAGATGAGTGAGATTAACTCACCGTCTTGTTTTGTTGATGTTTGCAATCCATTTCCATTCCGAACTAGTTTTCTTCGTGATTCTAGACCTTGCCAAACAATTATATAATTTTATTAATATTTGAAATAAATTCGAGCAATTCAATCCACCATTTTAAAATTATAAATTCAGCTAATAATTTAATTTTTAACTTGATTAAATTTTAAATAAATTTTCTTTTAAACAATTCTCTTAGTGACAAAAATAATTTTAATAGTTTTAATAGAATGAATTAATCACCAAACCCCTAATTTAAAGATAAATTAGCAAAATTAAAATATGTAAACGTATATTTATTTCTTTACGAACTACATACCTATTTATAAAATAGATTACAGATTTCAAAAATCCAACTTTATAAATTCTTTGAACATTTTAAAACCCCTGCATTTTTATTTTTAAAAACAAATACTGTAATATGCCAGTAACCAAAACTAATTTCAAACAATACGTAAACTAATTCTTACTATTATTCTGACAAATAACTTTAGTTGTTTAATATTATCAGTTAATAAACTTAATTAACCAATTTCAAATTAAAAATTAACTAGTCTAATCTACATATCTTACTCTATCTCTCAAGATAAAAATAAATTTATACTGTCTTAAGTTTATCCAGAACCAAAAATAAAAAGACTCACCAACATCCCATACGTCGAAACCTAAGCCGAGAACCAACAAACCAAATGCTACAGCGCTATCTCCCTTCTAACGCTTACATTCTAGAGCCTACATCACCACTGCCGTACCACGTCGCGGCTAACCCTCGACTCGCCCCTCCCATGATCGCCTGCTACCTCCTTCCAGAGAACCCCAGACCATAGCTACCCCATGCCACCCCTATGGATGCTCCTCAACCTCCACTCGAACTCTGCCCAGCCCAAATCCACCTAAATTCGCGACACCTCCTTCATTCCACAACTACGCGCCCACGCGAGCCACCCACTACTCTGCAACTGCCTCGTCAGCAACCACGAGCAACAACCTCGTATCCCCTTCCATCTCCCTTTAAATCCACGAATTTGCCAACCCTAATCCCCTCGCCCCTAATCACGTGCGCATTCTCGAGCCACAACGCGACTCCGCCCTCGTTGCTCACGAGCTCGAGTTTGTTTTCAACATCGCGGCGAATGTTTTTTGTTTTTCGAAATTGAGGACAGAAGGGAGTTGATTTTGAGAAATGATTAAGGGGAGACGAGAAAGGGTAAGAGCGGCTTTGGCCATTATTTTATTGCACTTCTTATTGAACGAACTGATTTTCGATATTTGCTTCTAAATGTTGGACCACTGGCTTAGATTATAAAAAGAAAAAAATGAGAATGAAGCATGTAGCGGAAGACAAGGAAACGTGTATAATTTGTCCTAAGAAAACATTATCATATTAAATACACATATATTATTTTTAAATTTAAATTTATATTTATATTTAAATCGTTTAGGAAACAAAGCCAAAAATTTCGATCTCCTATCGTGTAACGACCCGCAAATCCGTGCCCCTTGAGTCGACACTATTCTACATAAATCAACTCAAGTTGCACAGATATACGAACCATTTTGGATAAAGAAGAAGAGGTAGAAGAAGAGAAACAAAAACAACATCAGAATCTAACCATCACAGCGGAATAAAATATAATAGATATTAACATATTTTTACACCAAAATCAAATATAGCCGTTTATATATTACATCATCAGAGTACATCAATCACAACTCAACATCAATAACATACAAATGGATACACAACTACTCAACACAGCGGAATATATATATATATATATATCAAGTACGAAAGTACGTATCGTCATCCAGCTCGTCTCCTAAGCTCCACAGCATCATACCCTATATCCTATAATACTCGGTCTGACCCGAGCATTACAGTTAAATAACACCCGAGTCAGTCTGGAATATCAGCGTGAGAAAATCACACCCAATTGATTATTAAGTTTCAAAAATCCTTTGAAAACAAAAGCATCTCGTAAGACCACGCCACAAATAAACATGTCGGGTTTTTACCTTACGATAGCTAAAACACTTTTTATAGAATTCCTTTGATAAAAGGGTCTATATACAAATACTTATAAAATAGCCGAAATTGTTACATCTATTAAATTCCAGCTACTAGCCACAAAAGTGGGTAATACAAACAAAACTCGTAAAAGGCACGTAGGGAAAATGGATTTCCAACAATGACTAGGCGCTGGAGTACCACCTGTCACAGTACGGGGCCTAGATCACCGTACCGAGGACCACTCCCGATCCCCTGCAACACAAGGCTGGACCCATCCCTCACTGGACAGTTCCAAATAAGATCACCCCGGGGTTGGGATCAGCAACCGCACCACTAAGCCGAATAAAAAGGGACATCTAGACAGGGATGACCTTACTCTCAAGTGGGGGCTACCCACGAAGCCTTGCTGCATATCCCCTGATTTTCAGTCATTCCCCGTTGATGAGGCTTGAGGCTAAACGTTACCTTTTTAGAACGATGTTCCTTAGAATGCCCATCGTCCACCTGACGATATTTCCCAAGCATTCATCCATACAAGTCCATCCCGGGTTCGAACGGAACCGAAGGCACTATTCCTACTACATCCATTTTGGAAATATCCTCAGGATTAGTAGCGACTAGCCCTTGCACTTCATAGCTCCATCTTCGACTCCAAACACGTTTCACGAAACGTACAAACCGGATCGAAGTGGTTTTTGAGAAATAAATCTCGATCCCGGTCTCTTCAAAACGATCAACACATTTGGCCAATATTAATAGTCGGTTATTTAACTATCAATTAATATTCACAAACAACCATCCAACAATAAATAATTTCCCAAATTATTTATTACCCTCAAAATATCTTCACAAGATATATTTCTATTTTCAATCCTTTGAAAACAGTTTCAAACCACCTTTCTTTTCAGAATAAACTTTCCCAAATATTTTCTATCTCCACTGAAATTACCAAGCACAAAACTAGATTTAAATATAATTTTAAAACACTTTACTTTGAAATATATACTTTTAAAACATTTAAATTAAAACTACTTCAATAATTTATTAAAAATACCATACTATATGAATATTTGAAAATAAGGTTACTTAATAAATATAAAACTAGATTTATACTTTTAAACACATAATATTTAGTCATTCTTTAAATAATTACTACTATAATAGATTAAGAGAAAATACTTACTTTAAAATTTAAATATTAGAAATAATAAATTTTACAAAAACTTACTTTCTTTTAAAAAAACAACTTTAAAACATTTAATTTGTATTTGAAAAATATTTTATACCATTTAACTGAAATATACTAATTTCATCTTCTTCCAAATTTCTTCTTAATTCTTTTCAATAAATTGAATCTTAAATTTTAAATAAATGTTTTATTTTTTTAAAATGATAACACTAAAATTTAAAATTCATTAATCTTCTGATTATTCAAATTCCCCTTACTAAACTTAAGATTTATTTATTAGAATTTTAGAAGGGCACTTTATTTCCTTTCCAATTTATTTTTAAATTTGTTCAAATTCCTATAATTATTTTACTTACAGTTTCACTCCTTTATTTTCTTTCCAAAATACACTTTATATATTTTTAGTTATTCAACATACTCAATAATTTCCAATCAAACCATAGCATTCAATATTTCAATATAATCCATCATAGAATATCAAATAATCACAACAGAGGGTATTAAATAATTTTAAATAAACGTTGAGGGGTCCAGTTGGATCCCTCCAACCTGTTTTCCCTACATCCACAGATGTTAGCACAACATAATACACCAATTCCAAAATATCATACTATTCACATCAATCAATTCAACCATTCAAACAATTATTTAAATTTAATCATTTAAATTTATTTTTAACTTTAACTTAGTGAGATTAACTCACCTTTGATTATTGAAATCCCCATCCAAATCTCGTATTGTTTTCTTCACGATCTTTTAACCTTATATAATATTCATATGATTAATATTTGAACTAAGCGAAAAATTAATTTCCATTTAATAGAATTTTATTTAATCTAATAATTTAAATTTAAACTAATCTTTTTATAAAAATCTTTTAGTAACCGG
Source organism: Allium cepa (assembly GCA_030765085.1). Classification (NCBI taxonomy): domain Eukaryota; kingdom Viridiplantae; phylum Streptophyta; class Magnoliopsida; order Asparagales; family Amaryllidaceae; genus Allium; species Allium cepa. The sequence continues at coordinate 707,926,700 of CM060941.1, forward strand.
AATAAATTAAATAAGCTAATCAATTACCAAATCATTATTTTATTTCTAACAACTTCCCTTTAATAAAATGCTTTTGACTAAAATAATTTGATAAGCTTATTAAATCAATTTATCTCCTCTTATTTTTCCCTATAAAAGTCTTCCAGTAACTAAAATAAATCATATAGGTTAGTTAAAAAAAACTTGTCTTACTGAAAACAATTTATTCCTGTTTACATACTATATATATACTGCTAAATGAAAAATAATTAAATAAAATTCCATTTTACCTCACTGACGCATGATGAACTCCGGCCTCCAATGCGATTCCGCTCGAGGCAGCAGCGCTTCACCCTTCCTAGAGCCTCTCGGCTCTCCTCTCTTTAGTAGGGTCGCGTTCGTCTTCGCGTCCCCTTTCCTCGAGCTCGAGAACCTCACCGACGCTGCTAGAAGGCACTCTCGCCATCCACCGTGCCTTTGCCCTTGCCCTAGCTACTCTCGCCACGAATCGAGTGTGGAAGACGACTCGAGGTTGAGCTCCCCTCGATCGAACAAAATGAAACAAACGGGTCACGATTGGATTGAGAACGAGAGGGAGGGGATCTCGTTTATGAACTGGAGGAGGAAAGAAAACAAAACAATCCAAGTCGCCTCCGATGTCGGCCATTTTTTTTTGTTTACTGAGCATTTCGATTTGGAGAATAATGTTTCGGCCATTATTCAATTTTTTTTAGTTAAATGAAGATAACAAGGATCTCATGATCCCTTTTTCGATTTATACTGTTTTGGAGATGATGGCATCGGTCATTATCGATTTCGTTTTAAAATTTTGCAGAGGAAGATTGCGTGATGTTATTGAAAGAGGGAACATGGAGATAAAGAAAGTCGGCGTGCTCAGGAACGAATTTGGCTGTAGATAATAAAAAGAGAAGTGTGCTTAAGAAGGCACCAATGACCTTTATTTAATCAATTAAAGTTTTATTAAATTTCAACGTGTTTACTCATCGTACGCTCACACAACAACTCCAATCAACGCGAAATTTGAAATCCGATAACAATTCAATATTACGGACCCAATGGAACTGGTTCCGTCGAATTCCGAGACTGTGCCTCGGAAGGCAATTTTTAAATTCAATTTAAACGATATAAATTTCAACACTTAACAAACCATTTTCAAATTTGATTTCATCACTTATATTCTCTTCAGTATTATCAATATAAATTTTTATAAGCCTTCAAATTATTTTTAACAGGCTTTAAAACTCTATATTCAACATTTGAACCAACTTCAACTTATTTAATTCAATAATTTAATTATCAAATAATTGGTGATATTTGAATTCAAGTTAAAAATTAACATTTAAATATTCAAAATCAATTGAATATTCCAATTTCAATTGCTCAAAATTTCCGGGTCGTCACATTCCTCCCCCTTAAAAGAATTTCGTCCCCGAAATTACTAGTTAGGAAGAATGGTCCAATACCCGTTTACTATTTTTCCAAAACCAGCAGTTTTTAACAATCCAACCATCTTTATTAAAGACACACTATCCATCTTACTAACTTTCCAAACTCTTCCATTAGGTTTCTACCAATATCATTGACCCAATCCATTCAATTTTAAATTTTAAACCCAATTTAAATTTTCAAAAATTTCTCAAAAATTTTCTAACTCTCTAAATTTCCGAAAAATTTCGCCAGCGTCTCCTTTGCGCGGCTAGCTCGGTACTACTACAAAAAAGGCTCTACGGCCTCTCAAATCCAAAAAGAAATCAAAAAGCCAAGTGGCTATATCCAAAACCCAATCTAATTTCATTCAGAAATTTCAAATACACACCTTTTTAGTCGGGCAATTCAATTTATCTTCTGAAATCAAAATCCCAATTTCACATGCCTTTAAATTACCTGTACACAATTCTGCAATAATATCCAATCACGACATTCCAATTTAATTTAGTGTACCTCCAATACCAAATTTACTTAAGGACTTCATCATTCAATTCTTAAGTTCAACATAGAAATGTTTTATAATTTGTATAATTATTTTCACTTTACCACTTTGGGTTTCCATAGTTTCATTTCGAATTTTCATTTTCAAATTCATTTGAATTGAATACCCCTTTCAATTAAATATTGAATTCCATTCGCATTACCTTATTCCTTTTAAATTTCCAACTTTCACTATTTTAGTCCATTTTGAATTAATTCTTCAACTTTACTTAACCCAATTCAAAATGAATTCCAATACTTCAGTTTCAATTCTATTTTCTTACAATTTTTAAATCGTTCGTCGTTAATGAAAATTCTCATAAATTCCAAAAAAAAATTCTAACTCCCAAATTTTACGGAAAATTTTGGCAGAGTCCCCCTTGTACGGAGGGACTTCTGCGATATCGCAGGATGCACAAATATATATATACACATCGGCCTTAGGCCGGAAATCACAATATATATCAATATATACAGTTCATATCTCCTATTTTGAATTTCTTTGCGTAAGCGTACCTTATTTAGCATTTTTATGCAAGCGGCTATTTATTTAAGCATTTTGCATAACCCAAACCAGCCAAACAGCTTCCCCGGACCTGTACTTACTTAATTCAAACGTATAAGTGCCAAAATAATGAAATTTAACAGTATTTAACATATTCAACTAGCAAATTACAAGTTTGTACAAGCAATGTAGGTTAAACAACATTTATAAGCAACTTATAGGGTTCCAACATTTATTTTAATTATTTACAACCAATATACACTCAGCTTCATTCAATTTAAATGGTTTACAGCACAGTTGCTTGCATTCAATTCATTTTAGCAAAAAAAACTCATATTTAATTTAATTGATCTCAAAATCAACTTATCTAACTTCTATCAACTCATAGAATTTTAATTACTTCCATTTACATCAAATGATAATTTATTCTATGCAATTTGACGAGATCTATGTGAATAAATAAGTCTTTATGTTTTATAACCAATTTAAATGGATTACAACTCAATTTATACTTAATTCTATTCCATTTTTAAATTTATTCACGATCCATATATTCTCATTTTCATTGCATTTTAGATTTGAATCCATTCATTTGCATTTCATTTTATTATCCAAACCAGTTCATTCAAAACCATTAACAATTTAGGTTCATCTTCATTGCCAATTAAATTTCCTTTTAATTTCAATTCATTCACGACCATTTATTTAGCTCGACCCATTCAAAGCTTGCACATTACTAACCATTCCCGAATTAATTCAAACTAAGCTTCATTTTATGGTCTTCCCATTTTTACTCTTAGTCGAACTTCTAATTACTCTCAACTTAAGTTAATTTACTCAATTTATTTCACTTCAAACTTAAGTTCACTTCCATTTAATTCTTATTTATTCTATCCATTTATTCATTCAATATAATTAGTTTAACCACTCAATCCATTTTGAATTTACATTTCCTTAAATATTATCTATAACTCACCGAATTCTATTTCGATTCAAATTTATTTCTCTTGAGTTGAATCCAACCCAATATCATTAAACTTAGTTTAAGTTGAATTAAATTCAACTCCTTTCCATCTTTTTAGCTTAAGTTGATTTACTTCAATTTATTCAAATTTTATACTTACGCTCATTTTCATTTTACAAGTAAATTTTCTTTTCTATTCAAGTTAAATCTATCACAATCCAATCTCATTTCAATTATATTGTAACGTCCCGAAAATTTTCGACTTTCGAAAATTCAACATCGACACTCACTTTATCGACTGCCGAGAAATCGAAGGCCGAAAACCGAGATGTTATGGGTTTTAAAAAGAAAAGAAAAGAAAGAAGAGAGAAAAAGAAGAAAGAAAAAGAGAAATAGAGAGGAAAGAAGATAGACAATTTTTAGAAAACAGAGAAAGAAAACAACAGAACAACAACAGAATCTCACAATTCGCAGCGGAACAACATATAATAATAAATGAATAATCTTTAAACAAAGAACTATATCAGTTATTACATTACATTTCATTACATCACATCATATCATCAGAGTGTACAACAACATACAACAATAAACAGTGCAGCGGAAAAAGAAATACTATATAAATTAGTAATATGCCATGCCATCCAGCTTGCCTCCAGCAACTCCAGAATATCCAGAATATCCTGATAAACCTAACTCTTAACTGCCCGTGTGGAAATTGGTGGGCACCCAGAGTTTAGGAAGGAAAACAATAAACTCCGAGTCAGTCATGTGACTGGTGTGAGAACTCAAAACAGTTTATTTACTTTAAAATCAAAATAGAGGAATATTTTTAAATTCAATTCGCAATGCTTTTAAAAATGAGACTACCATAAGGCCTCCCGCACACACACACAATGCAAACGCAGAATCGGAGGAGATTTCTCCTTATGATAGTCAAAGATGCTTGATACGCATTTAAAATAATATTTGATATTATTACTAGTATAGTGTAGGAAAATTCATTTCGAAAGTAGAATATAAATCTTAGCCAACATACGACCATTATCGTATGCCTACTATAGCTACTATCCAAACAGTGGTGACCACCATAAGTGAATAGCAGGTTCTACAACTAATACCGTACAAGTTTCGTATTGGGAATTGGATTTCCAACAAATGGTCAGGCCAAGGAACTTCCCATTGCCACATGAGAATGCCTCTGGATGGACATCCCCGAGAACCAAACCGGATCTCTACCAACACAAGGCCGGGTTACCCCTAACTGAGTAACAACTGACCGAATATGCCATCCCCCGGTCCTTTGGGACCTTTATCCGAGAGCGCTCTCTAATCAATTCACACAATCATAAAAACAAAGTGTTTCAACATGAGTAAGTATCTGGGCTCCATACCATGATACCACCCTTTTCCAGAAGGAAATGCACATATCCTAAAGGGCGCTACCCCTCATAACCTTGCTGCTTCTTTCCTGTTTTGACCATTTCCGGGATGTGAGGCTCGACGAATTCACGTCCACAAAACATACTTTATACAAAAGCCATGCTTTGGGTCAACAAATGATCAACACAATGATCACTAAGATAGACGATCAAATAAATGATCCTATCACAAATAATCAACACAATGATCATTTCAGCATCACTCAGCATGTCACATTACCAAATTGGGAATATATCGCTGATAACTTCAACTATATAACCTCTGAGCACATACGTCTCAGAGAAGGGTGTTAAGCAAAAAGAATAAATTCTCCGCCACCAACAGAAATATATTTGAAAGAAATCGGCTTTATATCTCAACTTGTAATGTCAGACATACAATCCATACAAGTCTGTTCCGGGCTCGAACAGAACCGAAGGCACTTACAAAGAAGTCCTTGCAATCCGGATATCCACAATCCTGATCGGATTCACCATCACATATGGAGAACTCAATACCGGAGCAACTCGGTGCAGAGTCAATCGATAGTTCATCCTATCGCTCTCGCAAATACCGGGTCTTCAACACCGATCTTCAATGCAATTCACAACGACGTATCACATATTCGGAATGGGTTATACGACCCCATGGTCCTTTCCCGGTTAACCCGAATAGTGAGCGCTTATTCAAAAATAAGTGTGCATTCAAATTCAATCAATTCACATCAAATACCCATTCAAAGGGAAATATTGATAGTCGGTTATTGAACTATCAATGGATATGCATACATCACCAGATTCCAAATAATTTTCCAAATTATTTATTTTCCAAAATATCTTTACAGGATATATTATTTCAACACTTCAAAAATAAATCAATATTTATTTTCATACAAATTCCACTTTCACATATAAATTCCATAATGAATTTATATTTCAAAAATATCCATGAATAACCGATTTCAATTATTCATTCTCAATTTATCTTCAAAAAGATAAATTCTAAATATTCACTTCATATTGGAAAACATTTACATACTTATTTATTCATAAGTAATCCACAAATCTTCTTATTTTCAACCTTTGAAAATATTCAATATACTTAAATCGAATTAAGTATATAATTCATTCTTTAAGGAAATCATTCACTTAAACATATTTACTTGGGCCAAAACGAATGTTGCGTAAAACATCGTTACGACAACCCAAAATCACTAGTATATGGATTCGAAATTAAAATAGATATATAAATCCCAATACTAAACCAAAACATTTCCTTTCGGAAATCATTTACTATAACAACAGTGTTATAGTTCACCATTTCCTTTTATTTCTCGAAAACGTCTATTTCAACAATGAATGTTGAAATCTATGGTTTCGAATCTCAACACATTTTAAAACATCATTAGATCGTTTTAATTCAATTCAAACATCTCATTTAAAAACAATTTCTTTAACATATCATTCACTATTCAAAAACGTGAATATACTTCTTTAACAAATTCCATCCTTTTATTCATTTTAATTCAAAGGATTATTCACTATTCAAAATGTGAATATAACTCTATTTCTAAGTTATAACAATTAACTTATCAAAATAAGTCGTTTGCGAATTTATAAAACAATGTTTATAAATTCCATTTCTATTTATTTATAAAAATTTCCTTTTTATAAATTCCTTTATTAACCTATTCCAGTTTATAACTAAATTATAAACTAAATGTTCATATAATAAGTTAACTACTTATAAACGATTATTTCACAAAATCGTTCCTTAGAATTTCATAATTATAAATCTTATAACTTATAAGATTCATTTATTTAACCCAATCTATTCTTCAAATAATTTCACCAAATTTATAAATCTTACTATTTATAAATTTCATCTATAACTTCATAGTTTATAATTCTATAAATTTCATTCATTTATGAAATTCATTTTCACTTCATTCAAACACTTATAAAAACTCGTTTTATAATGTCTATATTTCAATTTATAAATATCCATTTACAAATCTCTTAATATAAATCCATTTATATTATTCTTTTAAAACGTCTTTAAATTCCTTTATAATTTCATCCTTTTGATTTATAAAATAATCAAATTTTATAAATCCTATATTCAAACTTTTATAATATATTCAAAAATCCAATTTAAACTATTTTATAAAATCATAAATCCATATTTCTCAAAAATCAGCTTTTAACTATATTTCACAAAATCATAATTTTTTATAACTTTAAAAAAAATTATAACGTTTATTTATTTAAAACGGATCAATTCCAAAAATATAGTATATTCTCAAAAATCACTTTTAAAAATCATTTTAAAATCCCAAAATTTGGGTCCAATGATGCTACACACCAAATAGTCAATCACGACTACAACGATATCATATATCAATATGAAAATCCATCAAATATCAAAATATCTGAAATCAAATAAAAACTGTTGAGGAATCCAGTTGGATCCCTCCAACCTGTTTTCCTGCATCCAAAAACATTAGCACAATACCAATTTCGCTCCAGTACGAAATTATCGCGGTATATGTTCTTAATAAATATTATCCGCTTAATAACGGCGTAATAGGGTCTCATCCGCTAAACAAAAATGCGGGAAATCAACAGCTGCAATATATACATATGCCAATATATATATATTGATATTATATATAATACCAATTTCACTGTTTATGAAATTTTCGCGGTATATGTTTTTAATAAATAACATCCGCTTACTAACGGCGTATAATGTCTATTTTAACAATCAATAATTTACAGTCATCATTCAAACATGCATTCAAATATTTTAAATCTAACTATTTAAAATAAAATCGAAACCTATTCGATTGAGTGAGAAGTTCTCACCTTGATTTTAAATTCCGTTTTAGCTTTTATTTCGAATAAAATTAAACGCGCGTTTAATTTTACCCAAAATTCTCACTAACTCCAAACGACTCCAAACCAACTCCACTGCGTAGTGCTCGTCCATACGATTCCAACGCAACTGAGTTTCCATTTTTTCGACCTCGTATGAAAAAGTTATCGCAGTTTAAAGTTTGTACAATTACAAATGAAATTATTTACAACTTTTTTTTTTTTTATAAACCTTCATCATAGCCGTTGATCTCACCCCCTTTGCGTCACCACCGCACCCAGCTTCTTCCCAAACCCCTCACGTTGCTTCCAGTACAAACACACACAACAAGAACCCAATCAATCACAACTAGGGTTAATTATTGCTTCATCCATACTCGATGATTCCTCGATCAAGTAGTTGCATTGCGTAGCCCCCAACTCCCCCTAGGTTCGGCCTGACCCTCATGAAGCTCGGCTGCCTCATTCCTCTCGAAACACGTGCGTGAATGGTGGAGAACGCGGCTATATTTTGCATCCATACGACGACGATAGTGCAAATCCACCGTTGGATAGGAAGTACTCGAGGAGATCTTCAACTTTGTAGTTGAACTTTCTTGCTAATTCTTGATGGATTTGGAGAAATCGAGGGAGAAAGGTCGTGACTTTCTGGCCATTGAAAAAGAATGTGGCGGCTGCAGTTATTGGATTAGGGTTTTGTAATTTTTTTTTTATTTTTTTAGAGTGAAGGGCTATTTATAAGGAACCGACGAAACACTATTCATCCCGGAAATTCCGAACTCCGATTTAGGCGCCGTAACCAGCGTTTCTAAGGTTTACCCCGCGTTCCGGACACAATGGAACAGGTTTCGGAAGCTAATTCGGAAGTATGTGCGAGTTATGGCTGCAAACGCTCAATTTAAATTAAACCGATTTAAATCGATTTCTAGGCGTTTTAATTCGTACCGGACAAACGGTAAATCCAATTGACTTGAAATTTGAAACCTTACAATAATATCACATTACGGATCCGATGAAACTGGTTTCGTCGAAATCCGAGACTTTTTGAAAAATGGCTATTTTGACTCGCCAAATTTAAATTAAAAATAAATCGATGCGTTTCGAGCTGCCACGATCAAACGATAGCTCCAATTGACACGAAAATTGAAATCCGGTAATAACTAACTATTACGGATCCAATGGAACTGGTTTCGTTCAATTCTGAGACTGTTCAAAAATTGACTATTTTACTAGTCGATTTAAATATTAAAATATTCAATTTTCACAAATTAACTTTTAATTCGATTTTAAAAGTTCTAAAATATCGTTCTAACTTCAACATGATAAAATAAAATTTTACAAATCATTTACAATCATATTTAACTCAATTTTCAATTATTTCCATAATTTAACATATTAAATTATCGATTTAATTATTCAATTAAATCCAATAAATCAAATAAAAATTTATTCGACTTATAAATTCAATTATTAATATTTTAAAATTAATTAAATATTCAAATTTTAATTTATAAAAATTCTGGGTCGTTACATATATCTAATTTGTTAAACACTTCAAGTTAAATTTTAACTAATAACGCAAGTTCTGATTCTACCATTCACTTTTAAATTACCACCCAATTTTATTAACCACAATATAATTACATTTACTTCACTATCGATCCAAGTCGAATTTGATTTACAACTTGATTTTTATTTTCCAACTTCATCATAAACTCACAATTCAGCTTCTATTTAACTATAATAGGTTCCATTTACTCATTTCATTAACTAATTTATTAACAAATTAGTTCCTCCCTTATTTATAATCCAACACTTGAATTTTAATTCCAAATATCACTCCATTTAATTTTCTTAGTTCAATTTAGTTTATACTTCAAGTTTTGATTTTCATTTTATTCTCCAATTCATCAATAATATTTATTTTGGGTTTTCTATCTCATTTCTCAATTTATAAGTCACAACTTATTATTTACACAATTCCATTCATTAATTCAATTGAATTCTCATTCCAATTTAATTTTACTTTAACTCGGATTTATTTAACTCAACTTGATTTCAACTTGATTCGAATACAACTGGATATTATTTTCAGCCTATCCAATTACTTCAATCCAGTTTAAATTTTATTTCCTAATCCCATTTCTCAATTTATAAACTTACAAACTATCTCATTAGGATTTTTAAACACCCGGCTTTGGTTTTCAAATAATTTTGAAATCTCCGACATTTCAAATCACATTTCTCAAAAATTTAAACCAATCCTGGTTTTATCCCCAACAAATTCCCTTTGAAATTTTCAAAAACAACCAGCTTTCTGAACAAATCAATTTGGTAGCAATCCATCACTTAGAAATTCGAAAATGAATACTGATGATGCGGCCGTCATCATCAGAATTATTTCCCAATAATCCAAGTGATTTCAATGCTATATCACTTTCAAAACCCATTTTAAAAAAAATTCTTTTCAGAAATACCTCCAAAACAATAATGCTAGTATTTATCTTCAAAACACATCCAAAATCTCCGGGATTTAAATTTCCAAACCCTGCTTAAATCAATTTTACTATAATTTATTTGCATAGCTTATGCTCATACAAATTCTTATTTGATTATATTTCAATTTATAAATTACATTTATAATTCATATTTATGAATTTCATTTTATAATGAATTTATTCCCTTAAACTTTGGTTATATTTTCAATTTCTAGTTAAATTTTCACTTAACGATGATAATAATTTAATATTATTCTTCCTAATATCCACGCAACCATATATTAGCTAAAATAGTTTATAGAAACTTTTCTTTATATCAAAATATATTTTGGGTAAAATTATTTCATTTACCCACATTTAAAACAATACCGTGTCAATTGTTCTATTCAAGTGTTTAGAAACCCCTTCGATACAGTTGCGCAGACTGTGTCGACGAAGATTCATATGCCACTCAATAAACCCATCAACACAATATTAAAACAATTTATATTCACTAACAAATACTGTGACGAGACGAAATTTGCCCGCTCGAAAATCGACATCCATACTTTATATCGTATTCGAATGTCATAGATTCGACCATTCAAATCCGATTCGCCGGAGCTTATAACGACATTAAGTAAATAACACAGCGGAATAAAAGAATAATACATTGATATACAGCTTTGATACAATATCTGATACAACAGATGATCCAGTAGATATCAATATACATCAGAGATATGATACAATAAATAGCAGCGGAAAAGAAAATAGATGACATCTAGCAGCGGAACAATATAACTCTAAGATATTCTTCAAAAGAGAACTCCGAGAACTGCAACTCTATCTCCAAGAACCAATCCAGCTATAGCTCGAACTCCCCTTAACAATGCACCAAGCTAGGCAAGACTGGTGCGAGCCAAAGACTGAACTAACTCCAGATAACCTACTAATCTGACTATCTGAAAAACCCAACTCTAGACTGCTCGTGTAGAAAATAATGAGCACCCGGAGTTTAGGAAAGAAACAATAAATTCCGGATCAGTCGTGGGACTGGTATGAGCAACAAAAACAGTTTATCTTTCAAAAACAAACAAAGAAATATTTTAAAGTTAATTCGCAATGCTTTTTGAAATGAGACTACCATAAGACCTCCCGCCACACACACAATGCAAACGCAGATTTGGAGGAGATTTCTTCTTATGTTAGTCAAAGATGCTTGATACGCATTAAAAAGAAACATTTGATATTATTACTAGTGCATAGTGTAGAACAAATCATTTCGAAAGTAGAATATAAATCTTAGCCAGCATAGGTACCATTATAGTATGCTTACTATAGCTACCATATTAAATGGCAGGTTCTACAACTAAAACTGTACAAGACTCGTATTGTTTCTTTGGATTTCCAACGAATGGTCAGGCCAAGGAACTTCCCATTGCAACATGAGAACGCCTCTGGAAGGACATCCCCGAGAACCTAACCGGATCTCTGCCAACACAAGGCCGGGTTACCCCTAACTGGGTAATAACTGACACGAGTATGCCATCCCCCGGTCCTTTGGGACCTTTAACCGAGCGCTCGTAGTCAATTCACACAATCATAAATAAAGTGTTTCAACATGAGTAAGTATCTGGGCTCCATACCATGATACCACCCTTTTCCAGAAGGAAATGCACATACCCTAAAGGGAGCTACCCCTCATAACCTTGCCGCATCTTTCCTGTTTTGACCATTCCGGGGTGTGAGGCTCGACGAAGTCACGTCCACAAAGACACACTTTATACAAAAGCCGTGCCTTGGGTCAACAAATGATCATAGAAATGATCACAAAGATAAACGATCAAACAAATGATCTTATCACAAATGATCAACACAATGATCATTTCACAGCAACACTTAGCATGTCACATTACCAAATTGGGAATATATCGCCGATAACCTTCAACTACATAACCTCTGAGCTCGTACGTCTCAGAGAAGGGTGTTAAGCTAAGAGAATAAATTCTCTGCCACCAACAGAAATATATTTGAAAGAAATCAGCTTTGTATCTCAATTTGTAATGTCCGACATACTATCCATACAAGTCTGTTCCGGGCTTGAACAGAACCGAAGGCACTTACAAAGAAGTTCTTGCAATCCGGATATTCACTAATCACGTTCGGACTTCCTATCACATATGGAGTCTCTATACCGGGGACCATTCGATGCAAAGACATTTGGCGAGTTGTCCTTACGTCTTCGAAAACATCCGGTCTTCACCAACGGTCTTCAAATGCTATCCATAACGACATATCACATATTCGGAATGGGATATATGACACAAAGGTCCTCTCCCGGCTAAACCGAACAGTGAGCGCAGTATTTCAAAAACAGATGGATATTGGGATTTCAATTAAGTCACAACTTAATAATCCAAAACTTTTCTTTCAAATGGTTTAAATAAATTACCATTTCAAATCCTTTAAACAAAAAGATTTATTTCATAAAGTTCACCCAGTTTCACAAAGATCCATTTATGGATTTCAAAACAATTTCCATTTCAATTGGATTAACTCGTTAAATCTTTAAATCAAATATTTAACTCATAGCTTTCAAAATTCGATTAACTTGTTGAATCTTTAAATCAAAGATTCAACTTATAGTTTTCAAAATCTTTTCCAAAGATTCATTCATAGCCTTTCAAAAACAATTTCAATTCAAGTTGGATTAACTTATTCGGTCTTTGAATCAAAGACTTATTTCATAGCTTTCAAAACATTTCAATTCTATTTCAAACTTGAAACCTTTTCAACATAATTTGGAGATCCTTTCTTTAAAATGAAAGCTATTATTATTTGAAAACAAGTAGTTTTCGTTTCGAAGAAATTCGATCTTATTTATACAAGTTTAAATCTTTTGGGTTAATTCAAATTCCCAAAAACAACACTTCAAAAATGGTTTAAAAACCCATATAACTTATTATAAGTTGAATAACTTTTCTTTATATCCTAGTTTCCAAATCATAGAATTCAATTTCAAATATTGAATTCAAATTTAAATCAAAATATTCAAACCTCAATCAAGTTATCCAAACTATATTTCATCTTTGAAATTCTATTTCAATTGCTTTTCACTTTAAACCCAATCCATTTTCAAAACATTTGAATTCAAATATTCAACTTTAAAAATCATTTCAAAAACTGTGACTTAATCGATTTCCTCGTGAAATCCATATTTGTGTGTGTATAAGTGTGGCCCAGGGGTTTTACACAATAGTGCACAATATCAATCATAACAAATATATTAATATCGATAAGCGGTATGATTCATAACACTTATCTTCATCCACAGATCACAGATAAAATAAATTTATCAATCACAAAGGTTCATCATTATGATTCGATGTGGGTTTCGGATAACCAACTGGAATCCGACTCCCTGTCGCATCGAAATTCAAATGTCATTTTGAAAGGCTAAGCCGTCTAATTTATTTAAACAGTTTAATTCAAAACCTTGAGTCCAAATAACATTTATCACAGATAAATCATATACAGTCATCACAAATATATATCCAGAATATATCACTGAGTATCACAGATCATTACTAAATAAATATCAGAGTCAAACAAACAGAATCTTCAATTCATATCAATACAGTTTGAATAACTTAACTTGCTTTATTATTTATTCTGCTGTATTTATCACGATCAATCAACTTATTAAATTTTTTGTTCTTAATTACTCAATTAATTAATTCTTAATTATTAATTAACCCTTAATAACTTAATTAATTCAAATCATAAATTAATTAACCTATCCGTTAAACAATATTTATTTACCTTAAAATTTAAATGAATTTCAAATCACTATTTCTTAATTTACTTTAAAATAAAAAAATTATTTTGATTAATGATTTAATTATCCTTTTCAAACCATATTTGAAAACAATTTAACTTTCAAATTCAATTTCAAATCCCATTTCAAACTAAAGATTTGAAATAACTATAGATCTAAATTTAGTAAATTGGACCAAGTAAGAAGCCTTTCATTTTAAAATGAAATGTTAGTGAGACATTTACCTTTATAAAAGAAATTAATACGAGAGATTAAATTAATCGTTTAAATTCAAAACATTTTTTTTTTATTATCAACTGCTGTAGCACGCGAACAGTCACGCATCCAGGTTCCACCCGAGGCACACTCCTTCCCACAACTTCCTCTTCTTCTTTCCCAGTTTTCTTTTTTTTCCCTCTTCCCATTTCTTTTACCTGCAATCAACGTGCACATACTAGCACGTACACGTGCACACTGGCTACGATCGCCTCCGATCACTGCCGTGATCACCAGCAAGTCAACGACGTCGCCTTAAAGTCTTTCGACCATCCAGATACGTGAGAAGTTCATCAGATCAAAATCGAGTAGTTCGATCAAACTAAAACCCAAACCCAACTCAGGAAAAAACCCATCGTTCTCGACATCAAGATCATTGGAATGTTCGAAACCCCGGTCATTGCTTCGTCAACGCCTCCCCTACCACTTCCCTGAGTCTCATCAAACTCGATCCTATACTGACTCCACACGAGCACGAAAATCATGTCGAACCCAAACTTTACGGTAAACCCTAAATAAACCTATCCCCAAAATCTCTTGCAACAGATAATTTTTTCAACATTTTTCCTGGGTTAATACATCTTCAATCTTGCTTCAAAATAAATTTCAACAATAAAATTTAATTGAATCTACAGATATTGACAAAAAGGTATATTTTATTCATATTCGAATTGCACCTTAAATATTAATCTAAAAATCATCGTTTTTATTTTAAAAATCCTAACTTTGTATATAGATTCAAGTTATATAGTTGAATCAGCAATCTAGAATATTTGAATTTAACATAAATTTATGATTGCCCTGTAAATCATTTTCCAGTGGACATACTCTACTAACAGGTTGAAAACAGGTTTAAGGCTTGATTTATATTCAAACATCTTGCTTTGATTTAAAAACATAAGCCTATAAATAATTGAATGAAATTATTTTGATTGTTTACTTGACTCTGTATTTTCTTAATCCTGGGTGAATTACTAAAATGAACATTCTTAAACTATCCTAGAATTGATAATGTATTATCATAACCATGTTTCGTTCATGGATCGAAGTCAAATTCTGATTGTATGAATATATTTAGATTTTTTTTTTTTTAGGTAATCCAAGCCTATGGAAGTAACAGAGACAGGTTGTATATATTATGCAGGTGTATACAAAATCAAACAGAGCAATTCAAAGCATTTATTCAGATAAACTCAATCACGCAAACATATCAAAACAACCTCATTTTCAATCATCATCAAAAGGTAACAAATTCAAGCCTATGGGTTAAGAAGTTTGCTCACCTGGAAAATCTGACAGCAAGGAACAGAGGAAGAACTTGATATTTAGTTTGATTTTATTTCCAGTTGAATCTTTGCTTTATATTTTTGAGTTGAATCACTTGCTGTTTGATTACCTTTAAACTGAGTTGAATCTTGCATGCACCTTGATTTTATTTTTCTTCTTTTTACAAAGCTTGATTTACTCTTTGCTCTGAGTTGATCATCTCAGATATAGAGCTTCAGGTTAAAGTTTCTCACTTCCCTGAGTCTCATCAAACTCGATCCTATACTGACTCCACACGAGCACGAAAATCATCGAACCCAAACTTTACGGTAAACCCTAAATAAACCTATCCCCAAAATCTCTTGCAACAGATAATTTTTTCAACATTTTTCCTGGGTTAATACATCTTCAATCTTGCTTCAAAATAAATTTAAACAATAAAATTTAATTGAATCTACAGATATTGACAAAAAGGTATCTTTTATTCATATTCGAATTGCACCTTAAATATTAATCTAAAAATCATCGTTTTTATTTTAAAAATCCTAACTTTGTATATAGATTCAAGTTATATAGTTGAATCAGCAATCTAGAATATTTGAATTTAACATAAATTTATGATTGCCCTGTAAATCATTTTCCAGTGGACATACTCTACTAACAGGTTGAAAACAAGTTTAAGGCTTGATTTATATTCAAACATCCTTCTTTGATTTAAAAACATAAGCCTATAAATAATTGAATGAAATTATTTTGATTGTTTACTTGACTCTGTATTTTCTTAATCCTGGGTGAATTACTAAAATGAACATTCTTAAACTATCCTAGAATTGATAATGTATTATCATAACCATGTTTCATTCATGGATCGAAGTCAAATTCTGATTGTATGAATATATTTAGATTTTTTTTTTAAGGTAATCCAAGCCTATGGAAGTAACAGAGACAGGCTGTATATATTATGCAGGTGTATACAAAATCAAACAGAGCAATTCAAAGCATTTATTCAGATAAACTCAATCACGCAAACATATCAAAACAACCTCATTTTCAATCATCATCAAAAGGTAACAAATTCAAGCCTATGGGTTAAGAAGTTTGCTCACCTGGAAAATCTGACAGCAAGGAACAGAGGAAGAACTTGATATTTAGTTTGATTTTATTTCCAGTTGAATCTTTGCTTTATATTTTTGAGTTGAATCACTTGCTGTTTGATTTACCTTTAAACTGAGTTGAATCTTGCATGCACCTTGATTTTTTTTTCTTCTTTTTACAAAGCTTGATTTACTCTTTGCTCTGAGTTGATCATCTCAGATATAGAGCTTCAGGTTGAAGTTGCTTTGCCTGATTCCAGGCTTTGGTTTCGAGGCTTTGCGAAGTTATGAAATAGTATTACTTCAGTTTTGCTTAGTTTTGAGGGAATGAGCTGAAGTGAGGAGTTGATGCATATACAAAGGAAGTATGCAGTATATTATTTGTACAAAAAGCATGCTGAAGGCATTTTCATTAAATGCATGAGGCATGTTGCATTTATTACCATTGTACAATATCACTTTGTTTATTCCTTTGCCTTGCCTTTCTTTGTTACGGCTGATATGATCAATATTTTAGTTGCTGAGATGATATTATGTACTTGTTTTATAAGCTACAGCCTACATACTTATCTTTTCTTTTCTTGTACTTCTTTGTTTCTTTATTTTATTTACATGCATATCTTTGTTTTGGCTTTAACTTTGCATTTGTTTTGTTACTTTGTTTGTTTATATACTTTCTATACTTACTCTTTCTTGCCTGCACACTTAGAAATATAAAGTCCTATTGTTTGTTTATAACATGAA
The DNA here is from genome assembly GCA_030765085.1 of Allium cepa. Classification (NCBI taxonomy): domain Eukaryota; kingdom Viridiplantae; phylum Streptophyta; class Magnoliopsida; order Asparagales; family Amaryllidaceae; genus Allium; species Allium cepa. The sequence goes on from CM060941.1 coordinate 707,944,112, forward strand.
TGTAGTTGTACTGTTTATAGATGTTATGTTCACTTATTTTCTTTGTTTGTTATATCTTACTTTGTTTTGTTTCTTATTTACGCATTTGTTTATTTAGTTAGCTTTGTAACCTGCTTATGTCTACTATTTTAAAGACATATCTTACTTTATATATTTTTTATTTGTTTACTTTGTTTTTTTGTTTGTTACTTGTTTGTTTCAGGTATTTATTTTATTTCTTTTGTTACTTGTACTTTGTATTGTAAATAAATTTCTAATTTAATTTCAACTTAATATTTATCTGTTTATTTTACTTTTAAAGACTTCATTTTGAAATTTCAAATCAATTTATCAATAAATTTCACTAATTTAAATCAAAATTAAATTTAATTATCAATTTAAAATAAATTAAAACTCGGGATCGTTACAGACTTTCCCCCTTAAAAAGAATTTCGTCCTCGAAATTCGCCAAAGAGAGATAACAAAGATAGACGAAAGATAGAAGAACAATTCTCCATGTCAAACTAGATATCTATTCTGCATTTGGCTCACCAAATCAGAATATCAACAATAGATACAAGAAATTACAATAGAATTCCAAATTCGATTTTAAACGATGTCGTTTTATTGATACAATTCAAATTTAGCTTCATATTCTATTAATCAATTTAACTCAAATTAAAATTTACAATTTATTTAAATTTTAATTCCAAATTTCAAATTTATTCATATTTATTAAAGTTCAAATCGAAACTGATAAGAAACAGATGAAAATACGAAGTAAAGATTTCCTCCAACGATTCGTAGAGCCACCATCACACCGAAATTTCTTCTTGCAACTGCCACGAAGAAATCAAAAGAATTTGGATTCGAATCAAAGAAAATTGATAAGAAAATTGTTTCCACTGTCGTTAAAGAGTATTGACCAATTACAGTCATATTTCCCTGTCCCCTATCTCATTCTCTTCTTGCACTCATACTTACTATCGGTGAATAGCAAGAGAATTTACTGAGACATTCAAACAGATATCTTAGGGATATACTCATTCTAGGATATACTTCATCCCATCTCTAATGAGCTACTTAATGTGTTATACTCCTGAGCTAAAGTTCAACCTTAGCTCTGATACCAAATGTGACGAGACGAAATTTGCCCGCTCGAAAATCGACATCCATACTTTATATCGTATTCGAATGTCATAGATTCGACCGTTCAAATCCGATTCGCCAGAGCTTATAACGACATTAAGTAAATAACACAGCGGAATAAAAGAATAATACATTGATATACATCTTTGATACAATATCTGATACAACAGATGATCCAGTAGATATTAATATACATCAGAGATATGATACAATAAATAGCAGCGGAAAAGAAAATAGATGACATCTAGCAGCGGAACAATATAACTCTAAGATAGTCTTCAAAAGAGAACTCCGAGAACTGCAACTCCATCTCCTAGAACCAACCCAGCTATAGCTCGAACTCCCCTTAACAATGCACCAAGCTAGGCAACACTGGTGCGAGCCAAAGGCTGAACTAACTCCAAATAACCTACTAATCTGACTATCTGAAAAACCCAACTCTAGACTGCTCGTGTAGAAAATAATGAGCACCCAGAGTTTAGGAAAGAAACAATAAACTCCGGATCAGTCGTGGGACTGGTATGAGCAACAAAAACAGTTTATCTTTCAAAAACAAACAAAGAAATATTTTAAAGTTAATTCGCAATGCTTTTTGAAATGAGACTACCATAAGACCTCCCTCCACACACACAATGCAAACGCAGACTTGGAGGAGATTTCTTCTTATGTTAGTCAAAGATGCTTGATACGCATTAAAAAGAAACATTTGATATTATTACTAGTGCATAGTGTAGAACAAATCATTTCGAAAGTAGAATATAAATCTTAGCCAGCATAGGTACCATTATAGTATGCTTACTATAGCTACCATATTAAATGGCAGGTTCTACAACTAAAACTGTACAAGGCTCGTATTGTTTCTTTGGATTTCCAACGAATGGTCAGGCCAAGGAACTTCCCATTGCCACATGAGAACGCCTCCGGAAGGACGTCTCCGAGAACCTAACCAGATCTCTGCCAACACAAGGCCGGGTTACCCCTAACTGGGTAACAACTGACACGAGTATGCCATCCCCCGGTCCTTTGGGACCTTTAACCGAGCGCTCGTAATCAATTCACACAATCATAAATAAAGTGTTTCAACATGATTAAGTATCTGGGCTCCATACCATGATACCACCCTTTTCCAGAAGGAAATGCACATACCCTAAAGGGAGCTACCCCTCATAACCTTGCCGCATCTTTCCTGTTTTGACCATTCCGGGGTGTGAGGCTCGACGAAGTCACGTCCACAAAGACACACTTTATACAAAAGTCGTGCCTTGGGTCAACAAATGATCATAGAAATGATCATAAAGATAAACGATCAAACAAATGATCTTATCACAAATGATCAACACAATGATCATTTCACAGCAACACTCAGAATGTCACATTACGAAATTGGGAATATATCGCTGATAACCTTCGACTACATAACCTCTGAGCTCGTACGTCTCAGAGAAGGGTGTTAAGCTAAGAGAATAAATTCTCCGCCACCAACAGAAATATATCTAAAAGAAATCAGCTTTATATCTCAATTTGTAATGTCAGACATACTATCCATACAAGTCTGTTCCGGGCTCGAACAGAACCGAAGGCACTTACAAAGAAGTCCTTGTAATCCGGATATTCACTAATCACGTTCGGACTTCCCATCATATATGGAGTCTCTATACCGGGGACCATTCGATGCAAAGACATTCGACGAGTTGTCCTTACGTCTTCGAAAACATCCGGTCTTCACCACCGGTCTTCAAATCCTATCCATAACGACATATCACATATTCGGAATGGGATATATGACACAAAGGTCCTCTCCCGGCTAAACCGAACAGTGAGCGCAGTATTTCAAAAACATATGGATATTGGGATTTCAATTAAGTCACAACTTAATAATCCAAAACTTTTCTTTCAAATGGTTTAAACAAATTACCATTTCAAATCCTTTAAACAAAAAGATTTATTTCACAAAGTTCACCCAGTTTCACAAAGATCCATTTATGGATTTCAAAACAATTTCCATTTCAATTGGATTAACTCGTTAAATCTTTAAATCAAAGATTTAACTCATAGCTTTCAAAATTCGATTAACTTGTTGAATCTTTAAATCAAAGATTCAACTTATAGTTTTCAAAATCTTTCCAAAGATTCATTCATAGCCTTTCAAAAACAATTTCAATTCAAGTTGTATTAACTTATTCGGTCTTTGAATCGAAGACTTATTTCATAGCTTTCAAAGCATTTCAATTCTATTTCAAACTTGAAACCTTTTCAACATAATTTGGAGATCCTTTCTTTAAAATGAAAGCTATTATTATTTGAAAACAAGTAGTTTTCGTTTCGAAGAAATTCGATCTTATTTATACAAGTTTAAATCTTTTGGGTTAATTCAAATTCCCAAAAACAACACTTCAAAAATGGTTTAAAAACCCATATAACTTATTATAAGTTGAATAACTTTTCTTTATATCCTAGTTTCCAAATCATAGAATTCAATTTCAAATATTGAATTCAAATTTAAATCAAAATATTTAAATTTCAAACCTCAATCAAGTTATCCAAACTATATTTCATCTTTGAAATTCTATTTCAATTGCTTTTCACTTTAAACCCAATCCATTTTCAAAACATTTGAATTCAAATATTCAACTTTAAAAATCATTTCAAAAACTGTGACTTAATCGATTTCCTCGTGAAATTCATATTTGTGTGTGTATAAGTGTAGCCCAGGGGTTTTACACAATAGTGCACAATATCAATCATCACAAATATATTAATATCGATAAGCGGTATGATTCATAACACTTATCTTCATCCACAGATCACAGATAAAATAAATTTATCAATCACAAAGGTTCATCATTACGATTCGATGTGGGTTTCGGATAACCAACTGGAAGCCGACTCCCTGTCGCATCGAAATTCAAATGTCGTTTTGAATGGCTAAGCCGTCTAATTTATTTAAACAGTTTAATTCAACACCTTGAGTCCAAATAACATTTATCACAGATAAATCATATACAGTCATCACAAATATATATCCAGAATATGTCACTGAGTATCACAGATCATTACTAAATAAATATCAGAGTCAAACAAACAGAATCTTCAATTCATATCAATACAGTTTGAATAACTTAACTTGCTTTATTATTTATTCTGCTGTATTTATCACGATCAATCAACTTATTAAAAATTTTGTTCTTAATTACTCAATTAATTAATTCTTAATTATTAATTAACCCTTAATAACTTAATTAATTCAAATCATAAATTAATTAACCTATCCTTTAAACAATATTTATTTACCTTAAAATTTAAATGAATTTCAAATCACTATTTCTTAATTAACTTTAAAATAAAAACATTATTTTGATTAATGATTTAATTATCATTTTCAAACCATATTTGAAAACATTTTAACTTTCAAATTCAATTTCAAATCCCATTTCAAACTAAAGATTTGAAATAACTATAGATCTAAATTTAGTAAATTGGACCAAGTAAGAACCCTTTCATTTTAAAATCAAATGTTAGTAAGACATTTACCTTTATAAAAGAAATTAATATGAGAGATTAAATTAATCATTTAAATTCAAAACATTTTTTTTTATTATCAACTGCTGTAGCATGCGAACAGTCACGCATCCAGGTTCCACCCGAGGCACACTCCTTCACACAACTTCCTCTTCTTCTTTCCCAGTTTTCTTTTTTTTTCCTCTTCCCATTTCTTTTACCTGCAATCAACGTGCACATACTAGCACGTACACGTGCACACTGGCTACGATCGCCTCCGATCACTGCCGTGATCACCAGCAAGTCAACGATGTCGCCTTAAAGTCATTCGACCATCCAGATACGTGAGAAGTTCATCAGATCAAAATCGAGTAGTTCGATCGAACTAAAACCCAAACCCAACTCAGGAAAAAACCCATCGTTCTCGACATCAAGATCATTGGAATGTTCGAAACCCCGGTCATTGCTTCGTCAACGCCTCCCCTACCACTTCCCTGAGTCTCATCAAACTCGATCCTATACTGACTCCACACGAGCACGAAAATTATGTCGAACCCAAACTTTACGGTAAACCCTAAATAAACCTATCCCCAAAATCTCTTGCAACAGATAATTTTTTCAACATTTTTCCTGGGTTAATACATCTTCAATCTTGCTTCAAAATAAATTTCAACAATAAAATTTAATTGAATCTACAGATATTAACAAAAAGGTATCTTTTATTCATATTCGAATTGCACCTTAAATATTAATCTAAAAATCATCGTTTTTATTTTAAAAATCCTAACTTTGTATATAGATTCAAGTTATATAGTTGAATCAGCAATCTAGAATATTTGAATTTAACATAAATTTATGATTGCCCTGTAAATCATTTTCCAGTGGACATAATCTACTAACAGGTTGAAAACAGGTTTAAGGCTTGATTTATATTCAAACATCTTGCTTTGATTTAAAAACATAAGCCTATAAGTAATTGAACGAAATTATTTTGATTGTTTACTTGACTCTGTATTTTCTTAATCCTGGGTGAATTACTAAAATGAACATTCTTAAACTATCCTAGAATTGATAATGTATTATCATAACCATGTTTCGTTCATGGATCGAAGTCAAATTCTGATTGTATGAATATATTTAGATTTTTTTTTTAGGTAATCCAAGCCTATGGAAGTAACAGAGACAGGCTGTATATATTATGCAGGTGTATACAAAATCAAACAGAGCAATTCAAAGCATTTATTCAGATAAACTCAATCACGCAAACATATCAAAACAACCTCATTTTCAATCATCATCAAAAGGTAACAAATTCAAGCCTATGGGTTAAGAAGTTTGCTCACCTGGAAAATCTGACAGCAAGGAACAGAGGAAGAACTTGATATTTTGTTTGATTTTATTTCCAATTGAATCTTTGCTTTATATTTTTGAGTTGAATCACTTGCTGTTTGATTTACCTTTAAACTGAGTTGAATCTTGCATGCACCTTGATATATTTTTTTCCTTCTTTTTACAAAGCTTGATTTACTCTTTGCTCTGAGTTGATCATCTCAGATATAGAGCTTCAGGTTGAAGTTGCTTTGCCTGATTCCAGGCTTTAGTTTCGAGGCTTTGCAAAGTTATGAAATAGTATTACTTCAGTTTTGCTTAGTTTTGAGGGAATGAGCTGAAGTGAGGAGTTGATGCATATACAAAGGAAGTATGCAGTATATTATTTGTACAAAAATCATGCTGAAGACATTTGCATTAAATGCATGAGGCATGTTGCACTTATTACCATTGTACAATATCACTTTGTTTATTCCTTTGCCTTGCCTTTCTTTGTTACGGCTGATATGATCAATATTTTAGTTGCTGAGATGATATTATATACTTGTTTTATAAGCTACAGCCTACATACTTATCTTTTCTTTGCTTGTACTCCTTTGTTTCTTTATTTTATTTACATGCATATCTTTGTTTTGGCTTTATCTTTGCATTTGTTTTGTTACTTTGTTTGTTTATATACTTTTCTATACTTACTCTTTCTTGCCTGCACACTTAGAAATATAAATTCCTATTGTTTGTTTATAACATGAATGTAGTTGTACTGTTTATAGATGTTATGTTCACTTATTTTCTTTTTTTGTTATATCTTACTTTGTTTTATTTCTTATTTATGCATTTGTTTATTTAGTTAGCTTTGTAACCTGCTTATGTCTACTATTTTAAAGACATATCTTACTTTATATATTTTTTATTTGTTTACTTTGTTTTCTTGTTTGTTACTTGTTTGTTTCAGGTATTTATTTTATTTCTTTTGTTACTTGTACTTTGTATTGTAAATAAATTTCTAATTTAGTTTCTAACTTAATATTTATCTGTTTATTTTACTTTTAAAGACTTCATTTTGAAATTTCAAATCAATTTATCAATAAATTTCACTAATTTAAATCAAAATTAAATTTAATTATCAATTTAAAATAAATTAAAACTCGGGATCGTTACAAATACGCGCTCATATCTATTAATACGCTCAAACTCATTCTAGAGTACTACAGACTCTAATTGAGTAATTTCCCACCAGAGCCAAGGTTATCTCCAACCTAAGCTCTGATACCAACTGTAACGACCCGCAAATCCATACCCCTTGAGTCGACACTATTCTACATAAATCAACTCAAGTTGCACAGATATACGAACCATTTTGGATAAAGAAGAACAGGTAGAAGAAGAGAAACAAAAATAACATCAGAATCTAACCATCGCAGCGGAATAAAATATAATAGATATTAACATATCTTTACACCAAAATCAAATATAGCAGTTTATATATTACATCATCAGAGTACATCAATCACAACTCAACATCAATAACATACAAATGGATACACAACTACTCAACACAGCGAATATGTATATATAAATCAAGTACGAAAGTACGTATCGTCATCCAGCTCGTCTCCTGAGCTCCACAGCATCATACCCTGTATCCTATAATACTCGGTCTGACCCAAGCATTACAGTTAAATAACACCCGAGTCAGTCTTGAATACCAGCGTGAGAAAATCACACCCAATTGATTATTAAGTGTCAAAAATCCTTTGAAAACAAAACCATCTCGTAAGACCACGCTACAAATAAACATGTCAGGTTTTTACCTTACGATAGCTAAAACACTTTTTATAGAATTCCTCTGATATTATAATAGGGTCTATATACAAATACTTATAAAATAGCCGAAATTGTTACATCTATTAAATTCCAGCTACTAGCCACAAAAGTGGGTAATACATACAAAACTCGTAAAAGGCATGTAGGGAAAATGGATTTCCAACAATGACTAGGCACTGGGGTACCACTTGTCACAGCACGGGGCCTAAATCACCGTACCGAGGACCACTCCCGATCCCCTGCAACACAAGGCCGGACCCATCCCTTACTGGATAGTTCCGAATAAGACCACCCCACGGTTGGGATCAGCAACCGCACCACTAAGCCGAATAAAAAGGGGCATCTAGACAGGGATGACCTTACTCTCAAGTGGGGGCTACCCACGAAGCCTTGCTGCGTATCCCGTGATTTTCAGTCATTCCCCATTGATGAGGCTTGAGGCTAAACGTTACCTTTTTAGAACGATATCCCTTAGAATGCCCATCGTCCACCTGACGATGTTTCGCAAGCATTCATCCATACAAGTCCGTCCCGGGTTCGAACGGAACCGAAGGCACTATTCCTACTACATCCGTTTTGGAAATATCCTCAGGATTAGTAGCGACTCCGAACACGTTTCACGAAACGTACAAACCGGATCAAAGTGGTTTTCGAGAAATAAATCTCGATCCCGGTCTCTTTGAAACGATCAACGCATTTGGCCAATATTGATAGTCGGTTATTTAACTATCAATTAATATTCACAAACAACCGTACAACAATAAATAATTTCCCAAATTATTTATTACCCTCAAAATATCTTCACAATATATATTTCTATTTTCAATCCTTTGAAAACAGTTTCAAACCACCTTTCTTTTCAGAATAAACTTTCCCAAATATTTTCCATCTCCACTGAAATTACCAAGCACAAAACTAGATTTAAATATAATTTTAAAACACATTACTTTGAAATATATACTTTTAAAACATTTAAATTAAAACTACTTCAATAATTTATTAAAAATACCATACTATATGAATATTTGAAAATAAGGTTACTTAATAAATATAAAACTAGATTTATACTTTTAAACACATAATATTTAGTCATTCTTTAAATAATTACTACTATAAAAGATTAAGAGAAAATACTTACTTTAAAATTTAAATATTAGAAATAATAAATTTTACAAAAACTTACTTTCTTTTAAAAAAAACAACTTTAAAACATTTAATTTGTATTTGAAAAAGATTTTATACCATTTAACTGAAATATACTAATTTCAGCTTCTTCCAAATTTCTTCTTAAATCTTTTCAATAAATTGAATCTTAAATTTTAAATAAATGTTTTATTTTTTTAAAATGATAACACTAAAATTTAAAATTCATTAATCTTCTGATTATTCAAATTCCCCTTACTAAACTTAAGATTTATTTATTAGAATTTTAGAAGGGCACTTTATTTCCTTTCCAATTGATTCTTAAATTTATTCAAATTCCTATAATTATTTTACTTACAGTTTCACTCCTTTATTTTCTTTCCAAAATCCACTTTATATATTTTTAGTTATTCATCATACTCAATAATTTCCAATCAAACCATAGCATTCAATATCTCAATATAATCCATCATAGAATATCAAATAATCACAACAGAGGGTATTAAATAATTTTAAATAAACGTTGAGGGGTCCAGTTGGATCCCTCCAACCTGTTTTCCCTGCATCCACAGACGTTAGCACAACATAATACACCAATTCCAAAATATCATACTATATCACATCAAGCAATTTAACCATTCAAACAATTATTTAAATTTAATCATTTAAATTTATTTTTAACTTTAACTGAGTGAGGTTAACTCACCTTTGATTATTGAAATCCCCATCCAAATCTCGTATTGTTTTCTTCGCGATCTTTTAACCTTGTATAAATATTCATATGATTAATATTTGAGCTAAGCGAAAAATTAATTTCCATTTAATAGAATTTTATTTAATCTAATAATTTAAATTTAAACTAATCTTTTTACAAAAATCTTTTAGTAACCGGAATAAATTAAATAAGCTAATCAATTACCAAATCATTATTTTATTTCTAACAACTTCCCTTTAATAAAATGCTTTCGACTAAAATAATTTGATAAGCTTATTAAGTCAATTTATCTCCTCTTATTTTTCCCTATAAAAGTCTTCCAGTAATTAAAATAAATCATTTAGGTTAGTTAAAAAAAGCTTGTCTTACTGAAAACAATTTATTCCTATTTACATACTATATATATACTGCTAAATGAAAAATAATTAAATAAAATTCCATTTTACCTCACTGACGCACGATGAACTCCGGCCTCCAACGCGATTCCGCTCGAGGCAGCAGCGCTTCACCCTTCCTAGAGCCTCTCGGCTCTCCTCTCTTCAATAGGGTCGCGTTCGTCTTCGCGTCCCCTTTCCTCGAGCTCGAGAACCTCACCGACGCTGCTAGAAGGCACTCTCGCCATCCACCGTGCCTTTGCCCTTGCCCTAGCTACTCTCGCCATGAATCGAGTGTGGAAGACGACTCGAGGTTGAGCTCCCCTCGATCGAACAAAATGAAACAAACGGGTCGCGATTGGATTGAGAACGAGAGGGAGGGGATCTCGTTTATGAACTGGAGGAGGAAAGAAAACAAAACAATCCAAGTCGCCTCCGATGCCGGCCATTTAATTTTTTTTTTGTTTACTGAGCGTTTCGATTAGGAGAATAATGTTTCGGCCATTATTCAATTTTTTTTTTAGTTAAATGAAGATAACAAGGATCTCATGATCCCTTTTTCGATTTATACTGTTTTGGAGATGATGGCATCGGTCATTATCGATTTCGTTTTAAAATTTTGCAGAGGAAGATTGTGTGATGTTATTGAAAGAGGGAACACGGAGATAAAGAATGTCGGCGTGCTCAGGAACGAATTCGGCTGTAGATATTAAAAAGAGAAGTGTGCTTAAGAAGGCACCAATGACCTATATTTAATCAATTATAGTTTTATTAAATTTCAACGCGTTTACTCATCGTACGCTCACACAACAACTCCAATCAACGCGAAATTTGAAATCTGATAACAATTCAATATTACGGACCCAATGGAACTAGTTCCGTCGAATTCCAAGACTGTGCCTCGGAACGCTATTTTTAAATTCAATTTAAAGATATCAATTTCAACACTTAACAAACCATTTTCAAATTTGATTTCATCACTTATATTCTCTTCAGTATTATCAATATAAATTTTTATAAGCCTTCAAATTATTTTTAACAGGCTTTAAAACTCTAGATTCAACATTTGAACCAACTTCAACTTATTTAATTTAATAATTTAATTATCAAACAATTGGTGATATTTGAATTCAAGTTAAAAATTAACATTTAAATATTCAAAATCAATTGAATATTCTAATTTCAATTGCTCAAAATTTCCGGGTCGTCACATATCGAGACGTACCGCTAGGCGTTTATAATATCAAACCCCTCTTCCGAACACAATGAAAAAGGTTTCGAGTCCTAATTCAATCGTATGGAGAAGATAGCTTTTTGAACCCAGTTATTATATTAAATTTCGATTTAATTATCAGCACATTTACTTATCGTACGGCCAAACGGTCACTCCAAACACTGCGAAAATTAAAATCCGATAATAGTATAATATTACGGATCCAATGGAACTTGTTTCGTCGAATTCCGAGACTGTGCCACGGAAGGTTATTTTTAAGTATCGATTTAAATGATAAATTTTAAAAACTGAACAAATCGCCTTTAAATTCAATTTTAACACCTTTACTGTCTCCAGTTCTATCAATACAAATTTTACAAGCCTTTAAATTATTTTTAACAAGCATAAAACCGAAGATTAAATAATTATCCCAATTTCAGTTTATTAAATCCAATAACTTAATTGTTAAATAATAATAATAATAATTGAATTCAAGTTAAAAATTAACTTTTAAATATTTAAAATCAATTAAGTATTCCAATTTAAATTGTCTAAAATTCCGGATTGTCACATTCCTCACCCCTTAAAAGAATTTCGTCTCCGAAATTGCTGGTTAAGAAGAATGATCCAATACCCATTACTATTTTTCAAAACCAAACAGTTTTTTAACACTATCCACCTTACTAACTTTTCAAACTTTTCCATAGTTCCCCAAACAACTTTACTTATTCAACCATTTAAATTATAATTCAAAACCAAGTCTAAATTTTCAAAAAAAATTCAAAAATTTTCGAACTCCCTAAATTTTTGAAAAATTTCATCAGCGTCTCCTTTGCATGACTAGCTCGGTGCAACTACAAAATGCCTCTACGGGCTACCAAATTCCAAAAGAAAACAAAAGCCAAGTGGCTAGATCAAAAACCCAATCAAATTTCATACAGAAATTTAAACACATAACTTTTTGGTCGGGCAATTAAAATTTATCTTCTGAAATCAGAACCAATTTTCCCTTCCCTTTATAATACCTACATATCCTACTTAGCAATAATATCCGATCATAGCTTTTAAAATCATTTTATACATTTTCTTACAGAAGTTTTCATATCTACTTTTATTCAATTTAGTTTTCTATTTCCATATGAATTTATTTTATCTTCAACTTGAATATTGAATTTTATCTTCCTTTTATAATCAATTCATATCATTATTTTAAATTAGTTTCATCCACCAATTTATTTCAGTTTCCAATTTGAAATCGTTTGTCGCTAACAAAAAAATTCCCAAAAAATTTCTAACTCCTAAAATTTTCAAAAATTTTTGGCAGAGACTCCTTTGTACGAAGGAGCTTTTGCAATTTGACAAAAGATATAAATATATATACATCGACCCACCCGGTCGAAAAACAAAAAAAAAACAGTTCATATTTCCAATTTTTATTGTGTAGGCATACCTTTATTTAGCATTTTTAAACAAGCAGCTTATTTAATTAGCATTTTGCGCAATCAAATCCAACCCAACATCTTCCCTGAACCTATACTTACTCAACTAAAACATGTAAGTGCCATATATATGAAGTTTAACAACATTTCACTTATTTGCAATAGTTAAACACATGAATTCTAAAAGCAATGCACACTAAACACTTTCCATAAGCAATTTATATAGTTTTAATACTAATTCAACTGTTTTCAATTAATTCATATACCATTTTCATTCAATTTGAATGGTTTACTACCCCCTTGCTTACATTCAATTCATTTTTAATTTTAAACAAACCCATATTATTCCAGTTGATTTAAAAATCAATTCTATTCACTCTGTTAATACATCTACTTTCGTTTACGTCAAACGACAATTCATTCTATGCAATTTTGATGATATCCCAGTGAATAAATAATTACTTAAGTTTTATAACTACTTTTAAATTGTTATCGACTCAATTTATTTTAAATTCCATCACATTTCTAGTTTATTCACCAACCATAATTTGCATTTCGTTCCATATTTGCCTTCATTTCATTTGAAACCATTTTATTATGTTTGAACCATTCCATGCTTATATATTAATAACCATTTCCTAATTTAAATTTACCCAAGCTTTTACTTAATGGACTTTTACCCTTACTCGAAGTCAAGCTTCCACTAATTTTAAACTTAAATTAATTTATTCCAAATTATTCAAATTTCATACTTAAGCTCATTTTCATTCTACAAATAAAATTTTCTTTTCAATTTAACTTGATTCTATTTTAATAAAATCTCATTTCAATCTACAAATTTATTTGATTAGTTATTATAAATTTTAAATTTCCAGATTTAATTCATTCTCAATTCATTTAATTAATTACATGGCCATTTTCAATTTTATTTACTTCACTAACGATTCAAGTCGAATTTGATTTATAACTCGATTTTTATTTCCAAACTTCATTATTAACTCACAATTCATCTTCTATTTAACTACATTAGGTTCCATTTACATATTTTATTAACTAATTTATTATCTAATTAGTTCTTCCCCTATTTATAATTCAATACTTGATTTTTAATCCAAAAATCACTTCATTTAATTAAGTTCGGTTTATTTTATAATTCAAGTTTGGATTTTTGTTTCATTTTCCAAAACATCAAACAATATTTATTTTGGATTTTCTATTCCAATTTTATATGTCACGGCTTATTACTTTACACATTTCCATTCATTCTAGGCTTGAATATATTCATCTTTTATTTTTAACTCGAGATTTACGCTTATGTATAACCCAAGCAAATTTTTATTCCATGGATTTTTAATTTTTTATAAATTATTCTAATTCATTTATTCCAATCCAATTCTTATCCAACTTATTTCTTATCCAACTTACTTCCATTTATTTAAGTAAGGATCTAATTCCATTCAATATCACCCATAACTCAACTGAATTTTATTCCAATTCAATTCTATTTTAACTCAGATTTATTTAATTCGATTCAATTCAACTTCCTTCCTTAATCCAAGTTAATTTCATTTTTAACGTTTCACTTTAAATTTAAATTTCAACATTCAAAGCTCATATTTCATTCCTGATTTAAAAATCATCTCAATTTATAAGCTTATAACCTATCTCATCGGGATTTTTAAACACCCGGCTTTTGGTATCAAATCATTTGAAATCACTGTTATCTCAAAATCATACTTCTCACGAATTTAAACCAATCTTGCTTTTTATTCCCAACAAATTTCCTTTGAAATTTCAAAAACAAACTAATTCTTCTAAACAAATCAGTTTGGCAGTAATTCGTCACCGAGAGACTCGAAAATGAACATCGATGATGCTGTAGTCACGACCGAAATTATTTTCCAACGACTGAAGTAAGCTCAATGCTATATTCCTTCCTAAAATTTATTTGAAACAATTTCCTTTCAAAAATATTCTTAAAATAATAATGCTATAATTTGTCTTCAAAACACTTCGAAAAATACTTCCAAAATTTTCGGGATTTTAAAATTTTCAAATTCGATTTTAATCAAATTTTAACTATAATTTATGCTCATACAAAAAAAAAATTCTTCCTTCGATTATACAAGTCATTCCAATTTTTATAACTTTATTTGTTTAAAATATTATCACCAAACATCCAAGTTATAAAACAATTTAAGAAAAATATTTCTTTTATAGCAAAATATATTTTGGGTAAAATTATTTCATACACCCATATTTAAAACGATACTGTGTCAATTTATCGTGTCAGGTGTTAATAAACTCTTCTCGAATAGCGGCCAACTTACTCGTTCAGAATTCATATTCCACACAACCAATAAGTCAACACAATATTAAAGCAATTTATATTCACTAACAAATACGTGGTCATATATATTAATACGCTCAATCTCATTCTAAAGTACTACGGACTCTATTTTCAATGAGTAATCCCCACCAGAGCCAAGTTTATCTCCAACCTAAGCTCTGATACCAAAATGTCACAACCCGATTTTTCTACGCCCGAAAAACCGAACCATAAGGGTTTAAAAAGAAGAGGTAGAAGAAGAAAATAGGAAAACAACATCAGAACCTAACCATCGAAGCGAAATAAAATATAATAGATAATAACAAATTTATACATAAAAGAAAACTATATCTGTTTTATACATACATCATCAGAGTACACATATCACACAACCGGACAGTAATCATAATCTGTCCTCACAATCTGAATACACAACGGAATATGTAACACAAATACGTAAGTACGTATCGCCATCCAGCTCGTCTCCTGAGCTCCACAGCATCATATCTTATATTATATAATACTCGGTCTGACCCGAGCATTATAGTTAAATAACACCCGAGTCAGTCTGGAATACCAGCGTGAGAAATTACACTCAATTTGATTATTAAAGCTTCAAATCCTTTTGAAAAAAAAAGCATCTCGTAAGACCGCGCCACAAATAAACATGTCATGTTTTTACCTTACGATAGCTAAAACATTTCTTATAAAATCCTCTGATATTATAATAGGGTCTATATACAAATACTTATTAAAATAACCGAAATTGTTACATTCATTAAATTACAGCTACTAGCCACAATCGTGGGTAATACAAAAAAAACTCCTAAAAGGCGCGTAGGGAGAAGGATTTCCAACTAATGACTAGGCACTGGGGTACCACCTGTAACAGTACATTGCCTAGATCACGGTACCGAGGATTACTCCCAATCCCCTGCAACACAAGACCGGGACTACCCCTTACTGGATAATCCCGAGTGAGATCACCCCACGGTTGTGATTAGCAACTGCACCACTAAGCCGAAATAAAAAGGACATCTAGACAAGGATGACCTCACCCTGAAATGGGTGCTACCCACCAAGCCTTGCTGCATAACCCCTGATTTTCAGTCATTCCCGGTTGATGAGGCTTGAGGCTAAGCGTTACCTTTTAGAACATATCCCTTAGAATGCCCATCGTCCACCTGACGATGTTCCGAATGCCCTACTCCTACTACATCAATTTTGGAAATATCCTTAGCATTAGTAGCGACTTGCCCTTGCACTTCACTGCTCCATCTTCGACTCCGAACTTGTTTTTCCACGAAAACGTACAAACCGGATCGAAGTGGTTTTCGAGAAATTAATCCCGATCCCGGTCTCTTCGAAACGATCAGCGCGTTGGTCAATATTGATAGTCGGTTATTTAACTATCAATTAACATTCACAAACATCGATCAAACATAGATAATCGCTCCTGAATTATTTATTAACCTCAAAATATCTTCAAAAGATATATTTCCATTTTCAACCCCTTTGAAAATAGTTTCAAACCATACTTTCCTCATGGAATGAATTCCTAAATATTTATTTCCAATGAAAACACCAAGCACAAAAACTTTAGATTTTTAAATTAATTTAAAACACTTTATTGTAAATTATCCTTTAAATACATTTAAATTCAAAATTATTTTAATACTTATTCAAAATATATACTTTAAGAATATTTAAAATAAAACTATTTCAATACTTTATTAAAAATATATACTACAGGAATATTTGAAAATGAGGTTGCTTTGTAAAATATAAATCAAGATTTTCTTCTTTAAAATAAAATACCAAGTCACCTTTAAATAATTACTACGATAATAGATTTAAAAAATATTTACTTTACAATTTGAACATTTATAATTAATAAATGTTCTAAAACATGCCTTTTACAAACAACATTAAAGCCTTTAACTTATATTTAAAAATTTACTTTGAAACCGTACTTGGCTATCCAAGGAAATATACTTCTCTTCAAATCCTTTAAAATAAATCACTATTTATTTTTAAACAAATTTTCCATTTCTTTAATAAATTCCTATCATGGAGTTATTCTTCAAATATCCACAAATATATTACTTTACTTTTGTAAACCCAGTCCATAAATGTCATAGTCTCATTTCCTGTTTAAAACTCTAATTTAAAACATTTAAATCAATTTTCAAATTGATTTCCAAATTACTTCACCTTTAAATAAATCTCCTTCCTTACTCATTTATTTCAAAACCCATTGACTTCGGATTTTTATTCCTTAATTTTGATTTAAAATCTGTTAACTAAACACACCAATTTCAGATTTTTTCCAAATTCCTTCTTTAATTTTTCCAATAATTTAAATCTTAAATTTAAAATGATGCTTTATTCTTTTAAATAGTAACACTGAAGTTTAAAGTTCATTATCTTCCTCTTTATTCAAAATCCCCTCTTCATATATGGAATTTATTTATTAGAATTTTAAAACCACTATTATTCTTATCCAGTTCATTCTTAATTTATTTAAATTCTCTATAATTATTTCACTTACAAATTCTCTTCCTTTGTTTTCTTTTCAAAAATCCAATTCTATATATTTTGGTAACTCAATGTACCGAAATATATTAAAATAAACCATAGCATTCAATATTCCAATTGTCAATATAATTCATCACAGAATATCAAATATCCACAACACGGAATATTAAATAATCTAGATAATTTTGAGGAATCCAGTTGGATCCCTCCAACCTGTTTTCCTGCATCTACAGTTGTTAGCACAATACCAATTCCACTTCGAGGTGGAATATCGCGGTATATGGGTTTTAAATATAAAATCATCTGCTATTATGCAGCACATAGGATCTCATCCGCTATATAATGCGGAAAATCAATCATTCCAATATATACTATATACTACTACTATATATAATATAGCACATCCAATCAAATCAATCAATCAACCAATTGTTTAAATTTAACCATTTAAATTTAAATTATAA
Source organism: Allium cepa (assembly GCA_030765085.1). Classification (NCBI taxonomy): domain Eukaryota; kingdom Viridiplantae; phylum Streptophyta; class Magnoliopsida; order Asparagales; family Amaryllidaceae; genus Allium; species Allium cepa. The sequence goes on from CM060941.1 coordinate 707,962,106, forward strand.
CCAGATGAGTGAGATTAACACACCTTCTTGTTTTGTTGATGTTTGCAATCCATTTCCATTCCGGACTAGTTTTCTTCGTGATTCTCGACCTTGCCAAACAATTATATAATTTTATTAATATTCGAAATAAATTCGAACAATTCAGTCCACCATTTTAAAATTTTAAATTCAGCTAATATTAAGTTTTTAACTTGATGATTAAATTTTAAACAAATTTTCTTTTAAATAATTCTCTTAGTAACAAAAATAATTTTAATTGTTTTAATAGAATGAATTAATCACCAAACCCTTAATTTAAAGATAAATTAGCAAAATTAAAATATGTAAACGTATATTTATTTCTTTACGAACTACATACATATTTATAAAATAGATTATAGATTTCAAAAATCCAACTTTTATAAATTCTGTGAACATTTTAAAACCCCTGCATTTTTATTTTTAAAAACAAATACTGTAATATGCCAGTAACCAAAACTAATTTCAAACAATACATAAACTAATTCTTATTATTATTCTGACAAATCACTTTAGCTGTTTAATATTATCAGTTAATAAACTTAATTAACCAATTTCAAATTAAAAATTTAACTAGTCTAATCTACATATCTTACTCTATCCCTCAAGATAAAAATAAATATAAACTATTTTAAGTTTATCAAGAACCAAAAATAAAAATAAAAATAAAAAGACTTACCAACATCCCACACGTCGAAACCTAAGCCGAGAACCCACAAACCAAATGCTACAGCGCTATCTCCCGTCTAAAGCTTACATTCTAGAGCCTGCATCACCACTGCCGTACCACGTCGTGGCTAACCCTCGACTCGCCCCTCTTATGATCGCCTGCTGCCTCCTCCCAGAGAACCCCAGACCATAGCTACCCCACGCCACCCCTATGGATGCGCCTCAACCTCCACTCGAACTCTGCCCAACCCAAATCCACCTAAATTCGCGACACCTCCTTCATTCCACACCTACGCGCCCACGCGAGCCACCCACTACTCTGCAACTGCCTCTTTAGCAACCGCGAGCAACAACCTCGTATCCCCTTCCATCTCCCCTTTAAATCCATGAATTTGCCAACCCTAATCACCTCCCCTCACCCCAAATCGCGCGCGCGTTCTCGAGCCACAACGCGACTCCGCCCTCGTCGTTCGTGAGCTCGAGTTTGTTTTCAACATCGCGGCGAATTATTTTTTTCGAAATTGAGGACAGAAGGGAGTTGATTTTGAGAAATTATTAAGGGGAGACGAGAAAGGGAAAGAGCGGCTTCGGCCATTATTTTATTGCACTTCTTATTAAACGAACTGATTTTCGATATTTGCTTCTAAATGTTGAACCACTGGCATAGATTATAAAAAGAAAAAAAAATGAGAATGAAGCGTGTAGGGGAAGATAAGGAAACGTGTATAATTTGTCCTAAGAAAACATTATCATATTAAATACATATATATTATTTTTAAATTTAAATTTATATTTATATTTAAATCGTTTAGGAAACAAAGCCAAAAATTTCGATCTCCTATCGAGACGTGCCGCTAGGCATTTATAATGTTAAACCCCTATTCCGAATGCAATTAAAAAGGTTTCGAGTCCTAATTCGATCGTATGGAGAAGATAGCTTTTTGAATCCCGTTATTATATTAAATTTCGATTTAATTATCAGCACGTTTACTTATCGTACGGCCAAACGGTCACTCCAAACACTACAAAAATTGAAATCCGATAATAGTATAATATTACGGATCCAATGGAACTGGTTTCGTCGAACTCTGAGACTGTGCCTCAGAAGGCTATTTTTAAATATCGATTTAAACGATATATTTTCAAAACCAAACAAATCACCTTTAAATTAAATTTTAACACCTTTACTGTCTCTAGTTCTATCAATCTAAATTTTACAAGCCTTTAAATTATTTTTAACAAGCTTAAAACCGAAGATTGAATAATTTACCCAATTTCAGTTTATTAAATCCAATAACTTAATTGTAAATGATAATAATAATTGAATTCAAGTTAAAAATTAACTTTTAAATGTTTAAAATCAATTAAGTATTCCAATTTAAATTGTCCAAAATTCTGGGTCATCACAACAAGCTTGATGAGGTGGCACATGGTGGTGGAGGGTAAAGGACAAAGGCTGTTTAGATAAAAAAAATTCTCTTGCTTACAAATAGCCCTTTTCTCCTTCTGTTCTTCCTTCTATCATATCTTCTTCTTCTAAAATTCTAATGAAGAAATTCTTTTTTTTAAACCATGTAAAATTCCAATGGCTACAACTTTCATTGTACCACTTCTTCGTATTTTACCTTAGCTATGTCAAAAATGCATTTATGTCGGACCCATTTTCGAACTCAGATTTTCTAGGCCGAAAATACCACTCTTATTGACCATATCTCTCTCAAAACAAATACAAATTGAGTGATTATTTTTCCGAAATGATAGAGAAAAGAACTTTAGAACTTTTCTTTTAACAACTTTTTAAAATTCCAAGAGTAACATGGCCAAAAACCGAGGAGAAGATGACCCATTTTTGAGTTTATTTTTTCGTTTTCCAAGATTTGCAAGTTCTAATGTATTTCAAGTTTTCAAAAGAGTTTTGAAAAATTTTCGTGAGTAAAATTATATATTTTTGGGAAATTTTTTACCTTTATAATTTTTGACTATTGGGTGAAAAAATAAATTGATTGTTTGGTTGGATTATTATATGGTTTGGATGCTTATATATGTTGCTTATATATGTGAATGCAAGTGGTTAAGTCAATGTGTGCTTGAATGTGAAGTCTAGATTTTTTGAATGATGTGAAGGTGTGATCTTTTTTGTTTGGGTTTGCAATATCAATATGTTTTTATGGACATAATTATATGGCTGTTGTGCGATGAAAAGTTAACAAAGTTAACAATTAGATTTTGTTATTGGTGAAGAATCCTTTGTGAAGAGTACAAGTTTTGGTTTGTAATCAAAATCGATTTTAAAAGTTAAAAAGAAAAGTTAGTATGCTTTTAAAGGGTAAAGTTTTCAAAGAGGGAAGCCAACACATTTTCCAGTTATGATATCGATAACAATAGTAGTTATGGATACAGTTTTCACTTAAAAATCCTATTTTTGCAAAGTTTAGTTTTTACAATTGAAAGTGTTTTGAAAATGTTTTATAAACTTCATAATGCAGTTTTAGAAAATTATTTAATAATTTAATAATTAATTATTAATTAATATGTTTTGATAATTAATAAATAATTAAGTTTAAAAGAGATTTATTAATTATAATTATGTGAAGATTAATTACTAAATAATTATCTTTTAAAAGGCAGATTAATTTTAATTAATTTTTTTGATTAAGCAAGATTTATTCTTAATTAATTATGAGTTAAGTATAGGATTTATTTTTAATTAATTAAGTATAAGGTTAATTATTAATTAATTATTAGTCAAGTGTTTAATTATTTTTAACGTTAAATTACTTATGGTTTTAATTTAAAATAATTATTTATTTAAAGTTTAGTTTATTGTTTATGTTTTAATTATTTTAATTGATTATTGAGATTAATTAAGATTTAATTATTAATAAAGGTTTTAAATTATTATTTAATAATTAATACAGTATTAATTAAAGGTTTAATTTATAAATAAACTATTTATTAAAGGTTTAATTATTTATCAATTTATAATTAAATTAAATTCAAATTTAATAAAGATTAATTATGATTTAATAAGAGTTTAGCTTGTAGTTGATCATTTTAAAATGGAGTTTTAAGTTTTTAATCCTTGTTTTTCCAAGAATCCAATTGTTTTAAAGGTAATTCTTTTTCAAAGGTGGTTTGGACACAAAGGATGCAAATGTCGATACCATTATGTAGACAAAAAATTGTGAAAGAGTTATGTAAATGGTTTGACAAAAGGGTTATGTAAATTGTTTGAACATGTTGATATGTATTAGTAGAATAAATCCTTATTCTGCTATAAGTTGATTGTTTGATTATTTGGACATCTGATAGCAGAACAAGTTCTCGTTGTGCTATAATTATATTTATGTGGATATGTGTTTTAACAGAATAAATTCTCGTTCTGCTATAAATTGATTAAATTGTTTTGGACATATATTTAGCGGGACAAATCACCACCTCACTATTATGTTATTTGGACATGTATATGCTAGTTGAGTTGTACTGATATGTTATTCCCTAATTTGATAATGGATTTGATTTACATGTATGTTGGCCTATGTAAATAATTGATATATGACTTGGAATTAAATTGAAACTAAATGGTAACTTAAATAAGTATCATTGGGATTTCTAAGCTCTTTTTGAATTTATAAAGTATGGTTTTGAATTAACTTCAATTCTTTAATCAATTTAGGTTTAAAGTTTATAAATGATTTTCAAGTTATATTATTACTTTATAAAGGTATTTATAAATAACAAATTATTTATAAAAATGGGTTTTACTAAGTAAAAAGGTTTATTTAAAGCGATTTAAAAGGATGAGTTGCAAAAGATATTTCATAAAAGGTTTTTCTTAAAGAGGATTTATCAAGGGAGTTTTAAATGAGGAAATGTATTATAAATGATTTTAGAAGTTTGTAAAGAGGTTTTATAAACTAACTTGTGGACTTATAAAAGTGTTTTATAAATTGACTTTGGAAATTTATAAAGGAATTTAAATGTGAAGCGAGCTTTTAAAAGAGAACTTTTTATAAAGGATAATAGGTTTGGTTTTATAGTAAGTAATGTTTGGAAAAAAGGGAAACTTGAAAGGAGAAATTTTTCCAAATGTTCGGGTGATGTACTTATACTGTTGAGATAAATATGTAAGTGTTTTCCAAGTGTAAACGGGATGTTAGGGGTTTTGGGAATAGTGTTTTGAAGATATTTTTTATCAATTTTGCAAAGTGTTTTAATTAATTAAAGACAAATTAATAACGACTTAGTGTATCCCATATGTAATTAAATCAAAGTTTGTCCATTTGATAGTCAAAAAATCGACTATCAAAAATCTGGCCTAAACGTAAATTTGGAATATCAAGAAGAAACACGTGAGTTATATGTCACAGTTGTCTCAATGATGCTGTATTGTGTGTATAAATCTCGTTTTGTTCTTTTAGGATAAATGTAACACCCCTAGTTTTAATAACATTATTCATGAGATTTAATTAGATAAATTAAATAGAATAATGCAAAGATTAAAGGGATGAGGAGATTGAGATTTGAAAATTTAAGGCAGAGGTCGTGCTTAACAAAATGTAAATTTAGGAGAATGGGTTTATGTAAATGGTTTTCTATGTTAACTAATAAAAGAATAAGGAAAAGGGAATTATGGGGAATAGCAATCCACCATATCCCTTAACCTCTAAACCCTAATTCTCATTTTTATTTCACAAGTTTAAAATTCTAAAGCAAAAATCTAAGAGCAAGCCGGCCATTACCTAGGGGAAAAGAAGAGGAAGATTCAATTAAAAGCTATGGAATCAAGCTTGGAGAATTAAGCAACATCAAATCTCAAGTCCTTTTCCAAAACAAAGGTAAATAATAATCAAAACTATCTCTATTTTGGTTTTTAAAGATCATTTGATTTCGGGTTTATGTTTAAAACCTTGTGTGATGATTTTAATGATGATATGCAAGGATTTTACGATATGTTTGATTCAAACAAGATTGTTTGATAAAAGTTTAATTTGATTTTAGGGAGAAATCATATTTTCTAGATTTCGAATGCCACGAGGATTTTATATGTTATGCAAAACATTATTTTGGAGTTAGATTTTAATTTTTAAAATTTTCCAAGCTATGGAAAATTTATTATGAATTTTTGAACAAAGAAATGAATAAATTGGGTTTAAAATTTATTTCGGCTATTATATGATGGAATTTGTGTCTAAAATTTCTATATGTTAGATAACATGATAAAAGTGAATTTCTATGATTTTTGGGGATTTTTCTCAGGAAATTTAATAAGGAAATTAAATTAATTTTGATGGAGGACTTGATTGTTTTAATTATTTTGCTTAAGAGAAGGGCTTATTTGCTAAATCGTTTTTATTAAGATCTGAAATTAATGTGGAAGTTTTATTTTGGAAAGAATTTGAAAATTTTATGGCAACCAATTAAATATCTACAAATAGGCAGGTTAGTTAAAAAGCAAGTGTTTGAAAAAGCAATAAAACAGTTTTTGTACAGAAATATGGTTTCGCCACTTTCAGTAGTACATTTCGACACTATACTTCCACCTCAACCAAGTTAAAACCAATACACAAGGTACCAAAGCATTGGTACGTTGTGGATTGGGAAATAGCGGCAGGCATGAGTCGAAACCTAGCTTTCGAAGGGGGTTGAAGCCTTTGTTGACTATCCAAAGAAATGCGCTTGCCTTTTTTCCAAAGGAACGCTTTTAAAATGGTTTGCTATAGCTTTCGAAGAAATCACCGCCTTTTTATTTAAAATGTAGCTTTCGAACGAGTTGGCTTGTTTTTAAGTCAATGCTTTCGAAAGGGTAATTAGAACCCAATCGAAACCCTACTACCGCCTTTATGCCTTTCGAGAGGATTGAAGTCATCAACGAGTTCAAAAGGTAGCTTTTGTTTTATAAATGTAATAATCCATTTCCAAAGCTTTCGAAAGGGCTCCAGTTGCTGCTTATACTACTGGTTTCGAAGGCAATGGCTTCGAAAGGGGTTTCGAAGCTATCCTTCCAAATGTTTTATTAATGCTTTTGAAAGGATGGTTTCTAAGCCATTAGTTTTTCCCCAAACACTTTTACTAAAAGGTTAATGGTTTTGAAATGGGTACTTTCATTTATATTCACTTTGACCAAAAAGATTTTTTTAAGGATAAACCCAATGGTTTCGAAAGGGGTACTTTCAAATGGTTTCGAAAATAGTACTTTCAAATGGTTTCGAAACTATGCTTCTATGAGTTAATAAGTGATGCTTAAATACTTAGAAAGGTATGTATTGAAGGTTTCAAAAGAGTTTTTTTAAAGTGTTTCGAAAGCCACATGCTTATTGTTTTGAAAAGAAGATTTGAATGTTTTCGAAGGAGGCTTTCCAATGGTTTCGAAAGTAAAGGTTTAAGGTTTTGAAAGCCTTAGTTTTCAGAACAAAGAATGCAATCTAATTTTTAAAGGAAACCCATAGAAAAATGAAGGTTTTTTGAAATGGCTTTTAATTATGGAGTTTTTGAAGAAGCTTTCCTAGATAAACTAATAAGTTAAAGGGATTAACCATGTTTCATGTAAAAATGATTTCACGGATACTAAAACCATAGCTGTTGATGCTATTATGTTATTATGTTCGCTTCTTCTAATATACATATTCACTGTAAAATGGACCCATAACTGTATTTTACGGAGAAAGGGCAGAATAACCAGCTAGATTGACCCAGTAGTAAATATAAATTGAGTTGACTCCAGAATGAGTAGAATTCATCTAGGAGGTTAAGAAAACAAGAATATTGGATGTAGAAATACTGATTAAAAAAATTGTCAGATAGACAGGTTCATAGTAAACCCGTGATAGCTATGTTTAGAAAGAGTTATTGGTTGGGGCCACTAGGTTTGTAGTGAACTCATAAAACTAATCCAGATAAAGTTATTGACGGAAGTCGGTAGGTTCACAGTCAACCCATGAAAACTATGATGTGAGGGAAATTATTGGAGATACCAATAGATTCAGGGAGAACCCATGAAATATTTAAATGAAGTTATTAGTAGGGGACAATAGGTTGTTGGTGATCCCACAAAAACTATGAGACTGGATAGATAGTCCATAAACTTTAAATAGGTTATTAGTAAGCCCATGAAAACTAATTGGTTAATAGTGACCCTAGAAACTTTAACTGAGATAGATAGTCAAAATGAATGAGCATGGGAAATCTAGAATTGATTTACTTATTGCATATCATCAAATATTTTGATTTTTTTATGTTTTAACCATTGTGAATGCAGGAGCACAGTATATGGTTATTATAATGTTTTGGATAAGATAGTAGTGAGGGGAAAACCCGTTCCGCTAAGCGGTGTGGTCTCACTAGATTTTTAAATGGTTTGAAATGATAGGTTATTATTCATACCAGTTTTTATGTCTGATTCGAAGTTTATGTTTTCCTCTTAAACTCTCGGGTGCTCAATTAACTTTAAGTAGTTTGAGAGTTGAGGTTTTCATGTACCTCTTTTGACAAATTAGCTTCTGGAAACATGTTGGAGGCAGGGTAGCTATGAGGAGTTCTTTACTATTTTGATTCCATTATGTTATGTCACAAAGGCAAAGTTGTTTAATTATCTAGATACAAATACTCTGATCATCCAAGGGGGCATCTTCATATGTCACTCTTGGCGTATGTTGTATAATTATAATTTCTCTAAATGTGGTTCTCGAATGTGGAAGAATTTGGAATGGAATGTGAAGCTTGTTTAATGATTTTAAAAAATTTCCAGATTCGTATGTTTCTGTTATATCAATGCGTTTAACATTACCGTATATGGTTATCAATAATTAGTAACTATGGATGACTGTGGCATGCGTAGCCATTAGTTTTGGGCCTCCAAGTGGAGGATGTTACAATAAATGATAAGAAATCCATCCATAAATGGTTAGGAGGTAATTCCGCTCTTATTTTTATCTGCTTTCCTAGAGAACCGGGGTAGAGTTTATCAAAAATTATCGAAAGTTGTTTTGAAGAGACCGGGCGTGACAATCGGTGTTTTCGACCCTCAAAAATCGACAAAAATACATTATCGGTATTCACGTGTTCCAAATCCACGATGGAAACTCGATTGTTAAGGGTAAGAAAGAAATTAAAGACATAGCAGAATCTCACATGAATGGAACAACATATATTATTACAATATAATATCTTTATAGTAGAAATTTAATACATTTATCGGAGTTAATGTAGACTGTTATAAATATCTATCCTTATAAATATGGAATACAATAATACACGAGTGTGGTGAAAACGGATGACAATCTTCAGAAGAATCTTCTAACTCCATGCTTCGAGCTCTTTCAGAGTTCTTCTAACAAACCTGACGACTAGGCTGCCCGGGGAATTTAGGCCACCTAAAGTTTGAGGAGAAGGAAAATAAACTCCGGGTCAATCATGGGACTGGTATGAGAAACTCAAAAAATACGTTTTTAAAAAAAAGGTATCTCATAAGACCAAGCCGCACATAAACATGGAACGGGTTTTTACCTTATGATAACCAAAACACTTGCTATGAAAAATTTGGGAATATTATTTTTAGTGACATTCTTTGAAAAACCGTTTTTAAATAAACATATTAAAATAGCCAAAATTGTTGCATTGGTCAAATTTGATGGCATAATAGGTTTATACTAAGTCCGAAGGCATTTATTGGAGAATGGATTTCCATAAAATGGTAGGTAAAGGACTACCTTCCGTATAGTACATCTCTATAGGGATGTACCAAGGATAAATAAATAATCATCCGTATCTGGCAAGACCAGTCTATCCCTATTCGGCACTCAGACATGGCCTTGATAGAAACCAAATATGACATCACCTCGGTCGTTGTCGACCTATCCGAGAGCTCTCTTAGCATACACCACATACCCGAAATATAGAGGGTTATTTAGAATGCTGATGATCATACCTTAATGGTTGCGAACCACATAGCCTTACGGCGTACCATGTTTAAGCTATTACCAAGTGATGAGGCCTAAGGTAACGATTACCTTTCACATAACACATTCCACTTTGAATGCTAGACTTCCGTTCCGTGATCACACAGCCGATTTCTAAAAACGTATAACTTTCGATCTCGTATGTCTCGGGAAAGAGTGCTAAGCTAAGAGAAGTTGCCTTCTCGACCACCAAATGGATGATATGTTCATAGAGATCAAATGATGTAATCAGAAATGCAACGTCAGACATTCATCCATACAAGTTGTCTAGGAATAGGACAATCCGAAGGCACTCTCCAACCACATCCTGTCGGGAATTACCCCTAGGATTAGTAGCAAAATTTTCTTGCATCAAAGATCTCAAATGAAGAGCTATTCCACATAAATATGATATGAGAAATTTCCTCTGAGGGTCAGTGACAAGCAGTCCTCATTTCCATCTTCCCATTCCATGTCTGGTTCGAAGTGGTTTCCAGATAAAAATTACTCTAATCAAACCCGGTTCCTTCGAACCAATCATCGACAAAAATATGTTAGGATAATAGGGAATTATTATTTTATTGATTAATTTCTTTTTATAAAAATATCTTTTGGAGATATATATCTTTAAAACATTATTTTCGGTATTTACGGAATCATTAAACCTCTCTTATCAAATCCTTGATTACTTAAAACCTTTTTGAATTCCAAATCATTTCATTCTTTACTTAGGAAAATATTTCCAAATCATTTATTTAAATCTTAACGAAAGATTTCCAAATCATAACCTTTAAAACGGGTCAAAAACAATGTTATTTACTATAAAACCGAACCAGTTAATTTTAAGTATAGGAATTAAATTAATTCCAAATCATTTTCATAAGTCATATTGTAAAAAATTATTGAGCTAAAAAGGGTCGATAGAAATTATATTGATTCTACTCAAAATAATTTTTGATATTTATCCTTTACTATTCGTCGAATAACTATGAAATCCTTTTTTAAATTCACATGTATAGTACATGTTCCCTCCTCGGAACTTAATACCAAGTATAAGAAGATGTTCCTATGCCATCCAAGTTGTTAAATTTGGAAAATTATATCTTTTATACTTTAGAAAATTTTGATCCAAGTAAATCGAATTTACTATCGTCTCCGATGTGCACGTAAATGTGCATATTTTTACTTCCATATTTAATCGAATTTAATTAAATAAATGAGAAAATAGGGTATTTTAAGATGTTTAAACAAATGTTTCAATTATTTTCAAATGGTCATTTATTCATCTTCATATAGGGGCAAAATGGTCATTTTTGTGCCATATTAAATTGAGAAAATTTATTTGAAAATTTTTATGTTATTTTGTAGGAATTTAAATTCAAATTACAAGTGGCTTCATGGAAAATATGCATAACTAAGAAGATACAAAAGGAATGAGATGGAAATAATTCAAACCATATATCATGAATGACCCCACCTACCCACTTACCTTAATCTACGATTAGAAGCTAATGCATAAGTTAGTTGAGCTTAAAGTTTCATGCACATTTAAATGGAGGATTATCTCATGCTAATATAACTTGGTGGCCACATTTCCTAGAGGGGTAGTTTGGGTAGTTCCCAAAAATATGATTAGGGTTTTAAGCTTGTATAAATACCCCATATGTTCATGTAATTAAGCTCTTAGCCTCCTCTTTAGTTAATTTAGTTTGAGGCTCAAAAATAAATCATAAACACTCTTTTCTTTTTCATTTATGTAATTTTCTTTTTATGCAATCTTACTTCATGTTCTTTTATTTCATGTTCTTTACTTTATGCAATTAGTGTAGTTTTTATTTCATGCAAGTAGATTAGCTTTTATTTTAGTTTAATTAATTCTCTTCTTGCTTTGCTTTCATTTTTTCCTTTTTGTTTCATGTTGAACTCTACATTTGTTGAAATGATAACAAATATGAGAGGCAAAACCCCTTCACATTATGGGTAATGAAGCTCTCTAATTATGTAGATTTAACATAATGTGCTCATGTTTGAACCCTTTTTCTACTTAATGACAATGGTCAATGTGGTTTAAATTTTTTTGTTTAGCTTTGAATTTGATAGCCTATGTTGTTGCCATCAAATAGGCTATGCTTAAACTAACAAAACACAAATTACCTCTTTATGTACATAAGATTATGGAAATGAAGTAATTTTAAAATCAAAATTTGATGGTCTATATTTCTATTCAATATGCTTAGAATAGATTTTATTTTCAATTTCATTGTAATTTTCATGAGAGATAAGAAGTGGTTTAACGGGTGTGTTATAGTTTGATGGTTTATATTGGACTAATTAATAGCACAAATATTCCATACTTATGATAAACACATCAATTAAATTCATTAATGACAAAAAAGATAATAATTTCATATTGTTTTGATTTATGTGATCAATAGAGTGCATTTATCTCTGAATTGTCTTCTACTTTCATATTTTTATCCATTTTCTTTTGTTAGTTTTTTTTACATTTTTAGCTTAAAACAATTTCAAACTCTTGGTTAATTTGATTGAATAGAATTTAAAATCCAAACAATTCCCTATGGATAGACCCATGCTTGTCACGTACTAACATGGTATGTCGTGCGCTTGCGGTATATTTTTATGTAAAAAAATTTCGGTTATTTTCTAAACCGGTAAGAAATTGGCGGTCAAACAAGTTTTTGGCGCCGTTGCCGGGGAATTGATTTGATTTGATTTTATATTATTTGAATTGTTATTGTTTGATTTTATTGTGTGTTTGTTTTGTGTGTTAATTTTCATTTAATAAAAAATATTGTATGCTTGTGCGATTTTTTTTTTGATTTGATTTATGTGCTTGCTTTTCTTGTTTGTTTTGCATTTGCACTTGACGCAGCGGATTAATCACACAAAACTTCGATCGATGAAAAGTAGCAATCGGTGAGTTGAAAATACCAAAATGCCCAAGTTCGTTGATCCAAAGATACCAAACTCTAGCTATCTCAAACACGTTGATAGCGCACTATACCGTGTTTAAAGATCTACGATTCTTCGCACGTTGATCTAGCGCACTAGATTCCGTGAATCGGCTTCTACGATCGTTGAATCGAGCGCACTCGATTAACCGAAAGAGGAGATAGGAGATTACACTCAACTACCAATTGGTATGAAAGCACAAAGCTAACAAAAGAGAATTTTATTCAAAAATCAACAACCACTACAATGTACAACACACGCGCTATTTATAGCTTTCACAACTCGACACACACAAATCCTTACCTGACTCCTAGGTCGGCACCGACTCATGACCCAACGTAGGTCGTGACCGACTTAACTCACGCGACTCAACGCCTTTACAATAGAACAAAATTCAACCGACTCAAGCTCTACAACACAGCACAATGAGACGACTCAAACCCTGGCCGACTTAACCAAGTACGACCTACTTACAACATTCGACTCAACGTAATTATATACAGGACCGACTTAACACAGTAACACACCTTCGACCGACTCATCTTCATGTCGACCTACGACTCAAAGGCATATGGCTTAACTCCTTGCCGACTCATCTTAAGTCGCAGCTCGTTAGCTCGGCGCTACTGTCCCGCTGGTCTCCCTTAGCTCGGTCCCGACTCAGCCCCTCTTCCCTAGTTCGTAGCTCTTTCTCCTTAGGTCGGACTCGACTTAAAAAACAGTTAGGTCGGAAACGACTCAATCTTCCTCTACCAACTCGCATGTCTTCCTTTTGTAACCCCTTAGGTCGGAGACGACCCAATATGCTTCTGATAGGTCGTGCCCTTGCTTTGTTGAGTCGGCCTACCTTCCCCCTTGGCTTGTTAACTTGTGACCCTTCTTCCTTAGCTCGGCAACGGCTCAAATCTTCATTGAGTCGTGGACGAGTCATCACACTACACCACAAACTCGTGTTTTCAGGAATCAAAGCTTGCATAACTTCTACTCTGGCCTTAGCTGCATCATCCTCCCCTGGTTGAGAAAAATTCGACATCGAATTTGTAAATTCTTCCTCATCAAAATGTTCATCTCTATAATATGGCACAAGATGCTTAATATTGAATACGTCAGAAGTGTAAATATCCTCCGGCAGCTTCAACTTATAAGCATTGTCATTAATTCGTTTCACAATTTCGACAGGACCAATTTTTCTGGCTTTCAACTTATTATAAGCGCCCACTGGAAAACGATCCTTGGTTAATACAGCATAAACCAAATCACCTTCCTTAAATTCAACATTTCGTCGTTTCAAGTCTGCAGACTTCTTATACTTCTCATTCGATTTCCCCAATCGTTCCTGAACGATTTTATGACATTCAGTCAGCTCATCAACAAAATCAACAGCTCGTTTAACTGTTCCCTTCGACTGTGGTATGACTGCCAAATCCAACGGCCCCCTGGGTAAATTTGAATAAACAATCTGAAATGGACTGAATCCTGTGCTACGATTTACTGCATGATTATGAGCAAATTCTGCCTGGCATAGCTTCATGTCCCAACTTCTCAAATTATCCTGTACAAGACAACGCAACAAATTTCCCAATGACCTGTTAACAACTTCTGTCTGTCCATCAGTTTGTGGATGATAAGCACTGCTAAATTTCAGTTTCGTTCCCACCATTTTCCACAAACTCAACCAAAAATGACTCAAGAAACGAGTATCTCGATCAGAAACAATAGATTCTGGTAAACCATGAAGTCGATAAATCTCCTTGAAAAATAACTGTGCTACTCGAACTGCATCTGCTGTCTTCTTGCAAGCAACAAAATGTGCCATCTTCGAAAACCTGTCCACCACAACAAATATCGAATCATTTCCCCTTTGAGTTCTCGGCAAACCCAAAACGAAATCCATGCTGATATCAACCCATGGCTTAGATGGTACTGGTAACGGCATATACAACCCTGCATTCGTTGCTGTCCCCTTTGAAATCTGACAAATATGACATCGTTCCACGAACCTTTCAACCTCTTTCCTCATTGATGGCCAAAAATAAGATTGTGAAATCAACTGCAAAGTACGATCACGGCCCACATGTCCTTCCTCGTGCAATTCCTTCACAATTTTCATCCTCAAACTACAGTCCGGAATACATAAACGATTTCCTTTAAACAGAAAACCATCAACCAACATGAATTCATCGGTACTCCCATCCTTCACCTTTTCAACATATTTCACAAAGTAAGGATCTTCTTCAATCATCTCTGGCAACATTTCAAACCCCGTCACTTCAACCTTCATTGTCGTTAGTAAATGACTCCTCCTACTCAAAGCATCTGCTACTCGATTCGTCACCCCTGATTTGTGCTTAACGACAAAAGTAAACGGCTGTAAATAAGAAATCCATGACGCATGTCTCGCTGAAATTTTATCCTGTCCCTGTAAATGTTTCAAGGCTTCGTGATCAGTGTACAGAACAAATTCCTTCTGAAATAAGTAATGTCTCCAATGTTTAACAGCCTGAACAACAGCATAAAATTCAACGTCATATGTACTGTATCTCATCTTTGCTCCTGACAACTTTTCGCTGAAATATGCAACTGGTTTCCCATTCTGACTCAGAACTCCTCCAATTCCAACCTTCGAAGCATCAGTATGCAATTCAAACAATAACTGAAAATTTGGTAAGACAAGAATTGGTGCAGACGTTAACAATTCCTTGATCTTCTCAAAGGCAACCCCCGCTTCCTCTGACCACACAAACTGTTTACCCTTCATGCAATCAGTCACTGGAGCCATCACGCTACTGAAGTGTGGAATGAATCTTCGGTAGAATGACGCTAGCCCATGAAAACTTCGCACTTCTGTAATTGTCTTTGGCTGTGGCCAATTCCTGACTGCTTCAACTTTGCTCTGGTCAACTTGAATACCTTTCCCTGAAACAACATAACCCAGGAATAAAACACTAGGTGTCATAAACACACATTTCTTTGTTGCAGCATAAAATTGTTCCTCACGAAGAATAAGCAACACTTCCCTCAAATGTAGAACATGCTCCTCCGTACCCCTGCTATAAATCAGAATATCATCGAAATAAACCACGACGAACTTTCCAATGAACGGTCGAAAGATTTGGTTCATCACCCGCATGAATGTACTAGGTGCATTTGACAAACCAAATGGCATAACCAACCATTCGTACAACCCCGCTCTGGTTTTGAAAGCTGTCTTCCATTCATCTCCTGGTCTGATTCGAATTTGATGATAACCACTCTTCAAATCAATTTTCGAAAATATAGTTGCCCCACTCAATTGATCTAACAAGTCATCCAACCTTGGCATAGGAAATCTGTAACGAACAGTGATCTTATTCAAAGCTCTACTATCAGTGCACATTCTCCAAGTTCCGTCCTTCTTTGGTACTAACAATGCAGGTACAGCACACGGACTCAAACTTTCCTGAATACGACCCTGTTCAAGTAATTCTTCCACCTGCCTTCGTAACTCCTCATGTTCCTTCGGACTCATTCTGTAATGTGGTCGGTGTGGTAACACTGCTCCTGGAACAAGATCAATCTGATGTTGAATGTCTCTAAGTGGTGGTAACTCCTTTGGTAACTCCTCTGGAAAGACATCTTCAAACTCTTCCAAAACTGGCTTTGCTTCTTCGGGAATCTCAACTTCTTCACTACTCTCTCTCCCAATCAACAAAAACACTTCCGGTTCTTCCTCCACTTCTTTAACAAACTCCTTCAAAGTCAACAGAGTTTTCAATTCTTCAATCTCCTCTAGCTTGCTCTCCTTCTGCTGCTGTTTCTTAGGAACCAAAGTGATTTTAGTACCCTCGAACATGAAACTGTAACTGTTGGCACGACCGTCATGCTGAACTGCTCTATCAAACTGCCATGGCCTGCCCAACAATAAGTGACAAACATCCATATCTACGACATCACACCAAATTTCATCCTTGTACTTCTTTCCAATCGAAAAATTCACACAAGCCCTTCGACACACTTTCACTTCACCTCCCTTCCTTAACCATGCTAGCTTGTATGGTTTAGGATGCTTCTCGGTCTTCAAGTTCAACTTTCTAACTGCCTCTGTAGAAATAATATTATCACAACTTCCTGCATCAATAACGAACTTGCAGACTTTTCCCAGAATAGTACATATCGATTGAAAAATATTGCTTCTCAGCCAACTACAATCCTCCTCTTGCTTAGGTGTCAAACAACTTCTCCTCATCATAAGATTACATCCTTCATCACCCGACACTTCTTCTTCCTCCTCATCATAAGGTACATTTGAATACTCTGCCTCCTCACCATCATCTGCCTCAATCTCTGCAACCATGGTTCTCTTCTTCGGCTTCGGACACTCATTGCTTTTATGCCCCAACTCCTGACAATTATAGCATTTGAAAACACTACTAGCCTTTGCTTTCTCAGTCTCCTTCATCACTGGCTTGGTAACTGGTTTAGGAACATTAGAACTTCCGCCAACACCCCTTGCTTGATTATTGGAATTAGTAAACACACCACCTCCACGCCTTCCTTGTTTCTCCCAAGCTAACGCTTTCTGATGTGCCTCTGCAACGGATCTAGGATCAAACATATTAACCATATCCTGGATCTGCATTCTCAAACCCCCAATGAATCTAGCAGTTAGCTGTTCTTCTGTCTCCATAATATCATTCCTGGAAATGAGTTGGTAAAATTCATCAGCATAATCGCTAACAGATTTCGTCCCTTGCCTCAGATTCTGCAACCTTTGGTACATAAGTGACTGGTAGTTGTAAGGTAAGAAAGTAGATCTCATCAACTTTTTCATCTTCTCCCAAGATTCTATCTTTGACTTCCCCATTCGTGTTCGAGTAAGTTTAGTTTGCTGCCACCATGCCAATGCTCTTCCCCTCAACCTAGTAGCAACTAACTTCACCCTTCGATTCTCCGGCACCTCCTTGAAATCAAAGATTTCCTCCACATTAGACAACCAATCTAAAAACTCCTCAGCAACCATCCCGCCTTTAAATTCTGGAATTTCCATTTTCATACCCGACTCCCAACGACGATCATCTTCAATATCACGGTAAGAATTTCGAAACTTGGTCTCGATCTCGATAATGAATACTTGCTCTGTCACCCTCTTCAACAAAATCAAAAGTACGCCTACATCGATCTCGACTAACATCATCCCTTCTCTCATGCATGCTTCTTTGACTATGTCTCTCTTCATCTCTATATGCTTCATGGTCAAATTCACGATGACTTCTTCTTTCTTCATGTGCATAGTCATGATGATCTCTTCGTGATGAAATTGATGTTTCTCTTCTATCTCTACAAGAATGTGGCGATACCCTCCTCGCTTCCGTAACCAATGGCGAAACTCGGTTTCCTCCATGGTTCGAGTTTGGTGATCTCCTCCTTTGATTCAAATCATTCATCAATCTCTCCAATTTACCAATGCCTTCATCAAATTTCTCATTAATACGTTGTTCCATAAGCTCGGCTTCTTCTCTACGATACAAAGCTTCAACGTTTTGATGTCGGTTAGCTCTCCTTGGTGGCATGGTTGAAAATTTCACAAACACTTCAACAATTCACTCACAAGACTTCAAAAATTCAACACTTGGAACGGCTCAACTTAGCTCGCAAAGTATCTCGGCTCAAGTTAAGTCGGTTAGCTTTCACGCTCAAGGTAACTCAGTTCACACTATCTCGGCCACTTGCTTGGCTCGGCCTACAACTTCAAAAACCTTCAAAGTTTGGTGCGCAACTTCAACAAGTCTAAATTCAAACACCTTTGCTCCTTTTGATCCAAAATGGAATAGATCAAATACTCCAAACTTGTTGCAACTTCAATATGAACACGATGAACAACTTCAACTTCAAAAACTTCAAAAAAACTTCAAAAACTTGGCTCCAAGAATCAAACTTAGCTATGATTGGCTAAGAATGGCTCCGATACCAAAACTGACGCAGCGGATTAATCACACAAAACTTCGATCGATGAAAAGTAGCAATCGGTGAGTTGAAAATACCAAAATGCCCAAGTTCGTTGATCCAAAGATACCGAACTCTAGCTATCTCAAACACGTTGATAGCGCACTATACCGTGTTTAAAGATCTACGATTCTTCGCACGTTGATCTAGCGCACTAGATTCCGTGAATCGGCTTCTACGATCGTTGAATCGAGCGCACTCGATTAACCGAAAGAGGAGATAGGAGATTACACTCAACTACCAATTGGTATGAAAGCACAAAGCTAACAAAAGAGAATTTTATTCAAAAATCAACAACCACTACAATGTACAACACACGCGCTATTTATAGCTTTCACAACTCGACACACACAAATCCTTACCTGACTCCTAGGTCGGCACCGACTCATGACCCAACGTAGGTCGTGACCGACTTAACTCACGCGACTCAACGCCTTTACAATAGAACAAAATTCAACCGACTCAAGCTCTACAACACAGCACAATGAGACGACTCAAACCCTGGCCGACTTAACCAAGTACGACCTACTTACAACATTCGACTCAACGTAATTATATACAGGACCGACTTAACACAGTAACACACCTTCGACCGACTCATCTTCATGTCGACCTACGACTCAAAGGCATATGGCTTAACTCCTTGCCGACTCATCTTAAGTCGCAGCTCGTTAGCTCGGCGCTACTGTCCCGCTGGTCTCCCTTAGCTCGGTCCCGACTCAGCCCCTCTTCCCTAGTTCGTAGCTCTTTCTCCTTAGGTCGGACTCGACTTAAAAAACAGTTAGGTCGGAAACGACTCAATCTTCCTCTACCAACTCGCATGTCTTCCTTTTGTAACCCCTTAGGTCGGAGACGACCCAATATGCTTCTGATAGGTCGTGCCCTTGCTTTGTTGAGTCGGCCTACCTTCCCCCTTGGCTTGTTAACTTGTGACCCTTCTTCCTTAGCTCGGCAACGGCTCAAATCTTCATTGAGTCGTGGACGAGTCATCACACTACACCACAAACTCGTGTTTTCAGGAATCAAAGCTTGCATAACTTCTACTCTGGCCTTAGCTGCATCAGCACTTATATTAAAAAACAAAAACAAAAAGAATACACACACATACACACAATTGCATTTCATAAAACAAAACAAAAATATTTTATTGCAAATTACATTTCATTTTTTGTTTTTGCAGTTTTATGTTTTTACATTAGATTCACGGTTACATTGCTCTTGCTACTACACTGTCAATCCCCTGAAAACCCCCACTGTTTTTGCTCCCCCTTTTTCTCTATCTCTGCCCATCACCCACAATCTCTGACCACTGTGCCATCAACCAACTGCTTCTCCCCTTATCACTCTAGCCATCAAAACTTTTGTGCTCAACTATCCTCCTACACTGTGCACAATGTGAACCATCTTCAAACGAAAACACCACTTCCTTAACATACTATTGTTGCCTTTCCCCATTGCAACTGCTGCCACCTTTCTTTGCATCACCAAAGTGCACAAACCCCAAACCATCCATTGTCACTTCTCATGTGCACATCTCCTGTGCACAGTCACCAAACTTACACAGTGCCATAATCCCCTCTACCACTTCTTCCTTCCTACATCCATACAACTGCAATTGTGCACTTCTTTTTTCTTTTTATTTACAAGCCTCATTCACATACCATACAATACCCCTTTCCACTTGCCAACACCCTCTACCAACAAAAACAACATCACTACCTCACCCATTGTCTCGACTGGTCAGAACCACCACCTTCCTTTGCACTACTAGACAGTGCAGCACATTCTTCCCGACTACATACCTAGTGCATCATCACTTCTATCTAACAACCAAACTTGCACATTAATGTGCATTTCATTTTGCTCCACCAAAACAAACTACCACAAATCTTACTTTCTGCCTACATCCTCATTCACCTATACACTCATACAAGCCTGCCATTGCATCTTCATCATCTACAGCTTCTTCAACCTTCAATATAACCACTCTAATTCCAACCACGGTCAACTACACCACCCCACAGCAGCACTTCATTAACCACTGTATGTTCAACAAACATCTCCAGTAACCAACCACCGCACCATTGTGCATATCCAACTGTAACATCCACCAAAACAAACAACACAACAACCCCCCTCCCCCCCTTGCAACTGCCACCAGACAAACTTCAACAAACCCAGCACCTTCAAACTGCTACCATACCCACTATCAAACTTCTTCCCTACAACAAGCATCTGCCACCATCACACCCTCTACAAGCCCAAATACCCCGACCATCTGCCAAACCATCCCACTGACAACCTCTGTCAAACATCATCTACCTCTCACTTCCTCCTGATCATACAAACAACCATCAAACACCACCATAACCA
Organism: Allium cepa; assembly: GCA_030765085.1. Classification (NCBI taxonomy): domain Eukaryota; kingdom Viridiplantae; phylum Streptophyta; class Magnoliopsida; order Asparagales; family Amaryllidaceae; genus Allium; species Allium cepa. Next base: position 707,983,057 of record CM060941.1, read on the forward strand.
CCTGCCAAAGACCAAACCTGCACAAAAATTCATCCTCTATTACCACCCTAAAAATGCGCTACAACAGTCACCTCTTCCTATTGTCTTCATCACTCCTGTAGTAAAATCTACTACCAAAATCGAACAACCTCCAGTATCCAGATTAACCATCGCTACCCGATACAACCCTCTGATAATCTCTACATGCGAATCCAACCACTACTTCAATCGCAACCCTTCATCGATCACCACGGCAATTCATGAACACAACAATCCAACAACTGCCGAATTGCAGCAAATCACCTCGCCAACTTGAAATCGCCCTTCAAAATTGTGAATTCGAGAATTGGATTGCGACAGTCACGAAATTTATTTGGGAATCTAGTATAAGAAATGCATGAGTTCGCGAATTTGTATTTGGGTTTTTAAGCTGAGTTTTCTGATTTTTGTTTAGTAGCGTATTTCATTTATTTTAGTGGTCGGGCTTGGCTTGTAGGCTGAGTATAATTTTTTTTATATTGTCTTGTTTTGTTTTGTTTTATTTTGTTAAGTTCCATCTTTATATATTAAAAAACAAAAAATTTCAATTTGTCTTTTTTCATTTGTTTGTTTTCCTTTTTTTTTAGTTTTTCCTTTGATCTATATAAAAAAGAAAAAAAAACTATATATATATTATTTTTAGTCTCAGGTTGCAAAAGCAGAAATTCAGAAGCAAGAATCATTTGCTAGTTGCTTTGCTTGCCAAAAGTAAATTGCTATACTTGTTTATATATAAAAAATCGCCACTAAAAATAATAAATTGCTAATAGTTCTGGACGCTCTAGTATCATGCCTTTATTTTTGTTTTTATTTGTTTTGCACTGTTGGTTGCTTGCATTTTACAAAAAATTCAGAAACAAAAACAAATTTCATTCGTAATTGCATTGTTAATTCACGTTTAATTTCAGTTTTGTATTTCATCTTAGAACTTGATTAATAATAACTATTAGACATCTTAAGGGTGTCAGGAGCACACCTAAGGCTTAATTGTATATTGACAAGTTGTCCTCTTTCGATGATTTATTTTCATAGTGCCCAGTCTACGGCAGAGCAATAACCATTTATAAACATTATGATGATTCATAAATATTATAGTTTTTGTTTCTCTTAAGGTACTTAACCTTCGGCTATATTGCTACGGTGATTCATGGTGCAACGATAAATCATGTCCGTTACCTGGCCGAGGACTATCTTATTGAATTAAGATTGAGTGTGATTATACAATTTTGAGTTAGGAGCTATATAGGACAGAAAATTGTAATTAAGTCATTGCATTCATTTAGTTGCATTAATCCATGCATATTTTAAAAAAATCAAAATCAAAAGCCAAAAAAATTGTAAATATTCCTTAACTTGGTTTTTTAAATCATTTCTTTTGAAAATTTTAAAAATCAAAAATCCAAAAAAAATAAAGGAAAAAAAATCCAAAATCCTCTCAAAAACAAGAATTTTTTCTGAAAATCTAAAAGAAACAAAACAAAAATCAAATTTCCCTTTTTAAAAATAAAATTCTTTTGATAAATAGTTTTACCTTATAAGAAAATCCAAAAAAATCTTAAAAATGTCTAAGTTTCCCTACTCGCCAGAATCTTACACTAGCTGTGAAAATCAATATAATCCATATGGTTTCACATCAAACTCGTATGGATAATTTAATGATAACTTTTGTACAAACAATTCGAATTTTGAACAAAATCTTCAAAATCATGGCCAACCCTCAACTCTTGAATAGTGCATTGAAACTATTTTGTCTTTACTTGAGCTCTCTACACAACAAAATCAAAGAACAAATGAATTGTGTAATTCATATTCGTGCAATGATTCAAGTCAAAGTTTTCAAAATAATCAAAATTTGAATTCACTTCAAAGTTCAAAAGATTTCGAGTATAGCTAATGCCAATCTAATTTCAAATTTAAAATGAGCTTCAAAGTCAAAATGAAAATGGAAACAACTTTTTAAATGATTTTAGCAATGGGAATAATCTCAACTATGATGCGTTTGATAATTTTTGTACTCAACAAGTTTAAATCGAAAATTCTCAAGTTAGTAACTATAAATTGGATTTTGATGAGAAAATGAAAGAAATTTAGGAAGATCATATGGATTTATTATTTAAAACATATATGAAACAATGTGAGAAACAAAATCAAAACCCAACGTGTGACGAGTCAAATAATAATCCACCTTTTACTAAAATTAACGATATTCAAATGACAACTTTTGAAATTGAAAATGATGATCTCAATGAAGTTGTTGAAAATATAATAATTGAGTTCGGTTCCAATTCTTTTGAGAGTGTGGAACCAAATTTAAAATTCAATCTTTGTTTTTTCGATTTTGAAAACTTGAATACAACAACTTTGGAATTTGAACATGATATATGCAATGAAGTTGTGAAAAATTCAACAAAGAAAGACGAATTTTGTGAACATGAATTTTTTGGATATTCAAAGATGAGTTGTCAAGTTTTGAAGGGGGGGATTTAAATCACCCTTTTGATTTTAAAATCAATAATTTTGAACAATTTTTCGATGATGAACTTGAATTTAAATTTGAGGAAAATAAACTTGAACTTCAACCAATTGTTCTATTAACCCCAAAAATCATCAAGAATAAAACAACTCATATGATTTCTAATAAAACGACATTCATTTTTCCAAATCAACATTCAACTTCGAAATCTTTTATGGTTTGGTTTTCTATACTTAAGCTACGTCTCTCATACTTGGCGAGAGAAATGAATTGGTCTTTGGAAGCTCGTTTCGTTTATTCTCTAACAGTATATTTTTTGATGTCAGTAAATAATAACCATATCATTTTCATGTAAATATAGGTCATATTTTTTTTCTCCTTTCACTTAGGTTGACTGTGGGAACACAGTAAAAGTTAAGTGTGGAGGGGGTGAGTGTCATCTGCATTTTTTAATTTTTCATGATTTATTTTATGCATTTTTATTTCCAAAACCAAAAAAAAATTTAAAAAAATATCCAAAAACAAATTTTGTTTCTAGCATTTTGGTTTATTTTTGAAGATACGCTATAGAAAAATATATGGTTTTCGTTATTAAATTGAAATTTTTGAAAATTTATTTGTCTTAACAAAAATAAAGTTTGATTACAAGTAACTTTATCTAGTATATAGGAAGGTTCATAGGTGATAATTATGAAGTATATCCTAACTGAAAATCTTTATTTAAAAAAGTGGTGGATTTAAAGAAAAGGATATAATGTTTTTTATCTTCTAAGTTAAATGGTGCTAAGATGATTTTGCAAAACTCTCTCTCCGAAAAAACAAAAAAAATTATATAAAAAAGAAAAAAACGTTTGTATATATTTATCAACACCTAGAGTCATATGTTCACACGCAAGTATGTTCACTCTCCTTGCTCTGTACCCTTCTCACGTAAGCCCAAAGGCAGTGCATGATCGGTATATCTGGCTTCAGTTTATCTGAGTTAGGTGTATGTATATTAAATTATTTTATTAATAATTCCTACAGTCGATAGGTGCACACATTTGTGTGTTCACTTGTCACGCTCTATATTCCCTCATGTAAGCCCACAAGGCAGTGCACGTGTAATATATCTTGCCTTAGTTTTTCTGAGTTGGGCATATGTAAATATTGTTAACATCAATAAATTTGTCAAAAACAGAGATAACAAGCAATTGAAATCTAAGCACAATTTATACTTATTTGATCTGACTTGTTATTCAAAATAAATGAAAATACCACTTTGATAAACTTCGATAATCAACTAAAGATCTATTTCATAGTTATATTATGTTATCAACCGAAACAACGAGTCAAACTTGAATTTATTTGTTATGACAGTTTTTATTAGAAATTTTGACAAGTAAAATGACTAAAATTTCTTGATAATAACCAGAAACTATATTTAACTTATTCGTGTCAATTTGAAAGTAAATTCTTCATTTGTAAATAGTTTCAAAAACTTGTATTCATCTCATTGTAAATAAATCTTGCATTTAGAACTTTTTCATGTTGCATTTGGATTTTGTGGGTAGTATCTGCTGAAACCCTCACGAGACAACACTCGTCATACTAGGGACACCTAGAGGTTTAACTACTTGTTCCATACGCTTAATGCAATCGTGCTCCCTACGAAAACGAATTTATCTTAGTTTTAGTTTATTCAAGGACGAATAAAAAGATAAGTGTGAGGGTATTTGATGTGCACGTAAATGTGCATATTTTTACTTTCATTTTTAATCGAATTTAATTAAATAAATAAATGAGCTTATAGGGTATTTTAACATGTTTAAACCAATATTTCAACTATTTTCAAATCATCATTTATTCATCTTCATATACAGGCAAAATGGACATTTTTGCGCATATATTAAATTAAGAAAATTTACATGGAAATTTTTATGTTATTTTGTAGGAATTTGAATTCAAATTATAAGTGGCTTAATGAAAAATATGCATGCACAAGAAGATACAAAGGAATGAAGATGGAAATAATTTAAACCATATATCATAGAGGACCACACCTACCCACTTACCTTCATCTACAATTTAAAGCTAATGTACAAGTTAATGGAGCTAAAAGTTTCATGCATATTTAAATGGAGGATTATATCATGCTAATATAACTTGGTGGCCACATTTCCTAGAGGGGTAGTTTGGGTAGTTCTCAAAAATATGATTAGGATTTCAGACTTGTATAAATACCTCATATGTTCATGTAATTAAGCTCTTAGCTTCCTTAGCCTCCTCTTTAGTTAGTTTAGTTTGAGGCTCAAAAATAAAGTACAAACTCTCTTTTCTTTTTCATGGCTACTTAGCCATTTTTCTTCTTTTATGTAATTTTCCTTTTATGCAATCTTACTTCATGTTTTTTTATTTCATGTTCTATGCAATGAGTGTAGTTTTTATTTCATGCAAGTAGATTAACTTTTATTTTTGTTTAATTAGTCTCTTCTTAATTTGCTTTCATTTCCACTTTTTGTTTCATGTTGAACTCTACATTTGTTGAAATAATAACAAAATAAGAGGCTAAACCCCTTCAACATAGGGGTAATGAAGCTCTCTAATTATGTAGATTCAACGCAATATGATCATTTTTGATCTCCTTTTGTGCTTAATGATAATGGTTGATTTGGTTAAAAAAAATTGTTTAGCTTTGAATTTGATAGCCAATGTTGTTGACACCAAATAGGCTGTGCTTAAACAAACAAAACATAAATTATCTCTTCATGTACATATGATTATGGAAATGAAGTGATTTAAAATCAAAATTTGATGATCTATATTTCTAATCAATAGTTAATAGGCCATGCTTAGAATAGATTTTATTTTCAATTTGATTGCAATTTTCATGAGAGATAAGAAGTGGTTTAACGGGTGTGTTATAGTTTGATGGTTTCTATTGGGCTAAATAATAGAAAAAATATTTCGTATTTATGATAAGCACATTAAGTAAGTTCACTAGTGACCAAAAAGAAGAGATCATAATTTCATATTGTGTTGATTTATGTGATCAAGAAAGTGGATTTATCTCTAAATTGCCTTCTACTTTCATATTTTTATCCATTTTCTTTTGCTAGTTTTTCTACATTTTTAGCTTAAACAATTTCAATCTCTTGGATAATTTGATTTAATAGAATTTAAAATCTAAACTATTCCACATAGATCGATCTGTACTCGCCACGTACTAACATTGCATGTCGTGCGATTGCTGTATATTTTTATTTAAAAAAATTCGGCTATTTTCTAAACCGATAGAAAATTGGCCATCAAACACTATCCATCGGGCCAATCCGTGTAGCTAAGGAGGGCAGGCAACTGGTTTCCTAGACCCTAGCCTAGAAACTACCTCTCTGTCAGCTATAAGGTGGTCAAGTTACTTGATCGACTCTAAATCCTTTTATTATCTTTTAGAAATGGTTTTTTTAAATTAACACTATTCTTAAAAAAAAATTCGAAGTAATTTCCCTTTAACCAATTTAATTTAAACCCCTTTAAAATAATTTTCAAATCACTTCCAAAAATACTTAATTATTTATTTGAAAAGATTCACAAAAGATTTGGGAATGAATAATTAAGTTAAATGATTGTTTGCAAAAGTTATTAAAAAGTGCTGCAGATAGTGTTTTAAAAGCTTGTTTGATTAAAACAACTTTTCAATTATTTAGAAATCCATTTTATAACTCAAATATCTTTTAAAATATTTGAAAGATTTATAGCATTTATTTTATATTTTTAAAGAATTATAAAATATATATTTTAAAACATTCACTACTTTGGCCTCCGAACTACCAAAGCGTGATTTTATTTAAAACTAGATTCTTATATTTTAAAATCTACTGTACGTAATCTCGATTTTCTTTCTCTCTATGAAAGCTATGGATACAACAGTTCAGAAAATTCTTATCTTGAAGAATTCCAAGCAATATTCCATTCTCTATATTCCTTTGGCTTTTACGGCGTGAAATCACGAAATACCGTTACGGGACTATTTTTGACTCTATCTCAATATTCATTTAAACTTTGCCAAAAAACTTTTAGCTGTTTTGACCCTTAAAAATCGAAACTAATACATCCTTGGTATTCATGTGCTGCAAATCCAAGTGTCGAAAACCCAATTGTAACGACCCATAAATTTTGATAAATTAATTGGTTAATTTAATTAGATTTTGTTATTAAATTTAGGGAGAAAAAAATGTATAATTTATATTGAAGTAAATGTTAAGAATGAATTCTAGCAATGGTTATAAAAATTAAAATTTGACAATTGAAGTGAAATCCCATTAATGAATAGAGTAAATTGTTACATTTGGTTATAAAATAGAAAAAGAGTAAATAAAAGTAATTGTTGAATTAACCAATGCAATAATATATTGCTTAATAGTAACTGAACGTAAGTTAGGTAATAAGGTTATGGCAAGTTGATAAATGACAAATTTAGTGCAATTCTAATTTATTGAAACAATTGTAAGGTTTAATTGATTTTAATTTGTAAATTGGAAAATAGATTCAAATTTATATAAATTGACAAAATAATACGTAATAAGTGCAATTTGATAGGAATCAATGTCAGTATAAATTAATGAAATAATAACTAGAATGCAAGGTAAACAATACTAATCAAAGTTAATAAAATTATAAATTGAATGGAAAACCAATTAATGAAAATAAATATAAATGTTGTACTTGGTTATAAATGAAATATATGAAACAAAATGTAAGTATGGAATAGATTTATGAAATACCATAAATTTAAGGGTAATTGGATAATATCAATATCATATGAGTCATTGCAACATTTATTGTAAACTATAAACCTATAAATGTGATTTAGGATAAATAGTGACCGTTATTATTTGTTACCAGTTTACTTAGGCTGTTAAACTTTGATTGGGAATCAATTGAAATTTTAAAATGAAACTTGGTATTTCATTTATGAGTTTAAGACAATAATTACAAGATATGAATGTAATAAGATGCATAGAAATGTTTGTTTATTTTGTAAAGTAATAAATGATGTAATAAAAGAATGAAATCAAGATAAATAAATATAATTGAGACTTTAATTATAAATAATGTGTGAAATTGACCAAAATAAAATAAATGGAAATAGGGTAGTTAATACAGAGCAGTTAGGGTAGGTTTGATTTGTCATTGAAAATTATTAATTCAAAAATAAGTAACCAATGTAAACACTATCCATAATATGGCAATTGATTGAATGAAAACAATTGAAATTCATGTTGATTTATTTATTGGATTTGAACTATAATAATTGGATTAATTGCAATTAAATGAAATTAAGATATCTAAATATTACGTTAATTGAAATAATGATGGAATGGGAGAATATTAATATAATAGATTTGAATCCAATGCTAATTTCATTCGTTTGATAATAATGAATTGAGTAATAGAATGAAAAGTAAATTAAATAGAGTTATGGGAAATTAAATTTATAATTTTTGAATTTAATGAAATTGAGTAATTAATCAATTTTAAATCGACAGTTAAATTTGTTTAAATTAGTGTAAATGTTTAAGAAATTTAAAAATGATAAGGATTGTCGATTATAGGATTGAAATTGAAAAGTGATTTAATTAATTAATTATTAATTTATTTAATTAGTGTAAAAATAGACATTTTGGCCACTGACTCAGATGTCGACGAAACTAGTTTCATCGAATCCGTAACGGTGAATTATTATAGGATTTCAAGTTTCGTATCGATCGGACTTATCGTTTAATCGTATGGACTTGAAATGCCTTGAAATCGATAAATTGAAATCAATTTGAAATAATTTGATTTTAGTATAGCTTCTTCATACGATGGAATTTGGACCTGAAACCTTTTCCATTGCATTTAAAATATTTTAAAACACCTAGTTTGATATATGGGTTGACCCAATTTCGTTTCGGAGTTGAAACGGGCTTTTCCGGCCTTTTTATCGTTCAACGCGTATATCCAATCGATCAGGTCCATTCTATTTCAGTTTTGTCTATGAACACCCTGTTATAAACCCTAGTCTACCTCTATTCCTCATTTGTCTAAACGTACAATTTTTTTTCACCTCCTCATTTCGATGGCAGACAAACCCTAATTCCAATTGCAATTCCAAATCAAATCCAAAGCCAAAATTTCAAACTCCTCAAATACTATCAAATTTTATATCGATTTAAAGCTCTCGATGAGCGCAAGTCAAATCCGTGATTCTTTTTTTGTTTTGAGTTTCTGAGTGCTCGAAATTCAAGGGATTGTTCATGGACGTTTATCAAGCGTTGATGAACTTCATCCGATCGAGAAATTGAAGGCATAGTCGGGTAGAGAGGACCGAGGGGAGTGCAACAGCGTTGTTCATTGGTGGATACAACGGTTGGATGCGTCGCATAATTCGGCCTAAGGTTTGAAGACGACCGGCGGCGGCTGCGTTTTGGTGGACGATGGGGAGCATCCGTGGCGTCGAGGAGTTGGAAGGGACCTCATATGGGCGGAGCGGCCTCGTGTAGGAAAGCATGAGGAGGCACGATCTGGAACGCGGAGGTGATCACGTTTTGTTTGGGCAGCTACAGGTTGGAACTGTAGAACGAAGGTGCATGTGAAGATTGGTGACGTGGCAGTGGGAGTGGGAGGTATATTTATGTCTTTTGTTTTAATTTTAGAATTTAAATCCAATCACACTAATCGTCATAACTTTCTCATACGATATCCAATTGACGCGCGGTTTTCTCCGCTAGGTTCAGTTGAAACTCCGGACATTTTGACGTTGGTTTGGATGAATTTGGAGACTGTGGAATTTCCAGATTTAAATTGGATTTGAATTCAATTTAAATTCAAAAGGTGAGTGTTTTAACCCACTCACAACTTCTAAAATTTCTTATGTTTGTTAAATTTAAATTTTGTTATGATTATGCAGTTATTTATGATTGTTTCGTATTTTTTTAATCATCATCTCAGTTAATTGCATTTATTTAAATTAAGTCGTTATTTGATTTATTATTGAATTTAACTGCCAGTTAAATATCTGTTATATATTATCAGTTATCTATTGATATTGATTGATTGTTTTGGATGATGATTATGATAGATGTGTGATCTGTTGATGGATGAATAAATGTTTATTTTATATCATTAAAATATGCAAGTTCTTTATTGATTTGTTATTATTGATTTGGGATTGCGGTTTGAAATAATATACAACCGCATTTTTAATTTTTAAATTGCAGATTGAAATAACAAATATCCGTATCACTTGACCATAGGATAGGAAATTTTATACAGACATCGTTGGTCTATATATAAAAATATTTTGAAATGATTTCTATAGTTTTGTAAAGAAATATATGATTTCATGGGATATTGATTTGGATATTTTGTAAATGTTATTTTATATATAGTTAAATTCTGGGTTTTAAGCTATGTATAAAATTGATTTGAAGTACAAAAGAAGTTAATAATTAAGTTTGATTTTATTAAGATAAAATATGATTAAGCATTTATTTAAATTAGATCTCTGGAGTTTATAATGACTTAAATGAGAATAAGGTTGGAAGATGAATATGGAATTTATTTGGAATTTAATAAAATCTAGAATTTTAAAGGGTATGATTTTTATAACTTTATTTTTAGTTTAGAGTGATTTAAATGAATATCAAGTTGATTTAAATGAATATATCAAGTTAAATAAATTGAAAGAATATCTAGCTGTTTGAAGCTAACAGTTTTACTTAAACTATATTGGATTTATTAAGTAAACATTTCAAATCTAAATAATAGTAATTAAATTTGACATATATGGAATTATCAAAGAATTAGTTTTGAAATGGTGGAATATTTAAAGCTTTGAAATATATGGAAATTGAAATGGTTTAATTGGAGGTTCAAATCGATATTTGGAGTAAATGTTGTGAAATTTAAGAAGCTATTTTACTATATGAAGTAATTTAATATTTGAACCATTAAAGTATTAGAAATTATGTTTCAAAGCTATGGGTTTCAAGGTATATAGATTTGAAGTGCTAATATTTTGGAGAAAAGGATATATTTTGAAATAAAAATGATATCATGTTGATATGGGTTTTAAAACGGAAATGATATCGTATTTATATGGTTTTGAAATGGATATTATATTCTAGTTTTGAAGTATAAATTATTTTGAAATGACCGCGGTGTTATAATAATGTTTGGTTGTTGGAGAGGCCGGGATCGAAAGTTGTCATACTCTCTGCCAACTTCGAAAACCACTTTAACAACCGTGTACGCGGTGGAGATTCCCGAATGAAGTAGGATGGTGGAGGCGTTTCTTTGAGGTAAATACATGGATTCGACTCCCGTGAGTTGGCATAAGGTGGCTAAAACATGAGCGATCGACGGGTTAAGAATGTAGCCTCTTTTATCGGACACATCCCTTCGATCTTATACTCTGACTTTTCGGTCGCCACTTTTGATTTTTGATTTGGGGATGTGGCTCGAGGTGGGCAGTAGCTGCGCGCTACGCGTTACCACCGACCCGGAAGCGTAATTGGTACATCTACCCTAGCATTGCCTAGTTGTGCCGTGTCACCTATCCTAGCGCACCTTGTACGAGTTTGGTTTTCTCCCGTAGCCCATGTGGTATCCACTGGTGGCTTCCCGATCAAGAGGGACTATGATATTGGATGGACTACTGGGACTATTACGTGTTAAGGTGGAAAATGTAAAGCCCTAACGCTATTTAAAAGTAAGTTTATTTTGCTAATAGACATTATTATAATAGCAAAATATTACTACATAGTAAATAGATTAACGGATCCTCAGGAGATGTGAATCCCAAGCATCTCTTGAGTTACTGTACTCACGTTAGACAGTGGATAGGAGATGTCAAACCCGTAAACATCTCTGACGTCAAATCCCGTAAACATCTCTGACGTCGTTCCACTCATATTATTTACTGCTGATTTAACTTATATAAGATCTTTTAGTTTTGAATCGAGTGTGTTGTCTTATCAATTCACTCGGGTCAGCCTGAGCATTTCAGGATTTGGAAGACCGTATTCTAGAGGATAGAGACGAAGATTTATTATTATTTATTAGTATATTCCACTACACACTGTGTTCCGCTGCATTAATTATTATTCGCTGGTATTTTGCAACTCTGACATGTATTGTATAAATATAATCAAAGGTTTTGCAAAACAGCTTCATGAACTGTTTATTTGATTATTATATTTTATCGTTCCGCTGCAAGATTCTGTTTTGTTTTATTCTTTCTCTGCTTCTTCTTATTTACCCCATAACAATCCGCCCTTCTGTATGGTTTAAGTCTGACGTGTGTGATTTATCGTCGATTTAAAGAGTACAAAAAGGCGGGGCGTTACATCTGGTATCAGAGCTTTGGTTTAGCGATAAACCTTAACTTTGTTGGGTTTGACTCTTTACTAATAGGTTAGTAATACCCTATGGGAGTCGCTGAGTGTATATATATGAGAGAGCGTATTTGTTAGCGTTATAAAAAGGTTTAATATTATGTTAATTTGTTCCATTTTGTACTTATAAATTCTGGTTGGTGCATAACACACTATGACATCAACGGGAATTTCTAAACACTTAATAGGACAGACCACACAATATTTGTTTTAAATATAGGTGAATGAAATAATTTTTCCTATTATATTTTCTATATATATAAAATAATTTTTTTATAAAAGATATATATTTAGTTGCAAATATTGGTTGTTAGAAATTGAAATTATAAGTAACAGTTGAAATAAGATTGAAAATAAAATAAATGAAAATGGGAAATTTAGAACTTAAGTCCCGGGGTTTTGAAATTTCTTTGGAACGATTTTGAATATAATAACAATATTATTAGAAGTATCTTATGATATAAATATTTCAATAAAATTTGAAAGAATTGTTTTAAAGAAATTTTGGAAAAGAAATAAATTCTGTACTGCTCTCTCTGTCGTTGGAAATAATTTCGGTGATGAGTGCATGCATCATCGACATTCATTTTTGAGTTTCGAAGTGGGAAGGCCACTGTAGTAGTTTACCGCAGATTTGTTTTGATAGACCAAATATAAAATTTTAAATTGTTTTAATTATAATTGGATATGTAAATTGTAAGTATATATTTATCTGTTATTTTAAAATGATTTGAAATTTAACCCGGTATTTAGTTCTTAAGTTTCTGTTAATCAATAGTTTCAAGTATTGTAGTGAAATGTGATGTAGCTAATTAATAATTGGAACCGCTAATTAAAATGAAAGTTTTAATGCTAGTGTAACAACCCGCATATTTGTCGAGTTTGTATTTAAATATTTTATTTAAATATTAACTCGTTAATCGGATTTTGGTCCGAAAAGCTACTTTTTGCAAACGGTCAAATTAGGACTCGAGACCACTTCCATTGAGTTCGAAATGTCGTTTACAACTTTTTTAAGTATAAACATCGATATGTTTGGAGTTAGTGAAATTTCACTAACTTTTCCCGCTTTGGACTTTGGGTTAGTTTAGCCTATTAAGCCCAAGTTCCAACCCTCTTCTCCTCACTCTTCATAAATTTCCTAACTAATCAAGCTTTGGCATTAATGGTGGAGGGAATGGGAAATTAAAATTCCAAAACTCAAATTCAATTGCAATCCATCTTTCTACTCCAAATTCAAGAAGAAGACATTGGATTCAAGCTTCTTGTGCTTAGATAGAAGAAGGATTGATTCTTGCTTGCTTAAAACTTCATTTTCATTGATATTTAGTGCAAAGGCGAGATTTTTATCTCACAATTCTAGCTTATAACTATATTGGACTGTTGGGAATGATTCCCTATCATTTTTGCATGCATGTTAGCATTTGGTTTGGATTGGATTGGCGAAAAACTCCAATTTTTAGCGTTTTGGTGAATTTTCTGTACTTAGGTCGTTCTGGCCATTTTTAGGTCGTTCGGAGTTAAGTCGTTCGTCCATGGGTCGTGAATCGTTCACGAGTTAACTTTAGGTCGTTCTGGAAGAATTGGCACTTCGGAATTAGGTCGCTCACGAGTTCAGTCGTTAGGTCGCTCGAGAGTTAAGCCTTAAGTCGTAGGTCGCTCACGAGTTATGCCTTAAGCCGTAGGTCGCTCGCGAGTTAAGCTTTAAGTCTTACGTCGTTTCCGACCTATAATCTCTAGGCAAACGTTAAGTCGCTCGCCCTGGTTTATCTCGTAGGTCGTCTCCGACCTAAGCTCCTGATAAGTCGTTCGAGTTAGGTCGTTGGACCATTTACCTTAGGTCGCTCGTCCACTAAGTCGGCCTGGTTTATCTCGTAGGTCGTCTCCGACCTAAGCTCCAGATAAGTCGTTCGAGTTAGGTCGTTGGACCATTTACCTTAGGTCGCTCGACTCTGTTAAGTCGTAGGTCGTTAGACCTTAGGTCGCTCGACTCTGTTAAGTCGTAGGTCGTTAGACCTTAGGTCGTTCGCCTTCCTTGAGTCGCTCGACCCCTCCACACTAGGTCGCTCGGCTTGCTTGAGTCGTAGGTCGTTGGACCTTAAGTCGCTTGCCTCCCTTAACTCCAGATAGGTCGCTCGGCCATTGTGTTAGGCCGCGTGAACCCTTAGGTCGTTAGAACTCATTTTGCTTTAGGTCGTAGGCCGCTTGTCTTCACTTAGGTCGTACAGTTTTGGACGGGGCGCTGCCCCGCACCCCGCCGGGGGCGCTGCCCCCTGGACCCCCGCGACCTGACCGGGCAGGTCGAACCCCGTAAGCGGTGGCGTTGCCCCCGCACCCCCACCTTGGGGGGTTGCCACCCCCCCGGACCCCCCCTCCGAGGGGATCTTATCTGAAAAACATTGAGCTGATTTCCTTGGATTTTATTCACATCTCCGTATGCGATTTTTTTGACTGATTGTTTCTACAATTGCTTCTGTGTTTTGTCACTTTATAATATAAAGGTTTCAATACTAGTAGTAAATATCAAAACTCTTTTAACAAACAATTTCAACTCTATTTTTAATAACAAAGCTCTTTTCTTAAACCGTTTTCCAATCTATTAGTATATACAAACCTTTACCTCACTCGGATGAGAAATCTAATTAAACGACTTAGTAAAACAAGTGGTATGAAACGCTTGCGTTCACTTCGTCGGTTAATTCTTGGACTTGTTCGATTGAACCTCTTGTGACAATTTTATTAGTGAATATTTACAGTTTGTTCGTAAATATTTAAGTTAAGCAAGTGGTTATGGGACATGAAGCTAAACTTCTATATTTACTAGCTTAGTGTAATTGACACTTCTCGTTGATCATGATGATCATTCTGATGATTTAGACTAGCAACTGTGCGATGTCTCTTGTTGCGAGGTTAGACTAGACACCACTTGTGTGATTCCACTCACACATACCTTTTTGCATTTTGGTTAGTCTGGACCTTAATCTGTGTGATTCCATTCACACATGTGGGGTAGCTCCCCTGGGTCTTCGGACCGTCATGTGATAGGCCTCTTTCTCTTTTCTATGATTTCTGGACTTCTTGCATTGATTTCTAGAATTTATGTCATTGACTTGTTATGAGTACAAGTTTGGGGTATGATGCCCTTCCCGAATCTTTGAGAAGATTCTTGTGATATTGATTATCTCTTATTGATTGATCTTCTGTTGATCATTATTTACATACTTATAGTGGTATGTCATTATGGACGTTTATGTTTATGCCATATCTTTTATGTTATATCATGTCATCTGATATTTATAGCTAGACTGACCCGTTTATTATTTTCTTAAATAATACTCGGGTCAGACCGAGATGTTACAGGTGCTTCTGCTTGACTTCTTCCCAGGGATTCATCACTCTGACTTTTGGCTAGCTGTTTAGATTAGCAGTTTTTGTTGTATACACTTGAGATATAGACTCATAGTTGTATTCTTTTGTATAGCACGTGTTGCTATTCTTTTGTATTATCGTGGATCTTACTGACCACTACTCTGATGTACACTTTCATGTGTTAGTTATATATTCATATCTTCTTCCGCCTTTGTGATATGGATATCTGTGACTGATTTGTGATATGATTATTTCTATGTTTGTTTCCGAAGATTATTTATAGCCACCGTGTGATAAGCAATTACATGGATGGTCGCTCCTCAACAGCCTTATTCTCCGTGCTAGTTGACAGCGCTACTCCGGAGTGTTCTTGGCTAGCGTGGGTATAGAGGTGGGGCGTCACAGCTAGGTTAAATAAATTAAAGGAAAGATGAGAAAACTTGTATAACTTTCAATTACATTCTTTAAAAGTATATAACTTACTAAATATTAAAAGTCGAAATGTTTAATAAGAAAATGTAATGGAAATTGTACAGGCAAAGGTATGTAATGAAATGTTCAATAAATTGCTTTTATTTATAAGAATTGATGTTGTAATTGTTATAAACTTAAGTCATAATGGAAATCTAACTATAATAAAATATGATAGAAGGTAAATGTGTAAGTAAGTAATTATAGACTTAAGTAAATGTTGAAGTTAATTATTTTAATAAACAGAAAGATGAATACTGTAAATAAATGAAATTAAGCAGTGAATAAATGAATGTAATATAATAAAAGGAAAACTCACATGGTTTGAATAAATGAGAATAAACAAAAGTAAAATTTTGTAAGAAATAAATGTAAATTAAAGGATGAGTCATTCTATAAATGAAAAGGAAATCAAACAATAAATGCTATGAAATTGGAAAATTTAACTTGATTTCTTGTTTGGAAGTGCTGTTCGTTTGGTTGGTGATTGTTTGGGCAATGATGCTTTAAAATTTTAGATGAATGAATAATCTATTTAACTTCACCTAAGACTGTTGAGTAAAGGATACACTTAGTAGTTTATTTTTCATTCCGTACAATTTGAAGTTTTAAACCCGAACAACTATTTGTTTTGTTGATATGAATGAATGATTGATTGTGATGATTCTATGTGATGGCTGGGTGCCTAGATGCAAGTGATTGTTGTTTGTATTGATTTGTTTGTTATTGATTGAAACAAGCTAAACATTTCGTTTTATATAATTATTGACTCTTTTGGATTATATAAGTGAAATGCAGGTTATAGAAGCAATTGCTAGTGCATTTGATTTCATAATATAGGTGTAAATTGCCCGACTAATAGGCACGTTTTCAGATTACGGTTTTATAGCGTTATTATATTGTTTCTCCCAAGTTGGGATATATATTATTTTGGAAATTATATGTTTTATATTGTTATATTTAATATTATATTTTCTCCCGAGCCTCTCCATGCAAAGGAGACTCTGCCGAAATTTTTCGTAAATTTTGGACTTAGAAATTTTTTGTAAATGTTTTCCAAACTTTATTAATTTAAGTATAAAAAGATTTAATGGTTATAAATTGGTATATTTTATTTAAATTAATTAATTTTGTAAATTTAATTTTTTATAAATTTAATATTTTAAGTAAGATATATTGATTTCTTATTTCTTCTTTTCCCTTCTTTTTCCTTTTCGGAGACGAAAAGTTTTGAGTGGGGGAGAGTGTAACGACCCATAAATTTTGATAAATAAATTGGTTAATTTTATTAGATTTTGTAATTAAATTTAGGAAAAAAAATGTATAATTTATATTGAAGTAAATGTTAAGAATGAATTGCAGCAATGGTTATAAAAATTAAATTTTGACAATTGAAGTGAAATCCATTAATGAATAGAGTACGTTGTTACATTTGGTTATAAAATAGAAAATGAGTAAATAAAAGTAACTGTTGAATTAACCAATGCAATAATATATTGCTTAATAGTAACTGAACGTAAATTAAGGAAATAAGGTTATGGCAAGTTAATAAATGACAAATTTAGTGCAATTCTAATTTATTGAAACAATTGTAAGGTTTAATTGATTGTAATTTGTAAAGTGGGAAATATATTCAAAGTTATATAAATTGACGGAATAATACGTAATAAGTGTAATATGATAGGAATCAATGTTAGTATAAATTAATGAAATAATAATTAGAATGCAAGGTAAACAATACTAATCAAAGTTCATAAAATTATGAATTGAAAGGAATACCAATGAATGAAAATAAATCTAAATGTTGTACTTGGTTATAAATGAAATATACGAAACAAAATGTAAGTATGGAATAGATTTATGAAATACCACAAATTTAAGGGTAATTGGATAAAATCAATATCATATGAGTCATTGCAACATTTGTTGTAAATTATAAACCTATAATTTTAATTAAGGGCAAATAGTGACCGTTATTATTTGTTACCAGTTTACTTAGGTTATTAAACTTTGATTGGGAATTAATTGAAATTTTAAAATGAAACTTGGTATTTCATTTATGAGTTTAAGACAATAATTGCAAGATATGAATGTAATAAGATGCATAGAAATGTTTGTTTATTTTGTAAAGTAATAAATGATGTAATAAAAGAATGAAATCAAGATAAATAAATGTAATTGAGACTTTAATTATAAATAATGTGTGAAATTGACCAAAATAAAATAAATGGAAATAGGGTAGTTAATACAGAGCAGTTAGGGTAGGTTTGATTTGTCATTGAAGATTGTTAATTCAACAATAAGTAACCAATGTAAACCCTATCCATAATATGGCAATTGATTGAACGAAAACAATTGAAATTCATGTTGATTTATTTATTGGATTTGAACTATAATAATTGGATTAATTTCAACTAAAATAAATTAAAATATCTAAATATTACGTTAATTGAAATAATAATGGAATGGGAGAATATTAATATAATAGATTTGAATCCAATGTTAATTTCATTCGTTTGATAATAATGAATTGAGTAATAGAATGAAAAGTAAATTAAATAGAGATATTGGAAATTAAATTTATAATTTTTGAATTTAATGAAATTGAGGAATTAATCAATTTTAAACCGACAGTTAAATTTGTTTTCAAATTAGTGTAAATATTTAAGAAATTTAAAAATGGTAAGGATTGTCGATTATAGGATTGAAATTAAAAAAGTGATTTAATTAATTAATTATTAATTTATTTAATTAGTGTAAAAATAGCCATTTTGGCCACTGACTCGGATTTCGACGAAACTTATTTCATCGGATCCGTAATGGTGAATTATTGTAGGATTTCAAGTTTCGTATCGATCGGACTTGTCGTTTGATCGTATGGGCTTGAAACGCCTTGAAATCGATAAATTGAAATCAATTTGAAATAATTCGATTTTAGCATAACTTCTTCATGCGATTGAATTTGGACCTGAAACCTTTTCCATTGCGTTTAAAATATTGTAAAACACCTATTTTGATATATGGGTTGACCCAATTTCGTTCCGGAGTCGAAACGGGCTTTTCGGGTCTGTTTATCATTCAACGCGTATATCCAATCGATCAAGTCCATTCTATTTCAGTTTTGTCTATAAATACCCTGTTATAAACCCTAGCTTACCTCTATCCCTCATTTGTATTTACGTACAATTTCTTTTCACCTCCTCATTTCAACGGCAGACAAACCCAAATTCCAATTGCAATTCCAAATCAAATCCAAAGCCAAAATTTCAAACTCCTCAAATACTATCAAATTTTACACCGATCTGAAGCTCTCGATGAGCGCAAGTCAAATCCGTGATTCGTTTTGTCATTTTGAGTTTCTGAGTGCCCAAAATTTGAGGGATTGTTCACGGCCGTTCATCACGCGTTGATGAACTTCATCTGATCGAGAAATTGAAGGCACGGTCGAGTAGAGAGGACCGAGGGGAGTGCAACAGCGTTGTTCGTTGGTCGATTCAACGGTTGGATGCATCGCATAATTCGGCCAAGGGTTTGAAGACGACCGGTGGCGGCTACGATTTGGTGGCTGGTGGGGAGCGTACGTGACGTCAAGGAGGTGGAGGGGACCTCGTATAGGCGAAGCGGCCTCGTGCAGGCAAGCAAGAGGAGGCGCGATCTGGAACGCGGCGGCGATCACGTTTTATTTGTGCGGCTACAGGTTAGAACTATAGAACGAAGGTGCGCATGAAGATAGGTGATGTGGCAGTGGGAGTGGGAGGTATATTTGTGTCTTTTATTTTAATTTTAAAATTTAAATCCAATCACACTAATCGTCATAACTTTCTCATATGATATTCGATTGACATGCGGTTTTCTCCGCTAGATTCAGTTGAAATTCCAGATATTTTGACGCTGGTTTGGAAGAATTTGGAGACTGTGGAATTTTTGGGTTTAAATTGGATTTGAATTCAATTTAAATTCAAAAGGTGAGTGTTTTAACCCACTCACAACTTCTAAAAATTTTATGTTTGTTAAATTTAAATTTTGTTATGATTACGCATTTATTTATTACTGTTTCGTATATTTTTAATCATCATCTCAGTTAATTGCATTTATTTAAATTAAATCGTTATTTGATTTATTATTGAATATAACTGCTAGTTAAATACATGTTATATATCATTAGTTATCTATTGATATTGATTGATTGTTTTGGATGGTGATTGTGATGGATGTGTGATCTATTGATGGATGGATGGATGTTTATTTTATATCATTAAAATATGCACGTTCTTTATTGATTTGGGATTGCGGATGGAAATGATATACAACTGCATTTTTATTTTTTAAATTGCGGATTGAAATGATAAATATCCGTATCACTTGACCATAGGATAGAAGATTTTATACAGACACCATTGGTCTATATATAAAAATATTTTGAAATGATTTCTTTGGTTTTGTAAAGGAATATATGATTTTATGAGATATTGATTTGGACATTTTGTAAATGTTATTTTATATATAGTTAAATTCTGGGTTTTAAGCTATGTATAAAATTGATTTAAAGTATAAAAGAAGTTAATAATTAAGTTTGATTTTATTAAGATAAAATATGATTAAGCATTTATTTAAATTAAATTTCTGGAGTTTATAATGACTTAAATGAGAATAAGGATGGAAGATGAATACGGAATTTACTTGGAATTTAATAAAATCTAGAATTTTAAAGCGTATGATTTTTATAACTTGATTTTTAGTTTAGAGTGATTTAAATGAATATCAAGTTGATGCAAATGAATATATCAAGCTAAATAAATTGAAAGAATATCCAGCTGTTTGAAGTTAAAAGTTTTACTTAAACTATATTGGATTTATTAAGTAAACATTTCAAATCTAAATAATAGTAATTAAATTTGATATATATGAAATTATCAAAGAGTTAGTTTTGAAATGGTGAAATATTTAAAGCTTTGAAATATATGGAAATTGAAATGATTTACTTGGAGGTTCAAATCGGTATTTGGAATAAATGTTGTGAAATTTAAGAAGCTATTTTATTATACAAAGTAATTTAATATTTGAACCATTAAAGTATTAGAAGTTATGTTTCAATGCTATGGGTTTCAAGGTATATAGATTTAAAGTACTAAGATTTTGGGGAAAAGGATATATTTTGAAATGAAAATGATATCATATTAATTTGGGTTTTAAAACGGAGATGATATTGTATTTATATGGTTTTGAAATGGATATTATATTCTAGTTTTAAAGTATAAATTATTTTGAAATGACCGCGGTGTTATAAATACGTCTGGTTGTTGAAAAGATCGGGATCGGAAGTTGTCATACTCTCTGCCAACTCCGAAAACCACTTTAACAACCGTGTATGTAGTGGAGATTAAAGAAGGAAGTAGGATGGTGACGGCGTTTCCTTTGAGGTAAATACGTAGACCCGACTCCCGTGAGTTGGCATAAGGTGGCTAAAACAGGAGCGATCGACGGGTTGAGAAGGTAGCCCATTTTATCGGACACATCCCTTCGATATTATACTCTGACTTTAGATTGATTCAGAGGCCACTTTTAATTTTTGATTTGGGGGTGTGGCTCGAGGTGGGCAGTAGTTGCGCGCTACGCGTTACCACCGACCCGGAAGCGTAATTGGTATATCTACCCTGGCATTGCCTAGTTGTGCCGTGTCACCTACCCTAGCGCTCCTTGCACGAGTTTGGTTTTCTCCCGTAGCTCGTGTGGTATCCTTTGGTGGCTTCCCGATCAGCAGGGACTATGATATTGGATGGACTATTGGGACTATTACGTATTAAGGTGAAAAATGTAAAGCTTTAACGCTATTTAAAAGTAAGTTTATATTACTAACAGATATTATTATAATAGCGAAATATTACTACATAGTAAATAGTTTAACGGATCCTCAGGAGATGTGAATCCCGAGCATCTCTTGAGTTACTGTACTCACGTTAGACACTAGTTAGGAGATGTCAAATCCCGTAAATATCTCTGACGCCGTTCCACTCATATTATATACTGCTGATTTAACTTACATAAGATCTTTTAGTTCTGACTCGAGTGTTATGTCTTTTCAATTTGCTCGGGTCAGCCTGAGCGTTTCAGGATTTGGAAGACCGTATTCCGAAGGAAGGAGACGAAGATTTATTATTATTTTTATATTACATACACACTGTATTCCGCAGCATTAATTATTATTCGCTGGTATATGCAACTCTGATATGTATTGCATAAATATAATCAAAGGTATTGTAAAACAGCTTCATGAATATTTGATTATTATGTTTTATCGTTCCGCTGCTAGATTCTGTTTTGTTTTATTCTTTCTCTACTACTTCTTATTTACCCCATAACAATCCGCCCTTATTTATGGTTTAAGTCTGACGTGTGTGGTTTATCGTCGATTTAAAGAGTACAAAAAGGCGGGCCGTTACATCAATTTTCAGGGTAACAAAGAAAATAAAGACAGAACAGAATCTTATACGAATGGAATAACATATATTATTTCAACATAAAAGTTTTACAATGGATATTTAATACATTATCAGAGTTAAATATGGACAGTTATAAATATGCAAAATACAATAATACATGAGAGTGGTGGAAATAGACGACAATCTTTATAAGAATCTTCTAACTCCATGTCCAAGCTCTTCCAGATTTCTTCTAACAAACCTGACTGCTGGGCTGTTCGAGGAAATTAGGGCACCCAAAGTTTAACGGAAATGAAACAAAAGTATCTCATAAGACCACTTCGCACATAAATACGGAAGGAGTTTGTACCTTACGATAACAAAAACACTTGCTATGCATGTAACGACCCGGAAATTTCGATCCAGAAATTTCTAGATAGTTAGTGAAAAGAAGAAAAAGAAAGAAGAAGAAACAGAAAAACTCAAACTCAGAGTCTCACATTCGCAGTGGATAAAATATAATATCACATAAATAATAGTTTTACAAAGAAAAATTTATCAGTATATTTGCATTTTTATACATCAGAGTTACAACATATACACAACATTGGACAGTTTAAAACAATCATGTCCGGATATACAACTATAATATATACAGCAGGTATGCTCCATACGTTCCTGCTATCCAGCTCGCCTCCTGAGCTCCAGAACGTCCTTACCTGGAAACCTGTAATACTCAGTCTGACCCGAGCATTACATCAAAGTAACACCCGGGTCAGGCTGGAAACCAGCGTGAGTAAACCCATCTAACATGAAATACAAAATCATACAACTTATATAAATCCGAGGTAACTTATATCAATTTACAACTTCACAAGTTGTTATAGACATCAATTATTCCACACATCAATTACAAAGTGCCAAACTTAGTTTAAATGGTCCAATTTACTAAATTCATTCCATATCAGCATATTGATTCCACATATCAATCTATAAAGAAACGAAGTGTTTTCGGGTATTTACTAATACCCGACTCCGGTCTCTTCGAATCCAGCGTCATTTTAACCCAACTTATTCAAATGGATCACAGTTCCAACTTCAAATACAGGGTGTCATCTATACATATTAACCCATCATTAATGATAACTACATTATCTAAGTTTAACCCAACATATCATATCACATAGCATCACAAATCACATATCCGAGATATCAATCAATCTACGACATTCAATATTATTCAATTATTCATAAGCAAGATAAATTAGTCATACCATTCTAACTAATTTGAACAAATTAAATTAATTACTTCAATTACCCTTAATCTCGCTTATTTGACATTAATTAATTACAAATAAATTAATTAATCAGCTTTTAATTATCCATTTTAATTAGTCATCTTTGATTAATTATCTTTAATTACATAAAGTAATTATTACATCACGTAAATAATCCTTAATTACTTCTCCTAAGTAATTAACCCTTAATTATCTTCCATTAAGTAAAATTTCCTTATATTAATTACATCAGTAATCATCCATTAATTACTTCACTAATTACACCTCATTAATTACCTTAGGTAATTATGCTTAACCCAACATCAAATAATTACACTGCACAAATTTCTTCAATTAATCAAATTCCTTAATTAATTACACTAAGTAATTAATTCTTAATTACTTCTCTTAAGTAATTAACCTTTAACTACTTTAAGTAAGTATACCATTGGTTAATTAATTACATTGGTTAATTACATAGATTAATTCACCCTAAATCAATAATTAGTCGTAACAATTAATTATTCCTTTTATAATAATAATAACTCTTCTAATTATTATTCCAAACCTTACCTAATAAATCTTTGAAATTTAAAATAATTTTAAAAGATTTGAGTTTAAGCAAAATTTATAGCATTAATCTTTTGATTTAAATCATTTACTTATCTGATTAATTTAACAACTTGAATACTTCCTCAACTTAAATTAACAAAGCATTTAATAATCAATTTACCACTTACAATAGTTAAAATACTTATTCAATTCTTTAACACCCCAAGAATAATTTAGTATAATATAAAACTTCATTATGTTAACTTAAAACATTTGTTACTATCCATTTTTTCCCGAGACAAAACCTAAGATTACTTGAGCTAACTTGAATTCCAACCTTTCTTCCCTCTACTCTTCCTTCTTGTCAAATTCTAACTGCTGTACTAAGTAACCACACGCAAACAACACAGCAAATACCCGAGACAAACCCCAAATTTCCTGAGATAACGTACGAGAACAAACTCCCTTCTCCCTCTCTTTTCTTCCTCTTCTTCTCCCTGTTCTTCATCCACTTGCACACCGTAACACGGTGTACATGCACACCACCTCCTGGACGACGGTCACGCCTCCGATCATCCCACTAAGTCACTTTCGTTTGCCACTTCCTACCTTAACTCTTGAATGGCCGATGAATCCCTAATTATGAAATTCAAAATTTCCCAATTACTTGGAACGAAGGTCAAGGCCAAAAACTTCATCGCTCCGATTCCAATAACCCCCATTCTCGCCCAAATTTCACCCAAAGCTTCGGTGAATCCTCCTCCTTCATATTTTCCAGGTGCGCATGCTTCCTTTGGCAAAATCATCACGCCCTCAATCACTCAACCGAAAACCACCCACGCACATCCTTAAACCCTAACCTCGCCTTGCCCGGCCACCACAGAACAGAGAAAAATCTCACACTATTTTTCCCATCATCTCTAACCCCTAACGCTCCTCCATCATAAATCAAGGCTCCTGATCTTTCTCCAATTGTCTAGAACTTGACAAAATTCCATTTTCTGGCTATCTCAAAATTCTTGACATTGCCAAAATTAAAAATTATGAAATCAATATCAAAAATCAAGATTTCAAATGAAAATCAAGGTGTGAATTTGAAAAATGGAAATTTAAATAATTTGTTTTCTGGATTTAACTTATTATATTTTATTTTAATTTTTTTTTTACTGGAATTTCCACTTCCTAGTAAAACCACTCACCACTCATACTTAAAAATCATTTTTTTTTCTAAACAAAATCATGTTATATCAAATATATATCCCTTGAACATCACAACCTGTAGTGAATTATATAAAGAGATTTTGAATTTTCTGTGTTTGTGGGCTGTAAAACAAAGAACAGAGGTAATGTATATA
This sequence comes from Allium cepa, assembly GCA_030765085.1. Classification (NCBI taxonomy): domain Eukaryota; kingdom Viridiplantae; phylum Streptophyta; class Magnoliopsida; order Asparagales; family Amaryllidaceae; genus Allium; species Allium cepa. The sequence continues at coordinate 708,008,410 of CM060941.1, forward strand.
TATATACACCATATATAACATACCTATATACTTCTATAAATCATTTGCACAGTCATTTCTTCCACAACTTACACATGCAACCGTATTGTAAAGATTTTACTTTGAGGTGAAGTTTACCCATGAGCATAACTTTTAAACAAGTTTTAACATTTAATTTGTATCAGTTTACTCACCTTATATTAGCTTTTTAAAGAGAAATTAAATTTTGAAACTGGTTTATAACCCTGTAACTAAGAACAGGAAATTTACTCCCATATGTACAGTCATACAAGTTCAAAACATTTGCATACTTGTCTATATACAAACATGTTTTAACATGCAAACAATTTTTTTTACATGGTTGTTTAAAAGTTTACTCACTGGCATCAGTTTTCAAACAGGTTAAAGCATAAAAAAAAACAGTTTTACTCACCATTTGCAGGAAACAGAGGACAGTTTATAACTTAAAAAGATTAAGTGTAATAAGTTTTGATTTTTGAACTTGTTTTAACCTCTTTGAATTTGAAACTGAAACTATCTCCTTTATTCAGGTATACACACAGTAGTACAACATTTAACCAGGCAAATCTTAACTATCTATACATACATGCAAAAGTTTAAATTTATTCTTAGTATCATATCTGCAGTAATACTCAAAACCTTATCATAAGCATCAAGATAAAACAGAGATAAACTAGGAGAAGGTGATGTTTACTCACCTATTTCGGAAACACAGGCAAAACTTTTGAACTGCATTTCTGTTGAGTGGTTTTGCTTCCTCTTTGACCCTTCTTTGCTTTTATTTTTGATTTTGATCTTTAATGAAACTTTTGGTTCAACCATCAAAATGATCCATGCTTAGATATGAGATTATTTGCTCAATGATTTTTTTAAATCAGATTGAAACAGTAGGCTAAGATTGTTGATATTTGATTTACTTTGCAGCTTGAACTAAAACTGATCTTGCCTTAAACCTGAGATGATCTTGCTGGGCTACAGGTTTAAGGTGCTTTTGTTATACTTTGTTTTCTTTCAGTAATAAAGATAAAAGAGAGATGAGAAAGAGTAGAGATGTACATATCTCACTTATCTTTTATTTATATTTTTTTTTAGTATGGCACTTGTAATTGTATAACAAAATCAAGCTAACACTTGTAGTCCTTTATGCATTTTGTATTTAAAACCTTGTCTCACTTATTTATTTCCCATGTTGAAATGTTACAAATTATATTTATGTTTTTATCTTTATATATATTATCACATATATTCCATATAAATTAGGAAATTTAGGAAAAGGGAAACATCAACTCCTTATTAAATCTTGTTTAAATTTTATTTGTTAAACTTACATTTGTTATAATACATAGAGATTTGTTTAAAATTGTAATTTTGTACATATATAACTTCCATTTATAAATTTCATTTGTTAATAAACTATTATATGATAATTAATTATGTATATATTTATATATTATTCATTTAACTAGAGATCAAATCATTTATTATAGTCTCCTATATTTATATCTAGATATTTATCAAAATTTAATTTGTTTAACATACAAATCTTGTTAATTACCAATTAACAGATGTCTAAAAATTAGGGCTATCACATTCCTCCCTCCTTTGAATCTTTTCTTCCTCGAAAAGAACGAAACCAGAATTTATTAAATATTTTAAAACCAGTTAAAATATTCTTTGATCATTTTAAAACACTAAAAAAAATCTATATAATATTTTCAAAATAGTTTTTATAGAAAATATCATTTTATAACTCGATGCTTCAACCAGTCCATCCTTGTTCTCATAGAAATTCGATCATATGTTGATCAGGCATATGACTGAAAATCTGTATGTACTTAGCAGACCCGTTTTCAACACCCAGTGAAAATACTTGAAAAATAATTTTATTGAAAATATAGAGAACAGTTTTTGAAAATAGAGGATATATCTTTGGTGAGAATGCTCCAGAAATCATCACCCCCATCCATGGTCGCAGTTAACCCGATGGTTATGTTGCCATCCCGACAAAATCCATAGATAACTGTAGGCCTCCGCTCCCCTCGATTACACCATAGAACCCGCTACAGATCGCAGCTACAACTGGGGTTACGTAGCTATCACAACAAAAACCCATATAACTGTAGGCATCAGCGCCCTTGAATTTCGCTGCCAAAAGAATGAAACTTCTCCACTCCACTTGACCATAGATCGCAGTCTACCGATGTTGCGTTGCCTTCCCGGCAAAATCAAGTGTAGACCGTTGACACTCATCCTCCACACGATTTTCGCTATGGTCCCCGTAGATCGCAGTGACATCGAGTTACACTGTCGTCACAGCATAACCCAAATGCCCCTGTAGGCATCAGCGCCCTCGACTTTCGCTACCCAATAATCCTCAGGAACTAGTTTTGTCCGGACTCCTCACTGGATCAACTTTAGAACCCCCCCTTGGGACTCAAGGCAGCACCACCCGGTGGTACTCCTGAGAAGTCCATTCCAAGGGAGCGCCTTTTTCCCCAGAGCCATCATCAAAACATTTTATACTATATATATAGTATCTTTTAAATCATACACCTAGTATGATCTCATACAAAGCGCCTTACACAAAATCGATTATTCCAAAATCTCAAACTAGGCTTTCCAAATTCTCATATTGATTTTACCCAAAAATCAAAAGCCTTTTCCAAGTCCAAAGGTTCCCAAAACCCTTTTTCCAAAATCCTCATATGATCCTTTATATATATATTTAGATATATAAAATCTTTTAAAACTTTGGATCATTTCAAACTTGTATAAAACTCCTTTTATACTTCAAAACACCTTCGAAATCCTTTCCTTCTGGCCAGAGATTCAACAAGGGGAGTTTCAATTTATAAATCAAAGATATTTAACTTTGTTTATTCAAAATCAAATATTCAAATTTGATTACTCTTTCCAATATCAATTTCATTCAAATTCGTACGATGTACACATATCATTCGTACGCCATACCAATCTGATCGCTCACTCAAGCACACAATTTCACTTCCGAACTAGTATCGTCCACCCGACTTCCTAGTGCGAACACAGATCCGGTTTCTTGATCAGAAACCGTCATTCTCCTTGCATAGTCATAACTATGATAGAGAATATCCAGAACCAATCAACAATCTATATCCAGGTTCGCCTTCAAAAATCGAGTGAAAACTCTAACTCGGATCGATATAACTATCTCGAAATTTTGTTCTCGAATCTGGATCGATTCATTATGCGAATAGAATAACATACGTACACCCTACGTATTTATCGTTATTGGTTATTAGCCAAATAAATTCCATTTCTATTCACATTCACTTTGATTTTCATTCACTTACTCACAATTGCTTCAATCCATTTGGATTATCACCTCTATTCTTATCTCGATTGGGTATTCAAACAATAATAGTTCAAACTCTGTCCAGTTTAAATTTAGAAAATAGCTTGAAAGGTTAAAAATAGATAAGTAGTTGGAAAATAATTACTAGTTTGTAAAATAGCTGTAAAATAGTTCAGTAATTGTAAAATAATTTGGAAAATAGTTAAATAGTCATAGAAATTTTATATAATTGCAAAATAGCTATAAAATAGTAATTAGTAGTTGAAAATAGAAATTAGTTTATAGAATAGTTAGAAAATTGTTAAACAGTTTCAAAAATAATTGTAAAACATGTGTAAGATAAGTTGGCTTTTAAAAGAAAGGTTGTTTATATAATGAATAGCTTGGAAAAATAGGTTTATATTAAAAACAATTTATATTAAAAATAGTCCAGAGTCAAAACTGTTCTCTCTCCAATCTCCATTCTCATCAATTCAATTTAAATTTCCATTTCCATTTAAATTGACCCAATTCCAATAACTTCAATTTCCATTTAACTTGATTTATTCCCATTTCAAGTTGAATTAATTCTCAATTCCTTTTCAAATTTAAATCAAATTCCATTTGATTTTAAACATATTCAACTTTAATTACAACCCCAAGTTATTCCAATCACTTTGGATTAATATTCATTCAATTGAACCCACTTCAATTCCAATCCATTTCAACTCCAGTTTGAATTAATCCCAATTTCAAATTCCATTTCCAAATCAAGTTGAATTATTCTTGATTTCCTCCCAAATTCAATTCAAATTCCATTTGAATTTAAAATTATTCAATCTTTAATTATAGTTCCAAATTATTCCAATGAATTTGGACAAATTTCAAATTGAACCTACTTAAATTTCAAATCATTTCAAATTAATCCAATTCAAATTTCCATTTGAATCTTATACTCATACATCTTCAATCACAATTTCAATCAATTCAAATCAAATTCAAATTGAACTAATTTCAAATTTCAAATTTAAACCATCTCGAATTATGTAAATTCGAGTTAATACTTCAAATGTTGATTTAATTTCTTTAAATCAATTTACCTTTTTATCCCAACAATGGATTACCATACTCCATTTCTCATTCATTTAAACAAATCTAATTCACAACTTAAAGATTTTTAACAACAATAGGATGATATCATCTAATTCATCTTACAACATCCATCAATTTACAATTTCCAGATCTCAAACCCATTTTGAGATCACACAAACTGCCAATTCAGGTTAACCTTTTAACCCCCCAAGTTAAATCTCAATTTCATCTTGAAATTTCCAAATCATATTGTTCATTCAAACTTATTTAACTTCCTCCGAGTTAAATTCAATCAATCCCGTTTAACCTTACTCAAACTTGAATTCTCCATTTCAAATTTCAAAATTCTAATCTTCACATTAATAATTTTTCCCACTTATAAGTTCAAAACTTATCACTTGGGTATCACATCTTATTCCAAATTCAAAACTAAATATTTAGAGTTTATTTCAACCAAATTTGACATTATGTATATCCATACATATACATATTTACTTCTTGGCTTGCCGAGCCAAATTTAAAAAATTTAATCCTCCTTTAGTTTCAACTCAAACAAATTTTCTTTAAAATTTTCAAACATTTCTTATTTTTAAAATAAGATCATTATTCAAAGTAGTTTGAATAATATTATTTCCTTTAACAATTTGAAACCAATTCAAATGTTTAAAAATTAGAATTCAGAAATTCACAGTTTTAAATCCACTTCAATTTCCATCCTTTCTAATTTACAGGTTATTCTCATCAAATGGTTATTTCCTTAAAACATTTTATTGTTTACAACAATCATCCCATTATTAAACACAATAACCATTCAATTTCCTGGTTTGAAACCAATTCTGATTCATCTTATTTTGAAATTCTTCCTTAACTTTAAGATTTTAAATTTAAGTTTGAGTCCATTTCAAACTTATGCTTATTTAATTTCAATTTGGTTGTATTATATTACCACTTAATTCTTACTATTACTTTTAATTTAATTAATACGACAACCAATTTCCTTAATATAACAAATAATCTATTTCTTATATAACATTCATTTACTTTTGAAATCATTTAAAAACCTTTATATAAGAAAATAACAAGTACGCTCTCTTATATATATACGCTCAACTCATTCTAGGGTACCACTTAACCTATTCTTAATGAGTGATCCCACCAGAGCCAAGGTTCTTGCTTAACCTTCTGCTCTGATACCAAATGTAACGACCTGGAAATTTCGATCCAGAAATTTCTAGATAGTTAGTGAAAAGAAGAAAAAGAAAGAAGAAGAAACAGAAAAACTCAAACTCAGAATCTCACATTCGCAGCGGATAAAATATAATATCACATAAATAATAGTTTTACAAAGAAAAACTTATCAGTATATTTGCATTTTTATACATCAGAGTTACAACATATACACAACATTTGACAGTTTAAAACAATCATGTCCGGATATACAACTATAATATATACAACGGGTACGCTCCATACGTTCCTGCTATCCAGCTCGCCTCATGAGCTCCAGAACGTCCTTACCTGAAAATCTGTAATACTCGGTCTGACCCGAGCATTACATCAAAGTAACACCCGGGTCAGGCTGGAAACCGGCGCGAGTAAACCCACCTAACATGGAATACAAAAGCATACAACTTATATAAACCCGGGGTAACTTATATCAATTTACAACTTCACAAGTTGTTATAGACATCAATTATTCCACACATCAACTACAAAGTGCCAAACTTACTTTAAATGGTCTAATTTACTTAATTCATTCCATATCAGCATATTGATTCCACATATCAATCTATAAAGAAACGAAGTGGTTTCGGGTATTTACTAATACCCGACTCCGGTCTCTTCGAATCCAATGTCATTTTAACCCAACTTATTCAAATGGATCACAGTTCCAACTTCAAGTACAGGGTGTCATCTATACATATTAACCCATCATCAATGATAACTACATTATCTCAGTTTAACCCAACATATCATATCATATAGCATCACAAATCACATATCCGAGATATCAATCAAACTACGACATTTAATATTATTCAATTATTCATAAGCAAGATAAATTAGTCATACCATTCTAATTAATTTGAACAAATTAAATTAATTACTTCAATTACCCTTAATCCCGCTTATTTGACATTAATTAATTACAAATAAATTAATTAATCAGCTTTTAATTATCCATTTTAATTAGTCATCTTTGATTAATTATCTTTAATTACATAAAGTAATTATTACATCAAGTAAATAATCCTTAATTACTTCTCCTAAGTAATTAACCCTTAATTATCTTCCATTAAGTAAAATTTCCTTATATTAATTACATCAGTAATCATCCATTAATTTCTTCACTAATTACACCTCATTAATTATCTTAGGCAATTATGCTTAACCCAACATCAAATAATTACACTACACAAATTTCTTCAATTAATCAAATTCCTTAATTAATTACACTAAGTAATTAATTCTTAATTACTTCTCTTAAGTAATTAACCTTTAACTACTTTTATCAAGTATACCATTGGTTAATTAATTACATTGGTTAATTACATAGATTAATTCACCCTAAATCAATAATTAGTCATAACAATTAATTATTCCTTTTATAATAATAATAACTCTTCTAATTATTATTCCAAACCTTACCTAATAAATCTTTGAAATTTAAAATAATTTTAAAAGATTTGAGTTTAAGCAAAATTTATAGCATTAATCTTTTGATTTAAATCATTTACTTATCTGATTAATTTAACAACTTGAATACTTCCTCAACTTAAATTAACAAAGCATTTAATAATCAATTTACCACTTACAATAGTTAAAATACTTATTCAATTCTTTAACACCCCAAGAATAATTTAGTATAATATAAAACTTCATTATGTTAACTTAAAACATTTGTTACTATCCATTTTTTCCCGAGACAAAACCTAAGATTACTTGAGCTAACTTGAATTCCAACCTTTCTTCCCTCTACTCTTCCTTCTTGTCAAATTCTAACTACTGTACTAAGTAATCACACGCAAACAACACAGCAAATACCCGAGACAAACCCCAAATTTCCTGAGATAACGTACGAGAACAAACTCCCTTCTCCCTCTCTTTTCTTCCTCTTCTTCTCCTTGTTCATTATCCACTTGCACACCGTATCACGGTGTACATGCACACCACCTACTGGACGACGGTCACGCCTCCGATCATCCCACTAAGTCACTTTCGTTTGCCACTTCCTACCTTAACTCTTGAATGGCCGATGAATCCCTAATTATGAAATTCAAAATTTCCCAATTACCTGGAACGAAGGTCATGGCCAAAAACTTCATCGCTCCGATTCCAATAACCCCCATTCTTGCCCAAATTTCACCCAAAGCTTCGGTGAATCCTCCTCCTTCATATTTTCCAAGTGCGCACGCTTCCTTTGGCAAAATCATCACGCCCTCAACCACTCAACCGAAAACCACCCACGCACATCCTTAAACCCTAACCTCGCCTTGCCCGGCCACCACAGAATAGAGAAAAATCTCACACTATTTTTCCCATCATCTCTAACCCCTAACGCTCCTCCATCGTAAATCAGGGCTCCTGATCTTTCTCCAATTGTCTAGAATTTGACAAAATTCCATTTTCTGGCTATCTCAAAATTCTCGACATTGCCAAAATTAAAAATTATGAAATCAATATCAAAAATCAAGATTTCAAATGCAAATCAAGGTGTGAATTTGAAAAATGGAAATTTAAATAATTTGTTTTCTGGATTTAATTTATTTTATTTTAATTATTTTATTTATTTTTTACTGGAATTTCCACTTCCCAGTAAAACCACTCACCACTCTTACTTAAAAATCAATTTTTTTTCTAAACAAAATCATGTTATATCAAATATATATCCCTTGAACATCACAACCTGTAGTGAATTATATAAAGAGATTTTGAATTTTCTGAGTTTGTGGGCTGTAAAACAAAGAACAGAGGTAATGTATATATATATATATTCACCATATATAACATACCTATATACTTCTATAAATCATTTGCACACTCATTTCTTCCACAACTTACACATGCAACCGTATATTGTAAAGATTTTACTTTGAGGTGAAGTTTACCCACGAGCATAACTTTTAAACAAGTTTTAACATTTAATTTGTATCAGTTTACTCATATCAGTTTACTCACCTTATATTAGCTTTTTAAAGAGAAATTAAATTTTGAAACTGGTTTATAACCCTGTAACTAAGAACAGGAAATTTACTCCCATATGTACAGTCATACAAGTTCAAAACATTTGCATACTTGTCTATATACAAACATGTTTTAACATGCAAACAATTTTTTTTTACATCGTTGTTTAAAAGTTTATTCACTGGCATCAGTTTTCAAACAGTTTAAAGCATAAAAAAACAGTTTTACTCACCATTTGCAGGAAACAGAGGACAGTTCATAACTTAAAAAGATTAAGTGTAATAAGTTTTGATTTTTGAACTTGTTTTAACCTCTTTGAATTTGAATTTGAAACTGAAACTATCTCCTTTATTCAGGCATGCACACAGTAGTACAACATTTAACCAGGCAAATCTTAACTATCTATACATACATGCAAAAGTTTAAATTTATTCTTAGTATCATATCTGCAGTAATACTCAAAACCTTATCATAGGCATCAAGATAAAATAGAGATAAACTAGGAGAAGGTGATGTTTACTCACCTATTTCGGAAACAGAGGTAAAACTTTTGAACTGCATTTCTGTTGAGTTGTTTTGCTTTCTCTTTGACCCATCTTTGCTTTTATTTTTGATTTTGATCTTTACTGAAACTTTTGGTTTAGCCATCAAAATGATCCATGCTTAGATATGAGATTATTTGCTCAATGTTTTTTTAAATCAGATTGAAACAGTAGGCTAAGATTGTTGATATTTGATTTACTTTGCAGCTTGAACTAAAACTGATCTTGCTTTAAACCTGAGATGATCTTGCTAGGCTACAGGTTTAAGGTGCTTTTGTTATACTTTGTTTTCTTTCAGTAATAAAGATAAAAGAGAGATGAGAAAGAGTAGAGATGTACATATCTCACTTATCTTTTATTTATATTATTTTTTTAAGTATGGCACTTGTAATTATATAACAAAATCAAGCTAACACTTGTAGTCCTTTATGCATTTTGTATTTAAAACCTTGTCTCACTTATTTATTTCCCATGTTGAAATGTTACAAATTATATTTATGTTTTTATCTTTATATATATTATCACATATATTCCATATAAATTAGGAAATTTAGGAAAAGGGAAACATCAACTCCTTATTAAATCTTGTTTAAATTTTATTTGTTAAACTTACATTTGTTATAATACATAGAGATTTGTTTAAAATTGTAATTTTGTACATATATAACTTCCATTTATAAATTTCATTTGTTAATAAACTATCATATGATAATTAATTATGTATATATTTATATATTATTCATTTATCTAGAGATCAAATCATTTATTATAGTCTCCTATATTTATATCTAGATATTTATCAAAATTTAATTTGTTTAACATACAAATCTTGTTAATTACCAATTAATAGACGTCTAAAAATTTAGGGCTATCACAATGCAAAATCTGGGAATGTTATTTTTTATGACATTCTTTGAAAATCTGTTTTTCAAATAAACATATTAAAATGACTGAAAATGTTACACTGGTTAATTTGACGGCATAATAGGTTCACAACTAAGTCCGAAGGCACTTATTGAAGAATGGATTTCCATACAATGGCAGGCAATGGTCTAGCTACCGTATAGTACATTTCTAAAGGGATGTACCAAAGATACACAAACAATCCTCCGGATCTGGCCAGACCGGTCTATCCCAATTCAGCACTCAGACATGACAAATAGTGTTTTGAAGCTTATTTTATTAAAATAACATTTTGATTTTTATAAATCTATTTTTATAACTCAAATCTCTTTTATAACGTTGTTAAAGATTCATAGGTTTAGTTTTATATTTTAAAGAATTAAAAACATCTATTTTAAAACATTTACTACTTTGGCCTGTGAACCATCAAAGCAGATTTTATTTAAAACTTGATTTGCTCATATTTTAAAATCCACTAAACGAAAATCGATTTTCTTTCTTTGTTTGAAAGCTATGTTCTTATTTTGAAGAATTCCGAGCTATATTCCATTCTCTATATTCGTTTGACTTTTACAGCACGAAATCCCCGAACAACAATTATGCGACTATTTTTGACTCCATTTTCAGCATTCATTTAGACTTTGCCGAAAAACTTTCAAATGTTTATAAAACATTTCTAAACCATATTAAACCATTTTAAGAGGTCTAAACATTCCATATACACCATTTCATTCAATAAAGGAAAGTGATTTCCATTGTGCTTATCAAAGTATATTAACGTGACTTGTATATATATTCAACAACCATATTAAACACCCTATTATGATATTCACACATGATAAATAATCATCATTAATGATCATATCCAAACATATATATCATCATATAATATATATATATATATATATATATATATAATTATAATTTAGGAGTTTTCTTACCATTATTGCTTCCTAACTTCACTAAATGGACTATAGCTCCGCTATGATCGCATAAAAGCTTTTGAAATTGGTCCTTTGCCCTTGGTAAGTCACTGTCAAGACATGGAAAGGGTGGCCAAAAGTATGGAGAGAAGTGGTAGAGCTTCGACCTTGAATTCACTAAACTAAACCCAAAAAATTGATCATCTTCTCTCTGAATTTTGACCTTCGTAATCTCAAATTTTAAATAAGTTGTCAACCGGAAAGTTCTAGAAAATTCTTTTGTATTGAATTTAAAAAAAAAAGAATTACTTGATTTTGATTTTTTTGATGAAGCCATGGTCAAATGAAGAAGAGGCATTCTCTGATTTTAAAAAATTGCACCCGAAAATGGGTCAAATTTTAACTGAATTTTGGATGTGTCACTCAAAGAATTTTGAAAAGTTGTCAAAAGAAAATTTCTTGAAAACTCTTTTCCCTATGATTTTCAAAAATGAAACACCTGATTTCTATTTGTTTTGAGGGAGTTATGATCGAATGAAGGAGAGGTATTATCGGACCAAAAATTCTAAGCCTGAAAACGCATTGGAAATAAGTGGATTTTGAGCATAACTAAGCTTAAAATGGAAAGAAGTCGTAAACTAGAAAGTAGTAGCTACTATAATTTCGCTGATTAAAAACGAATTTCTAATTATCTAACTGGTTTTTGGCAGTTATGGTAGAATGAAGAAGAGGAAAAAAGTGTAGGTATTTATATTCAAGATTTGGGAAATATTCCACCTCACTTCACTCTTCCTCCATCACCCATTTTCTCCCTTCACCATCAATCACTTCACCTGACTACCTATACCCTTCCATAATCACCCCATGTGTCTGTTTCCATGTGCATGTCCTTAGTTGACTTTATGAAAGCTTAAGTGAGAACAAAACCAAAAATATTTTGGATATTTTAAGTATAATGTATACATATATGTGTGCATGTATTATGTATGTATACATATGTATATGTATGTGTTAGTGCATGCATGTGTATGTTATATATATGCATAAGACATATAGAAACGTTGCAACGACTTCAAACAACTTCCGTTCGTTAAAGTGTCGAAAGTCGGAAAATCGATTCTCGGTCATATTTTCACTATTAGTTAATATACATTTGTAAACAAAATTTGAAAAATAATTTCTTATCATTATAATTGATTTAAACGACCGCATTTTAATTATAAAACCATATAAATCAATATTAAACAATCATTTATAAAAAGTGCTATTATATCGATAAAGCGATATCGATTTTTCCTTATATTTTCAAATCAAATATATATTTTTATATAACTATTATAAATCATTCATTATTACTTTATAACTATTTAAAAGGAATTATAATCATTTAAAACCATTATTTAAATAATTAAAATAATTGTTAAATCATTAAATCTCAATTAAATTAATAAATCAATTATTAAATATAATAAACCACCCTGATGATGTCATAAATACATTAAATTTTCCAAAAAAATAAATTGTTTTATTTCAAAATTAAAAATAAGTGTATGCATCCAACTCCGTGTGCGATATTTTACGATCATCGATAAAATAGTTTTCGGCCATTTAATCGGTATATTTCCAAAGGAAATATTTTTGCAAATATTTCTCCAAAATGGGTTCATTATTATTATTCATTTCACAAAACTTAATTATTTTTTGAAAATAACCCCATATTTGAATATTTAAAAGAAATTAAATATACCTAGTTAAAGTGATCAATTATGGGTCGTTACACCGGGATTGTATATGTTATCCGAAAACCACTTCGATCCAACTCAAGCATTTCGAAAGCAAGACATCTTGAAGAATATGAAATCTAAGATGGAGAATTGAAGTGCAAGGGATGCATGCTACAAATTCCGAGGGTGATTCCTAAATGGATGTGGTAGAAATAATTCCTTTGGTTTGTCCTTATCCTAGACAACTTGTATGGATGAATGCTGGCAATACGTTGCTGTCTAGAAGGTGGTTTAGCATTCCAAGTGGCGTTGCTATTCAAAAAGTTTAGCGCAGCCTCAAGCATCATCAACTGGAAATGACTAACATCAGGGAAGATGTAGCAAGGCTAAGTGGATCACTCCCATTAGGGTGTGTCATCACCTTTCTAGATACATCTACATATTTATGGATTGGTTGTGGATGAGATCTCAATAAAAAGGGTTGCAAAGCAACCATGGTGATGACATATTCGGTACTATAAATTAAGGTGTAGGTCGGTCTTGTGTTGTAAGGGATCCTAGCGAGGTCCTCGGTAGATTTTCTAGATGATTGGTAGTACCCCAGTGCCTTGTCATAGTATAATATTCGTTCTCCAATAAGTGCCGTATGTTTTTAGTTGTGCCTAAATATGTTAGAATGTGAGATGTAAGCATTTAGCTATTTTATATATTTACTTTGATCCTTTAGACTTTATCGTAATATCACTGGATTTTACATAAAAGTGTTTCGGCTATCGTAAGGTAAAAACCCGTCCGTGTTTATATGCAGCATGGTCTTATGAGATACCTTCTACTTTAAAAGAGTTTTAAATATAATAATTCAGTTGTTTGAGTTTACTCACACAAGACCCATGTCTGATTCGAAGTTTTATTTTCTATCCCTAAATCATTTGGGTGCTCAAATTTGTATAAGCAGTCAAGTAGTTCAGGTTTCGCATGGATGCATTTGGAGGAGCTTGGAGCAGAAGGCTTCATTGACAGCTAGTTATTATCTTGTTTCCATTGTATCATACGTATTCTATATTTGATATATAGGGACAGTGTTATGACCTGGATTTTAAAGTCTGATAATTGGTTAATTAACTGATTCAAGTCATTGGAATATTAAATTTGATTAGTCGAATAAATGAATTTTCTGGAAGATAGAAATATTTGTATCTATAAATTGGCTTAAAAACGGTGATAGATATTGAATTATAAAAATCTCTGGATATGAAGAACTGTATAAAAAAATTATATATATAGATACTCCACTATTTAAATTGAGATAAAATACCCATACATATAGAGATAATATATTTACAAACTTTATGATGTTTGAATATATATATATTTATTTATATACATACATATATATATATATATATATAAGTATATACATATACGAGTATATGAATGTGGGCTCATAGGGAATAATATACATGAAAGTTTGTATAAATGTGTACACATATATATACATATTAGGACAAAATTTACGTAAGTAATGAAAGATATTCATAAAACATAAAAGTAGGTATACATATTATAAAAACAATGCATATGGAAATAATAAATATCCATATATACATATATATAAGCACGTGGATACTCAAATAAAATAAAATAAAAATAAAATGAAAAGGGGTAAGCTTGACAAAGTAAGAAGGTATATTGTATATATATGATGGAAGAATATATAAGTAATATATATGTAAGGAATATATGTATTTATACAATAGAAAAGGGAAAAATATACATAATGATATATATGCATGTATAAATTCATATGAAAATGTTTGTAAACAAAAGAGGAGACAACATCAATTCAAGCATATAAAATTTCAACTCAAGCAAACATAAGATCATTCAATTACCAAATCACCATGAAATTTTATCTTTTTAATCAAGCTTTTATAATACATCAAATCTTTGTACGAAATCATGTCATGTCAAAGAATTGCTTACCAAAGGAAATTAAATAAAACAAAAATTTAAAAGGGATGTGAAAAAAGGGGTTTGCTATATATGCTATATACAACACAACAGAGTGCAGCTCTATGCTTTCATACATACATACATACATACATACATACATACATACATACATACATACATACATACATACATACATACATACATATATACCTCCACCAATTTCTTTTGTTTCACTCGTTCAAAAACTAAGTGAGTTAAACCATAGAAAAACCTTCTTCTATCTAAAGGATCAAATAGAACAACTCTACAAGGAAGATCAAAATCAAAGAAAGAGGCAGCAGTTTTTTTTCCAGGACCACGCTCTCTGTTCCAAGCAATTATCTACGAGTAAAACTTCTTTCAAAAATCAAACCTTTCTTATAATGTGATTATGTTTAAAGATAAATTGGAGTAACAGTTGTGAATATTCTGTTGCATAGAAATAAATATAAAGATGCCTGTATATGGATGTTATAAAGCCTGTTCACATATTATTACCTCTGTTCATTATTTACTGTCATGTACAACTTTCAAATTTTCAATCCTCTTCATCTACAGAGTTTTAGCCCATGATGATCGAAGGCTTTCTATTTGTATTCGAGTATACTTAATTTTAAAATTGATTTCATAAGGTATTATCAAGTATACGTATAGGGAAAGTTGTGTTTACAGTAAGTTAACCCAAAGTGGAAAATTTTCAATATCATATTGTGATCTTTAGCTTGCATAGATACGATCGTTGGGTGAAATGAGGAATTTTAGTGGAGGTTTTATGATTTTTAGTGGTGGTAATAACGAGATTATGGGAGGTGACCAACTTTTGTGTTTTTGTCTATTTTGGGCGAGCTAGGTGGGAATGGCAATTGGCGTTGGGTCAGGAGGAGGCTTGATTGATGGAGAAAACTATGAAAAATACTATGGTTTTTTTTTTGTGATGTGTGGTGCCGAGTTTAGGGAGATCTAGGGTTTTAAAGTGGTTCTGGGTGGGGTTCGGTCGTGGAGGAATTGAGGTGGCATGATGAAGCGGGAGGGGTGCGAGTCTGGAGGAAAGGTTAGAGGTAGACGTGGCGAGTGTTGGGGCAAACTCTGGTGATCGATGGTGGTACATGGTGGCTTTGAAAGGGATTCGAATGGTTTGGGTTCGGCATGGATTGGAGTTGGGTGTTCATTTGTCGAGCGAGGGGTTTCGTGGGGTTTTCCAATGGTGGAGCACGAAGAGTGGGTCGGCGGCGACTTGTAGAAGGAGTCGGCGTCGAACGGCGGTGTAACAACCCGCATATTTATCGATTTTATATTTAAATATTTTATTTAAATATTTTATCACTCGTCGGATTTTGGTCCGAAAAGCTACTTTTTGCAAACAGTCGAATTGGGACTCGAGACCACCCCCATTGAGTTCAAAATGACGTTTGCGACCATTTTAAGTATAAACTTCGATATGTTTGGAGTTAGTCGAATTTGGCTACTTTTTCACTTAGGGCTTTGGTTTGTTATCTCAGCCCATTAACCCCAGCTGAGCCCTAGCTCCACCCCCACTTATCTTCATTTCATTTCTAATTCCTAACCCTTCAAGCTTTAGCAACAATGGTGGAAGAGAGTGGAAATTAAAACTCCAAGCCCTAGTTCCATAGAAAAATCCAACTTCTAGCTCCAAATTCAAGAGAACCCATTGGTAAGCATCTTCTTCTTCTTCTCCAACTCATTCTCTCTTTGATTTCAGAAAATTCCTAAACCTAATTTGGGAAATGTTTCTCTTTTAAGCTTAGAATCAAGCTTCTTGAGTTAGGATTGAAGTGTGGTTGATCTTCCTTTGCTTTCAAGCTTCTTCTTCATTAATTTGGGTTCAAAGGTGAGATTTTTATCTCACATCTATGTCTATATCTATCTTTGTTGTTAGGTACGAATTCCTAAAACTTGTTTATGTTCATTTGCTTTTGGTTTGAATTGATTTGGTGAATATTTCAATTTGTGGTGTTTTGTAGTCAAATCTTAAAAAAAATCCAATCTTTGATGTTTGAACATGTTTTTGGTGATGCATCGAAGAGCCTATAGGGCTGGGTTGTCGCTAGGCACAAATCCTTAGTCGTCGTTGCTCGTCCGATCGCTCCCGATACGTTTTGGCCACTTTGGCCTAGGCAAATTGTTGCCCAGACCAGGTGACTAGACGTCTGGTGACCAAGTCCAAACGTCTGGTTTGGACATGGAGAGGAAAAATATAGCCACGCAGAATATATAAAAAAGGCAGAGACTAATTCCATACGTCTGAAATTTAGGATCAGACGTCTGGATAGGTCTCAGACGTCTGACTTGAAGTATCAGACGTCTGGGTGTTCTCTGGATTATTCCCAGAGAACAAATCCAGACGTCTGGATTCTAGATCAGACGTCTGATCGGTTTTCAGACGCCTGGATTGGACGTCCAGACGTCTAGAACTGTTTAATTTGCCTATTTTGGCTATTTTTGAGTATATTTCCAACTTTAATTGATTCATGTTGATTCCCTTTTTGTTGCTATCATTTATTATGGACTTTGATGACATTTTCATCGTGATTTTTGGGAATATCCATTTTGATGGATTCGGTATCGATTTCTTTGGATTTTATTCACGTCTTCGAATGTGAATTTTTATCATTTATTGTTTCTACAATCAATCCTATGATTTTTCACTTTAAAACATAAAGGTTTTCTATACTAGTAGTAAATATCAAAACTCTTTCCTCAAAACGATTTCAATTCTACTTTCAATACCAAACTCGTTTATAAAACCGTTTTCCAATCTACTAGTATATACAAGCCTTTACCTCACTCGTATGAGAAATATAATTAAACGACTTAGTAAAACAAGTGGTATGAAACGTTTGCGTTTACTTCGCCGATTAATTCTTGGACTTGTTCGGTTGAAACTCTTGTGACAATTTTTTAGTGGAGATCTACAATTTGTTCGTAAATATTAAGTTAAGCTAGTGGTTATGGGACATGAAGCTAAGCTCATATATTTACTAGCTTACTGTAATTGACACTTCCCTGTGATCATGACGATCATTTTTATGTTTTAGACTAGCATTGTGCGATGTCTTTTTGATTTGGTTCATCGGATGTCACGCTGTACGACGTCGTTGTTTCCTTTGATTATGATTTGGTTTATCGGATGCCACGCTGTACGACGTCGTTGTTCCCTTTGATTGTGATTTGGTTCATCGGATGTCACGCTGTACAACGTCGTTGTTCCCTTTGATTGTGATTTAGTTCATCGGATGTCACGCTGTACGACGTCGTTGTTCCCTATGATTGTGATTTGGTTCATCGGATGTCACGCTGTACGACGTCGTTGTTCCCTTTGATTGTGATTTGGTTCATCGGATGTCACGCTGTACGACGTCGTTGTTCCCTTTGATTGTGATTTGGTTCATCGGATGTCACGCTGTACGACGTCGTTGTTCCCATTTGATTTTGATTTGGTTCATCGGATGTCACGCTGTACGACGTCGTTGTTCCCTCTGATTGTAATTTGGTTCATCGGATGTCACGCTGTACGACGTCGTTGTTCCCTTTGATTGTGATTTCTGGATTTCGTGTGTTGAATTCTGGAATTTATGTTTCATCAACTCTTACGATTGGCATTGATATTTATGTCATTTATTGTGGCTTGGTGAATGAAATTAGGAGTATGACATTCCTTTTTATCTTTGTGAAGATCCTTACGATATTGATTAATCTCTTATTGGTTTTTCAATTACTTATTTATCAAGGCTTGGCATTGTGATTATTATACGTTTAGTCATATCTCTTATTCTATATCATTTCATCTGATATTTATAGCTAGACTGATCCATTTATTATTTTCTTATTAAATAATACTCGGGTCAGACTGAGATTTTACAGGTGCTTCTGCTTGCCTCCTTATCGGACCATCATCTGACTTTTGGTTAACTACTTAGCTTGTAGTTTTTGTTGTATACATTTGAGATACAGACTCCTTGATGTATACATATTCTTTTGTTTAGCACTTGTATCTATTCATTTTTGTGATGTTGTGGATCTTATTAGACCGCTACTCTGATGTACACTTTTATGTGTAATATTCATATCTATTTCCGCCTTTGTGATATGAATTATCTGTGACTGATTTGTGTTATGTTTATTTCTATATTTTTTTTCGAAGACCTTTATAGCCACTGTGTAGTAGCTTTGAGTTTGTGTCGGTATGTCGGATTTCCTCTTGATAAAGAAAAGTTATATTTTTATCTGGCATATCGGTACTCGCACAAAGCAATTATACAGATGGTCGCTCCTCAACAGCCTTATTCTCCGTGCTAGTCGACAGCATTACTCCGTAGTGTTCTTGGCTAGCGTGGGTATAGAGGTGGGGCGTCACAGCTTGGTATCAGAGCCAAACTTCGGAACAATACGAAATATTGTAACAAGGATCATCGTCCTAAGTCTTTCTTAGGAGTTGTGGTTTAGGATTTTATTCGAGTCTTCGTACCGATTCATCCTATTTTCTTTATGATTCCTTGTTTTATCTGTCAAGATTGCTTGATATTCATTTTGTGAATAACCTTTTTCTTCTTCTTTCTTTCTTTATTAAAGAAGAGAAATGGTTAGACCTGGCCGTCCCAGCGTCGGTCAATTTAGTGCTACTCCCCAAGATGGAGTTTTTATGTCTGCTCAGCAGCTTTTAGATCTCGTAAAGAATGCTCAAGCTGCAGGACCCAATCCAGAGCCTACTCATCCTAGATCTAGTTTTGCACGCTTGTGCAGAGACTATACCGATTTGGGTGGAAGGCCATTTAAGGGATCCGAGGGTGTTATCGAAATTCAAGCTTGGCTCAAATCATGCGATCGCATCTTTTCTCGCATGAACCTTATTGATCTACATCGAGTCCAAGTGGCTTCTAGCATGCTCCAAGAAAGAGTATTAGATTGGTATGAGCTTTTAATTTCTGAAATCATTGAAGCGGATCTCACTTGGGAGCAATTCCGGGAAAGGTTCGAATTGAAATTTGTGCCGAAGGCCGAAAAAGTAACTTTGGCCCGGCGTTTTATTGATCTTGTTAAAGGTGAATCTTCTGTGACAGACTATGTCGCATCTTTTGAATCTCTTTCCAAATCGGGGTTGAGTATATTAATACCCCGATGAAGAAAAATCAGAGATTTGTCTATGGCTTGAATAAGAATCTTAAGAAGCCGTTGCTTTCGAAACTTGAGGTTTCATTTGATCAGCTTATTGATATCGCTCTTCGTCTTGAAGAGGCCGATAGAGAAAGCGATATTGAAGTTGTGCGTGCCAAACAGAACTTCAACAACAACATGAAGAGGCCTATCAAATTCATAGGCCCCAATTCTAATAAGAAAGGGAAGCAACCAATTCCGGTAGCAAAGACTCCTACTTCTAGTCGTGGACAATGCTACAATTATGGTTCCACGAACCACTATGCAAGGGAGTGTCTGAAACCCCTCTTTTGTCGCTATTGCAGAAATTCGGGTCACCATATTACTGCATGTCCCGTACTTCAATGTAAGAAGGAGGGAGAGCTCAATGCAGTGCAAGCCTCTAGTGGCACTTCTCTTGGTCAAGGTATTTCTCATTCAATCCTTGATTACATTTTTTTATGATTTTTCCTTTTCGAGTTCTTTTTGATATGGGTTTCATCTCACTATTTTATGTCAAAAGAACTTGTGATTCTTCTTCTTTAAACATTTCTGGGCTTGATGACTTCTTTGAGGATTGTGAATCCGGATGGTAGATCCGCAACACTCAATTTGTCTTTATTGATGTCAAAATTATTTCATGTGATTTTTCTGTCCGAGCCGATTTTTACTTAGGCTTCGGAATTTACTTTTGTAAGGATTGGCTTAATTATTATGAGGCCATACCCTTTGTCCCGGGTGGACTATTCATCTTTGACATTTTCAATCTGTTAAGCAGATTTCTATTTTTCCTTTATGATTTTGATTCCAACTTGATGACATCATTTTATTCCTTAAGACCACTTATAAGGAAAGTGTTATTTCTCTCATTCATGTAGTTTGAGAAATTTTCCGGTATTTTTGAGCTTGTCTTAGGATTATCACCTAAGTAATCTTTTGTGTGGTGTTAAGGTCTTTCCAGTTTGACCTTGCCACCGATTTTCATTAGCTACGAGTTGTGAAAGTTAGCATTCCACTTACCGCATTCCGCACTCGTTATGATTCTTATGAATGACTTATTATGTCATTCAGTTTGCCCATCTTGTTTCATCCATTTCATAAATCGAGTATTCTATGAATATCTCGATAAGTCCATTCTTGTATTTATTGATTTTGGATGAAAATAGAAATTTAAAATTTTGAAAATCTTTTTCATAAGATTTATTTATAAGTACAATTTGATTTTTTGTTCTTAAAATAAACAAAGAATATTCTTAGAAGTTTTTGAGAAACTTACTTATCCTATAGAATATGATTTTGTGATTGTATTGCCCATTTAGTGTTTTAAGAATTCCGGTCGATGCGCTTGATCAACGTTATCGATAAGAATCTCCTAAATGCTTTGATGAGACAGTCAGACACGATATATTGACTTGTAAAAATGTAAATTTTTGTAGAAATATTACTACATAAAAATAAAAATGTAATTTTGAAAGTTTTAACTTTTCGGGAAAGAGGATTATTTAAAAGAACTCTTCCTTTCGATACTCTTATTCCTGTGATTCCCGAAGGGGAACCAAGATTTTATATTTTGTACCAATGCTAGTCATATTGGTTTGGATGTCGTTCTCTTGCAAAATACGACGTGCTATCACTTGTGCTTCTAAATCATTATAGCTTATCGAGACTAGATATGCCACTCATGATCTAATGCTCGCGGCTATTGTTTTTACTTTTGGAATTTGGCATCATCATATTTGGATGAGAAATTTATTCTCTACCTCGATCATAAATCTTTGGAATATTTATTTTCTCATAAGGAACTTCATGTTGACTCGAGTTCCTGGCATCTTATGATCTTGATATTCTTTTTATTCCCAAAGGGGAAATCGTGTTGCCAATACGTTTTGTCGTAGGCAACAAGGTGTTGATTCTTTGATGTTGTCTGAATGGAATTATCTTTTTATCAAGTTCATTGAACGTTTTGATATACTTCGTTTTATTGAGCTTTATCTCATTTATTTTATAGACTAGCGTCCGATGTTCTTTTATGGTGTTCGGTTCATCGGATGTACTGTTATTATACTACATCGATGTTCTGTCTTATCTGGATCAATGGATGTACCATTATTATACTACACCGTTGTTCCGGTTTATCGGTTCATTGGACGTATCGTTTTTGTACTACGTCGGTGTTCCGAAGTTATTCGGGCTTTGGTTCATTGGGCGTACCGTTTTTGTACTACGCTGATGTCCCAAATTATTTGAGTTTCTAGTTTCTCGGGCGTACTGTTATTATACTACGTCGTTGTAATTTTCTGCTATTCTTGACATTCTCCATGTCTTTCTACTACGAAAATGCCTTAGGGGTTCCGATTTTTATTCTTGAGCCCGGTGTTATTGTGGAAATTGAAGTTTCACCAGATTTGATTTATGAGCAACATTCCATACGCATCATTGCTTCGGAGGTTGAGCGCCTTCGGAATAAAGATATTCTTCTTTTGAGAGTTCAATGGTTCTCAAATCTTAGGGATTACTCTTGGGAATCTAGAGAATTCATCGAGCGATCCCGTTCGTGCTAACTCTTTCGTGCTCTTTATGGTGAACTTCTTATTTCAATTTTCTTTTGTGTTGATATGCTTTTATGGTTGTTACTCTTTATTTTCTTCTTAAGTATTGCGAGGACGCAATTTCTTTAAGGAGGGGTGTCTGTAACAACCCGCATATTTATCGATTTTATATTTTATTTAAATATTTTATCGTTCGTCGGATTTTGGTCCGAAAAGCTACTTTTTGCAAACAGTCGAATTGGGACTCGAGACCACCCCCATTGAGTTCAAAATGACATTTGCGACCTTTTTAAGTATAAACTTCGATATGTTTGGAGTTAGTCGAATTTGGCTACTTTTTCACTTAGGGCTTTGGTTTGTTTTCTCAGCCCATTAACCCCAACTGAGCCCTAGCTCCACCCCCACTTATCTTCATTTCATTTCTAATTCCTAACCCTCCAAGCTTTAGCAACAATGGTGGAAGAGAGTGGAAATTAAAACTCCAAGCCCTAGTTCCATAGCAAAATCCAACTTCTAGCTCCAAATTCAAGAGAACCCATTGGTAAGCATCTCCTTCTTCTTCTCCAACTCATTCTCTCTTTGATTTCAGAAAATTCCTAAACCTAATTTGGGAAATGTTTCTCTTTTAAGCTTAGAATCAAGCTTCTTGAGTTAGGATTGAAGTGTGGTTGATCTTCCTTTGCATTCAAGCTTCTTCTTCATTAATTTGGGTTCAAAGGTGAGATTTTTATCTCACATCTATGTCTATATCTATCTTTGTTGTTAGGTATGAATTCCTAACACTTATTTATGTTCATTTGCTTTTGGTTTAGATTGATTTGGTGAATATTTCAATTTGTGGTGTTTTGTAGTCAAATCTTTAAAAAATCCAATCTTTGATGTTTGAACATGTTTTTGGTGATGCATCGAAGAGCCTATAGGGATGGGTTGTCGCTAGGCATAAATCCTTAGTCGTCGTTGCTCGTCTGATCGCTCCCGATACGTTTTGGCCACTTTGGCCTAGGTGAATTGTTGCCCAGACCAGGTGACCAGACGTCTGGTGGCCAAGTCCAAACGTCTGGTTTGGACCTGGAGAGGAAAAATATAGCCATGCAGAATATATAAAAAAGGCAGAGACTAATTCCAGACGTCTGAAATTTAGGATCAAACGTCTGGATAGGTCTCAGATGTCTGACTTGAAGTTTCAGACGTCTGGGTGTTCTCTGGATTATTTCCAGAGAACAAATCCAGACGTCTGGATTCTAAATCAGACGTCTGATTGGTTTTCAGACGCCTGGATTGGACGTCCAGACGTCTAGAACTGTTTAATTTGCCTATTTTGGCTATTTTTGAGTATATTTCCAATTTTAATCGATTCATGTTGATTCCCTTTTTGTTGCTATCATTTATTATGGACTTTGATGACATTTTCATCGTGATTTTTGGGAATATCCATTTTGATGGATTCGGTATCGATTTCTTTGGATTTTATTCACGTCTTCGAATGTGAATTTTTATGATTTATTGTTTCTACAATCAATCCTATGATTTTTCACTTTAAAACATAAAGGTTTTCTATACTAGTAGTAAATATCAGAACTCTTTCCTCAAAACGATTTCAATTCTACTTTCAATACCAAACTCGTTTATAAAACCGTTTTCCAATCTACTAGTATATACAAGCCTTTACCTCACTCGTATGAGAAATCTAATTAAATGACTTAGTAAAACAAGTGGTATGAAACGTTTGCGTTTACTTCGCCGGTTAATTCTTGGACTTGTTCGGTTGAAACTCTTGCGACAATTTTTTAGTGGTGATCTACATTTTGTTCGTAAATATTTAAGTTAAGCTAGTGGTTATGGGTCATGAAGCTAAGCTCATATATTTACTAGCTTACTGTAATTGACACTTCCCTGTGATCATGACGATCATTTTTATGTTTTATACTAGCATTGTGCGATGTCTTTTTGATTTGGTTCATCGGGTGTCATGCTATACGACGTCGTTGTTCCCTTTGATTGTGATTTGGTTCATTGGATGTCACGCTGTACGACGTCATTGTGATTTGGTTCACCAGATGTCACGCTGTACGACGTCGTTGTTCCCTTTGATTGTGATTTGGTTCATCGGATGTCACGCTGTACGACGTCGTTGTTCCCTATGATTGTGATTTGGTTCATCGGATGTCACGCTGTACGACGTCGTTGTTCCCTTTGATTGTGATTTGGTTCATCGGATGTGACGCTGTACGACGTCGTTGTTCCCTTTGATTGTGATTTGGTTCATCGGATGTCACGCTGTACGACGTCGTTGTTCCCTTTTGATTTTGATTTGGTTCATCGGATGTCACGCTGTACGACGTCGTTGTTCCCTTTGATTGTGATTTCTAGATTTCGTGTGTTGAATTCTGGAATTTATGTTTCACCAACTTTTACGATTGGCATTGATATGTATGTTATTTATTGTGGCTTGGTGAATGAAATTAGGAGTATGACATTCCTTTTTATCTTTGAGAAGATCCTTGCGATATTGATTAATCTCTTATTGGTTTTTCAATTACTTATTTATCACAGCTTGGCATTGTGATTATTATACGTTTAGTCATATCTCTTATTCTATATCATTTCATCTGATATTTATAGCTAGACTGATCCATTTATTATTTTCTTATTAAATAATACTCGGGTCAGACTGAGATTTTACAAGTGCTTCTGCTTGCCTCCTTATCGGACCATCATCTGACTTTTGGTTAACTACTTAGCTTGTAGTTTTTGTTGTATACATTTGTGATACAGACTCCTTGATGTATACATATTCTTTTCTCTAGGACTTGTATCTATTCATTTTTGTGATGTTGTGGATCTTATTATACCACTACTCTGATGTACACTTTTATGTGTAATATTCATATCTATTTCCGCCTTTGTGATATGAATTATCTGTGACTGATTTGTGTTATGTTTATTTCTATATTTGTTTTCGAAGACCTTTATAGCCACTGTGTAGTAGCTTTGAGTTTGTGTCGGTATGTCGGATTTCCTCTTGATAAAGAAAAGTTATATTTTTATCTGGCATATCGGTACTCGCACAAAGCAATTATACAGATGGTCGCTCCTCAACAGCCTTATTCTCCATGCTAGTCGACAGCATTACTCCGTAGTGTTCTTGGCTAGCGTGGGTATAGAGGTGGGGCGTCACAGGCGGTAACCGAAGGCGGCGTGCCCGTATACGTGCACAGCAGTGTGCAAATTGCTTGGTTTTAGTGGAGAGGAGAAAGGTGTGAACTGAAAGGAAGTAAAATAGGAAGAAGAGGAAAGAAATATGGTCCGGTTAGGCCGAAAAAAGGGTAAAAGGAAAAGAGGAAAGGAAATAAAGAAAAGAATAGAAATCAAGAGAAAAAAAGAGAAGAAAGAAGGGATGAAATGGAATTTTACATATACTTGTATAAGCTAATTTACATTGTATTTCTTTAACAAAAAGGCGAATGAAATTACGAATACATAAATTTTAAGTCAACGGTATTTATAAATTAATGGGTAACTAATCATATCATTACTCCTTTACTTAAGCCTACGAGGAATTAATGATAATTTACTATTAGATAATAAATTCATTTAATTTGTAATTAATTTAACAGAAAATATAGATGAAATCAGCTTGGTGGGGTTAATAGAAGATTTCATGATGATATGTTTTAATTGAAATGGACATCTATAATAAATTCCCACATAAAGATATTATTACCCGAATTAAATAATTGGTTTATTTTAACAGTTTACCACTTTCAAATCTATTATTTGGATTCGAAGAAAATGTGACCGGATATCTATGTTACCCGAGGCCGCCTCAAAGTGATAATCACTTTGAACTTTAGAGGGATTTTGATTATAGAGTTTAATGGGATAGGATTGGGTTAGTTTCACAAATCCAACTATTATCGGTACTTTGATATTATTTTAATATCAATGGATTTGGTAACAAGTGATTGGTTATAACAAGACAAAAACTCATAACGTTGAACGAGTTACCTCGGTTTTTAAGAAATTTTATAATTTAAGTATTTTCATATCGAATGGGTTTACTCACGCTGGTTTCCAGCCTAACTCGGGTGTTACTTTATTGTAATGATCGGGTCAGACCGAGTATTACAGATTTTCAAGTTAGGTCGCTTGGGAGTCCGAAGACGAGCTGGATAGCAGAGGCGTATTGATTATATTCCGCTGTGCATTAGAGACTATATAGTCAGTATTTAGGGACAAGTTATTATAACTGTCCAGATTTGTTGTACTCTGATATCCTGTATATATATTGACAGCGATAGCTTTTCCTTGTATAAATGCTGTTATTTTTATATTGTATTTTGTTCCGCTGCGATTGTGAAATATTGTGCTGTTGTTTCCATTTCTTATTCTATCTTGTTTTCTTCTTAACCCTAACAGTCTGGGATTTTCGACACTCGACTGCTCGGCCCTCTATACAGTGAACATATTAGCGTCGATTTTCGAGGTCAAAAATCTTCGGGTCGTTACACATGGTATCAGAGCACAAGGTTAAGAGGGAACCTTGGCTGTAACGACTCGGATTTTTCGCGCTCGAAAATCGACATCCATACTGCACATCGTATTCGAATGCCGTATATTCGACCGTTCAAATCCGATTCGCTGGAGCTTATAACAACACTAAGTAAACAACACAGCGGAATAAAATGAATAATACATTGATATACAACACTGATACAACAGAGTGATACAATGAATATCAATAAACATCAGAGATACAACAAAATAGCAGCGGAACAAATAACTCTAAGATAGTTTTCAAGGAAGAACTCCAAAAATAACTGCAACTCCATTTCCAAGGACCAATCCAGCAATAGCTCGAAGTCCCAATAACGATGCACCAAGATAAGCAAGTGTGGTGTGATCCAAAGACTAAACTAACTCCAGATAATCCACTACATCTGACTATTTGAAAAACCCAACTCTAGACTGCTCTTTGTAGAAAAATTTTGAGCATCTAGAGTTTATGAAGGAAACAATAAACTCTGGATCAGTCGTGGGACTGGTGTGAGCAACAAAAACAGTTCATCTTTTAAAAACAAACAAAGAAATATTTTAAGATCAATTCGCAATGTTTTTTAAAAATGTAACTACCATAAGACCTCCCACTACACACACAATTGCAAGCGCAGACTTGGAGGAGATTTCTTCTTATGTTAGTCAAAGATGCTTACTACGCAAAATCAAATCATTTTTTTAATATTATTATTAGTGCATAGTGTAGAAAACATTTCGAAAGTAGAATATAAATCTTAGCCAGCATATGTACCATTATATTATGCCTGCTATAGCTACCATATTAGATGGCAGGTTCTACAACTAATACCGTACAAGGCTCGTATTGTTTCTTTGGATTTCCAACAGATGGTCAGGCCAAGGAACTTCCCATTGCCACATGGAAACGCCTCTGGAAGGACGACCCGAGAACCTAACCGGATCTCTGCCAACACAAGGCCGGGTTACTCCTAACTGGGTAACTAGTGACACGAGTATGCCATCCCCCGGTCCTTTAGGACATTTATCCGAGCGCTCGATAACCAACATCACACAATAATAAATAAAGTGTTTCAACATGAGTAAGTATCTGGGCTCCATACCATGATACCACTCCTTTCCATAAGGAAATGAACATACCCTAAGTGGCGCTACCCCCAATAACCTTGCCGTATCTTTCTTGTTTCGACCATTCCGGGGTGTGAGGTTCGACGAAGTCTCGTCCACAAAGCTATGCTTTTTACAAAAGCCACGCTTTGATCAACAAATGATCAGCAACACTCAGCATGCCACATTACCAAGTTGGGAATATATCACTGATAACCTTCAACTACATAACCTCTGAGCTCGTACGTCTCAGAGAAGGGTGTTAATGCTAAGAGAATAAATTCTCCGCCACCAACAGAAATGTATTTGAAAGAAATATGCTTTATATCTCAAAATGTAATGTCAGACACACAATCCCTACAAGTCTGTTCTGGGTTCGAAAGACTGAAGGCACTTTCGAAGAAGTCCTTGCAAATCCGGATATTCACTAATCGCGTTCGGATTTCCCATCACATATGGAGTCTCTATACCGAGGACCGGTCGATGCAAAGACATTCGACTAGTTGTCCTTTCATTTTCGAAAATATCCGGTCTTCACCACCGCTCTTCAAATGTTATCCATAACGATGTCTCACATATTCAGAATGGGATATATGACACAAAGTTCCTCTCCCGGCTAAACCGAATAGTGAGCACAATATTTAAAAAATATATGGATATTGGGATTTCAATCAAGTCACGACTTATTACCCAAAATATTTCTTTTTCAAATGGTTTAAACCAATTACCATTTCAAATCTTTATATTACAAAAAGATTTATTTCACAAAGATCAATTCATAGACTTCAAAACAATTTCCATTCCAATTGGATTAACTCGTTAAATCTTCAAATCAAAGATTTAACTTATAGCTTTCAAACCGTTTCTATAACTTGGAAATTATTTTCATTTTAAACTAGAAATCTTTTTAACACAAATTGGATGTTCATTTCTTATATGAAAGCTTTAATTATTTGAGAACAAATAGTTTTCGTTTCAGAAAAATCCAATTATATTTGCTCGAGTTAAAGCCCTTGAATTCAAATTCAAATTCTCAAATCAATACATTTAAAATAGTTTAACCCATATATAACTAGTATAACATCTTTAATCCCTAGTTTCAAATCATAGAATTCAATTTCAAATCTTAAATTTAAGTTTAAATCAAATTATTTAAACTTCATACTTTATCAAGTTATTCAAATAAATTTCATCTTTGAAATTCCATGTCAAAAGCTTTTCACATTTAACCCGATTCCATTTCAAACTATTTGAATTTAAGAATTCAAATTCAAAATTATTTTCAAAAATCCGTGACTTAATCGATTTCCTCATGAAATCCATATTTGTGTGTGTATGGTGTGGTCCAGGGGTTTAACACAATAGTGCAACATCATCCAATCATCACGTATTATAACATAGAAATATAGTTAATAAGCAGTATAAACTATAACGCTTATCATCCATTCACATATTCACAGATAATATACAGATGTATCATCAATAAATGAATAAATTATACATAGCACAATCCACAGAACAAAATGTCACAGATCAGATAGGACAATCTATTCAAGGCTTTTCATACGATACAGTCATTCATAAGTAAGGTCAAACATTCAATAAACATTTATAAGCGGGATTAATTATTCGTTTAATTCTAATCAATTCAATTTATTTCCTAGTAAATTAATTACTTATGAATTAATTATCTAATCCTTATTTATAAATTAATTACAAATAATTTGATATAAATTAATTTATCAAACACTTTAATTAATTCTTCTTAGTTAATAAATTAATTAGATTAACCTTAAAGTTGATTTCATAATCTTTTAACCTTAATTTAATTTCATTAAAGAAATTAAACCTTTAATCATTTTCATTAGTTAATTAACCTCTGACTTATATTGGTTAATCTCAAATTAATTACTTAATTAATTTATCACATTTTTCTTGAATTAATTATTGCTTAATCACTTGATTAATCAACTTTAATCATTAATTTATATTTAATTAAAAATCCTTAGTTGCTAATTAATTAATCTTTAAACCTTCATATATTACTTTATCCTTTAATTACTTATTTAATTTATCACATTAATTAATTTTTAAATAATCCTTAGTTAATTATCTTCATTTTCTAATAACATTTCTTAAATTACTTTCTTAATTAATCTCTAATTATAAATTAACCTAAATCATTAATTTATACATTTAATAAATAGATCCTTCCTTAATTATCTTATTAGTTAAATCATTTAATACCTTAATTATCCCTAAGATAATTTATTCCTTTATTAATGACTTAATTAATATTAAAGTGTAGAACATTACACTTTTGAATTTAAATTAAAATTTCATTTTGAATTTAAGATTCAAAATGATTTATCATTTAAAACTTTAACCAAATTTAAATTTAATTATAGAACTCTTAAACAATGTAAGGTATATTGTTTACTTATATATGAAGCTTATATAAGAAAAGTTTTAAATTAGATTATTTAATTTTTTTATTTAAAATTAAGCTATTAATTATTTAACGTGCAAATTCAAGTTAAAACAAATCATATACTTTCATTCAAAAACCCTTTTATAAAAAGAAGTTTATCAAATTTTAAGTTTAAACATTTTTTTAAAAACAAATCTACTTTTCTTTAAACTATTTAATATAAACTTGCTTAAGACTCCTTCAGATTTAAAACTGATTTTAAATTCCAAATTTAAATTCAAGAAAACTAGAATCCATATTTTAACTTTGATTTAAACTTGATTTTAATCTTTGTTTAAAAACCTTCATTTAAAATTTACTTTACACTTTTCAAACTCAGTTTAAATTAAAACTTAAACACTGTCCAGGTTTAAACTAAAACCCGGGATTTAAAGATTTACTAGAGCTAAACAAAATGGCTTCGTGTCCAACACCCCCACCAATGCTTTGAGTCCCTCAGTTCCATGCTTCCACTATACCACTCGAATCATTTAAACTGAAGAAAACAAAACCCAATCCATTTCATTTCAGAAATCAAAACGTGCAACGTGCACGTGTACATCACCGCCGATCGCTGGCGAACTCCCCTCCGCCCTCTGAAAGTTCGACAACCTTCCATGCTTCACTTCCCCGACCCTCAAACCTTCCATCATCTCCTCTAATTTAAATTCGAGTCCAACCCAAACCTGGCACAAAACAAATCCCATCGCTACCCAACCTGTCAACGCACCGTCCTTGTTGCCTCGACCATCGGAGTTCGTGCAACTCAGGCCACCACCTCGTCTACCTCCCTACATCCATCCCCTCAAGTTACGTTGCACTCGATTAACAAGGGAAGACGAACAAAACAAAACTCTCGACCTCACAAAAATTAGGTTTAGAAACTTCAAACCATCGCCGCTACCACTACGAAAAACTGGAGTGGCTCCAATTATTTTTCCCATCACCTACGTCGGATGGTTCGTCACCACTAGCAATCCCGACCCCTCCAACCCTTTAGATCACCCAAGACAACTTAAAATGTTCAAATCAGACAAACCCAAATTTCTCTCTGATTCCAATTCTAAAGTTTGTGATTTTGTTTTTAAAAATCATATTTTGATTTTAGTATTCAACTTATATTCGTGAATCTAGAAAACAGGGTGATTGAATTTTTCAATAAAAGTTGAATTTGCTCAGTTGTTTGCTTTTCTAGAACAATACAAGCTGTTTTTCCTTTAACAAGTTTTTTTAAACTCAAGCCTCTGTTATAACAATCGTTTTGTGTTCAAAACTTAAGTCCTGTTAAAGCTTGGATCCAGAACAAATGAATTTTTTTTTGATGAGTAGTTAAGCCTGGAACTTAAACAGAGATACATATACACAGTCACATCCATATATATTCATGCAGACAGATTTTATCCATTCCATATATTTGACACATAGATCCAATCATGCAAACCAAAATCAAATATAGAGGTTTAGGAGTTACTCACAGTGTTTGAAAATGGACAGAGCCTCATCCATTTGGAAACAGGTTTGCACTTCTATCTGAAAACTCCTTTCTTGATTCTCTGATTTGTATTGTCTTGATATTTTAGAGTGATGTTTTATTTATGTTTGAGTTTTAAGATGGTATTGTCTTCAGCTTGAAATGGACGAAATGATGAAGAGTGCGATATATAGAAATTGAGTTTACAGGTTATATTTGTTATTTGTTAATAAAATACACTAGATACTTGCATTTAATGCTTTGTACAAGTGATGTTATTTGTTTATACATAGGTGTGGCTGAAGTGATCTCTTTTGTACATCTTTGTTTACAGCCTAGCTTACTAGTATCATATTTTATTTTTATTTTTCTTCTTTAGTACTTGTTTATTTGACTATGCATACGTTTGTTTCAATTTCTTTTGTATTTCTATTCAATTGAGGCCGAAAAAGATTTAAAGTGTGCTAGCATTAAATGCATGAGTACATGTTCCCATGCTTGCCTATATCCTTTTAACTTGGCTGATGATAATATTATGGTGGCTGCAGCTTTGTATTTGAGCTTTGTAATATGAATGTAGTCTTATATTCAACTTGATGTTAGAATTTGTCAAATATGTTTTACTTTATATTTTGCATGTTTGCTTTTATTTTTAACTTATTTTTTTGTTTCAAAAATTTTGTTATATTTACACAACTTTAAAAATCCATTTCATAAGACTGAATTCAAATATCTGTATATTAATATTGTTTAAAAATAACTCAATATTAAATTAAAAATAATTTATGAAAGAAACCATTTCTTTCTTAATAAATAACATAATTTATTTGAATTTGGAAAAACTCGAATCAATTTATCATTTAATTTCACAATTTTAAATCAAAAATAAATTAAATTATCAATTTAAAATAAATTAAAATTCGGGATCGTTACAGACTTCCCCCCTTAAAAGGAATTTCGTCCTCGAAATTCGCCAGAGAGAGATGACGAAGATAGAAAAATATCTTTTCAGATCAAACTGGATATCAATTCTGCATTTGGCTCACCAAATCAGAATATCAACAATAGATACAAGAAATTATAATAGAATTTCAAATTTACTTTTAAACAAAATCGTTTTATCGATTCAATTCAAATTATCCTTCATATTCTATTAATCAATTTAACTCAATTTAAAATTTTCAATTTATTCAAAATTTCAATTCTAAATTTCAAATTCATTAAAGTTTAAAACGAAAAACTGATAAGAAATTGATGAAGATACGAAGTAAAAATTTCCTACCACGATTCGTAGAGCCACCATCACACCGGAAACTTCTTCTTGAAGCTGGAACGAAACAATCAAAGAATTTGAAAAGACGAATCAAAGGAAATTGATAGAGAAAGTTGTTTCCACTATTATAGGGTATTGGCCATTTATAGTCATACTCCCCCGTCCCCTATCTCTTTCTCTTCTTGCACTCATACTTACTACCAGTGAATAGTAAGAGAATTTACCGAGGCATTCGAACGGATATCTTAGGGATATACTCATTCTAGGGTATACTTCACCCTATCTCTAATGAGCTACATAACGTGTTATACTCCTAAGCCAAAGTTTTAACCTTAGCTCTGATACCAAATGTAACGACTCGGATTTTTCACGCTCGAAAATCGACATCCATACTTCACATCGTATTCGAATGCCGTAGATTCGACAGTTCAAATCCGATTCGCCGGAGCTTATAACAACATTAAGTAAACAACACAGCGGAATAAAAAGAATAATACGTTGATATACAACACTGATACAACGGAGTGATACAATGAATATCAATATACATCAGAGATACAATAAAATAGCAGCGGAACAAATAACTCTAAGATAGTCTTCAAGGAAGAACTCTAAAAATAACTGTAACTCCATTTCCAAGAACCAATCCAGCAATAGCTCAAACTCCCAATAACGATGCACCAAGATAAGCAAGTGTGGTGTTATCCAAAGACTGAACTAACTCCAGATAATCCACTACATCTGACTAACTGAAAAACCCAACTCTAGACTGCTTGTGTAGAAAAATTTTGAGCATCCAGAGTTTAGGAAGGAAACAATAAACTCTGGATCAGTCGTGGGACTGATGTGAGCAACAAAAACAGTTCATCTTTTAAAAACAAACAAAGAAATATTTTAAAATCAATACGCAATGTTTTTTGAAAATGTAACTACCATAAGACCTCCCACCACACACACAATGCAAACGCAGACTTGGAGGAGATTTCTTCTTATGTTAGTCAAAGATGCTTAGTACACAAACTCAAATCATTTTATATATATTATTATTAGTGCATAGTGCAGAAAACATTTCGAAAGTAGAATATAAATCTTAGCCAGCATAGGTACCATTATATTATGCCTGCTATAGCTACCATATTAGATGGCAGGTTCTACAACTAATACCGTACAAGGCTCATATTGTTTCTTTGGATTTCCAACAAATGGTCAGGCCAAGCAACTTCCCATTGCCACATGGAAGCGCCTCTGAAAGGATGTCCCGAGAACCTAACCGGATCTCTGCCAATACAAGGCCGGGTTACCCCTAACTGGGTAACTACTGACACAAGTATGCCATCCCCCGGTCCTTTAGGACCTTTATCCGAGCGCTCGATAACCAACATCACACAATAATAAATAAAGTGTTTCAACATGAGTAAGTATCTGGACTCCATACCATGATACCACCCCTTTCTAGAAGGAAATGAACATACCCTAATGGGCGCTACCTCCAATAACCTTGCCGCATCTTTACCGTTTCGACCATTCCGGGGTGTGAGGTTCGACGAAATCTCGTCCACAAAGCTACGCTTTTTACAAAAGCCACGATTTGATCAACAAATGATCAGCAACACTCAGCATGCCACATTACCAAGTTGGGAATATATCACTGATAACCTTGAACTACTTAACCTCTGAGCTCGTACGTCTCAAAAAAGGGTGTTAATGCTAAGAGAATAAATTCCCCGCCACCAACAGAAATGTATTTGAAAGAAATCTGCTTTATATCACAAAATGTAATGTCAGACACACAATCCATGCAAGTATATTCTGGGTTCGAACAGAACCGAAGGCACTTCCGAAGAAGTCCTTGCAAATTCGGATATTCACTAATCGCGTTCGGACTTCCCATCACATATGGAGTCTCTATACCGGGTACCAGTCGATGCAAAGACATTCGATGAGTTGTCCTTTCGTTTTCAAAAATATCCGGTCTTCTCCACCGGTCTTCAAATGCTATCCATAATGATGTATCACATATTCGGAATGGGATATATGACACAAAGTTCCTCTCCCGGCTAAACCTAATAGTGAGCGCAATATTTCAAAAACATATGGATATTGGAATTTCAATTAAGTCACAACTTATTACCCAAAATCTTTCTTTTTCAAATGGTTTAAACCAATTACCATTTCAAATCTTTATATTACAAAAAGATTTATTTCACAAAGATCAATTCATAGACTTCAAAACAATTTCCATTCCAATTGGATTAACTCGTTAAATCTTTAAATCAAAGATTTAACTTATAGCTTTCAAACCGTTTCTATAACTTGGAAATTATTTTCATTTTAAACTAGAAATCTTTTTAACACAAATTGGATGTTCATTTCTTATATGAAAGCTTTAATTATTTGAGAACAAATAGTTTTCGTTTCAGAAAAATCCAATTATATTTGCTCGAGTTAAAGCCCTTGAATTCAAATTCAAATTCTCAAATCAATACATTTAAAATAGTTTAACCTATATATAACTGGTATAACATCTTTAATCCCTAGTTTCAAATCATAGAATTCAATTTCAAATCTTAAATTTAAATTTAAATCAAATTATTTAAACTTCATACTTTATCAAGTTATTCAAATAAATTTCATCTTTGAAGTTCCATGTCAAAAGCTTTTCACATTTAACCCGATTCCATTTCAAACTATATGAATTTAAGAATTCAAATTCAAAACTATTTTCAAAAATCCGTGACTTAATCGATTTCCTCGTGAAATCCATATTTGTATGTGTATGGTGTGGTCCAGGGGTTTAACACAATAGTGCAACATCATCCAATCATCACGTATTAAAACATAGAAATATAGTTCATAAGCAATATAAACTATATTATCATCCATTCACGGATTCACAGATAATATACAGATGTATCATCAATAAATGAATAAATTATACATAGCACAATCCACAGAACAAAATGTCACAGATCAGATAGGACAATCTATTCAAGGCTTTTCATACGATACAGTCATTCATAAGTAAGGTCAAACATTCAATAAACATTTATAAGCGGGATTAATTATTCGTTTAATTCTAATCAATTCAATTTATTTCCTAGTAAATTAATTACTTATGAATTAATTATCTAATCCTTATTTATAAATTAATTACAAATAATTTGATATAAATTAATTTATCAAACACTTTAATTAATTCTTCTTAGTTAATAAATTAATTAGATTAACCTTAAGTTGATTTCATAATCTTTTAACCTTAATTTAATTTCATTAAAGAAATTAAACCTTTAATCATTTTCATTAGTTAATTAACCTCTGACTTATATTGGTTAATCTCAAATTAATTACTTAATTAATTTATCACATTTTTCTTGAATTAATTATTGCTTAATCACTTGATTAATCAACTTTAATCATTAATTTATATTTAAATAAAAATCCTTAGTTGCTAATTAATTAATCTTTAAACCTTCATATATTACTTTATCCTTTAATTACTTATTTAATTTATCACATTAATTAATTTTGAAATAATCCTCAGTTAATTATCTTCATTTTCTAATAACATTTCTTAAATTACTTTCTTAATTAATCTCTAATTATAAATTAACCTAAATCATTAATTTATACATTTAATAAATAGATCCTTCCTTAATTATCTTATTAGTTAAATCATTTAATACCTTAATTATCCCTAAGATAATTTATTCCTTTATTAATGACTTAATTAATATTAAAGTGTAGAACATTACGCTTTTGAATTTAAATTAAAATTTCATTTTGAATTTAAGATTAAAAATGTTTTATCATTTAAAACTTTAACCAAATTTAAATTTAATTATAAAACTCTTAAACAATTTAAGGTATATTGATTACTTATATATGAAGCTTATATAAGAAAAGTTTTAAATTAGATTACTTAATTTTTTTATTTAAAATTAAGCTATTAATTATTTAACTTGCAAATTCAAGTTAAAACAAATCATATACTTTCATTCAAAAACCCTTTTATAAAAAGAAGTTTATCAAATTTCAAGTTTAAACATTTGTTTGAAAACAAATCTACTTTTTTTTAAACTATTTAATATAAACTTGCTTAAGATTTTTTTAAGATTTAAAACTGATTTTAAATTCCAAATTTAAATTCAAGAAAACTTGAATCCATATTTTAACTTTGATTTAAACTTGAATTTAATCTTTGTTAAAAACCTTCATTTAAAATTTACATTACAATTTTCAAACTCAGTTTAAATTAAAACTTAAAACTGTCCAGGTTTAAACTAAAACCCGTGATTTAAAGATTTACTCGAGCTAAACAAAATGGCTTCGAGTCCAACACCCCCACCAATGCTTTGAGTCCCTCAGTTCCATGCTTCCACTATACCACTCGAATCATTTAAACTGAAGAAAACAAAACCCAATCCCTTTCATTTTAGAAATCAAAACGTGCACCGTGCACGTGTACATCACCACCGATCGCTGGCGAACTCCCCTCCGCCCTCTGACAAGTCGACAACCTTCCATGCTTCACTTCCTCGACCCTCAAACCTTCCATCATCTCCTCGAATTTAAATTCGAGTCCAACCCAAACCTGGCACAAAACAAAACCCATCGCTACCCAACCTGTCAACGCGCCGTTCTTGTTGCCTCGACCACTAGAGTTCATGCAACTCCGGCCACCACCTCGTCTACCTCCCTACGTCCATCCCCTCAAGTTACGTTGCACTCGATTAACAAGGGAAGATGAATGAAACAAAACTCTCGACCTCACAAAAATTAGGGTTAGAAACTTCAAACCATCGCCGCTACCACTACGAAGAACTGGTGCGGCTCCAATTATTTTTCCCATCACCTACGTCGGCTCGTTCGTCACCACTAGCCATCCCGACCCCTCCAACCCTTTAGATCACCCGAGACAACTTAAAATGTTCGAATCAGACAAATCCAAATTTCTCTCTGATTCAATTCTAAAATTTGTGATTTTGTTTTTAAAAATCATATTTTGATTTTAGTATTCAACTTATATTCATGAATCTAGAAAACAGGGTGATTGA
Organism: Allium cepa; assembly: GCA_030765085.1. NCBI lineage: Eukaryota > Viridiplantae > Streptophyta > Magnoliopsida > Asparagales > Amaryllidaceae > Allium > Allium cepa. Next base: position 708,046,692 of record CM060941.1, read on the forward strand.
ATTTTTCAATAAAAGTTGAATTTGCTCAGTAGTTTGCTTTTCCAGAACAACACAAGCTGTTTTTCCTTTAACAATTTTTTTTTAAACTCAAGCCTATGTTATAACAATCATTTTGTGTTCAAAACTTAAGTCCTATTAAAGCTTGGATCCAGAACAAATGAATTTTTTTTGATGAGTAGTTAAGCCTGGAACTTAAACAGAGATACATATACACAGTCACATCCATATATATTCATGCAGACAGATTTTATCCATTCCACATATTTAACACATTGATCCAATCATGAAAACCAAAATCAAATATAGAGGTTTAGGAGTTACTCACAGTGTTTGAAAATGGACAGAGCCTCATCCATTTGGAAACATGTTTGCACTGCTATCTGAAAACTCCTTTCTTGATTCTCTGATTTGTATTGTCTTGATATTTTTGAGTGATGTTTTATTTATATTTGAGTTTTAAGATGGTATTGTCTTCATCTTGAAATGAACGAAATGATGAAGAGTGTGATATATAGAAATTGAGTTTACAGGTTATATTTGTTATTTGTTTATAAAATACACTAGATACTTGCATTTAATGCTTTGTACAAGTGATGTTATTTGTTTATACATAGGTGTGGCTGAAATGATATCTTTTGTACATCTTTGTTTATAGCCTAGCTTACTTGTATCATATTTTATTTTTATTTTTCTTCTTAGTACTTGTTTATTTGACTATGCATACGTTTGTTTCTATTTCTTTTGTATTTATATTCAACTGAGGCTGAAAAAGATTTAAAGTGTGCTAGCATTAAATGCATGAGTACTTGTTCAGTTGTTCCCATGCTTGCCTATATCTTTTTAACTTGGCTGATGATAATGTTATGGTGGCTGCACCTTTGTATTTGAGCTTTGTAATATGGATGTAGTCTTATATTCAACTTGTTGTTAGAATTTGTCAAATATGTTTTACTTTATATTTTGCATGTTTGCTTTTATTTTTAACTTAAATATTTATTTCAAAAATTTTGTTATATTTACACAACTTTAAAAATCCATTTCATAAGACTGAATTCAAATATCCCTATATTAATATTGTTTAAAAATAACTCAATATTAAATTAAAAATAATTTATGAAAGAAACCATTTCTTTCTTAATAAATAACTTAATTTATTTGAATTTGGAAAAACTCGAATCAATTTAACATTTAATTTCACAATTTTAAATCAAAAATAAATTAAATTATCAATTTAAAATAAATTAAAATTCGGGATTGTTACTTTGGCTCTGGAGGGAATTACTCATTAGAGATAGGGTTAGTAGTACCACAGAATGAGTTGAGAGTATTATATGCGGTTGTACTTGTTATTTTCTTATATAATGATTTTAAAAAAGATTTTAAAAAAGATTTATATATAAGCTTATATTTTGATATATAAAGAAAAAGTTTTTTTGATTATTATATATATTAAGGTAATTGGTTGTTGATTATTGGAATTAAATAAGATTATAAGACTTAAGTGGCAATATTTATATAACCAAATAGAAATTTGGGTAAGGATTAACTGTACGAATAAGTTGAGTTAAAAAGAGATTCAAATCTGAATTTAAATCCTGGAAAATTCAAAAGAGTTTTTCAAGTATTTAAACTAAATAAGTTACCCTGATTATACTTTTCCCAGTAAATTATAATGGAATATATAGAGTGTATGATTTCTAGATATGATATTATCATTTGTTGTTGTATCTTAATAAAGGGATGTTTATTTTTAAAATAAACAATGATAAAGCATAATGAAATGTTTAAAGGAAGTAACAATTTAGATAAGTATGACTTATAAATTGTAATGGATTTAAATTGTGAAGTTTTAAAATCTAAGTCTAGAAAATTTTGGAATTGTTTCAAAGTGTTAAAAGATATAATAAATAATATTGTTAAGGATATTTTGAATATAGGAATCTTTTTTTAAAACAAGAGTTGTTTTGAAAATTTCAAAGGAAATTGTTTTGAATTAAAAACCAAGAATGGTTTAAAAATTGAATGATGACTTGCTGTACAAATGAAATAAACATGTATATATATGTGGATATACATAATATCAAAGTTGATTTGAAATAAATACTGAGTGGTTAAGTTCTGAAAATCTCCCTAAGAATGAGATGTAAAAAACCCAAAGAGAAATAAGTTTTCGAAATTATAAGTGGGAAAGCATATTGATATGAAGTTTAAAATTTGAAATGGAAAATTAAAATTGAGTAAGGTTGAATGGATTAAATGAATTGAAATTTAACTTAGGGGAAGTTAAATAAGTTTTGAACTTATAAATTGAATTGGAAGTTTCAAGATGGAATTGAGATTTAACATAGGGAAGTTAAATGGGTTAAATTGAAAGGAAGTTATGTGTGGTCTCAAAACGGGCTTGAATTCTGGAAATGGGTAATGAATGCTATTGACGAATGTTTTAGATAATTTGGATGTTTATTTACTTTGACATATCCTTCTATCGTCTTATGGTTATGAATAATATATGAAACTGTAAATTGGATTATTTTGAAAGAATTAAGAAGTGCATTGAAATGATATATATATCCATTGTTGAAATTAAATGGAAATAAGATTTTATTGTGAAACTATTTAAAATGATTTGGGTATTTTTGAAATAAAATTAAATTTATGGAAATGGGATCATTTTGAACTTAAGATTGAAAAGTTAAAAATGGATTTATGAACCAAATTGTTTTAGGGGATTAGGTTTAAAAATTTAAAGTTTAATTGGGAAGTCAATTGAATTCTAAAAATTGATTTGTTTAAAAAGATTTGAACCCGCACTCGAATCTTGAAATAAGTTTAAGTGAAGGTAATTTAAAATGAACATTTGAAATTTGGAATCAAAATTTAATTATTAAAGAGTTAGGTTGTTAAACTAAATGCTAAAGTTTAATTTGATTTAAGTGATCAAATCAACATTTTGGAAAACGAACTTGAATAATACCAAGATGGTTTAAAATTTGAGAATGAAATTGAAATTGATTCAAATTTGAAATTGAATTGAATTGAATTATTTAGAAGTGTAATCGAAGTTGATTAAGTTTAGAATTCAAATTGTAATTAAATGAATTAGAATGGGAATCGAAGTAATTCGAATTGGAATTGGGATTGAATCACTTTAAATGGAAGTGGAAATTGAAAATTGATTGAAGTGGAGATTGGAAACTAAACCAGATTAACTCGGAAATTATTTTCAAACAAACTAATTTAACATAAACTATTTTCTTAAATATTCGAACTATTTTGATTTTTCCAAGCTATTTACTATTCAAACCTTTCTTTTTAAATACTCAAACTATCTTATATTAACTATTTGGTTTTTTACAACTATTTAATACTTTAGACTTTTCAAGCTATTTTCTAAATTTAAACCGATCAGAATGGAAATTGCTTATATTTAAATCATGAATTTGAATACGAATTGAAATGAATTGAATTTATAGCCCAAATGGAAATTGAAGCAATTAGCGAAATCGGATATTGAAGCATAAATGATTTTGAAGTAAAAGAGTATATTTTGAGAAAACTTTGATGATTAATAAAGGAAGTTGGATAATCCTATGACTGAAAACTTATGTTATAAAGATTAAGGAATAAGGAAAATAACTTTGTGAAGAAAATCGAACTTGAATATTGATTTAGCATAAATAAAGTTAAATATATAATTTTTATATATGATAAACTCCCCTTGTTAAATCTATAACCATAGGAAAAGATATTTGAAATATAAAGTGGAATTTATATAAGTGTGAATTAATCCAAAAATTATTCAAGTTGAAAGAATAAACTTATATATATATATATAAGAATGATTTTATGAGAATGGAACTGAAAGGGTTTTGGAACTCATTGATTTTGAAAGGCTTTTGATTTTGGCAAATATCAATTGTGGTAATTTGGAAAGCCAAGTTTGAGGACTATTGATTTTGAGATATTGATTTTGATGCTTATATGTGAGACATACAAAGAGTATGTTTTGAAAGGTACTATATGTGTATAGTATGAAATGTTTTGAGAATGCTATGGGGAAAAAGGTGCTCCCATTTACAGCTGAAACTTACAGTAGGAGATCCACTGGGTGGTTCTGCCTTGAGAGCTAAGGGAGGTTCTAAATTTTGATCCTAGAGGACGTCCGGACAAAACTGTAGTTCCTGAGGATTGTGATTAGGGTAGCGAAGGTCGAGGGCACTGATGCCTACATGTCACAACCCAATTTTTCAATGCTCGAAAATAGGCATTAATATGTCCACTATATTAGATGCCGAACAATCGAATGCCCAAAAACCAGACTGTAAGGGAAAGAAGAAGGAGGTTGAAGAAGAGAAAACAAAACAACATCATAATCTCATAATCGCAGCGGACAATATATAAAAGATAAACGACCGATCTTTATACAAAAAGAACTATATCTATTTTATACATTACATCATCAGAATACAACACAATCAATAGCAAAATATTGGACATTTATATTAACTTGTCATCACAAAAGCTGACTATACAGCTTAAACTGCACAGTGGAATACACATCAAGTATGTGTGATACGTCTCTCCATCCAGCTCGTCTCCTGAGCTCTATAGCGTCCTATCCTATATCCTATAATACTTGGTCTAACCCGAGCATTATAATAAAATAATACCCAAGTCAGTCTGGAAAACCAGCGTGAGAAAACACACTCGATTGGATTATTAAAGTTTTCAAAATCCTTTAAAAATCAAAGGTATCTCGTAAGACCACGCTACAAATAAACATATCGGGTTTTTACCTTACGATAACCAAAACATTTCTTATCAAATCCTTTGATATTACGGTAGTGTCTATACATAAATACTTATTCAAATAGCCAAAATTGTTGCATTCATTAAATTCCTGCATAATAGGTATACAAAAAAGTCCAAAGGCACTTATTACAGATTGGGTTTCCATCAATGGTAGGGCTACTGGGGTACCGCCCGTCACAGTACGTGGTCTAGATCAACGTACCGAGGATTACTCTTGATCCCCTACAACACAAGATCGGAGCTACCCTCACTGGATAGTTCGAATAAGATCACCCCACGGTTGGGATCAGCAACCGCCGACTAAGCCGAATAAAAAGGGACATCTAGACAGGAGAAACCTTGCCCTAATTGGTTGCTAGCCACTAAGCCTTGCTGCACCTCCCATGTTTCAGCCATTCCCAGTTGATGAGGCTTGAGGCCATGCGTTACCTTTTTAGAATACATTTCACTTAGAATGCTCATCGTCCACCTGACGATGGTCTGATAGCATTCATCCATACAAGTTGCCCTGGGTCTGGGCAAACCGAATCACCATCTTCATCATCTTCATGGTATTCATTCGCTACATTTAAAACCGGATCGAAGTGGTTTTCGGATAATTAGATCTGGTCCCGGTCTCTTTGAAAAGATCAGCACATTGGTAAATATTGATAGTCGGTTATTTAACTACCAATTTAAACAATCGTTCACAATTTTTTTTATTTTCATTGAAAAGTACCGGGTCTAAATACTTTAGATTTATAAATAATTTAAATCACTTCATCCAAAAATATACACTTAAGCATTTAACATAAAATACTTAAATCACTTTATTTCCAATAATGTTTATGAAATTTTCTAATAATTGTCCCCAAGTAAAACTTAAGCCAAAACCACTTTTAAAATAAAGTTACTTTAAAAAAATATAAATATTTAGTAATTATCCTTTAAAAAAATCATAGTACTAATTTAATATTCAAAAATACTTGACTACTATAATTTGCTTAATTACTATTTACTTTAACAATTTCAAAGCAACTAAACACTAAATTTTCTAAAAAAATCTTTTTAAAACACTTTTAAAACTCCTAACGTATGCTTAAAAATCTTCCTTTGAAAATATACTTTAGCTTTTTCGAAAAATACACTTCTCACACCAATATAACACGTCCAAAAAGTTATAAACCATTCTCGATTTTTTTCTAGATTAATTTACGTCCCAATCCCGTAAATTTTCTTTCCATACTTTTAAAAATAAAATCACCTTTTTATTTTTAAAACAAATTACCATCTCCTTATACATTCCCACCGTGAATTTATACTTTTGAATTTATCCACTCATAAATATTTTCACTTTATTTATAACCCACTTTATAATTTCCATACCCCCATTTCCCTTTAAGTCATGATTTTCAAAACACTTAATCGATTTCCCAATCAATTCTCTAAATCACTTCCATTTTAAAAATTCCTCTTGGCTTACTCAAACTCTATTCCACAATCCATTAGTTCCATATTCACTCCTTTATTATGATTTAAAACCTTATTTAAAACTGAAAATATCAATTTCACTCTTTATTAACAATTCTCCTTTTTTGCCAACTCATTTTAAACTTGAATTTTAAAATAAATTCTTTTACCTTTAAACAATATCACTTAAATCGTCAAATTCTTTTATTTCCATTTATACAAAATCTTCCTTTTTTCCATATTCATACTTTATTTAATAGTGTTTCAAAATCACACTTTTTGTTCTTCTCTAAATTCATTTCATCAATTTATCCAAATCCACTATAATTATTTTACCTCAAATTTCCCTTTTTATTTCTTTTAAAAATCCATCTTTGTATTTTTTTTTTCATTTCTCAAAATACCCATATATATATATATATATATATATATATATATATATATATATATATATATATATATATATATATATTCAACCATGCCATAGCATTCAATAATTTCAATTCCCAATATAATCAATATAATCCATCACAGATTATTACATAAATCACATTTTTGAATTTAAAATAAATTCAACATTTTTTGAGGAATGCAGTTAGATCCCTCCGACCTGTTTCCCTGCATCCACGGATGTTAGCACAATATATAATACCAATCCCACTTCGAGTGGGATATCGCAGTATAAGAGGGTCATTCGCTATTATGCGGGGCGCATAAGGTCTCATCCGCTGTGTAATACGGGAAATCAGTCACTCCAATATATATATATATATATATATATATATATATATATATATATACACACACTACGATATATAATATCATATGCAGACTGATAATAAATTATCAATTCAAGCAATCAAACTATAATTTAAATTTTAACTATTTAAATTAAACGATTATTCAGATGTGAGTGAGATTAACTCACCTTTATTTTCGTTTGCCATCCACTTCAATCCTGATTTGATTCATGATTTTTGCTCTTGTATAAACAATTCACGATTTATTACCATTAGAAGTAATCAACCATTGATTTACCATCTAATAGATTTAATTAACTAATAATTTAATTCAAACAAATTTTCTTTTAAATAATTTTCTTAGTAACTAAAATAATTTAGATAAGTTAATTAAACAAACTAATCTTCATTTTTTTAAAATTAAACCCGTAAGTGAAAATATGTATATGTGTATGTTTATTTATTTTTGAGTCTACACATATGCTTATAAAAATAAATAATAGGTTTTCAAAGATCTAACATTTGTATAATCTCTACAACATTTTAAAATTTCTTTATCTTCCCAAAATCACATAGGTATATATTTACTGTTTTAGATTAGAACATGTATGTGGATATATATATATATATATATATATATATATTAAATAAAAACAGAATTATTTTGTACCTTACTGAAATTATATATTTTTTCAGTTTTCTGAGTATAAATTTATTGAATTTTTTAAAAAAAACAATACCTCACTGTATATTTTAGAGTTAAACAGTGAGCATACGTATTGTATATACCTTTATCCTCTTCCAATTTATATCTATGTTTACTTGAATTAAAAATCGAAGCTACAGATATAACTCACTCAAAAGAACCACAGCCCCACCACCAAAGACAAGCCGCGTTGCCAGACATCCACCCAGATCGTCGACCCCCCTCCGCCTTCTTTGCTGTTTGCAAAACCCCACGCGAACCATTCACATCCAGCCTTCACGCATCCCCTTCCAGTACACCCTATTGCCGTCGCATCTACATGAGACCGGAAACCTAGTTTCGTCCACCAACCCTCAACTTGGCTTGCTTGACTACCATCGAGCTCACATCCATAGACGGCCCTAACTCTCATGGTATCCAACCTTGGTCGGGTTCGAACTCGTGCCCAACTCGCCTCGATGTCACTGAATTATTTGAACGGGAGGAGGGATTTCGTTTGAGAAGAGGGAAGAAATCGGCTAGAAGAAATGAGGGAAACGCGAATTGATTTTGTTTCTTTTTGGGTTTTGATTTTGATTTGAAAAGAAGAAACATCCATTGCCAAAATTTTCTTTCTGTTGATTTGAGATAAGGAGAAGGCTCGACCGTTTCAAAAAAAAAGGGGGGACATGATTCGATGTTGCATGCTTAGAAATGCTACAGTATTTCTGAAAAAGCAAAAGCCGCTGTGGGGGAGAAAAGGTTTGATGGTGAAAGGGTTGTCAACTGATGAGAATAAATTTGACTAGTCAACTTATATATTAAATACTATTCAAATTTAATTTGTCTTAATAAATGCAACTAAAAATTTTGATCTCCTATCGAGACGTGTCGCTAGGCTTTTATAATGTTATACCCCTATTCCGAATGCGATGGAAAAGGTTTCGTGTCCTAAATCGACCTTATGGAGAAGATAGCTTTTTGGACCCAGTTATCATATTGCATTTTCGATATAGATTTTAGCACGTTTATATATCGTACGACCCCATGACAACTTCAAACACTATGAAATTTGAAATTCGATAATATACACTATTACAGATCCAATGGAACTGGTTTCATCGAAATCCGAGACTGTGCCTCGGATGGCTATTTTTAAATGCCAATTTAAACTATATATTTTCAAAACTGAACAAACCACTTTTAAATTCAATTCTGAAGGTCCTATTATCTTCACTATTATCAATATAAATTTTGTACAAGAAAATTATTTTTAACAAGCTTAAAACTCAAGATTTCATATTTTACCCAATTTCCAATTATTTAATTAAATAATTTAATTATCCAATAAATATTGATATTTGAAATTCAAGTTAAAAATTAAATTTTAAATATTAAAAATCAATTAAATGTTCCAATTTCAAATTTCCAAAATTCCAGATCGTCACACTACAGATACATTAGGGTTATGCTTTAACAGTAGTGTAACTCTAGTGTAACTGCATTCTACTGCATTTCCATAGCGTAAGTCAAGGGGCAGTGATTGTCTAAAATCTATGTTTGATTTCGCTGGGATAGCAATATAACATCAGTGGATTGCGATCTATGTGGTTCCATAGCGAAAGTCGTGTGGCGTTGAGTGTCTACTGGCTACATGGGGATTCGACTGGTGTAGTCTGCGATCTATGTAGTGAAGTTTCATTTGGCAGCGTATTCGAGAGTGCTAATGCCTACAATTACACAGGTTTTTCTGTGATAGCAACGTATCCCTGGATGTAGCTGCGATCTGTTGTAGTTCCTATGGCGGAAGCGAGGGGTGAGGATGCCTATAGTTTTCTATGGATTTCGCCGGGATGGCGACGTAATCATCGTGCTAACTGCAATCCATAGGAGGAGTGATTATTTCCAGAGCATTCTCACAAAGGTTTTTCTAACTATTTTCACTGGGTGTTGAAAACAAGTTTAATGAGTACTTATAAATTTTCAGTCCTACGCCTAATCAACGTATGACTGAATTTCTATGAGAATAAGGATGGACTTGTTTAGACATCGAGTTATGAAAAGTATTTTTATATAAAGCTAGTTTGGTAATATTATGTAATTTTAAAATTTAAAGGGTTTAAAGAATGATTTAATTGATAATAAACATTAAAATTAGAATTCTCGTTTCATTCATTTTCGAGGACGAAAAGTTCAAAAAGGGGAAGGAATGTGACGATCCGGATTTTAATGTCTGATAATTAGTTAATTAGCTAATTTAAATCATTGGAATATTAAATTTGATTAGTCGAATAAATGAATTTTCTAAAAGAAAAAAATATTTTATCTATAAATTGGCTTAAAAACGATGATAGATATTGAATTATAAAAATCTCTAGATACGATGAACTATAAAATATATATATATATATATATATATATATACACACACACACACACATGTATATAAACTCCACTATTTAAATTGAGATAAAATACCCATAAATATATAGATAATATATTTACAAATTTTATGATGTTTGAAAAAATATATATAAGTATATACATATACGAGTATATGAATGTGGGCTCATAAGAAATAATATACATGAAAGTTTGTATAAATGTGAATATATATGTACATATTAGGATAAAATGTACGTAAGTAACGAAAGATATGTATAAAACATAAAAGTAGGTATCCATATTATAAAAACAATTCCTATGGAAATAATAAATATCATACATACATACATACATACATACATACATACATACATACATACATACATACATACATACATACATACATACATACATGTATATAAGCACGTGGATACTCAAATAAAATAAAATAAAAATAAAATGAAAAGGGGTAAGCTTGACAGAGTAAGAAGGTATATTGTATATATATGATGGAAGAATATATAAGTAATATATATGTAAGGAATATATGTATTTATACAATGGAAAAGGGAAAAATATACATAAAGATATATATACATGTATAAATTCATATGAAAATGTTTGTAAACAAAAGAGGAGACAACATCAATTCAAGCATATAAAATTTCAACTCAAGCAAACATAATATCATTCAATTATCAAAACACTATGAAATTTTATCTTTTTAACCAAGCTCTTATAATACATCAAATCTTTGTACGAAATCATGTCAGGTCAAAGAATTGCTTACCAAAGGAAATTAAATAAAATAAAAAATTTAAAAGAAGTGAAAAAAAGTGGTTTGCTGTATACAACACAACAGAGTGTAGCTCTATGCTTTCTTATATATATACCTCCACCACTTTCTTCTATTTCACTCATTCGAAAACTACGTGATTTAAACCACAGAAAAACCTTTTTCCATCTAAAGAATCAAATAGAACAACTCTACAGGGAAGATCAAAGTCAAAGAAAGAGGTAGCAATTTTTTTCAGGACCATGTACTCTGTTCCAAGAAATTATCTATGAGTAAAACTTCTTTCATAAATCAAACCTTTCTTATAATGTGATTATGTTTAAAGATAAATAGGAGTAACAGTTGTGAATAGCTATTGCATAGAAATAAATATAAAGATGCCTGTATATGGATGTAGTAAAGCTTGTTCACATATTATTACCTCTATTCTTTGTTCCCTGTCATGTACAACTTTCAAATTTTCATTCCTCCTCATCTATAGAGTTTTAGCCCATGATGATCAAAGGGTTTCTATTTGTATTCGAGTATACTTAATTTTAAAATTGATTTCATAAGATATTATCAAGTGTACGTATGGGGAAAGTGGTGTTTATAGTAAGTTAACCCAAAATGGAATTCGAATATCGTATTGTGATCTTTCGCTTGCATAGACATGATTGCCGGGTGAAATGAGGAATTTTAGTGGCGGTTTTACGATTTTTAGTGGTGGTAATAACGGGATTATAGGAGATGACCAGCTTTTGGTTTTTTGTCGATTTCCGCCGAACTAGGTGAGGATAGAATCGGTGTTGGGTCAGGATGATGCGTGAGTGACGGGGAAAACTGGGAAAAATGCTACAGTTTTATTTTGTGATGTGTAATGCCGAGTGTGGGGAGATCTAGGGTTTTAAGGTGGTTTCGAGTGGGGTTCGATCTAGGAGGAATTGAGGTGGCGTGGGGCAGCGGGAGGTGTGCGCATTTGGAGGAAAGGTTAGAGGTAGACGTGGCGAGGTTGGGGCGAATTCTGTTGATCGATGGTGGTACATGGTGGTGTTGAAAAGGGTTTGAAAGGTGGTGGGTTCGGCATGGATTGGAGTTGGGTGTTCATTTGTCGAGTGAGGGGTTTTCCGGTGGTGGAGCACGAGGAGGGGATCGATAGCGACTTGTAGAAAGGTTTGGCGTCGAACAGTGGCAAATGGAGGCGGCATGCACGTATACATGTGCGATAGTGCGCAAATTGCCTAGTTTTAGTGGAGAGAAGAAAGTTGTGAACTAGAAGAAAGTAAAGTAGGGAGAAGAGGAAATAAGTATGGGCCGTTTGGAAAGAAATAAGTTTTGTACTCCCCTCTCTGTTGCTGGAAAATAATTTCATTGATGAGTGCACACATCATCTACATTCATTTTCGAGTTTCTAAGTGGGAAGGCCACTCTAGTGGTTTCATTGCATATTTATTTCGATAAACAAATATAAATTTTAAATTATTTTAAAATATAATGGATATATAAGTTTTAAGTATATACATTTATCTGTTATTTTTAAAATGATTTGAAATGGAACTTGGTATTTAGTTCTTAAGTTTCTGTTAATTAGTAGTTTCAATTATTGTAATGAAATGAAATGTAACTAATTAATAATTAGAACCTCTAAATGAAATAAGAGATTAAATGCTAGGTTATAAATGAAATTACAATAAAGTTGAAATTCGTAACCTGTAAAATAAAGGATATGACTATTGAACATTAAATTAATTAGAAGAAATGAGATAAACTTGTGTAACTTTCAATTGCATTCTTAAAACATATACATATACATATATACATACATACATACATACATATATATATATATATAACTTACCAAATATTAAAAGTTACAATGTTTAATAAGAAAATATAATAGGATATTATACAAGTAAAACTTGAAGTATTGAATGTATTCAATGATATTCTTTAATAAATAAGAATTTGATGTTATAGTTGTTATAAACTTAAATTATAATTGAAAAATGTACTATAATAAATGTGATAGAAAGTAAGTATTGTAAGTAGATAATTATACACTTAAGTTAATGAATTGATATGCTAAGTAATCCAATTGAACATGAATACTGTAAATAAATAAATGTAAACAAATGAAATTAAGTAATGAATGAATGAATATAATATGATAAAAAGAAATTGACATGATATGAATATATGAAAATGAATTTTGTAAGTAATAAATGAAATAAGTTTTGAATAAGTAAATGGGAATAAAATTTTTGTAAGTAATGAATGAAATAATCTCTGAATGAAAAAAATGAACCACAAATCTTGTGAAAAAGAAATAATAAGAATAAACTTAAATAATGTTAGAATCTGTAATTTGTTTTAGTTCATGGATTTTTTGGGATAGGATACTCCTAATTGTTTAAGATATATGAATAATCTATTGAGTTTTGTCTAAGATTGTTGAGTAAATGGTATACTTAGTAGTTATTTGTCATTCTATGTGATTAAAAGTGTCTTAACCCGAGCAAACTATTTGTTTTGGTTGATATGGATGAATAATTAATTTGTTTTGATTGTATATTGTGATTGCAAGTGATTGTTTTTTATAATAATTTGTTTTTTAGTGGTTGAAACAACTTTAAATATTTCATTTTATATAATTGTTAACTCTTTTTGGATTATATAAGTGGAATACAGGTTAGGGAAGCAATTGATACTGGTTTTGGTTTCATAATTAAGCGTTGTTTGCCCGACAAATAGGTACGTTTTTGAATTACGGTTTTCTAGTGATATTATATTGTTTTTCCCGTGTTGGGATTTATTATTTTGGAAAATATTCGATATAAATGATTATTATTGATATTATTATTTCTCCCGAGCCTCTCCGTACAAAGGAGACTCTGCCAAAAATTTTTGAAAATTTTAGACTTAGAAAATTTTTCTGAAATGTTTCCAAACTTTTGTTGACTTGAAAATAAAAGATTTAATTGTTTATAAATTTAGATTTTTTTTTAAATTATTTTTTTGTAAATTTATTGTTTATTAATTTAATATTTTGAATAAGATATATGGATTTCTTAATTCCTTCTTTTCCCTTCTTTTTCCTTTTCGGGAGCGAAAAGTTTTGAGTAGGAGAGAGTGTGATGACCTTTAAATTTTCGACTATTTAAATTCTTAAATTAATGTGTTTTGGTAATTTAATATGGAAAGAAACCAAGACTTTGTAATTTTATAATGAAATGTTTGCTAAAATGAAATGTAACATGGTAATTAAAACTAATAATTAAAAATTTGATTGTAATTTACAATTAATGGAAATATTGTAAATTGTTATACTTGGTCATAAATTGATGAGAAAACAAATGCAAATATTAAATTAATAAATGAAATGGTATGAAATAAATGACCATTGAATAAAATTTGGGTTATATAAGAATTGTAACATTTCTTTGTGAATAATGAATTCATAAGTGTGATTAAAAGTTATAGTGGCGATTGTTGTAAGGTACCGGTTTATTTGGTCTATTTAATTGAAATAGGAAATAACTTAAAATTAAATGAACTTTAATGTTATATTAATGAGAATTATTGCAATAACTAAAGTGTGAATGTAATAAAATAAATGGAAATATAAATTTATTCATAAAGTAATAATTGATGTAATAAAAGAATATAACTAAGATAGAATAATTAATTTAATTTAAGATCTTAATTAATGCGTGTAATTGACAAAATTTTGAAATATAATCATTAATACAAAGGAAAGGTGGAAATTTGAATATATTAATGTAATGAAAGACAAACAAGTATTAACTAGGCCTACAGAGTAATAATGAACTTAATAAAAAGTTTGGAATTGAATCAAATCAATTTATTGGAATCAATTATAATTAATTGGAATTCAATCTATAATAAATGAATTTATGGTATGTAAATGAAATTAAATGCTATGTTAATTGAAATTAGGATGAAATGGAAAATTATTAATGTATTAGGATATAGACTAATGTTTATATTACCTTTAAGATGATAAGTTAATAATTGATTTAATAACAAGATTGAGAAATCAAATAAATGGATTTATGGGAATTTCAATTGATAATTAATTAATTTACTGAAATTGAAATTAAATACTGAAATTGGTAAATTAATTAACAAGGAATTGATATAGAGATTTGTTTTAGAGGATTATAAAGTACTAGGTGATTTAAGGTGGTAGAAATTGTGAATTATAAAATTTGAATTGAAAATTTGATTTAATTAATTTAGTATTAACTTATTTAATTAACTGAAATATAGACATTTTGGCCACTAACTCGGATTTTGACAAAACCAGTTTCATCGGATCCGTAACAGTGAATTATTGTAGGATTTCAGGTTTCGTAGCGATCAGACTTGTCGTTCGATCATACGGGCTTGAAACGCCAAGAAATCAATTTAATTGAAATCAATTGAAATCAAATTAAAATAAGTTGATTTTAGCATAATTTCTTCACACGATGGAACTAGGACTTGAAACATATTCCATTGAGTTTAAAATATTCGAAAACATCTATTTTGATATATTGGTACACCCATTTGCGTTCCGAAGACAGAATGGGCTTTTCGGGTCATTTATCGTTCAACTTTCCAAACCAATCAAGCCCATTCATTTCTGTTGTGTTCTGCCTATATATATGTCATTATAAACCCTAGCTCATTTTTTATTCCTTATTTTTGTACGTACAATTCCATTTGCTCCTCTTCATTCTAATGGCAGAAAAAACCTAATTCCTAATTGCAATTTCAAATCAAAATCAAATCAAAACTAAATCAAAAATTCAAAATCCACAAACTATATTGAATTATATATCGATTTGAAGTTCTCGACGAGCGCATCTCAGATCTGTAATTTGTTTTTCGATTTGAACCTTTGTTTGGCCAGAAATTGTAGAACTATTCTCGACCGTTTATTTCGTCGAGAATGACTGTTGTTGATCCACGAATTGAAGTTACAGCATTGTGGAGGGAGCCGAGAGGATCACATCCATGTGTGTTTTGTGATGAGCTAACGGATAGATCGCCTCGATAATTCAATTAGGGTTTTGGTATAATCGGCGGTGGTGTGCTTTTCTCGACCGACGATGGTCGTGGGCCTTGGGGGTTGTCGCATGGCTTAGGGGTGTCTGACGCGTCTTTCGACGAGGCTGCGGTCGGCTTACGTGGCGATGCTACGGTGCATGGGATCACGCTGATAGCTTAAAGTCATGATAGGGTATCAAACTAATCTGGAACAGGCTTCGTGCACGTGGAAGATGGACTGCTGACATGTTGGCTTCTGAGTGGCAGGTTGTTTTATTTATTTATTTTATTTTATTTCAATTTCAACACATTCTAATCGCTATGACTTTTGCATACGAGGTCCATTTCGCGTGCGGTTTTCTTCGCTATGATCTGTTGAAATTTCGGACATTCTAGGGCTGGTTTGGATGAACTCTGAGACTGTTTGAATTTTGGGCCTAATTTGGATTTAGTTCGATTTAAATTCAAAGGTGGGTGTTTTAACCCACCCACAACTTCTAATATTTCTTATGTTTGTTAAATTAAATTTATGATGTGATTGGAAATTTATTTATGACTGTTTGGTATACTTTGAATCGTTATCTCAGTTAATTTGAATTTATTTGAATTAAATTATTATTTAATTGATTATTAAATAAAAACTGTCAGTTAAATACCTGTTAAGGATTATCAGTTCTATATTGATATTTATTGATTGATTTGGATGATGACTGTGACGGATGTTGATTGTTGATATTGGATGCATGGATGTTGTATTTTATATCTTCATAAACTGCAAGTTCATTATGGGTTGAAATGATAGACTCGAGCGATTTTATGGATGTTATTTTATTTCAGGATTGCGGTTTGAAATGATATATAATCGTAAAATTTTAAATTACAGATTGAAATGATAAATAACCGAATCACTTGACCCTAGGGTAGAGAATTATATACAGACACCGGATTGGTTAAATTAAATAATTTTAAAATCCTTAATTTTTGAATGCAATTAAATGATATTTTGAAGTAAAATTTGATTTGTATAAATTGAAGTGTTTTTGGAAAATCAAGTTTTGTGTGATGACCCAGAATTTTTGGATGTTTGAAATCAGAATATTCAAATGATTTTAAATATTTTAAAGTTAATTTTTAACTTGAATTCAAATATCACCATTTATTTGATAATTAAATTATTGAATTAAATAATTTGAAGTTGGGTAAAATGTTGAATCTGTAGTTTTAAGCCTGTTAAAATAATTTGAAGGCTTGTAAAATTTATATTGATAGTACTAAGGATAATAGAAGTTTTAAAATTGAATTTAATAGTGATTTGTTCAGTTTTGGAATTATATCGTTTAAATTGATATTTAAAAATAGCCTTCCGAGGCATAGTCTCGGATTTCGACGAAACCAGTTCCACTGGATCCGTAATATTGTATTATTATCGGATTTCAAATTTTGTAGTGATTGGAGTAGTTGTGTTAGCATACGATATATAAACGTGCTGGAATTTATATCGGAAATTTAATATAATAACTGGGTTTTAAAAGCTATCTTCTCCATACGATCGAATTAGGAGTCGAAACATTTTTCATTATGTTTGGAATAGGGGTATGACATTATAAACGCCTAGCGGCATGCCTCGATAGGTGATAGAAATTTTTAGTTGCGATTTCGAGACAATTTGAATTTAAATTTGAAATATATTATATTCTGGTCAACTTTCAGCAGTAATCATGTCCACATCAAACTTTTTCCTTTCAATTCACATCACAGTAGCCTGATAATTTTTGCACGTTAACGTCAAGTCTTTTTCCCCTCCATCCCCTTGTTAAAAATCACGTTATCTTCCTGGTAATTCAATTCATTTTCAATAGAAAATAAATAAAATGGCTGAAGCCCTTCTTCTCAATCAAACGCATTTTCTTCCACATCCAAATTATAATCGACTTCGAAACGAATTGATCTTACCGGCACATTCCTTTTGAAGCAAATCATGCTCGTGTGAGATGGGGAATTCGTGAATTAATTCTAAGTCGCGACGTTGTCGCGATCGCCACACCGATGAAGCACGAACGTGGGTGGCGTCGAAGTTGCAAAGAATGGCAGCGGCGATGGGTGAGGAGCTGGATTCATTTTGATTGGGATTGGAGGGGTCGCACGGGCTTTGCAACTCCAGGTGCTAAGGCTTTGAGCTAGGGTTTGAGGGGAGGCGTCTCACCGAAGTCAAGTTCTCTGCGGTGTTGCTGTCAGGTGGTTTTTGTTTTTTGTTTTTTTATTAATTATTTAATTTAGTATATGTACAAAGGTTAGAAAAGAAAATTTTATTTTACAAAAATGTTTATGACACAAATTTTCTTTTTTTTAGTTTACATACTGGTAGGATTTTAAAATTGGCAGTAAAATACAAAACAATTTGTTTTAGATGCTTAATCAGTTATATATATATAACAGCTAGGTATATAAATTTACCTATTTGGTACCAAATGGGTTTGATATATATGGACTAAAAGAAAAAAAGAATTATATATATATACTTTAAACTTACTAATCAATTTCAGTTTATATATTATGATTTATATTATGATGATTTAACCTGTTTTATTGATTCATTGAGTTATTTTAGCTCAAAAATAAAATAAAATAGTTATGAAGGAAAATTAGTTTGAAATAAAATTCTTAGTCAATTGAATTAATAAATGGTAATAAATTGTTCGATTAGTTGAAACGATAATAATCATACAATATTTGTACAAGGTCAATGATCATGGAGATTCAGGTCGAGATGAACCAGACTGCAAATTTAAAAGCAAAGGTGAGTTAATCTCACTCTTCTGGATAATCACTTAAAATTAAATGGTTAAATTTAAATGATTACTGAATGATTGGATATGGTATATATTATATAGTAGTATATATATTGGAGTGATTGATTTCCCGCATTATATAGCGGATGAGACCCTATGCGCCGCATAATAGCGGATGATATTATATTAACCCATATACCGCGATATTCCATCTTGAAGTGGAATTGGTATTGTGCTAACATCTGTGGATGCAGGGAAACATGTTGGAGGGATCCAACAGGATTCCTCAAAATTATTTAGAATTGTTTAATATTCTGTGTTATGAATATTTGATATTCTATGATAAATTGTATTGATAATTGGAATATTGAATGTTATGGTTTGCTTGAATATATGTTGGTACACTGAGTTATCAAAAGATATAGAATTGGATTTTTAAAAAGAAAACAAAAGAGTGAATTTTAAGTAAAATAATCATAGAGAATTTGAATAAATTTAAGAATGAATTGGATAAGAATAAAAGTGATTTTAAAATTCTAACAGATAAATTCCAAGTATGGGAAAGGGGATTTGAATAAAAAAGGAAAATAATGAATTTTAAAACTTAAGTGATGTTATTCAAAGGAATGAAAGAATTTACTTTAAAATTTAAGGTTTAAAATTTATTTAAAAGAATAAAGAAGAAATTTGGAAAATCTAAAATTGGTATGTTTCAATTAAAAGATTTAAAATCAAAATGAAGATATAAAAATCTGAAATTAATGGATTTTGAAAAAAAAAGAGTAAGTAAAGGAATTTATTTCAAAATAGAGTAAATTGGAAATTAATATGGAAATTGATTTAAGTATTTGAAATTGGAAATTTAAAGGAGAATGTGACTATGAAATTTATAAACTGGGTTTATAAAAGTAAAGCAATATATCAGTGGATATTTAGAAGAATAAATTCACGATGGGAATTTATTAAAGAATGGGAAAATTTGTTTAAAAATAAATAGTGATTTATTTTTAAAGATAGAAAGAGAAGAGTATTTCCCTGGATAGCCAAGTACGTTTTCAAAGTAAATTTTTAAATATAAGTTATGTTGTTTTAAAAAGCGTGTTTAGAAAAATTATTATTTCTAAATGTTTAAATTCTAAAGTAAGTATTTTTTTCAAATCTATTATAGTAGTAATTATTCAAAGGTGACTTGGTATGTTGTTTTAAAAAAAGAGAAAATCTAGTTTTATATTTTATAAAGTAACCTTATTTAAATATTCCTAAAGTATATATTTTAATAAAGTATTGAAGTTGTTTTCAATTTAAATGTTAAAGCATATTTTATAATAAAGTGTTTTTAAATTATTTTCAAAATATAAAGTTTTTGTGTTTGGTGTTTTCAGTGGAAATAAATATTTAGGATTTCATTCTATGAGAAGAGTAGGGTTGGAAAACTGTTTTCAAAAAGGTTTGAAAATGGAAATATATCTTGCAAAGATATTTTGAGGTTAATAAATAATTTGGTGAAATTATTTATGTTGGATGGTTGTTTGTGAATGTTAATTGATAGTTAAATAAACGACTATCAATATTGGCCAATGCGTTGATCATTTGGAAGAGACAGGGATCGAGATTTATTTCCTGAAAACCACTTCGATCCGGTTTGTACATTTTCGTGAGGAAGACGAGTTTGGATTCGAAGGTGGAGCAGTGAAGTGCAAGGGCTAGTCGCTACTAATCATGAGGATGATTCCAAAATGGATGTAGTAGGAGTAGTGCCTTCGGTTCCGTTCGAACTCGGGGCGGACTTGTATGGATGAATGCTTTCAGAACATCGTCAGGTGGACAATGAGCATTCTAAAGGATATGTTCTAAAAAGGTAACGCTTAGCCTCAAGCCTCATCAACCTGGAAGGACTGCAAATCAAGGGTTATGCAATAAGGCTAGGTGGGTAGCGCCCATTAGGGTGAGGTCATCCCTGTCTAGATGTCCCTTTTATTTCGGCTTAGTGGTGCGGTTGCTGATCCCAACCGTGGGGTGATCTTACTCGAGATTATCCAGTAAGGGGTAGTCCCAGTCTTGTGTTGCAAGGGGTCGGGAGTGATCCTCGGTATGCTGATTTAGACCAGGTACCGTGACAGGTGGTACCCCAGTGCCTAGTCATTAGTTGGAAATCCATTTTTCCCTACGCGCCTGTACGGTTTTGATTGTGCCCAACTATTGCTGAAACATGAGATGCAAGCATTTCAGCTAGACTTTATTTTACTTTCTATAGACACTATTATTATATCAGAGAATTTTGATAAAAAGTGTTTTGGCTATCGTAAGGTAAAAACCCGACATGTTTATTTATGGCATGGTCTTACGAGATGCTTTTGTTTTTCAAAGAATTTTAAATCCAGACTGACTCGGGTGTTATTTAACTATAATGCTCGGGACAGACCGAGTATTATAGAATACAGGAAAAGATGCCGTGGAACTCAGGAGACGAGCTGGATGGTGATACGTACTTCTGTACTTGATTATTATTCCACCGTGTATTCAGTTTGAGGACAAGTTTATATGACTGTCCAGTTGTATGTTATTGATGTTGTTGAACTCTGATGATGTATTTT
Source organism: Allium cepa (assembly GCA_030765085.1). Taxonomy (NCBI): domain Eukaryota; kingdom Viridiplantae; phylum Streptophyta; class Magnoliopsida; order Asparagales; family Amaryllidaceae; genus Allium; species Allium cepa. Next base: position 708,067,973 of record CM060941.1, read on the forward strand.
GGTGATGTATGTATAAAAATAGATATAGTTTTTTTTGTGTGTAAAGATCTGTTATTATCTATTATATTTTATTCCGCCGCGATGGTTAGATTCTGATGTTGTTTCCTATTTTCTTCTTCTACCACTTCTTCTTTAACCCTAATGGTTTGGTTTTTCGGGCGTCGAAAAATCGGGTCGTTACATTTTGTGCTGAAATGTGAATTGGCTTAAAAGGAATTGTTTTAAGAAATTAAATTGAAATGGTCTGATTTTGTTGAAATAAAATAAATAGTTTTAAATTGGTATAAATTCCAAATTCATGTTTTCAAATATAAATCGTTTTAAATTATATTAATTTTAAGACTCTAAATTTTAAGATTTTCAGATTTATAAACTATTTTAACCTATATTAACTATATTAAATCAATTTAACCTATTTTAAACCATTAAATTTGTTTTAAAACTAATCAAACCGTTATAACTTATATTAAATCTAATTAATCTATTTTAAAGCTGTTTAATCTATTTTAATTTTAATAAATCTATTTTAAATCTATTTAACTATTTAAAATCTATATTTACTATTCTAGAGTATTTTGACTATTGAAAATTTATTCAAACTATTTATAACTATTTTAACTATTTATACTATTTTCTAAATTTTCAGACTAAGTAAAAGAGAAGTGTTTATGTTCAAAATTCATTGGTTTAAAAGCAAATATGATGAAATGACCTAAGTTGGGATTTAAATGTATAATAAAGTAAAAATGATGATTTTGAAGTAAGGATTTAACCTGTTTTGTAAATATGGTTTTGGAAGAAATTATGATTTGAAAGTAAATATGATTTCAAAGTGAATATAATTGCGAAAGTATTATGATTTTGAGAAGATGATACTTTGATATAAATTGTGAATTGACTTTTGAAATGTAAAAGAACCATCCGGTGTGTAATAAGCGATTGGTTGTTAAAGAGACCGAGATTGGATGTTTTCATACTCTTTGCCAATGCAGAAAACCACTTTAACAACTATGTACATGGTGGAGATTCCAGAAATGAAGTAGGATGGTTTGGTGAACAATTTCTGTATAAGGTATCACATGATCCTGACTTCCGTGAGTCTACTTAGATGTGACTAAAATCAAGAGCCACGCCGGGCCAAGTGAGGTCATTCCTCCTATCAGACACACTTCGTCGGTATTATATTCTAATTTTGTGATTAATTTGGTGGCCACCCTTCGATTGTGATTTGGGAGTGTATTCTGAGGTAGGTGGTAGTAGCTGCTATGCGTTACCACTAGCCGGATTGTGATTTGGGAGTGTATTCTGAGTGTATTCTACGAGTTTGTTTTGTACCATACCTATGGGGTGCCCTCTGTGTAAACCTCTTGGAGGAATATACATACTGTATAGACAATGGGATTGCATAAAATGTGTTAAGGGGGATATGGGTAATGCCTTAACGCTATTTTAGTACTCTTACTTTACTATAGACATATTATAATAGTGTATTGTACTACATAGTAGATAGTTTAACGGATCCTTAGGAGATGTGAATCCCGAACATCCCTTAAGTTACTACACTCACGTTAGACACTGGATAGGAGATGTCAAACTGCATAAACATCTCTGACACCATCCCACTCATATTTAATTACCGTTAATTTGACTTACATAAGATCTTTTTGTTCTGACTCGAGTGTTTTGTCTTTTCAATTCGCTCGGGTCAGGCTGAGCGTTTCAGGATTTGAAGAGCTGATTTCTGGAGGACGATGATGAAGAATTTGTACTACTATTATTATATTAGTCTCACTACATCATACTATTCCGCTGCACTATTATTTATTTATCTCTGATATGTGTAACTTTGATACTGTGTTGTATAAGTATAATCAAATGTTTTTCTAAACAACTTCATGAGCTGTTATTTGATTATTATATTTTGTCATTCCGTTATGAGATTCTGTTTTTGTTTTATTTGTTTCTCTTTTTCTTATTCACCCCAATAACAATCCGCCCTTCTGTATTCTTTGAGTTGGCACGTATGCCTGCTTTAAGCGTTCAAAAAGTTGGGATGCTACAGTTGGTATCAGAGCTTTGGTTAGCGATAACCTTGGCTTTGTGGGGTCTGACTCAAATTAAATAGAGTAGTAATACCCTATGATGAGTCACAGAGAGTGTGTGTGTGTGTGTGTGTGTGTGTGTGTGTGTGTGTGTGTGTATGAGAGAGAGCGCATTTGTTTGTGTTATAAAAAGATTTTTATATTGTGTTCGTTTGTTCCGTTTTTTATTTATAAATTCCGGTTGGTGCATAGGATGATATGGCATCGATAGGGATTTTTAAACACTTAATAGGACAGACTGACACAATATTTATTTTGAAATATAGGTAAATGAAATAATTTTGCCTATTATATATTTTTTATATAAAATAATAATTTTATAAATGATATATTTGATGGTAATATGTTTGTTTGTTAGGTAGTGAAAATTTATAAATATTGGTCGGAAATAAGATCTGAAAATAAAGTAAACGAAAATTAGAAATTTAGAACTTAAGTTCCAGGGTTTTTGAAAATTTCTTTCGAATGATTTTGGAATATAATAATAATATTATTTAGAAGTATTTTCTGCTATAAATATTTCAATATGATTTGAAAGAATTGTCTTAATGAAATTTTGGAAAGAAATAAGTTCTGTACTCCCCTCTCCGTCGCTTGAAAATAATTTCGATGATGAGTGCACGCTTCGTCGACATTCATTTTCGAGTTTCTAAGTGGAAAGGCTACTATAGTAGTTTTACTGCAGATTTATTTTGATAAACAAAAATAAAATTTTAATTTGTTTTAAAATATAATTGGACATATAAGTTGTAAGTATACAAATTTATCTATTATTTTTAAAATTATTTGAAATGGAACTTTTCTTGATTTTCTACAGATGTCAGCCCGTGTCCCGAAGGCTCTAGGTATTCTGAGGCTATTGAAGCTATCCGAGCTATCCCCGTAGGAGACCGGGATATTAGATCTATTATTTCAAACGAATCGCTCTCGAAATTTAGGCTACTAGCGGAAGGTCGTCGAATAAGTCTTCCTCATGGCATCATTATAACCGGGTCTACCTTGGGCAAAGGAAAAAAGGCAAGCTGGTCCTTCAGCACGTGATGCCCTTGATACACTCGAGGAAGGAGAGATTAGAGAGGCTATGTGTCAAACACACCTTGTGAGAATGTTAATCCCGCTCGGGAGCCGGTAGTTGAGGTTCATGATATTGAAGTAACGCCTCCCCCTTCGAAGGGAAAGAAGAAATTGGCTTACAAATTATGGAAAAAGACAGTGGGTGCAAACCTCTAAGGTCACAATCACTCCAGTGGAGAGAGATTTCTCGTCAACACTTACAGAGTTCTTTGAAAGGCTTGTCGGACCTCACCATTCTCGATGATTTTCTTAATTATAGCTTCAACGATCCAGAAGCCCTTAAGCTTCATTCGCCCATGAGAGGCGATGCAGGAGCTCAAGCCCACAACCAAGGAGAAAAAACTCCTATAAGTAAAGATAAAGAAACTGGTCCATCGGGGGGAAACACTAGGACACACACGGACACGTGCACTTCACTTTACACTTAAATTTTAGCTATCACTCTATTTTTTTCCAACTTGTCGTCATTTAATTTCTGTGCAGGCGATATGGGACGCTTCCATGGATTTGACAAGCTCCGTGGTTCATCTATTTTCCATCACCCCGACCGGGGTTCGGGCACCGACAAACGCCAGCATAGAGATGACACGGACGATCGAGATTATCACCCTTGAGAATCAGCTTATCGAAGAAAAACATACAGCCAGTCTTCCAACTCTTGCAACCCTCCTTTTCAATCAGAGCAATGCAAGGAGAAGTCTGCGCATAAGGGATCCCAAGCTGAAGCCCACCGAGATCAATATTTCGGTTCATCTAGTACCAAGCAATCCAGGTAACCCTACAAAACATTAGTAGTCCCCAGGCAAACTCCTACCGCTCCTATACACGATCCGTCGATAGTGGAAAGACTTGCTAAGCTGAAGGCCACATTCCCAAAAATATGCTTCGATGGTTTGAAATTTCTCCCAACAATTCATCGCATTCCAGGACACGTCAAATAAAGCGTCGTTGCTTGTAACAACGACGTTTACGTTCAACATGACACGTTTGTCCATTTAGCTGAAAAAGTCTCGAAATTCTCTGTTGAGTGTCAAAATGAAATTGATCACCTGAAGCTCGAAGCTGTTCATGACAAATACATCATAAGCTTAGGATGATGAGCTCTCTTCATATAAGTATTAGCTCGAAGCTGCACCAAAAAGTGCAAAAGGCACAACGGAGGCCATTAATCGTCTGGAGGCGACACATAAGAAAGAAATTGATGAAACGATCCAACGCTACGGGGCCTTAGCTTTAAAGAAAGATTCTGTTCAAAAGGAGAGAGATGCATTTGCTCAGCGCATCAAAGAGTTGGAGGAGCTACTCTCCAAGGAAAAAGAAGAAAAAATAGCTGCTCAAGAGGAGTCACAACAGTATTGTAACAAGATTGTTGCCACTCGACTTCTCAAAACGAAACTAGATGAGGAGCTCTCCAAGGCCGAAGCACTAAAGGAAATAGCCTGCGAGGAAGGTAAAAAGATTGTTCTTTTTAACATCGATGTGCGTCTTGAGGTGGCTGTCGAAGCCGGCAGGGAGGAGATTAAGTGCTTGTTCGTCCCGCTTATAGCAGAATATAATGCTCATGTCCTTATGCATTGGGACCTAACATTTCTTGGCGAGGGTTGCCTCGAATCTCTGAGTGAAGTGTGGGAAACTTTGATAAATATCAGAAAGGTTGAGTAGGACACTGAGGAGGTTGACGAAAAGGCTTTAGCAAAGGTTTTTCTCAGGGGGAATGGGCTTTTAGATTTGTCTGCAGCGAAGGCTCTCTATAGTAAAGATTCTTCCTCATCAAAAAGAAAGAACGACATTGCCGGTACATATGGAACCGAGTCTCCAGCTCCTCCCCCTACTCAATCGACTAGTTGGCCAGTACTTGATTCGTTCGAGCAGCATGTTGGTTACGATCAAAAGACTCTGGCCTTGACATTCGTGTTCTGTCTCCCATTCCAAAGGTTGAGACTCCTTGGACGGTTGAGAGTCGGTAAGAAACCGGTATATAACTTTTATTCTTAAATTTCAAAGAGCCGTCCTTTTCGGAGAGAGGTTATTGTATTCTAACGTTTGTCTCTGGTGATTTTGCGTAGGCCGCTCTGATCCTGAGCAAACTCCTAGGAGCGATGATGCCAAGGAGGAGAAGGAGAAGGCCAGCAAGGCTATTCAAGCGGGAGAGACTCCCGGTCTTGATGCTCAAGTGATTGAGGCGCTTGACGAGGATAAGTCTGAAACTTCATCACCCATCGAAGAAAATTACGAAATTGAGATTACAGGCGCCTCTGGACACACTTCAAAAATGAGCATGAAGGAGCAACTTGCAGAGGAGAAGAAAAAGAAGGTTGAACTCAAAGTTGAGCCCCAAGTTGTGGATCTAGATGATCCTTCGAACATGCCTTTGAAGGTCATTCTTCCTGGTGGGTCTTGGCCACTGGAAGTTCCTCGTCCTTTCTTGGATGTTACTTCCCCATCAAGCAAAGAGTCCAAGAAAAAATGCATAGGGGAGGAATTGTCTGAGAAAACGAGGAAGGAAAAGAAACCAAAGAAACCAAAGAAGTAGATGCCATACTCGTTCAACGAGAGTTAGCTTAGATTATACAATTATTTTTATTTGTTTTCATAGTCAATGTAGATAAACTTTTGACTCCGAATTTTGGAGGGATTGTAGTGAGACCTCATTTTGGATTGATAAATAAAATTTATTTCTTTGTCTTTCAAACAAATTTTATTGTTCAGCTTAATGTATAACTATGGTCGAAACCCAAGCTCTTGTGAGTTACATAAACCCCCAATTTATTTCCATATAACATGGAGATTTTTTGGAATTGTAGATCCTCTACTTCACACTCTAGGTACTTAGAATATCTTTTAGTCCGCACTCCAGGGACTTAGAGTACTTTATTTCGCACTTTGGGGACTTGGAGATTTCAAGTCGTTTATACTCAAGTCCATTCTCCAGGGACTCAAGGCACTCCAGTCCACACTCCGGGGACTTGGAGATTTCTTATCGTTCATACTCCAGTCCGCACTCTGGGGACTTAGAGTACACTAGTCCGCACTCCGGGGACTTGAGGTCTTGAGTTGTTTATACTCTAGTCTGCACTCTAGGGACATAGAGTACTCCAGTCCATACTTCAGGGACTTAGAGATTATGAGTCGTTTATATTCTACTCCACACTGTAGGGACTTAGAGTACCCCAGTCCGCACTCCGAAGACTGGGAGATTTTGAGTCGTTTATACTCTAGTCCGCACTCTAGGGACTTGGAGTACTCCAGTCCGCACTCCGGGACTTGGAGATTTTGAGTTGTTTATACTCTAATCCGCACCCTGGGGACTTAGAGTACTCTAGTCCGCACTCAGGGGACTTGGAGATTTTGAGTCGTTTATACTCTAGTCCGCACTCTGGGGACATAGAGTACTCCAGTCCGTACTCTGGGGACTTGGAGATTTTGAATGTTCGTGCGCATTTGTGCGTCAGACGGATTAAGCTCTAATTTTTTGCCATAGAATTATCATAAATGGAAACATCAATAATTCATGGAAAAGATGTCTTATTACATGCCGAAAACTAAGAATCAACGAAATAAAAACATACTGGAAATAATTGCAACAAAAATATGAAAGAAAAGACTAAGTATAATAATGCCGCAGATGCTCGCTGTTCCATGCTCGGGGGAGTGTCGCGCCATCAACGGTCGCTAGCTTGAAAGTTCCTCTCCAAGCCTCCATTCATTGACGTATGGACCTTCCCATATGGGATTCATATGCGATGGGACTGGGAAAACTCATTTCAAAACGAGATCGCCCGCATCAAAGGTTCTCGGTAGAACTTTTTCATTATAATATCGAGCAAGTCGGTTCTATATGCAGCCGCCCTTAAATCAGCTACTTCACTTTTTTCATCAACAAGGTCCAATGATTCCAGTAAAAGATCCTAATTCGTCTTAGGGTCATAATGAGTTACTCGATGTGAAGGAACTTCAAGTTCCATAGGTATAATAGCTTCCGTGCCATATGCCACTGCGAATGGAGTGTGGCCAGTCGTGAACTTGTGGGTGGTTCTGTAAGCCCAAGGTGCTGTTGGAAATTCATCCACCCACTTGCCTCTAGCCTTAATGCTTTTTCAATATGGAATTGGTTATTTTGTTCACAGCTTCTACTTGTCCGTTGGCTTTTGGATGAGCAACTGCTGCAAACCTTTTTTCAATGCCATACTTTTGAAAAAATTCTTTGAACTCCCTGCTTTCGAATTGAGTTTCGTTGTCTGTAACGATAGTCCGTGGAAGGCCAAAACGGCATATAATGTTTCATACAATGAAATTAATGACCTTCTTGGTCGTGATTGTGGCTAAGGGCTCCTCTTCTGCCCACTTAGTAATGTAATCAACCGCAACTATTGCGTATTTTGCACCACCTTTGGATATGGGTAGATAACCAATTATATCGAACCTCCACATTGCAAATGGCCAGGGACTAACCATTTGTGTGAGTTCCGTAGGCGAAGCTCTCGAGATTTCAGCATATTTCTGGCATTTGTCACATCTCCTTACGTAGTCTGCAGCATCCCGATTTATAGTTGGCCAGTAGTATCCATAGCGAAGGATTTTCTTTGTTAATGTTTGCCCCCCCCATATGGTCACCACATTCTCCTTTGTGGACTTCCTTTAGGACTCATTTTATCTCATTATGGCTAATGCACCGGAGTAAGGGAGCCGAAAATCCCTTTCGCTACATTATTCCGTCCTGCATTACATATCGCGAAGCTTTACGAATGACTTGTCATCTTTCGCTCTTTCCTTCGGGCAAGAACCATTGTAGCAAATATTGCTTGAATGGGGTCATCCATGATTCCTTCTCGATTCCTATTTCTAACACGAAACCTGTCTCTGTCACATTTATATTTGGAGCTTGTAAGGTTTCGATGGGAACCAATCCCATTTGTTGTGCATCGCCAGTACTTGCAAATTTGGCCAATGAATCGGTTTCTCTGTTTTGTTCACGCGGGACATGTGACATATCATAATACTCTAGACCTGCTAATAGCTCTTGAACCCGTGCAAGGTATGGGGCAAGCCTCTGTCCCTTTTCTTGATAGTACCCCGCACCTGATACGCCACCAATTGTGAGTCATAAAAGATTTCAACCGATTTTACTCTCAATTCCTTGATGAGTCTCAAACCAGCAATCAATGCTTCATACTCAGCTTCATTATTTGTAGCTGAGAAATTGAGCTTCAAAGCATAACAAATTGATCGGTTTTCGGGAGTCATAAGAACTGTACCAGCTCCAGAGCAACAGTGGTTAAATGCCCCATCGGTGTACAGCTTCCATCGAATGGGAGGAATAACATCGTGACTGTTTGGCTCGTCTGACATAGTGAATTCAGCGATGAAGTCTACTAGCGCTTGCCTTTATATGGACCTTTATGGAAGGTAGTTAATATCGAACCGACTCAACTCGATATTCCATTTTAACATCCTTCTAGAAGTTTCTAGTCGTTGGAGTACCTTACACAAGGGTTGATCGGTATAAACACTAATCGAGTGTGTTGAAAGTATGGACATAGCTTGCGTGATGCAATCACCAAGCAGTATGCCAATTTTCAATTTTAGGATAATTTCTTTTCGCCCCTATTAAACGTTTATTGACGTAGTACACCGGCTTTTGAACTCGGTCCTCCTCACGAACCGAAGCCGTACTAATGGCATGTTAGGATACGGCTAAGTATACATATAATATTTCATGGTCTACTGGTTTCGATAGCACCAGCGGACTTTTTAAATGTCTTACCAAAGCTCGGAATGCTTCCTCACTGTCGGATGTCCATTCGAAATTTCTCTTTCCTTTCTTTATTACATCAAAGAAGGAAATACACTTATCTGCGGCTCTGGATATGAATTGACTCAGTGCGGCCACCTTTCCATTCAAGCTTTGTACCTGCTTTATAGTTCTGGGCACTTGTATGTCTCGAATAGCTCGAATATTCTCCGAGTTAGCTTCGATTCCCTGGGTGTTAACAATGAATCCCAAAAACTTCCCTGACACAACACCAAAGGAACACTTCAAATGATTGATTTTCATCCTGTAATATCTGAGTATATCAAACATTTCTGCCAAATCTCGAATGTGGTCATTTGACTGTCGTGATTTCACGAACATTTCATCCACATAGACTTCCATCATTCTACCGATCTGGTCTTTAGACATCCGATTCACCAGACGCCGATAAGTTGCTCCTGCATTTTTCTATCTGAAAGGCATTATTACACAGCAGTATATCCCAATGTCTATGACAAAACTAGTGTGTTCTTGGTCCGGAATGTGCATCGGGATTGATTATATCCCGAGTACGTGTCCATAAATGACAGCAACTCGTGTACGGCCGTTGGGTCGACCAGTTGGTTGATTCTGGGTAAAGGGAAACTTTCCATCAGGCATGCTTTTTTTAAATCAGAGTAATCTACGCAAGTTCTCCATTTCCCATTTGCTTTCCTCACTAGCGCAGGGTTAGACACCCATTCAGGGTTGAGGGCGTCGCGGACAAACCCATTGGCTTTGAGTTTGTCCGCCTCCTCTCTAAGAGCAGCAGACCTCTCCGGGTCCATCCTCTCCTTTTTTTTGCTTTACTGGAACGTACATAGGGTCTATGTTCAACATATGACTCGCAATAGCGGGATAAATGCCACACATATCAGAATGTGTCCAAGCGAAAACATCCAGATTCGCTCGGAGAAAGTCAATGAGATCATCGGTCATCGAAGGGCCGAGTTGTGATCCAATCTTAAGTACTCGCGATGGGTCATCTAGGCTGATTGGAATGTCAATCGTCAGTTCAACCGGTGCTGTTTTTGCTTCTCTAGGTTCCTCATCATCATCTCTTGGATCTATGTCTCTACAGATCCGATCATGTTGCCCGAGCCAGGGCTCGGGCGCTACTTGTCAATTTCCAATGGCACGGATGTGGACGGAGTCGCCCACAAACTTTCCTTTCTCTCTTGACTGAGCTTCTCTTAGCTCAACCACAGAACATGCACGACCGGTCGCCTGATCACCAAGCACAACAATAACTCCTTTGTCTGTCGAAAATTTCAAAGTTAAACTCCACGGGGCCAAAGTTGCCCTAAACTTTGCTAGGGCCGGTCGACTCAGAAATACATTGTATGGAGAATCAACATCCAAAACAATGAAAGGTAGGATTCACACCCTCCTACGTTCACCTTGCCCAAGTTCAACTGGAAAATCAACATAACCCACTGCATCGGTTGCTGCACCATTAAAGTCATAGATATGAGCTTTAGATGGCTTTAAATCCTTCGTCTCCATCTTCATTTGGTCATATGCCTTTTTGAAGATGATGTTAACAGAACTATGACAATCAATCAAAATTTGCTTCACAAATGCTAGCCTGATTATCGCGGATATGACCATCGGGTCAACGGTAGGAGCCTCCACCTGGTCAACATCTCGGCTCCTGAATACTATATCGTTCGTCATCATGCGCCGCTGTTTAGCGGAGGTCCCTTCCTCCACATTCGAACAACACTCATAATCTGCATGCCTTAAGGAGTTAGCATACCACTCCATTTCTTGCCAGTTCTTGTCTGCAGGGTGAGGTCCACCGACTATAGTGTTTATGACTAGTCTACCTACAGTTCGGGCAAGTTCCTCTGGATAATGTGGAGCTTGCCCCTGTCTAGGGTCTGATGTTCCTGTCTACCTTCTTACGGGTTCTTGACAAACTCCTGTAACTTTTTCTGTCGAGTCAGCTTTTCTATGGAATCGTGGAGGTGTCTGCACTCCTCTACATTATGCCCATAAGTCTCTTGGAAGCGACAATACTTTCTAGTCCACTTTTGTTCCTCCGTAGACTCTTTTGGAAGTGGCTTTCGGTATGGAAAAGTATTACAATTTGATAAGTAAATATTTTCCAAAGATGCATTCAGAGGAGTGTATTAATTGTAAGTTGGAATCCTTGGCTTCCATTTTCCCGCTTCTCTTTTCTTTTCGGGATTTCCTCCTTCGGACTCTTTAGATTGTCCTAGCTTGTTTCAAACATTGACCTAGACTTTACCAGAGTTGTCACGTAATTGCTTTACAGCGATGTTTCTTTGCACAGTCTCCTTACCAGGCATAAGTGCATTATCTCGCCTTGTCCATCTAGCTTCCTCCCTCTTTATAAATTGGTATGCCTTCGAATAAAAACATTCCAGTGTAGTTGGAGGCTTTCCCGCCAGCCAGTCATCAAATTCTGAATCCAGATTTACGCTCGCATCACAGCTATCAAAATAGCATGGTCGTTGGAGTCGCTAACTTTCGTAGCGGCAACATGGAATCTTTGCAAGTATTCCTTCAACGACTCACCTGGAGCCTGAGTTACATTGGATAGGGACATCACGTCCTTGGGATAAGTGGCGTGTATCCTGAACTGTTCTACAAATTTCGTCGCCAATTCATCGAAGTTGGATATGGACCGCGGGGGAAGTTGAGTGAACCACATGGTGGCTATTCCAGATAAAGTGAATGGGAAGCATCTACAGTTGATTGCATCATTCGCTCTAGCTGAATCCATCATCAATTCATACCTCATCACATGCTATCTGGGATCAGTCTTCCCTTCGTAGGCCAGGATGTTTGGCATGCTAAACTTTCTAGGGTACTCTGCCAGTATAATGGTATCTGTGAATGGAGTATGACTAAAGGATATCCTCTAATCTTCGTTTGTCAAGCCTTTATTTTCTCTCATTAACTGCCTAACCATAGCCGATAGGTCCGGGGTTTGAATCGAAGATGGGAGGTTGGAATCCGTCCCGCGTGATCGGTCTAGTTGGTGTCTTCTCTGCTGGTGGTCTTCCAAACGTGTATCTTATGGACCAGCTTCATTAGGACCTTGGTGGGCCAACCGTCTAGCTTCCACTTGCCCTCCTGATCCCAAGTTTCTAGCTTTAGCTTGGGTGTGGTTTCCAAGGTGTAAGTGATCTCTAGTTGATCGATCAACAACACCTTCTTGTAAGTCTACGCCAGGGAGGTTCATCGGAAGAAGTTGAGCCATCAGGTGAAGAGTAAGGAGTGGGGCTACCTCTAGCATTTTGATGTTGTTGTTGAGTAAGCTGAATCATAAGGTTAGTGTTAGCTTGGACTTGTTCACTAAGTTGCCTCTTGTTTCCCATGAGTTCTCTCATCAGGTCATTGAATTCCTCTCTAGTGACAACTTCCATCTGGTTTTGGGCGGTGGTTCCTGCACCTAGATTTTCTTGTTGATTGCTAGTTCATATTAGTTGTACGCTAGCAGTCCCGTTGACGTCCGCATTATGAGAGGCTGATCTGGTACGTGGTCTTCCAATAGTAGAGTTATTGGTATAAACTCTAAGTAGAATCAACGGACGTTGTGAATGACTTGGATCTCCTTCGGGGGAATTATTCAATCCAGTAGCTACAAAGCAGATCCTATCCACCTAAGAATTCGATTCTCAGTGAAGCACCAAAATGTTAGCATCAGAATTGGTCACTAACACACGAAGAAGAATTTATGTAGAGAGATTAATAAGGAAGGTAAATTAAAACTGAGGAATAACGTAGTGGAATGCATTAATAACTATGAGAAATAAGAATATCGGATTTATATTGGTTCGACGTAACTGCCTACGACTACTTTGAGTTTAATCTTTATTGCTTTTCTAAATAATTGATTACAGATACAATCCATACACCAACTACTCGAATGCAAATACTAAGTGAAAAAGAATGAGTCTTGAATGCGGAAGAGTCCCTCCAGTGTTCTCGAAAAATGGTCCATTTCACTGTGCCCCCAGCCCTTCTATTTATAGGCGAAGATAGGCCGGACTTCCTTTGCAGGGCGAGGGGCAAGGCACTTCGGCCCACAGCAGGTTGCTTCTATGTGTCGAGCCAAGGTTGTCGTACGGCAGTTGCCGAGTGAGGGATGCCGAACAGCTGTTGTCGAGCGTGGGATGCCGGTCGAGAACTGTCTGCAGCGATCATCAAGTGACTCGAGGTAAAGTTCTGCCGAACGCCCTTGGTTTGTTGTTGGCTTGATAACTTGTTAACTCCTTTAGTACGTACCGAGCCATGGATGCCGAACGGTAGTTGCTGAGTGAGGTATTTATGCCGAGCAACATGCCTATGCCGAGCGAGGCCTTCAATGGCGAGTGACGGATAAATGCCGAGCTACATGATTTGGCCGAATGACACTTGGTCCGAGCGAGGCTCTTGTGCCGAACGAGGGGAGATGCCGAGCGAGGCTCTTGTGCCGAACGAGGGGAGATGCCGAGTGAGGCTCTTGTGCCAAACGAGGGGAGATGCCGGGCGAGGCTCTTATGCCGAACAAGGGGAGATGTTGAACGAGGCTTGTATGTCGGGCGATGTACTTGTGCTGAGCGAGGCTATTAGGCCAAGCAGCATGCCTATGCCGAGCGACCAAGTGCCAAGCCACCCTAGCCGAGCGCTGGTGGTCAAATGAGAGATGCCGACCGGTGGCACTTAGGTTAATAACCGGTACCTCGTACCTAAGACAAGTTATTGGGTAGCAGTCACGATTTTTGTAAGTTACCAGTTTATTTGTTCTATTTAATTGAAATTGGAAATAAATTAAAATTAATTAAACTTTAATGTTATATTAATTAGAATTAATGCAATAACTGAAGTGTGAATGTAATAAAATAAATGGAAATGTAAATTTGTTCATAAAGTAATAATTGATGTAATAAAAGAATAGAACTAAGATAGAATAATTAATTTGATTTAAAATCTTAATTAATGTGTGTAATTGACAAATTTACAAATTTTGAAATATAGTCATTAATACAAAGGAAAGATGGAAATTTGAATATATTAATGTAATGAAAGACAAACAAATATTAACTAGGTTTATAGACTAATAATGGACTTAATAAAAAGATTGGAATTGAATCAAATCAATTTATTGGAATTATTTATAATTAATTGGAATTCAATCTATAATAAATGGATTTATGGTAAGTAAATGAAATTAAATACTATGTTAATTAAAATTAGGACAAATGGGAAATTATTAATGTATTAGGATATAAACCAATGTTAATATTACCTTTAAAATGATAAGTTAATAATTGATTTAATAACAAGATTGAGAAATCAAATAAATGGATTTATGGGAATTTCAATTGATAATTAATGAATTTACTAAAATTGAAATTAAATACTGAAACTGGTAAATTAATTAACAAGGAGTTGATATAGATATTCGTTTTAGAGGATCATAAATTACTAAGTGATTTAAGGTGATAGAAATTATGATTTATAAAATTTGAATTCAAAATTTGATTTAATTAATTTAAAATTAACTTATTTAATTAACTGAAATACAGCCATTTTTGCCATTGACTTGGATTTCGACGAAACCAGCTTCATCAGATCCGTAACAATGAATTATTGTGGGATTATAAGTTTCGTAGCGATTGGACTTATCGTTTGATCATACGGGCTCGAAACGCCTGGAAATCAATTTACTTAAAATCAATTGAAATCAAATTGAAATAAGTTGATTTTAGCATAACTTCTTCATATGATGAAGATAGGACTTGAAACGTGTTCCATTGAGTCTATAATATTTGAAAACATCTATTTTGATATATGGGTTGACCCATTTACGTTCCGAAGACAGAACGGGCTTTTCGGGTCGTTTATCATTCAACTTTCCAAATCAATCAAGCCCATTCATTTCTATTGTGTTCTGCCTATATATATATATATATATATATATATATATATATATATATATATATCATTATAAACCCTAACTCATTTCTTATTCCTTATTTCTGTATGTACAATTCTATTTTCTCCTCCTCTTTCCAATGACAGACAAAATCTAATTCCCAATTGCAATTTCAAATCAAAACCAAATCAAAAATTCAAACTCCACAAACTATATCGAATTATATATCAATTTGAAGCTCTCGACGAGCGCACCTCAGATCTATAATTCGTTTTTTGATTGGAACCTCTTTTTAACCAGAAATTGTAGAACTATTCTCGACCGTTTATTTCGTCACGATTGGCTGCGGATGATCGACGAATCGAAGTTACAGTATTGTGGAGAGAGCCGAAGGGATCGCATCCATATAGGTTTTGTAATGAGTTAATGGCTAGATCGCCTTGATAAATTCAATTAGTGTTTAGGTATAATCGACGGCCAGTGTGCTTTTCTCGACCGACAATGGTCGTGGGCCTCGGGTTGGGGGGGGGGTGCTGTCGCTTGGCTTAGGCGTGTTCGGCGCGTCTTGCGGCGAGGCCGCGGCCAGCCTACGTGGCGACGCTACTGGTGATAGCTGAAAGTCGTGATAGGGTATCGAACGAATCTGGAACAGGCTTAATGGACGTGGAAGATGGACGTTGACATGGCGGCTTCTGAGTGGCAGGTTGTTTTATATACTTATTTTATTTCAATTTCAACACGTTCTAATCGTTATAACTTTTGCATACGAGGTCCGTTTTACGTGCAGTTTTTTTGGCTAGGATCATATTGAAATTTCGGTCATTCTGACGCTTGGATGAGTTCTGAGACTATTTGAATTTCAGGCCTAATTTGGATTTAAAGTCGATTTAAATTCAAAGATAAGTGTTTTAACCCATTCATAACTTCTGAAATTTCTTATGTTTGTTAAATTAAATTTATGACGTGGTTGGAAATTTATTTATGACTATTTGGTATACTTTGAATCATCAACTCACTTAATTTGAATTTATTTGAATTAATTCGCTATTTAATTGGTTATTGAATATAAACTACCAGTTAAATACCTGTTAAGGATTATCAGTTCTATATTGATATTTATTGATTGATTTAAATGATGATTGTGATGGATGTTGATTGTTGATATTGGATGAATGGATGTTGTATTTTATATGTTATAAACTGCAAGTTTACTATAGATTGAAATGATAGACTCAAGCGATTTTATGGATGTTATTTTATTTCGAGATTGTGGTTTGAAATGATATATAACCATAAAATTTTAAATTGTAGATTGAAATGATAAATATCCATATCACTTGACACTAGGGTAGAGAATTATATACAGACACCGGATTGGTTAAATTACATGATTTTAAAATCCTTAATTTTTGAATGCAATTAAATGATATTTTGAAGTAAAATTTGATTTGCATAAATTGAAGTATTTTTGGAAAGTCAAGTTTTGTGTTAAAATGTGAATTGGCTTAAAAGGAATTGTTTTAAGAAATTAAATTGAAATGGTCTGATTTTATTGAAGTGAAATAAATAGTTTTAAATTGATATAAACTCCAGATTCATGTTTTCAAATATAAATTGTTTTAAATTATATTATTTTTAAAATTCTAAATTTTAAGATTTATAAACTATTTTAACCTATATTAACTATATTAATTCAATTTAACCTATTTTAAACCATTTAATTTATTTTAAAACTATTTAAACCATTTTAACTTATATTAAATCTAATTAATCTATTTTAAAACTATTTAATCTATTTTAATTTTATTTAATCTATTTTAAATATATTTTACTATTTTAAATCTATATTTACTATTTTAGAGTATTTTGACTATTGAAAATTTATTCAAACTAATTATAACTATTTTAACTATTTATAACCATTTACTAAATTTTCAGACTAAGTAAAAGAGAAGTGTTTATATTCAAAATTCATTGGTTTAAAAGCAAATATGATGAAATGACCTAAGTTGGGATTTAAAAGTATAACAAATTAAAAATGATGATTTTGAAGTAAGGATTTAACCTGTTTTGGAAATATGGTTTTGGAAGAAATTATGATTTGAAAGTGAATATGATTTCAAAGTGAATATGATTTCGAAAGTATTATGATTTTGAGAAGATGGTACTTTGATATAAATTGTGAATTGACTTTTGAAATGTAAAAGAACCATCCGGTGTGTAATAAGCGATTGGTTGTTAAAGAGACCGGGATCAGATATTGTCATACTCTCTGCCAATACAGAAAACTACTTTAACAACTATGTACGTGGTGGAGATTCCAGAAATGAAGTAGGATGGTTTGGTTACTATTTCTGTATGAGGTATGACGTGATCCTGACTCCCATGAGTCAGCTTAGATGTGACTAAAATCAAGAGCCACGTCGGGCCAAGTGAGGTCACTCCTCCTATCGGACACACTTCTTCGATATTATATTATGATTTTGTGATTGATTTGGTGGCCATCCTTCGATTTTGATTAGGGAGTGTGTGCCAGGTGGGCGATAGTAGCTGCTATGCGTTACCACCAGTCCAGATACGCAAATGGTGTGTCTATCCTGGCAATTCCTCGTGTGTCGTGTTCACATGCCCTAGCACACCTTCTAAGAGTTTGTTTTGTACCATACATATGGGATGCCATTTGTGTAAACCTCTCAGAGGAGCGTACGGTAGTGTATAGACTATGGGAATATATAAAATGTGTTAAGGGGCATATAGGTAAAGCCTTAACGCTATTTTAATACTTTTAATTTACTTTAGACATATTATAATTGCGTGTTGTACTACGTGGTAGATAGTTTAACGGATCCTTAGGAGATGTGAATTCTGAACATCTCTTAAGTTATTGCACTCATGTTAGACACTGGATAGGAGATGTCAAACCCCGTAAACATCTCTGATGCCATCCCATTCATATTTATTTACTGCTAATTTGACTTACATAAGATCTTTTAGTTCTGACTCGAGTGTTTTGTCTTTTCAATTCGCTCGAGTCAGCCTGAGTATTTAAGAATTTGAAGACCTTATTTCTAGAGGACGAAGACGAAGAATTTGTACTACTATTATTATATTAGTCCCACTACATCATACTATTCCGTTGCACTTTTATTTATCTATCTCCGATATGTGTAACTCTGATACTGTGTTGTATAAGTATAAGTAAATGTTTTTGTAAACAGCTTCATGAACTTTTATTTGATTATTATATTTTATCATTCGCTGTGAGATTCTGTTTTTATTTTATTTCTTTCTCCTTTTCTTATTCACCCCAATAACAATCCGCCCTTCTGTATGTTTTGAGTTGGCCTGCTTAAAGCGTCTAAAAAGGAGGGATGTTACAGATTCGAAGAAAAGGGACCGAATATCTATGTCACTCGAGACATCCTTAAAGTGATAATCACCTTAAAATTTATGAGGATTTTGATTATAGAGTTTTAATGGGCTAGGATTGAGTTAGTTTCACAAATCCAACTATTATCGGTACTTAGATATTATTTTAATATCAATGTATTTGGTAATAAGTGATTGGTTATAACAAGACAAAAACTCGTAACGTTGAACGAGTTACCTCGATTTTCAAGAAATTTTATAACTTAAGTATTTTCATATCGAACTAGTTTACTCACGCTGATTTCCAGCCATACTCGGGTGTTACTTTATTGTAATGCTCGGGTCAGACCGGGTACTACAGATTTTCAGGTTAGGATGCTTGGGAGTCCGAAGATGAGCTGGATGGCAGAGGCGTATTGATTGTATTCCACTGTGTATTAGAGATTGTATAGTCAGTATTTAGGGGCAAGTTACTATAACTGTCCAGATTTGTTATACTCTGATATCTTGTATATATGTTGACAGTGACAACTTTTCCTTACATAAATGCTGTTATTTTATATTGTATTTTGTTCCACTGCGATTATGAGATTCTGTGCTGTTGTTATCGTTTCTTGTTCTATCTCTTTTTTATTCTTAACCCCAATAGTCTGTGGTTTCCGGCACTCAATTGCTCGGCACTCTATACAATGAACGTATTAGTGTCGATTTTCGAGGTCGAAAATCTTCGGGCCGTTACAGACAGATAGTTAAAACTGTCCTAGGGAAGAATTTTTGTGACTATGATGTATCATTTTGGTAATGACTTTGTAAAGTATTTATATTGATTAACATATGTTATTCTATTGCATTGTGAGATTCTATGATGGTTAGTCTGTTCTTATCTTCTATCTTCTTCTTTCACCCTTAACGATCGGTTTTTTCGGCACTTGAATGCTCGGCATGCGATACAATGGATGTAGTAGTGTCGATATTTGAGGTTCAAAAGTCTGGTTTGTTACATATTTTTTCTCCATTTTACACATAGCGCCTCCCTATTACCCCTCCAAAACCTTATGACTCCTCTTGAGTTGAAAATTTTTATCCTTTTTATTCAAACTATCATGTTGAAGCAAGATTCTTCTTAATTTTGGAATGTACCTAACTCCTGTAAGCTTCACCATCGATCCATCACACATCTTCAACCTAGCCGATTCTATGCCTTTAACATGCATATCTCTACCTTAGCGAATTCCACCTTGTTCTAGTAAGCAAAACACAATGATTAAAAATTAGTTAGGATTATCTATATAAATCCCTTACTTCCAAATTAGCTATATCCGATCACTGGTATAACTTTTTGGCAACTAAAGTCTACTTTATGCAAAACTGTGCCATTGAAATATTTTATAAGCTCCTTTTAAGTTAGGTAACCCGGGACGTCGAATGTTAAAACTAGTGGACTTGTACCCAGTTTTGACTATGAATATATAAGATGGTTAAATGAATGTATGTTTCTCCCAAATCACCTAATTTTTATTTTACCCATGTCTATCCCAATACCTACTCCATACTACTTGGTATAGAAAATATGTTATCCAAATGAAGTGGAGAATTTTTGACGATGAGAGTTGTACTACTATTTAATGTGTTCTTATTTTGCTGAAATTACCTTAAATTTCAATTGATAATATCTTTATTAATAGTTGGAATAGAAATATAATTTTTTGGTCTGACCATGAAGTTCCAAAAATAACCTTATATGTAAACATGAGGCCAGGTGTTCAAATCCCACAGAGAACAAATATTAACATCCATTTTCAAATGGAAATCTTGGAATGTAAATAAGGTCAAAATTTAAAAACTCTGTTCTAACAAAATAATTGAAAAACTTTGTATTTTTCAAATTATTTTTTTATCAATACTATGCATAAATTTTAAATTTTATATGTATTTTTTACATGCATGTGCTATAAGATCTCGTATTAATATGGTACCACTACCAATTAATAAGGTGGTATAGTATGAGGTTTGGTTTTATTAAATTTGTATTTTCTTTTGTTTATTGTACTTGGATGAAATAAAGTATGCATTAGAATGCATTTAGCGCACTTATAGCAGATACTAAAAGCACTTATAATTTATCATTTGAATCAAACACCTAAACACACAAATGAAATACAAAATCATCAAAATCGCTTCCACTTTGACATTCATTTGACTAAAAAACAAGTAAGTTATCAATGGATATATGAAAAATTCAAAATCCGTTCGCATCTATACCCAAAAAAGAGATAAATATCCGATATTCAAAAAGGTGGATATGGATGCGAATAAGAAAACATCCACATCCAAAAATTATCTTTAACGTTTTTATTAAGATTATAGTTTATTTTATCTGTGTTTTAGTAGAACTAAAGATATGTATTTATTATTTTGTTAAGTTAATACCTTATTTTATATGATTTAATGCATATTAACTACTAAAAGTATTTATTATCATCGTATTTGTTGATTTTACATATTCTGGTAGTCAATGGGGTTGAAAAATGATTATGATAATAGCAAAATTTTCTATTTATATTTCTTGATTTATCGATCATTAGCATATAGGATAATTATTTTACATCCATCCATAACTGCAAATGCATATATTTGATATTCGAAAATTATTTCGGATGCGGATGCGGATGTAGTACTATCCACATCCGAAAATATCTGTTGACATGCCTAACAACAAGTTCCTACCTTTCATTCAAGCATCGGACCATGTCGAATCCTCCTCCTTGACTAGTGCTTCTCTCCTCCTCCTCCACCAATCTTGAAACTCCCATGATGATACAGATTGTTGATGTTACGCCCTCCTCCTCATAACTAGTTGTTTGTGGTCGACCCTCTTCAACTGTCATTAATTCTACCGCATCAACCTCCCCCAAGTGCTCTACTATTGTGGCTACTAGCTTAATTTGTACGGCCTCCGTGACGTACCTGCAAATTCCTGTAGATTACATTGTGTTCATTTTCCTTTGTTACTCCCTGCCTCTGTTGCTAGATAAATTTTCTTTATCCAGCTATTTTTTGACAGTATTGTTTGATGATATGCTTTGGAAACATCTGATGTGTCTGAAAGTGCACTATTTATTGAACAGTTTTGCTAGTTGAGTTATATGAATTATATAGTGATTTAAGCCAGTTACCGATATCCTCGTCTAGTAATAAATGTTTATGATCAATTTATAAGTGTTTGGATATTAATATGAAACAATAATTATTTTTTCCTAGTATTTGAGCAAGTACAACACCTTTCTCGACATTGATATAAAAAAGACCAAAAAGTGATTTGCCTCTTTGTTGGCTATGTTAAAAGAGCAACCAAAAGGGTTTCAAATTGTCTAAGCGAAAACAAGGGTGGATTGATATGTGGCCAGCTTCGTTAGTCTGAGTAGGCCGAGACAAGAGTTGATGCAATGGAATTTAAGCAAGGAAAAAGGAGGCATGGAGATGTAAAAAGTAAAAAAGTAGACTTTCAATAAATGAATAAAGCTAGGTTAGATTGGAAATGATGAGTTGAGAAATGAGGAAAAAGGAGAGAAGGGTCATAAGAGCATCTCCAACAACACTAGGGCTGTGGAAAATGTAAGCAATCCTCATCATTATTTCTTTCCCCAAGCTACAACAGCGTGAATTTGAGCGTGGAGAAAGGAAAGAAGTACGGATTCTCCATATTTTTTAGAGTGGATTCATAAAATGTCTTTTGAAAACCGTCTATGGTATGAATGAGTTGCTAAAAACCATTTATACCCTAGATGGTTTTGAGAAACCTATTATACGATAAACGGTTTTCTAAAAATCGTTTATAACTATAAATGGTTTTCAAAAACCCATTTATAGTTTATAAAAAATAAAAAATGGTTGATTCCTCCCACTCGACTACTAGAGGAGTGGGATGAATCAATGCTTTTGAATGTTTTCCTTACCCTAAAAATCGACCCCTACTAAAGATGCTTTTAGAGTGGGAAAATGAATAAGTGACAGGTGAAGAAAAATGATTTTTTTCGATTTGGACCAATTTTGCAAATTTATTATGCAAATGGGCCAGTTTCTAAACTAATTATAAACATATGCTACTTTTGACCAGCTCAGTGCTATGCTAGCCAACAGTGTACAGACGACATTTCAGATTTCGTCTATATTTTTTTAAAGTAAACATAGCTAGCATTATTTCATGTAGCACTAGTCGGCATAATTTGAAATGGTACCAATTAGCTTTTGATATATTTTGTTTGGCATAAGAAAGTATGTGCCTTTTGAAATGTCGCATATTGGCACTTTTGAAATAGCTCCAATATTCCTGACCCCGTAAAAAACAACAGCACTTCCCCCTCTTCCTTCGCTCTAACTTTACCAGACTCTATCACAAATACCAAATCTCTCCCTATTTTCTTCTATAGAAATCCTTTTCCATTTGCATCAAAAATAATCAAAACTTGTATTGAATAGATTTAATTTAAGAATAACAACATCTCCTAGCTTCGGATCAATCAAGGTTTGATTTTGCAAACCTTGATTTTTTAGTTAGATTTTTTTGGTAGTTGCTAATGAGAATTATGTAATCTTATATTCATTGTTAATGTAAAATGACTCCTAATATTTTTTTCCAACTATTTGCCATATCGATGGTGAGTTGGATCTTGATAAACAAATGTATGGAAATTATGTTAGCAGTTCTTACAAATCGACAAAAGTTCGTAAAGGCACCAACTTGGAATAATTGAAAGAATCTATTCACAAAGTAATGAAAAACTAGAAGAGTTTGATATTGATCTAGTTTACAATTGGCCTACGGATTTCGAATCTAAAGCAATAAAAATTGACGACGATGCTGAATTGATGTTTTCTACCTTTTCTGAATCCATATAGTTGTCTATTGGAAACACCAAAAGATTGCTTGTATAATAATTTATACCACTATCCATAGTTAACTATGGTATTGAAGAGTATTGTAGAATGGTGGAGATCATAAACGCTGCAAAGGAATAGTCTCCCAGTTATAGTAATCCTCCCATAATCTGCATTCTTTTTATTTCTACATGATCAAATCATAAGTGACTCTGCAGTGACACCATTTCAGAAGGGGTGCTATTTAGTAGCTAATTCATTCTCGCGCTTTTTGACCTATCGACACAAGACACTTCTTCATTAACGTGTCATGTTTCATACCACCTTTTCGTCGGGTAAATGAACAACTAATTCTAAATCAGTAAAACTTCTTCACCCAATCTACACTTAATTGCCTCAACATTCATTTGAGTTTTGATTACTACACAATAATTGTGGGAATGTTTTGATAATTGAGTTTTGGATACAAATTCAATATCATCGACATTGAAATTACAAGAAAACTCCAAATTGCCATAAAATTTAAGCAAATAATTTTAGCAAAAAATAAACAACAACTGGAAATTAACTTTAATTATTGAAATTACCTTACATATGATGAAAATCTACTAAAATTACACAATGTAGATGAGAAAAGAAATGAAATTGTGGAAGAGAAGAGTGGTTAGGGTTTTGGGGTTTTGTTCCGAGTTTGGTAAAGTAAAAATGGAGAGAGAGAAAGAGAGAGAGAGAGAGGAATGATATGCGTTGTTTTGCATAGCAGGTTTATTAATGGGAGACTTTTCAAAATGCTCCACACATGCTCCATTTCAAAATGTGCCCAATTGTTTTCATTAAAACATGGTTGTGCCACTTCAAATTGTGAAAACTGACACTATTTGAAATGTCGTCAAATATGTTTGCTTAAAAAGAAATATATGCGACATTTGAAATGTCACACGTACACTTTTGGCCAATGTTGTGCTGAGCTAGCCAAATTTATATGATGTAATTAGTTTAGAAACATGCCTATTTATGTAATAAGTTTGCAAAACTAGCCCAAATCGAAAAATATCCAAAGTGAAAAAGATGGGTGACCATAGTCCCTAGTATTGAAAGAAAATGAAAATTATTTTGAATTAAAAGCATTTTGTTTATAATTTTTTTTTACTATGAAGTAAAACATACATAAATTTTCTTTATAAAGTTGCTATTTCATTGCAATTTTTCCTTTCTAAAATAGTTTTATTATTACAGACATATACAACCTTTTTCTTTATAAAATTGGTATATTAATTGAATTCTTTATCATTCGTAAAATTTGTCATTGTTAAAAATAAAATAAAATTAAAGATAAGTGTTTGATGTTATAGTATGTAATTTTGAAAATTGATGGATATTTTCAATTAATAATTTTTCTAAAAATGTTTGGTTTTAGTTGTGTATATTCGTAATTTAAGTTAACTAATAGATAAAAAATACAATATTTTGATTAGAAATGTTTTTATTTTGTATTTTATTGTCTTTTTAAGGTAGATGTTAATTTGATTTTATAATAAATTAAAATTATTAAGGTATAAAACAACATTTTGAAAACCAAGGTATTATTTTTACATATTTAAAGTAACACTACAATTTATGACTAGGTAACATTTATTCTACCTATTTGATAAATATTTTATTTATCACTTTGATGATATAATAATTTATTATGTTGAAATTAACAATAAAAGCTTTAAAATGCATAAAGATATACCGAGTCATTACTATTACACTTTCACTTTTAGGTATTTTTGTTATTCTCTCAAATAATATTTGAAATTCAATCTGTATATTATTTATCTTTTAAAAAAATATTCAATGATAAATATTAGATTCAAATCTATGTAAATAAGTTTATATATTGAAATTTATAGATATATTAATTTTAAAATTAATTAAGAATACTAACTTTCATCTATGTTCTTGTCCAATATTAAATGCTAAAAAATAATAAACCATTATCTAACTATTATTTATCTATGAAAATGAAAATTTAACTTTATTTTTTATACAAATATAAAAACACATAAATTACATAACTTAAATTAATTACTTAAGAATAACAAGTTTAGTATATAACTGAAATAGTTTAACAAATTCTTTATATATTGCATAATAAGTTCAATTCTTTAGAAATAAATTATTTTTCTAAAACATGTGCAACACATAGGTCATACACAAGTTATATATAAGGTTATCATTAGTATCCCCTTATATGAATAAAGTTCACAAAATATATTAAGTGTTAAGAACTTGGCTTCACTACAACAAAAATATCATATTACAACGCATTTTTTTACAACAGGCTATGACTGCCGGTTGTAACGGAATGCTATTACAACTGTCGTTTCAAGACCGTTGTAATAGATGCCAATTTTACGACGTTCACAAAATACCTGTTGTAATAAATGCCAATTTTACAACGGTCACAAAATGCCCATTCTAAGAGGTGCCAAGTCCGTTGTAATAAGTGCCAATTTTACAACGGTCATAAAATGCACGTTGTAATGTCTGTTGCCAATTTTCGATAATTAAAAATTAATAAGTATAATGCTTTCTTAAAATTATTATTCATTATTTATTAATATTTAATAATCAATAATAATAATATTATATTAATCATGTATTACTAATTACTAATTATAATAGCATATTACTAATTACTAATCATTGATAATATTATATTATTCATTAATATTTAACAATCAATCATTAATAATGTTATATTATTTATTAATATTTAATAATTAATCGTTAATAATATTATATTAATCGTTATGACTTATAATAATTAATGATTATTGATGAATAATCACTAATTACTAATTATTATATATAATCAGTATTCCAATAGGCTTAATTTTACTTTCCAGTTATCAGTAATTAATATCAAGTAGTTAATATTAAATATATAACAATTTATAATTAAGAATAAATATTAATAATTTATGACTAATAATTAATATTAAAAATTAATAATTAATATTAAAATTTTAAAATTAATAATATATACATATTAATTATTAATTATAACATTAAATTGTAATTAATAAATACGAAGTAACATTTAATAATTAGTTTTTACTAATTAATAATTACGATTAAATAATTTATTTTCACGATTATTTTCATAGTCATAAAGTTTTCTTTAATTAATAGTTTCATTATGGTATTAAGTATTTAATACACTACGCCATATTAGCAAATTTGTAACATTTCCCTTTATATAATTTACTACGGTTATTACTGTAATAAAATACCAACGGCTATTTCCATTTTTTTACCTTTACCATAGTCTTAACCGTGATGAAGGTTGGTAAAACTGAAATTAAATAAAGAGTGAATGGTTGATAAGTAAGTTCCCTTTTAGTTTCTCAAACCCTATGACGAACGCTTTTTTTTGCCTTGGGACAGTTTTCCCAATCTCTTGTATTCGTCATTTTCAATTCCAGTGCTAATTCTCAAACATTTCAATTTTAATTTTTAGTTACTAAATTTCAAATATATTTTGTTTTGACGATGGGAAGGTGCTGCTCATTGCGCACTTGGATCGGTCGATTTTTGTAATTTATTACAAAATCTTATTAGGGTTCTTAAGAGTCTAGGGAGATTCGACAGGATTTGGAGAGAAATTACAAATGCTTTGGGGATTACTGTAAATTCCTTGGTTTGACTTTTTCTCTCCATCATATTTAGAAAAAAAAAACCACATTGATTTAAAATTACACCATTAAAAAGAAGATGGAATCGATGGCCGCCCACAATTTTTTATCTTTTTGTTTAGTTCTTAAGGCTTGAACCGCGATGCTTTTCATCCGAATTCGAGCGCTCAATATTGAGTTGTCGATTACAAGGATCGAGAAAATTGATGGCGAGAACGAGCACACTTTTTACTCCAACTTAGTCAGGTTGGACATTCAAACTGTGTGCGTCCCTCTACTTCCTCCATCGGTGATTTGTTGGGTTGATTTGAAAATTGGGGTTCGAGACATAAATCAAGGAGAAATGACAACACGTGAGTTGGATAAATTGTTACCTGCTCTTTAATGTTTAATTTTGCTTCAAATTCATTTCATTTTCTACTGCATAATTTGACCATGGACAAAACCATATTTGACATACACGTTCTCAGACATTTTGCAAAATTTGAGGTAATATCAACATGTTACGTATTCTATATTGCTATAGGTAATCATACAGTGTTAAAATATTGAATGCTTAAAAATGTATCTGAAACTCAATACATTTAAAAAAGTATTAAGTATATTTTGATTACTGTAGACATGTTTTGTTATTTTATCATTGATTTTTCCTCTTTTCCTGCTGTTTCATTTACTAGGTGATATTAATCGGTTGACTGATTTATGTACTTTAATAGATTTTTTGCTTATATAGATTTATTTCACATCTTATTCTACATGTTTTCTTAAGGTGTCAATCTCAAAGTCCGGATAAGGTATGAATTAAACAAGTTATCTATTAACTTCTTCCAAGTGCTTAGACCCTTCATCTATTGGAGGTTATGCATCAAATCGGGATTGTTCATCATGTTTTGAATGACAAATATGTTCATTAATTCTTTCATCATGTTAGTATTTTTTGCAATCTGCTGCTGCATTTGTTCTGATTCAGGAAATCCAGATCCAAATAAATTAGTAGCACAAGTTGAGTTGAGATTTGTAACTGGTCTAGGATTGGATTTAGCAATGCTGAAAAGAGCATGCAGGTTGAGTTCCTAAGGGCATTCAAAGATTATGAGATGAAGACCTGCTTCAGATGCCACACATAGATAATTCACTTCTCATTTTATAGACTATTTTCATATTCAGATGTTTACATTTTGAATGAATAAGTTATATATGTTTTCTATACAAACTGTTTACCAGATGAGGTCTAGTTAAGGCATAAGAGGTACAGTTTTGTTTATTTTGTCTGATTTGATGCATTAATTTATTTCTATCTAAATATAGAAGTGCCCATATAAATCGAATTTCATAGAGCATAATACCCTATTACTTACTTTTTTAGTACTTTATTACAAATTACAAGATCTCGTTCATTAAAATTAATAAGATACATCGAAGGTATCTTTTCTTAGTTCAGTAAGTTTAACTATATAATTGGATTTTAGTCTTGTTTTTTTTGTTATAGATCCATCACATAAGCAACAATACTTAACTAGAAATTCTAAATTTTACTGTCACTACTCAAATATATATGCTTCTAGCTTTAGACAATACCATCATTTGTACATTGCTGTGTGGATTGAATTATAATTGATTCATAAACTTGTTATTTCAAAGAAAAATATTTCACAAATTGAATAATAATTTGGATTTGAACCCCAACCGTGTAATCAAGCGAAGAAACTACGCCTTTCCAGTGAAATATTCTCAACTGTCGTGCAAAATAGAACTTACCGGATTTTTCTCTAAGTAACATGAAAACAAACTTTAAGAATACTCATTTTATAAATTATGAAGATATAAACCTCTCTAAACAACGAGAGGCTTCTCCCTCGGATATTATAGTATCTACTCATCTGTTTATCGTACTCTTGTTTTTGTTGTTTGGGCTGCAATAACAGTTTTCCACTTTGTTAGCTCTTGTAGCCGGAGATGTTGAACTATTTCGCTTGCTAGATTTAATTTACATAAATAGTTCTTATTATGTGAGAAGCTAAAACCTACGAGAATGCCTAACCGTTCTCAGCTAGAAGTTCGAACTGTGATTTGGCACCTCTAATTTTATGGTCTTAATATCCTTGTATACACTGTTCATAGTGTTTATGCATGCATATGCTCTTTAAATAAAATATGTTCACTTGTATGCAACAGGGTTCATCTAAGCCTTTTAAAGATGCTTCGTTCAAGAGGCTGGCCAAATCAAGTGCAATTATGGTTATTGATTTCAGCTCTGCCTATAGCAAGAAAGACTGTAGTTAGTAGTTATGTTAGTTTAGGTTAATATTCAAAGTTTTGTAACTATGTAAAACCTTATGAATGATGTGAACAAGTAAATCTTTTTGTTATTTTGAAATATGAATTTCTGTTTCTATCAAATATGAATAAATATGGTTGTCATCAGGATAATAATTTTGTTTCAATTAAAAGTAGTTTAAAATTTACACATGCACTGTATTAGTTTTTTTCTCATTTGCATTTTTTAACAACATGCAAATACAGTTGTAAAAGACCCTTTTGTAATGCGCAAAAATGGTTGTAAAAAGATTAATTACATCGGCCAAAAGCAGTTGTAAAAGACTCTTTTGCAACGGGCAAAAACCGTTGCAAAAGACCCCTATTGCAAGAGGCAAAAACCGTTGTAAAATTCGTCTACTCTATTATAACATTGCATAATACAACGGGTCTAGGCCCATTGCGAAACCTCAATTACAATGGACATTGTCCGTTGTAAATGAGGTATTTTGTTATAGTGCTTTATTTAATAAAAGAAATATCAAGTACGTGCATGTAGCCAATAACAATGTAATACCCATTGCTCATTGAAATCTTTACAAAAAGTAGTGACCAAAGAAAGATAGTATAACTTCAAGCTATAGATGGTAGTCTTCTTGGTTCTCCCTCGTCTACAACTGTTGTTTACATAGGAACTGGTGAAAATAAATGCATTGAGTATTTGACTAATTCTACAAATAGATAACTATTGAATGTCCTACTAAGGGAAGGAATGTAACTCTTTCAGACCTATTTTTACATGAAAGCATTTTACATGAATGTCCTACTAAGGGAAGGAATATGCATGTCATATATCTCATAGTTCATCGAATAAAATATAATAATAAATATAATAGATATGAAACAATCGAGACTATAATAACTGAATAAACCATAGAAATCAGAGTGCACATATCCTACGGTGGTTGGTCGAGTCGAGTGATCTGATATAAACCAGGAAACGAAAAGGCTAACTTGGTGCCACCACTTGATTCTATCCAAATTTACTCATCTTTCATTTGCTTGAATGATTCATTTTTTTCGTTTACATTGTTCACTAAACTATGTTGGATTATTGTTGTTGACCGAATTGTTTTTGTTTACCAATCAGAATTTCCTTACATTTCAGATTGTTAACGCCGCTCAAATTGTTGTTACTCGTTTGACATATTTTGTTTTTTCCTTTCTCGTCAACGTTTGTTTCATTTAATTAACGTTTGACAATTGCGTTTGTTTACCGATCACATTATAGTTGTTACCGAGTTACTATCCATGCATAATTTAGTAACTACACTGTTAGATGATCCTCTGTTTGGCAAATCATGCACTGTGATTTTGACAGTTATTAGAAACATCTTTAATAATAGTTGTAATAGCTTTGGTGTCACACTTTTTTGATATCAACGTGAACTACGAAAAACGCCCATCTATATATTGTCAAATCTTAATCACTTAAAAACAGGATCTAATATTAAACTTATTTTACAAATTCAAACATTCCTAAAAGTAGGATCTAACAATTAAACATTTACAAATACAGAACGTTTTTAAAAATAGGATCTAAAATTAAATTTCTTTTATAAATTCAGAGTACTTCTTTACAAATATACAAATATTAATATTATTTGAAAATAAAAAATCATTTTTTTGACCGATTTAAATATATACAATTTATAAGGAGAACAATTCACGCGCGAAGCGCATGCCGTGATACTCGTAATAGTAATCTTTATTAATTGTTGGCTTGAAAGCGCAATATTTTGGTCTGACCGTGAAGTTCCAAAATTGACGTTTATATGTATTCATTTAGTAATAATTGTATTATATTTGCTATTACATTCTTTTGGTGTCAGTATGAAATACCAAAAATGTCTTTGTATAGATATGAATAAAATTTAACATTGCTTAAAAGCAAGATATAACAATTAAACTTTCTTTACAATTTCAAAATTTTCTCTAAGTCTTGGTGTCACTTAAAAATGGGATCTAACAAATAAACTACTTTACAAATTTGTTTTTTATTAATCAATAATATAAATAAAAATTTAAACTAATAAAAATTAGGTACTACAACTTAGAAGTAAAAATTCAAATTAATTACCTTTGATTCAACATAAAAATATGGTTGAATATTTGTTAAAATCATTTTCTTTTTTGAACGTGAGAAACAAATACAATTTGTACAAAAATAATTCAGTTGTCTTTGTTACGCACGAAGCGCGTGCCGTAACTCTTAAAAATAATGAAAGTTAAAAGGTTATCTTCTACGCGTTTTCAATTATTGAGATTTTTACTTATTTATTTTTATGCACATTAAATTGTTATAGAATAAAGAAAATAGGAAGCCATTAGAGAGAGAGGCAGAAGACATATTATTTATTCCCGGGAATAGATTATCTATTTACATTACATTAGCATCTTTATATAGAGGCCTAGAAGCTTGGGGTAGAACTAATCCCACGATGTGGGACTAAATACAAAACAGTATATAACATATTCACTATTTATATTTACATATATTACAACACTCCCCCTTGAATATGCATCTTCAAAATCTTGAATCCTCTGATAACTAGAAATTGTCCGTTTCGAAACGTGTATGATGATTGCTCCCCCTCATTATTATCTTGCTTGCATTTATCCATTCAGTCGATATAGATATTGTCCGTTGCCTCATTAAAAACCTCTATAAGGAAAACCCGATGGGAAAAACCTTAAAAGAGAAAAATAGTACAACTTGTGAAATCATAAATATTATACTGAAAATGATATTCCTTCTAAGAGTTTGATACTTAGGGATCAAAATAATGCCTCATTAAAACCTTACTAAGAAAAACCCAATGGGAAAAATCTTAGTGAAGGAAAAAGAGTACAATATAGAATGTCATATTTCAATAATTTATTGCATCAGATAGAGTTTGGTACTTCTGGATCAATTTAATATGTCAGTAAAAACCTTACAAAGAAAAACCCGATGGGAAAAACCTTAGTCAAGGATAAAAATATAATTTAACTTAAATAACATATTTGAGATGTTATTTCTTGAAAAGACGTTTGATTCTTCTAGATCAAGATAATGCCACATTAAAACCTTAATAAGAAAAACCCAGTGGGAAAAATCTTAAATAAGGAAAAAGAGTACATTATAGCTTATTTCAAATGTTACTAGGGAGTTGATACTTCTGGATCAAGATAATGCCTCATTAAAACCTTACTAATAAAAACCCAGTGGGAAAAATCTTAGTTAAGGAAAACGAGTGCATTATAAAATACTTATGAATTCTCCCCCTGATTTTAATTTTTCCTCTGAATTCATATTCGTCTTTCGATAACTTAAATTGGTTATAGATACTTCTAGATCCATAAATATATATCTCATTCATAATACAATTTATTAATAGTTTTCTCTGATACAATCAAATTTTCTAAGATTGTTTCATCCAAATATGGTTTGCATTTTATGCATTTGTATGCTACTTTTATGAAAAACACTTCATGTGCTTTCATTTTTATGCTTCAAATTAGTTTTGCGCATTGCAACTATACATCTTTCATGAATATTAAAATTTTTATTACAACATTACTAGAAAGCAGGAAGTAATCTACTCATCTTGATGTATCAAGATTTTCATTACAACAATACTTAGAAGAAATTTGTAATCTACACTTCATGTCCTTTTCATTCTTTATAACTACAAAAGTTTTATTTATTCTTCAAAAGTTTGTATACTTTAATAAGTATTTTCATATCGCAACTATCACTTCAATGGATATTAAGAGTTTCATTACAACGATACTTAAAAATAAGAAGTAATCTACTCATCATGAATTATATCAAGATTTTCATTACAACAATACTTAAAAGTAGGTTGAAATTTACTCTCCTTGTTCTTTGCATTCTTTATAACAATGAAAGTTATTTATATTTTCAGAAATTTGTCATTATTTAATATGATTTTGAACCACATTTATACCTTCGGGGTATATTAAGCATTTCAAGTACTTTTGGTACTTTGCGGACTACAAGTTCAGATTTCTTATTAAGGAGAATTTCATGATGGCCAATCATGTTTTTCTCTAATTCAGGATCTTTAATCCATTTATAAACATAAGCGCTTTATTATTTATAAATTTATTATCGATGATTATTTCTTGTCAGTTCTAGACATGATTTATTGAGATCTCTTTAATTATCATGTTTTAGGTACCTTACCCACTTCTAGGGTTATTTGAGAATCATGTCATGGATCTCTTTCAGAGCATCCTTAAGTCTTTCTTCAAGAACACTCACCTCCTTTATTTGGCATCTTTATTACTTACTCCAAAAATATTTTGAACTGACTTTTGAACCATATTTCAGATGTGGTTTACAAATTTTGATCCTTCAGGGATTCAAGTCTATATTGGAGAAAGTTTACTAGGGATAATATTGACAATATTTTACATCATTGTATATTTTAATAAATATTTAACACTGATGATCAAAATGATCTTGTATCCCTTTATCCTCCCCCTCAATGTTGACAAACATTGTCACATTAAATAATAATCATTTCTGGACTCTCTTTTTGATCCATTATGATTTTGCTACTAGCAAGTACATCATACATATTAATAATAGGAGGATAATTCTTTTATAAGATGCATTCAATTGATATTGATTATTAGAGTTTGTTCTCATTCATTGATCTAAGCAATTGGAGGAATTTACTTATTGTGTAGATCATTTGAATACATACATGACTTCAGGTCATTCAACATTTATGTTGATTGAATTTTAAATCACTAAATAATATCTATGCATAATCTATAAGATGAGCTTATAACAAACTTCAGGTTGTTAGCTAAATATTTACATATATGGATGTATACGTGCATCCACGTATCACACATATATTATACAATTTTCATATTCTTTCTCATTTGAATTAGTGATTTTTAGAACAAACTGTTACAAGGATCCAAACTATTAATTTCTATTTATAAATCAATGTCAATGCAAACCTTTCAAAACCGCATGATAATGTTCGAATCATTTGGTTTGAAACCATATCGAACTTCTGGTTCGAACAAAATATACACACAACTTCAAGTTGTTAAGTTTTATTCCTCAATTATATCTCAAATATCAGTTTTGAACACTAATTATGATTACTTATCAAGGAATAATTTTTAATTGCATATAGACATTTCTACACATCTCTATTGAGAATTCTGTAAAAAAAATTACAGCAAAAATAATAGTAGTATCTTCTGGATACTTGGAATGTTACAGATACAAATTTCCTCAGAACCGTATGTATAGCTCTCAAACTTTTAGGATCTAATATAAACTAAATTAGGATCCTTTATAATCAAATTTCTGTGCATTTATTTGGTTTAATAAAATTGTCAAATAAATAAGCAAATCTCTTATAGAGATATGTTATCATTTCCTAATTTATTAGTCTCTTTTAGGGATATTTTATTATCACTACTTCTGGAGTGAACTTATCTCTTCTAAAGATATATATATATACACACACACACACATACTATTGGAATGTCATATTAATGTACAATGTTTCTATTTGTGGAAATTACATAATTACTACCTTTACAATAACATAAAACATCCCTACTAGAATTTTTTTTTTGTAACTATCTTTGAAATGACATATCAGACTTTAAATACAGTAACAAAATTAGATGCACCAAATGAAGGTAAGATGCGAAAGATAAAACCACTACTTCTTGAGTGTAACATTGGTATACAATATCATTTTTTTTCCTCTCGATAAATTTTTGTTATTACTCAAAAAAAATTTATATCATTATTCCTTCGGGGAATATAGTATTTCCTTTTAAGGAATTGCAATGTAACAAAAATAAAATTTCTATAACATCTCTTCTGGGATGTTATATTTTGCAATATAAATATAAATAAATCTCTAAAACATCTTTTCAAGAGATTAGTACACACATATCCAATGATGTTTGATATATCATATAACATAATATCTTCAGGATATTTGGTTAATATAATATAAATATGAAGATATAAGGTAAGGTATAACTCATTTGGAGATTTTTGTAATCTCTTGAATGCAGCATTATTATCTCATATGATAATATATTATTTTCCTTTAACTTCTTCAAGAAGTACAACATTACCATTTTACACAATTTCAATAGAGCTTCAGGCTTCTAATTCATGAACTTCAAGTTCACTAATTTATTATGAACTTCGGGTTCTCAAATTTTGTGTAAACTGCCTTTTTTTTAGAATCTTGTACATTTTGACAAATTAAAAAGAATACTGACAAGAATTCGAGCTTGTAAAGTTTGTCAGAAAATATTTTCATAATTCCAGACTTCAGGCCTTGGACTTTGTGTTATACAACTTCTATTAAAATAATTCCTTTGAGTTGTTAAACCTATTTTTCCGTTATAACAGACATTACTTGTCAAAATAAATACATCAAATAGTAAATCATACGTCTATTCTTATTCCAAACACAAACATACAATGTCATTTAATTTACAATAATCAATGCATTTAATGCATTTATGACAATAAATGATTTAATTTATTACCATAACACTTTCAATTAATTCACTTGTGATAAAAATAACTACAATTAACCTTTATGTGGTTCAGGATATAACTACTGTCATAGCAAAATAATTTCATTATAAATATATGAACTAATTAAACAAACAGTACTCAAAGTAACACAATTTCATCTCAAATATAGGTTCAATATTACTCAATAATAAAATTAAAATGAATATCTTAAAGCGAAACTTTATTTCTCAATAATCAAAATTTCTAAATAAACAAAATTATCTCAGATCTATCCATATTATTCATAATCATAAATAAATATAAATCTCAGATCCAAATCATTATTATTTTCATAAGAAAATTAACTTCATAATTATTTACCAAATATATCAAAACAAACATGTAAATCTTCAAATCAACACAAGTTATTTTAGAAATTTAGGAAAGTAAGATTATTTCAGATCTATTATATTTGATCTATTATAGTTTACCTTTTGAAAAGTGATTGGATGCATGGAAGAAGGAAAAAAAAATTAAGAAATAAACTTTCTATTAGAACGGCTTATTTTTAATTAAAGAAAGAGAGAGTAGGAGAGTATATATTTCTACGTATTTATTTGGTTTAGTAAAAGCACCAAATATATCAACAAATCTCTTCTAGAGACTTTTTTTTTTAATATATTATTATCACTACTTCTGGAGTGAACAAGTTTCTATACATTTATTTGATTTAGTAATTAATACCATTGGCAAATATTTTTCAAACTTCAGGTTCCAATTTTACTTTAAAAAAAGTCTTTGTTTAGTACTTTAGATCCTAAATGGTACAACTTGATTTTCATTATCAAACTTCAGGTTTGATTGCAATTGAAATTTACCATAATCTGAATTAGATTTTCTAATAATTCAAATCTTCACATCTCAAATTTATATATTTGAGTTTTGATATATAATCCTTTTTTTTAGTTAGAACTTCTGGTTCTTTATTTTGAGGAAACTTGTAATTTACTGATTTATGAAAACTGCAGGTTCTCGGTTATTATTTCCTTTTCCTTTTTTTTAAGAAAACATTGGAAGATATTAAGTTTATCGTGTAAGCTTTTACTAATGTTTCCATTCACTTAATACGATCTTCTAGATACGTATTATATTTATATTTGTTTCTCTTAGAAACAATAAAATATTTCTTCTGGAAATGTAAATCGTATATCAAAATAATTTCCAAAGTCTTCATTCAAATCTAAATCAAATCAAAAGGTTTTCAAAATGAAAACCCCATTTACCAACCATGTTTGATTTCTCAAATCCATGTCCA
Source organism: Allium cepa (assembly GCA_030765085.1). Classification (NCBI taxonomy): domain Eukaryota; kingdom Viridiplantae; phylum Streptophyta; class Magnoliopsida; order Asparagales; family Amaryllidaceae; genus Allium; species Allium cepa. Next base: position 708,104,920 of record CM060941.1, read on the forward strand.
AACTAAATACAATCAAATTCAAAAAAATTGCTTTAATCAACAATATCAAAATTTTGTCAAGTTCAAACATGCATTCCAAAATAAATGAACTCAAAAGCATAAAAATAAGTATGATATTGAGATCTACAATATAATATTATCAGAAAAATAGCAACAACAAACAAATTAGATCTGAAATATAATAACCAACAAAATAAGAATTAGATCTCAAAGTTTAGATCTATATGAAATATAAAATTATAAGACTAGTATAATAAAGTATAAAAAATAAGACAATAGATTTAGATCTGAAGAAGTAGATCTAGAATGGAATGAGATATATAAAAAAAATTGGAAGATTAGATCAATCATATTAGAAAAATAACTTACCGTTTTGAGATCTATAATTAGATCTGGAGAAGAATAGATTTGATTTTATAAATTATCACAGCTGTAGATCTGAAAAAAAAACTTTTGTGGAGATCGTGCTGATAACGTGTTATAGAATAAAGAAAAATAGAAGTTATTGAAGAGAGAGGCAGAAGACATATTATTTATTCCTGAGAATAGATTATTTATTTATATTACATTAGCACCTTTATATAGAGGCCTAGGAGCTTGGGGTAGAACTAATGCACGATGTGGGACTAAATACAAAACAGTATATAGCATATTCACTAATTATATTTACATATATATTATAACATAAATATCTTTTTTCTAACCATTTTAAAATGGACTAGAAATTCATGCTCTTTTGATCGACTTATCCTTTGAAATATCCCCTTTCCCTTCTGGTTCCCAAGGTATTGTTGCACATGATGAAGTGGTTGTAATAATACTATGCCCAGTATTAGTAAAAGGTAAAGTGTCACGGGGTGATGAGTGAAAACGGAATCAATTGATTTTGGAAAACGAATGAATCATTTGCACGGATAAGTATCCCAACATTAATCAATCATCCCACAACTTCTATTACTTTTGCTTTGTTTTCTTCTTTGGAGTAACGTTTTAATCACCTTCTCTTTTTTTGGTCTAATTCAGCGATTTGGAATCCCTAGGGGTTGTCCTCTTATTTCTTCTCTTTCATTCGCTGACGACATTGTTATCTTCTCAAACGGGGGTCGTTCCTCCGTTCGTCGTCTTATTTGTTTCATCCACCAATACGAACGGTCCTCTGGTCAGCTTGTTAACCCTTCCAAAAGTTGTTTCGTTCGTGCTAAGGACTGTTCTTCGTCTCGATCCTCTTGGATTGAGACCTTCTCGGGCTTCACGGAAGCTTCTTTGCCGTTACCATACCTTGGTATCGCTCTATACCGTGGTAGGAAGCTTAACTCCTTGTTCGACTGCTTAACTGACAAGGTGAGAGGCCGGATTTGTCGCTGGAATGCGACTCTTCTTTCCCAGGCCGGTCGTCTGGTTCTTATTAAGTCTGTGCTGGATTCTATGGGCACTCATGTCTTCGCGACTATGACCCCTACATCATCGTTCTTCCGCTCGTATCGGTCTTTGGTCTCATCCTTTTTCTGGGGCACAAAGGACGATCGCCGTCGCCACCACTGGGTTTCGTGGGACACTATTTGTCGTCCCAAGAACGAGGGCGGTTTGGGGATTAGGAATCCTAAGGATATTTGTGCTGCTTTTGCTTGTAAACTGTGGTACAGATTTGGTGCTAATGACTCCTTATGGGCTAACTTCCTTCATGCTAAGTACCATAGGCTGGTTGGTTCCAACTATTCGGGAACTCCGTCTTATGCTAGTGAGACTTGGAAGCACATGCAGTCTGTGAAGACCTTCGCTGATTCTCATGGAGGCCAGGCGGGCTGGGATGGCGCTCCATTCTCCATCCTGAAAGCTTGGTCCTCGGTTAGAATTTCTTGTCCTACTCGTCCATTATTTTCCTTCATATGGGATTCTCGCTCTCCTCCTAAGGTTTCACTTCTGATGTGGCGTATCCTGCATGACGGACTGCCATTGGATGATAATCTCAAAAGGGTAGGCATTCCTTTAGTCTCCCGTTGCAAATGCTGCGGCATCGGGAATTCTGAATCCTTGAACCACCTTTTCTTCGCCAGTTCAACAGCCTCTGCATGCTGGAATTACTTTAGTAACCTTTTGTCTGTCCGCGGGGTTGTCAGATCCGCTAATGATCTACCGGCTACCTGGTGGACGCGGAACTCTGGGAAATCTCTTCGTTCGATTATTCATCGTCTGGTTCCTTGTCTTATCTGCTGGCACATTTGGTGTGCACGGAATAAGGCAACCTTCGACGATTCTCCGATGATCCCCTCAACCATTATTCATCAAGTTAGGAATGATGTTTTCCTAGCATTCCGTGGTCGACCGTTTAGGGGCAACTTGACCTCCTATGCTCATCGTTTTGTTCGTCTTCTTTCCATTTCCTGTGCGCCGAGTTCCGCCAGACTTGGCGTCGGATAGGTCCTCCTGGCGGATTGCTGGCGTTCATCCAGCAATCTGGTTCCCCCTCCCCCCCTATTTTTCGGTTTTGATGTATTTGCTAGTGTTTCAGGTTTAGGTTTTGTGGTGATTCGTCTTCCCTGATGGATCGGTTGTGTCTTCACCGCTGCATTGACTGTTGTTTCTTTCCTCTTCCTCTGTTGGGTAGAGCTTGTCGTCGGCTGTCTGTTTGTTGGTGTTTAGTTCTTGGTTGGTTTCGGGCTTTCTATTTCTGGAGGAGGTTGGTTTATTTCGGTGGTCTGGCCTACACCTTCATCGGGTGTAGCGGGATAGGCGGTTCAGTGGATTGTTGCCCCTCTGTTCTCAGGAGGATCTTTTGGTTTTCTACCGGCGGCGGATTCTGGTTTAGGTTTTGTGGTGATTCGTCTTCCTTGATGGATCGGTTGTGTCTTCACCATTGCCTTTGACTGTTGTTTCTTTCCTCTTCCTCTGTTGGGTAGAGCTTGTCGTCGGCTGTCTGTTTGTTGGTGTTTAGTTCTTGGTTGGTTTCGGGCTTTCTATTTCTGGAGGAGGTTGGTTTATTACGGTGGTCTGGCCTACACCTTCATCGGGTGTAGCGGGATAGGCGGTTCAGTGGATTGTTGCCCCTATGTTCTCAGGAGGATCTTTTTGTTTTCTACCGGCAGTGGATTCTTGTGCTTTCTACTGCTTTAGTACTCCTGTTAGGCTTGTTTCTGTTCTTTTATTCTCGTAGGCATTTTTAATGTCTATTTTATTCCTGTAAGCTCCCGGAGAAAGGCTTTTTTTCTCCAAAAAAAAAACAGCTCTTTTGAAAAAAAAAAAAAAAAAAAAAAAAAAAAAAAAATCACCTTCTCTTTTACACTTCCCAATATATAAAGTCTATATCATCCATGGTTTTAACCCTTTATAATTACCGCTCTGGTATAAAGGAAAAGCAAAGTGAAGATTAAAATAAAAAAAGGAAAAGCGAGGTGTAAAGTCATTATAACAAGCAAGGAGATTAAAACAAAAGACAATGATAAATTAAAGATGGTTAAAATTTCCTCGGAAACCCTCCTAATTTATCATCTTTATTATAACACCATGTTTTCCTTCTCTTTAGGCGTTTCATTCTCTCCTGTTATAAAATTTCTCGAGTTCTTGCTAATGTACATATAATGTTTAAAGACTTGATTGTTGCTGATAGCTCATGCATGGGATTACATACTTGTAAAATCAAACTTCAACTGTTTTATTCCTTTACCCATCTTCATTTATTTTTTATCTTTTTGTTCACAAATATATATACACCTGTTTGGTATTTTGTTGCAATAAAACTTTATGTCAAGAATTAGTTTGAAAAATAGAATGATACCTATGGTTGGAAGCCTTCTATATTTAGTATGCATTTAAAAACGTGTAAGAAAAGCTTGCAACTTGAGGCTAAGCTTGATTTATTGAGTAAAATACGTAACATTTAAAGTTTCTACTTGCCTTGTATATTAGCTGAGAGTATTAACAATATGAGTAGATAATTTGTGTATGTCTGCATGCACGCATGTCTGTGTAAACCTCTTCTTCCATCTAATCCAAACAATATGGTCAACTTTGCACAAGGCAGAGCCAACGTGAAAGTGGCGGGATGATACAATCCTTCATATTTTGGCTTGTAATGCATAATGACCGGATCATATCTTCTGTACCCAAAATTGTGTGGCTCCTGTACTCGTCAAACCACAGCATTTATTTTGAATGTGGAACCTACTAGTAAATTGTCCGAAGATACAATAAAACGTTAAGATTTTAATTTGCACATTGAAAAATGAAAGTTGGAGATGGAGGATTTCATCCCTTGTAATGGTTGCGTTTTAGATATATTTATGTCATTTCATTCTAAAGCAATTAGCGTAGTGTATTAACATTGACGCATAGAGATAAATGACTATGTTTATTGGTTCTTACCACCTTCAATTATCTTATTTTATGTAACAGTCACCCAAATATTTCGAAATAATTCAATCTCTCTAAACCCCGAACCAAATTCAATTTCTCCAGCCTATCTTTTTACCGTGAACTGCAGTCAGTGACAAGAAAGTCCAATCGTTTATCCCCCCACCTCTCAGTCACAAGTCGACAACCAACTCAATCCAGCAAGTTCTTTTTCCATATTCTCAATTTGTTATGTCGTGTTTTCCTCTTGCCAAACCCAGGTAGTTGTATTTAATTAGAAATCAAATTGCGAAATTGGTATGATACCTTAACATTGAGCTGATGTTTTGACTTACGATTTGGGTTGAAAACCCTAGTTGTTGCGTTTGTACAACAATGACGGCTGCATGTTGTCGTTGATTGAATTTTTCAACGGTTGTTATTGGTCTTATATTACTAAACTCGCTCGGTTGTTTTGTCACTACTTAAAAATGTTTAAATTTTCTATGTAGAAATACCACGTCGTGTCGACATAAAAAAACACACTACAAAAATATGACCATATCACAACTATTTATTTATAACTTTCCCAAAATGACAATTGTAGTACAACTTGTTTTTTTTAAAGTTGTAATAATGGATTTTTGACAAATGATTTTTCCAGACCACTGTATTAAACGTATTTTAATAACTGGGAAATCTTGACAGTTGTAATGAATGTATTTTTAACAAATGTTTATTTCAAGTAGTGGTAGTTGATCTATAACAACTTAATAGTTTTGACCATTGTAAATATTGATAATTTGCAAAAGTTTATAAAAAAGTTGAAAAATTGATATTACTAAGTTATTCGGTTATAAATTTTTCATAAAAATAACCATTTTCGTTACAAAAGAAAGCAAGCAATCTATTGTATTTGTAGTAAAATTTTACTATTTTCATCTTAGTCGACAAATTGGACATGAAATAATTGTAGAATATTTGTTAGACTATAGTTCTAGTGAAAGTTATTATAAAAACAACATTTTTTTATGTATATTTTTTGTTGAATTATAAAATATTCATAAAATTTAAAAATAATTGAAATTTTTGTAAAATTCAAAAATAAAAAAATAAAAGTTTTAAATAAATTTTGTAAAATATTTTAGAAAATTCCAAAATCAAGAAATTTACAAATTACGTTCCAAAGTGTTACATTCATATGAAACTAGAGGTTTTCTTTTGTAACTATTTTCTATGAAATATGTAAGTTTTTTTCTTCTAAGTAAGTAATGAAAATTTTGACTCCAATCCAAAAAAATTCCATCCAATCCAAATTTTGTTGGCTTTAATAATTAATAATTAACTTTTAATAACTAATAATTAACATTAAATGTACAATAGTTAATAATTACTATTAGTAATTAATAATCAATAATGTATACATAATAATTAACAATTTATAATTAATATTCAAATATATTAAGTAGTAATAAATTAATTATTAATCACTAATAAATATGAAGTAATTTTTAATAACTAATAATTACTAAAAATCAAAATTTTGAAATTTTCTAAATTAAATTTTAAAATATTCATAAAACTTTTAAACAAATTTTGAAATTTTCATAGAATTCAGAAACAAAAAAATTAAATTTGTTGAAAATATTCAAAATTTAATCAAATTCGAAAATGTAAAAAAGATTCAAAATTCGAATTTTTTTAATAGTAACATTACAAAATGTTTTACAACTTGTGTGTGACACAAATATTATTTATGTATGCATCTTGAGATTTTCTTTTGTAACTCTCTAATTTTACATGTAAAAGTTTTATTTTAGCTCTAACCCGAAATTTTTGGCTTAAAACCCTCTTGTTTTACATGTACAACTTTCCTTCTTGAACTCCACAATGAAACGCTAGCATTCTATTAGTCTAAAAAAAACAATTTGGATTACTAATAGTTGAAAAAAATTACCATTATCGATATGTCTTAAATCCATTGGCTGATATTACCGATCCGTGCCATCGGAAGCTCACCGAAAAAAATATTAATATGTTCTTATCTTTCTACACTAATCTTCCACTTTCCCTAAATAAAAAAAGAAAACCTAAATTCAATTTCTAAACCCAAATCGAAGCAATGGAGCGGGCACCAAATCAAAAAGGGTTCTTTTTTTTTATCAAAACGAGCAAACATTATCCTCGGCCAAACGAAACAGGAACCCTTAGTCCACTGCTATCTCAAGCCCGCAGACTTCCTCCTCGACCACAACTACATCAGTGTAACAACCCGCCCTTCGTAATACCCACAAGTATGCTCCTTACATCATCACATGATTTTCAAATACCACAGATGATAGATCGTCGGGGTAAAATTAGTACAAAACACTAAACCAAGGCATCGACAAGATCTCATAACAGAATGACAGCATATAATATACTGAATATACATGAACATAATGTAATAATTATATATAAGAGACTGTACTAGCAGAAGCAACTGACAAATAAATATCCGTACAAAATAATCAAAATACATCAACTCCAAAGAAACATAGAGTTTTGAATAAATATTTGATACAATAGTCTGATATATAAATAAAGGGTCTGTCATGCACAAATGAAATAAAGAGTGTGTGTGTGTGTGTGTGTGTGTGTGTGTGTGTATCTTGAAATATCGATGTCATACCTCGAAAATGTTCCAGCTACTCACTTTGATAACATATCTCTAAAAGCACTCGACTCCTAAACTACTCAATCGAATACCGAAGAGTTGTTATGACATAGCAGACAAAGACAAAACGCGGGCAAGACATAAAGTCAGGTGTGAGGGGAACTATCTCCAAATAGAATGTTGAAACTATATGCAAATAAACGAGAACCACTAAATTATAGTTGGTCCTCTCCACAAACGTGGCTTAGGGGAAATCTGGACTGTCTATAAACACGTACAATAAACCCATCTCAAAAGTAGGGGATCATACCATAACCTTCTCTTCTCCTGTAGCGACAAGTTAGCACAATATCTTCCGTTGCACTACACTAGCCCAAAACTTCTAATAATATAGTACAAATTCATCATGATCGTACCGTGTTAAACAAACCAGATTTCGACCCTCGAAAATCGACAATAATACGTCCACTGTATCACACGTATAACATTCAAATGCCAGAAATATTGATTTGTTAGGGTGAAAGAAGAAGGTAGAAGATAAAAGAAAACTAAACAATATAGAATCTCAGAACGCAGCAAATAATATATAATACAACAATAATATTTGCAAAAAGGAAGCATCTTTATCCATATAACATTAGAATACACAAGACTTATCCTAATTGGACAGTTATAGAAACCCGTCCTTACATTGACAAACATACAAACTCTATAATATAGAGGAAGAAAAATATACGTGAATACATCTCGACCATCCAGCCCTTCTCTAACTCCAAAATATCTAGCTAAACCAGGAAAAACATGCTCGGTCTGACTTGAGCGTTACATGGAATAACACTCGGGTCAGTCTGGTCAACCAGCGTGAGTAAAACTCGATAATAAGTAACAACCAAACTGATTTCTACATTTGAAAACTTTTCAAATAAAGGGTATCTCGTAGGACCACACCTCATATAAAAACGGATGGATATTTTCCTTACGATAATCAAAATATTTTATATCAAAATCCAGTGATATTATCATAGTGTCTAGGTTCAAAGTAAATAGATAAAATAGCTGAAATGCTTGCATCTCACATTCCAACATACTAGGCTCTACAATCGAAAACGCAAGGCACATATTGGAGATTGGATCCCAACAATGGCAAGTATGTGACTACCTTCCGATGATACACATCTAAAAAATGCACTAATGCTAACACAGAGCGGGTGCCCCTATAACATGCAGACCAGTTTACCTCACTCGCTTGACACCGAGGCCTTATACTACGACGGTATTTGCGCTCAAACCAACTATGAAAGGAACATCTAGAATGGGGTGACTGCTTCTAATGGAAGCTAACCACATAGCTCTACTACATGCCCTGTTTTTGCCAATCCTCCCGATTGTGAGGCTTGAGGCTACGCTTTTCCTTTTTGAATAGCAATCCATCTTAGAATGCTAACACTGCCCTCTAGGTGTCCATGCAATGGTAGCATTCATCCATACAAGTTCGTTCTGGGTTTGAACAAAACCGAATGCACTAGCTCTACTACATCCATTTTGGAATTGCCTTCAAGATTATTAGTAGTAGTTTTTGCACTTCAAAGAGCACCATCTTCAATCATCATGAAGATGTCTTCCACTCGAACGTATATGTTGGTCAGAGTGGTTTTGAGATATATAAATCCAATCTCGGTCTCCCTATACCAACAACTGGTAAATTCCTGTTGACTCATTCCCAATTCTTTTTGAAGTGAGTATTCGAGTCCTTGTTAGAAACTCAAATTTTAGATTCATACTTCCCAAGTCAAATTAGACCAAATTTGATAGTCGGTTATTTAACCGTCAAATAACAACAACAAAATCTAGAGATTTAATTACCCAAAGCAATCACTAAGCCTCAAAACCATTTTCATTTATAAATCTTCTTTCCGAAACCTTTATTAACAGTCATATACTTATCTCCTTTACATAAATATATTCACAAAATATTTATAAGATTTTCCACTTCCAAATCCCAGAAAAGGATTTAACTACATTATTTAAGTCGGAGAAAAGGATAACTCTAAGCATTATTCCTTTGTCTTAAGTGTGGAATGGATGTTCCATACAACCATAATCAAAGGTCAGCCTCGAGAAACCCAAACCTCAAATTCCCGTTTTATTTATCTCTAATAAATTCTTTTATAAAAAAAATTATCCACAATATCCTCCTTGCTTTAACTCAAACCCGTTTACAAACATCCATCAAATTCCATACTCATTTATGGAACTCTTTATAAATGTTCATACCCGGTTATATAAGCTTCTTTATAAACTTTGAAACCTTGTATAAAACTTCCCTTTATAGACATCCAAACCAATTTATAAAATCTTTGTATCAAAACCGTTTCTAAAACTCCTTTAATGAATACCCCAAAATTATTCATAAACTACTTTATGTAATATTGAAAAAAAATGTCAAATCATTCTTCAAATATCTTGTTCAAAATGGAATAATCTTGAAGACCATATTAGAAGAAAATAAAATATTAACTTTTAAAAACCAAATGGAGGCTCAACGAATACAGTGGATCATTAAATTTGGGTTTACTTATCCAAGTTATATCATGGTTATTGCCTAACATCAGATATGTAAGGGATTCACACATAACATACAATCAATCATATGTAGATGTTCAAGTTACAAACATAGATGCATCCATTATCAGGTGTAATTTTTTTACATATAGAAGTATATTCCATATGCTTAAGTTATCATGATCTGCTTATTGAAATTAACTTCCTTGTGTCTATCACGTTACCGATATTCAACATTTGTGCTAAACATAAGTCAACTTACTTCCCATAAAACGTGTCAACGTTTTATAATCACTACTTCAATTCATTTGGCTACTTAATGGTCCAGTCGATAAGATCCTTTGATTTAAAATTACTTAACTTGTAAAGAAGATTGATTTAAAACATGACCAATTAATTTTAAAAATAGTTTTGAAAAGATTACGGTATATTTTATTTACTTAAACCCTAATTATATCTTAATTAAATCAAGATTAATTCATAAGTAAACTTTAATTAACTTAATGAACTTAGTTAAGTCGTAATTAACTTCCCAATGTGTCTTAGTTAAGGTTTAAACAATTCATTATTAGTTAAATCCAAATTAATTAAAGTCAATTAAATAACCACTTGATTAAATAATAATTAATTAACTAGTTAACTTAATTAAACAATAACTAAACATTAAATTACTTCTTAAATTCATTAATCATTAATTAAAACTTTATTAATCATTAATAGCCATTAACCTTCTTTAAGTGTTACTTAACCCTTAACCACTTACTTAATTATCAATTAAGTACTACTTGCTTTTAGTTAATTTATTAAATAATAAAATATTAATTAATCTAAACTTAATCACATTTTATATTACTAATTAGGTTTGAAAAAACTTTTACAAAACAATTTCAAAATGAATGTTTTAAAACTAACATTGGAAATTTTGTCGAACTACCTCCATAGGGACTATCGCTATGAGCGTAATTGGCATAAACAAAGTGAAAACACTTGCTTTTCTTTCATATTTCATGTTTAGAAACATAACTTTTAAAGTTTTTGAGACTTAGAAACAATGATTGAAATTTGAAACAATTTCCAAACTTTAAAGCAAGAAAACATAGTTTTTGATTTAAAATCGGATCTTACGTCGGTCACAACACACAATTTGTTAACTTTGTTTCAACTCAACATACTTTGGTTCTTATATCAGAATCATACATCCATACTACCATAATTTTAACATCACAATGAAACACATATATAAACATAAGGTTATACGCTTACTAACTCGGCAACATCACATTCAAATCTCAAATTCAATACCAAATGCAAACATCCATCAAATCACCATCGCCCAACATAATAACAATTCAATTTTCTCATCATATTATCACCACAATAACACATCATAATAAAGTCAAAAACTTTTCCAAAACAAAGTAGTTTTACTCACCTTTATGCTAATTAACTTCCCTCAAACTTTGACTATAACTCGATAACGCCTCTAAGCTCGACTCTAGCTTAAAAAGTTGAAATATTAGAGGGGCTAAAGCCTTGAAATGGGATTGGCCAGAGGTGACTTGGCTTGTCTAGGGCATTATGCGGTAGTGATGGCCTTGCTTTTTGGAAGAGAGGATTTTGAAATGAAAGTATAATAAGTATCGAAGGTATAGAAGCAAGTTACAACATAAAAGTCAAACTTTTTCTAGTTTTTTTGAACTATGTAAGCCACGAAAATTTTAGAGAAGTAGGTTTATGAAAAATGAAGTTGGAATGTAAACGAGAATGTGTGTAGGAGGGTGTGTATTTATAGATGAAAGAAAGTAGGAAAATTACCATTTTAACCTTAGTTTAAAATATCCTAACATGTCATTATTTTGACAAGTCACATCATCATATTCCTTCCCCTCATATGTCACATCCCCCTCCTCTCTAGTCATATCCCCTAGGCCATGATGGATAATGATGAATGCACTTAAAGAAATGACAAGAAATAATGATATGTACTTAGTTATATAAGTTATTACTTTTATGATTTGTCACATCACTTGCTAAACATAATTAACATAAGATAATATACTATTAGTATATTATTATTAGTTGGTTAATTAAATCTTATGTATTTGTGTGTATAGTGCATAAAGATGAACAATTTCCCAACAACTTTTCGGTGTCGAAAAGTCAGAATTACGGAAAACGTTCTTCGGCCACATTTTCAATTTTTCTACGAACTATCTATTTTGGTAAACAAATTTTCAAAACCGGTGACATCAGCAGTCGTTGTCATAAATACATTTTATTTACAAAAAAATAAATTATTTTATTTCATAGTCTTGTTTTCTATGAAAAAACAACTCGTGAATCGAGTCTCGGACTATGAAAACAAAATCTCTGTGGTTTTTTCACTATGTCAGATATGTATTGATTGATTAGTGCTCCTGACTCTTGAGCCATGCACGATTCTTATTTTTTAAAAGAGTTCTATTGATAAAATGATTTTCGGTTATTTTATCGATATTTGATCTTGGGCGATATTTACAAATTTTCAATATTTTACCTACGTAATTTTTCACAAATATTTTTGCAAAAAAATAACTATTATTATTTACCACTTAAAACATGATTATTTCTTACTTTTAAACCAAAATCTAAATATTTTAAAAATAAATATTATTTATCTAAGCGATAAATTTGCGGGTCATTACATTCTTCCCTCCTTAAAGGAATTTCATCCTCGAAGTTATACCACAACACTTTTCCCAAAAATACTTAAAACTATCCATTAATGCGTATGATGTACATAGATCATTCCTATGTAAAAATCTGGTTCAATCAATAACTCAAATACATAACTTCATTTTCGAACTAGTATCACTCACTCGACTTCTTAGTATGGACTTTGATTAGACTTCTTAATTAGAAACCTCTGTTCCTCGTGCATAGCCACAAAATATGATAGACAAATTTTAGTTCTACACAAGAACCCTCATTAATGCTCGTTGTCAAAAATTAGGCGATAATCCCTATTGAGAATGGTGTGAAACACCTCAAGTCATGTACTTGATTTTTGAATCAAGAAATACATGATAACGAGAAATGTTCTAAGTACAACCTACGTACTAATCCCATTGGTTCCTACTTTTTAAGGTTATAATTACCCTTTTTAAAGAATCATCATTTTACTTAAGAACATTACTTAAGTTTATTAACATTTATAACTAAAATTCATTTTAGTAGCACACTCTTATATAACCAAAAGAGCATATACGATTTCAAATCTTAAATTGGTTTTACTTAACCTAGGATGTTCGACAAATTTAAAACTTTATTTATTAACCAGCTTTTAATCAAGACATTTTTATTTTATTTTGAAAACTCTGTTCTTTTAAGGGATTCGAGAACGCGTATCCGATTTTTATTTCAAAAACTTTCTGAAACTTTATATTTAACACTTTTGAAAACATAATATATAGCCTGAGTAACTCTAAAATGATACCAAAGAATCGGATGCTACCAAATAGTTTTATATATTCATTTTACTAAGTAGGGAAAGACTTAAGGGAAGTGTTTAACATTCGAATACATCTCTTACCAATTTTTAGTCATTTTTGAGACACTCGAACTAGTTAGTCATAAAAATATTTCTTTCCTTGCAAATTCCCTTTTAAAACAATACTATTTATAGATAAATAGTTCTTTTAATAACATCATCCACTGGCTTTCGATTCACTTAGATTTGAACTCATTTCGATTGTACAATAACAAAGAGGATAATTTACTAAGTGCACTATCATATCTGCCTAAACAAACATTCATCACAAAACAGATCGAAACTCCTTCCCGAACTATCCAAAGAAAACTTTACTTTTAAATCCATTTTAAAATATTTATATCTTCAAATCTCTTTAAATACAATTATTACAACTTTTCCAAATAATTTAAATCTTTATCAAAGCCACCAGGATTTAATATTCTCACATTCCTTTTTGTTTTTATAAGGTCATCTAAAGATTTTCTTTTAACTAAACATAATTTATTCTAGATCCAATTTTATCCCTACATCTCATCGAGAACTATATAGACTTTTGAAAATGGTTCCTTTATATATAAAATGTATCCTAGGTCAAATTATTTCATTTTCCAATTTTAAAGCAATATTATGTCGATTGGACTTGTTCAAGTGTTTAGGAAATCTCTATCTATAACTTTGGCCAAATGCATCGACCAGAATTTTTAAGCCACTCAATCGAAGAAACAACACAATATAAAACATTCTTACTCATTAACAAATATGCACTCATATTTATAATACACTCAGGCTCATTCTAGCATCTTACTTACCCAACTCCAAATGAGTTTACCCCAACATGGCCAAGATTCTCGCTTAACCTTTAGCTCTAATACCAAATGTAACGACCAAGATTTTCGATCCTCGTAAATCGACACTAGTACATCCACTGAATCATATGTTGAACATTCAAATGCTGAAAAGACCGATTTGTTAGGGTGAAAGAAGAAGGTGGAAGATAGAAGAAAAGAAAACAAAGTAGAATCTCACAACGTAGCGAATAATATATAATACAACATTAACCTTTACAAGAAGGAAACATCATTACTCATATAACATCAGAGTACACAAGACTTATCCTATATAGTTATAGAAACTTATCCTTAAATTGAAAAACATACATACTCTTTAATAGAGTGGAAAAAGAATATACGTGAATACGTCTTGACCATCCAGCTCCTCTCCAACTCTAAAGTATCCAGCTAAACCTAGAATAACATGCCCGATCTGACTCGAGCATTACATGGAATAACGCCCAGGTCAGTCTGGTAAACCAGCGTGAGTAAAACTTGATAATAAGTAACGACCAAATTGATTTCTACATTTGAAAACTTTTCAAACAAGGGGTATCTCATAAGACCACACCGCATATAAATACAGATGAGTTTTTACCTTACGATAACCAAAATATTTTATATCAAAATCCAGTGATTTTACCATAGTGTCTAGGTTTAAAGTAAATAGATAAAATAGTTGAAATGCTTGCATCTCACAATCCAACATGCTTGACTCTATAATCGAAAACGTAAGGCGCATATCGGAGATTGGATCCAAACAATGGCAGGGTAAGGGATTTCCTTTCGATGATACATCTCTAGAAAACGCACTAATGCTAACACAGAGCCGGTTTCCCTTTTAACATGGAATATCAGATTACCTCACCTCCTTAACACCGAGGCCTTATGCTACCACAGTGTTTGCTTCCAAACCAACTCTGAAAGGAACAGCTGGAATAGGGTAACCGCTTCTAATAGAAGCTAACCACATAGCTCTACTACATGCCTTTTTTTGCCATTCCTCTCGGTTGTAAGGCTTGAGGCTACGCTTTACCTTTCTGAATAGCAATCCATCTTAGAATGCTAACACTGCCCTCTAGACGTCAATGCAATGCCACCATTCATCCATACAAGTTGTTTTGGGTTTGAACGAAACCGAAGGCACTAACTCTACTACATCCACTTTGGAATCACCTTTAGGATTAGTAGTAGTAGTCCTTGCACTTTAAAGAGCACCATCTTCAATCATCATCAAGATGTCCTCTATTCGAAGGTACATGTTGGTTCGGAGTGGTTTTCAGATATATAAATCAGATCCTGGTCTCCTCATACCAACAACGGATAATTATCGATTGACTCATTTCCAGTTCTTTTTGAAGTAAGTATTTAAGTCCTTATCGGAAATTCGACTTTTAGATTTATGCTTCCTAAGTCAAATTAGGCCAAATTTGATAGTTGGTTATTTAAACTATCAAATAATAACAACAAAATCTCCTTTCCCAAACATTTATTAACATTCATATACTTATCTCCTTTACATAAGTGTATTCTCAAAACATTTATAAGATTTCCCATTTTCAAATCTCTTAAATGGAGTTACTACATTATTTAAATTAAAGAAAAGGATAACTCTAAGCATTATTCCTTTGGTGTTAAGTGTGGAACTGATGTTCCATACTACCATTTTTAAAAGGTCAGCCTTGAGAAACCTAAACCTCAAATTCCCATTTTATTTATCTCAAATAAATCCTTTTACAAATTTTCTTTATCCATGAAATCCTCCTTGCTTTAACCCAACCTAATTACAAACATTTATCAACTTCCATACTCATTTATGAGACTCTTTATAAATATTCAAACCTGGTTACACAAACTTCTTTATAAACTTTCAAACCTTGTATAAAACTTCCCTTTATAGACATTCAAGCCCATTTATAAAATTTCTATATAAACATTCAAAACCATTTCTGAAACTCCTTTTATGAATACCATAAAATTATTCATAAACTTCTTTATGTAATATTCAAAAAAAATAGCGAAATCATTCTTCAAATATCTTTCTGAAAATTGAATAACCTTGAAGACATTTTAATAGAAAATGAAATATTAACTTTACAAACACAAACGGAAGCTCAATGACTACAATGGATCATTATATTTGGGTTTACTTATCCAAGTTATATCATGGGTATTGTCTAACATTAGATATGTAAGGGATTCATATGTAACATACAATTAATCATAGGTAGATGTCCAAGTTACAAACATAGATATAGACATTATCGAGTGTAATTTTTTTACATATTGAAGTATATTCCATATGCTTAAGTTATCATGATTCGCTTTTTGAAAGTAACTTCCTTATGTCTGTCACGTTACCAATATTCAACATTTGTACTAAATACAAGTCAACTTACTTCCCATAAAACGTGTCAATTTTTTATAATCACTACTTTAATTCATTTGGCTACTTAATGGTCTGGGCGATGAGATCCTTTGATTTAAAATTACTTAACTTGGAAAGAAGATTGATTTAAAACATTACCAATTTTGGTTAAAAATATTTTTGAAAAGATTAAAGTATATTTAATTATCTTAAACCCTAATTATATCTTAGTTAAATCAAGATTAGTTCATAAACTTTAATTAAACTTTAATGAACTTAATGAACTTAGTTAAGTCCTAATTAACTACCTAATGTATCTTAGTTAAGGTTTAAACAATTTATTACTAGTTAAACCCTAATTAATTAAAAGTCAATTAAATAATCACTTAACTAAATAATTAATTAATGAACTTAATTAAATAATAATTAACCATTAAATTACTACTTAACTTTATTAGTCACTAATTAGTCATTAACTTTCTTTAAGTGTTACTTAACCCTTAACCACTTACTTAATTATCAATTAAGTACTAATTACTTTTGATTAATTTATTATAATAAAATATTAATTTAACTAAACTTATTCTCTTTTTATATTAGTCATTAATTTGAATTTTTTTGCAAAAAAAGGTCAAAAGAAATGTTTTAAAGCGAAAATAAGAAATTTTGTTGAACTGCCTCCATAACAAATATCGCAATGAGCGTAGTTCGCTTAAACATACTTTAAGCGAAAACATTTGCTTATTCTTTCCCATTTCATGTTTAGAAACATAACTTTTAAAGTTTTTGAGACTTAGAAACAATGATAGAAACTTGAAACAATTTCCAATCTTTAAAACTAGAAAACGTAGTTTTTGACTTCAAACTGGATCTCACGTCTTTCGCAACACACAAAGTTCTTAACTTTGTTTCAACTCATTATACTTTGGTTCTTAGATCACAACCATACATTTATACTACTATAATTTTAACATCATAATGAAACACATATATAAACATAAGGTTATGCGCTTATTAATTCGGCAACACCACATTCAAATCTCAAATTCAACACCAAGCGCAAACATCCATCAAATCACCATCGACCAACAAAATAACCACTCAATTTTCTCATCATATTATCAATACAATAAGAAATCATAGTAAAGTCAAAAAACTTACAAAACAAAGTAGTTTCACTTAACCTTGTGCTAACTAACTTCGCTCAAACTTCGACTATAACTGGGTAACGCCTCTACGCTCGACTCTAGCTTAAAATGTTGAAACTTTGGAGGGGCTAATGCCTTAGAATGGGTTCGTCAAAGGTGATTTGTCTTCGCTAGAGATTTGTGGAGTTAGTGATGGCCTTGGTTTTTGGAAGAGAGGATGCTGAAATGAAACTATAAGAAGTATAGAAGGTACGAAAGCAAGTTACAACACAAAAGCCAACTTTTTCTAATTTTTTTTGAACTATGGAGCCATCGAATTTTTAGAGAAGAAGGTTTAGGAAAAATGAATTTGGAATGTAAATGAGAATGTGTGTTTGAGTGTTTATAGATGAAAGAAAGTTGGAAAATTACCATTTTAACCTTTGTTTGAAATATCCTAACATGTCACTATTTTGACAAGTCCAATCACTACCTTCCTTCCCCTCATATGTCACACCTCCCTCCTCTCTAGTCACACCTCCTAGGCATCATGGATAATGATGATTGTACTTAAAGAAATGACAAGAGATAATGATATATACTTAGTATATATAAGTCATTATTTTTAAAACCATGACTTGTCACATCACTTGCTAAACATAATTAACATAAGTTAATATACTACTAGTGTATTATTATTATTTGGTTAATTAACTATTATATATGTGTGTGTATAGTGCACAAAGTTGAACAATGTTCCCAACAACTTTTCGGCGTAGAAAAGTCGAAATTCCAAAAAACGTTCTTCGGTCACATTTTCTATTTTTCTACGAACTATCTATTTTGGTAATTAAATTTTAAAAAGCCTTTTTACCTGTATTATCACATAACTAAAATTGGTTTATTTGTAAATAAAATCCCATTTATTTAATATTTAAACTTAACTAGAGTTTTCGAAGGAATATATAAAACCAATGACATCAACGGTCCGTGTCATAAATACATTTTATTTTCAAAAAATAAAATAAAATATTTTATTTCATAATCTTGTTTGAAAACATATATTGGTTTATGAATTAAGATCCATGCATGATTCTTATTGTTTAAAAGAAATTTTATTGAGAACATGATTTCCAGTTGTTTTATCGATATTTTACCTAGGATGATATTTACTAATTTTCAATATTTTACCTAGGTAATTTGTTCCCAAATATTTTTCCCAAAAGAATTATCATTATTATTTACCACTTAAGACATGATAATTTCTTACTTTTATACCCATATCTAAATATTTTAAAAATAAATATAATTTATCCAAATGATAAATTTGCTGATCGTTACACCATGATTCCAAAACAACGTCACTACTGCTAAGAATGATAAGTTACAACTCAATGCATATTGTCACTATTGCTAAGATAGAACAAGTATGCCACAACATGCATGGTTACTACTGCTAAGACTAAACGTTCGTAAGATTACGAACATAGGCCCCAAAAATGTCCAAACGATCACAATCATAATAAAGCTATTCATGATCTCTTCAGGACCGTGTCGAGTGTGTTTTGGCCACCAACAACACTCTATGTACACCACAATATGGTCAATACTTGAGCAGGTCACCTAAGTCCATACCTTAGGTAGGTCACATAAGCTTACACCTTCCGTGTGTCACAATAAGTCAATCACCAACACATCATTTATTACTCTAAGGTCGAAATCTTAGAGTAAGGACTCACTCCGCATGTAATGTATGGAATCGCCACACACGATTTCTGTCGCCATGGCTTAAAAACCAACCGGAAAACTCTACCAAAACCACATACTAACACAAATCACGTTCCAAATGGAATGCATGACCTTATGTCATAATACTCTTCCAATATAACCTCCCGGTCTACCTCAAAATCTGTGGTTTTGGAATACGTTCCGGGCTAGATTCCACGTGGGCATCAAAATCAAGTTAATCTAAAACCAATGGAAATTTCATTGGTTGTAGTCCTTGAAAAATGGTGAGCAATGGTCCAAATGCCATCTTACCCTGACTTCATATGTGAAAGCTATCGCATTTTCAAGTTGCCTAATATATAGTAGGTCAATCGACTGAATGTTCCATTCAGTCAACTGTACAAGGGCCGTGATGAATTGCTTCCTCTCAACCAGTCAATTAACTAATAGGTCTAGGCAATGTGCTCAAAAGGGGAAACCCTTGTTAGACGAACGCTAATTTGAGTGCCGTTTCTTTCGATGCTTCGCCCGTTAAGCCGCGTTGCTACTAGAGCCTGCCTCCGTCCCATCGGACATCTACCGCGGTTCATTTATTGATATTTTGGAAGTGGCTTGTTAAGTACATGAAAAATGATTTTGATACCAAAACCCACCTTTCAATAAGTAGAGTTCAATGAGAAATTATAGCGACTGGCCTTCCTCTGACATGCCAAAATGATATACCTGGCTTCCTCGCCTTCTACGTAGCCTATACGTGTATTGATAGACTCATTCGTTCACACTTATGCATACACACTCACGCAACACACAACAAAACGCAAATCACATTTTGGACTTCACTGGGACAATTCCTCGGTTCGGTATACTCTCATGCAACTTGGCGCACACGATAGTCGCTATGGTTACATGAAATACTCGCAACGAACTTGTAATCAATTATATTTCTATATAATCAAATAATTGCAAACATTTAAAAACAAGCAAACACACAACAATTATAACTACAATGAAATATAGGTTTTTGATTGTCGCTAGCTCGAAATGCATATATACGTATACCCGCTCATGCACATATACATACACGTACATCCAAGTGAGCCAATCAACCATTACTAGATCAAATATTGCTTTTACTTACTAATCTTTTCACTAGAAGTAAAATATCACTTCAAATCATTTTTTGAAATCTCATCCCATTTTATAAAATATCATACTAAATCACTTTATATCCTTTAAAAAACTTAACCACTTCATTTAAAATCAAGTATTCATCATATTTTTCTCTTATAAAATCTCACATCTATTTTATAAAATATACACTTCATTTATAAAATAATATACTCATTTTATAAATAATAATTAAGGCTCATTGGGCCTCTAATTTCTTAATACATAAGTTTAGAGCCCAAAATAATTGGCTTACTGACATTTTATAAAACCTCTTAAGTTACTTTATTCTTAATAAGTACTAGCACGCACTTAAATATATCTTGTGATTAGTCTCTATTTCATCACAAAAACATATATAATCTTTCAATTAACCCAAAATCAACTTTTAACCTTAACTAACTTTTCTAAACAGGGTGATTAAGGGTCCAAACTATTAACTAGCAAATATATTCATGATTACTACATTAAGATAAGCCTAGTCCATATCATTCTCCAAATCATTCTATATTACTTCATAATCATTCATAAATAAATTAATGAAATAAAAAACTTAAATTAAATAGGAGAATCATCTCGCTCATCTTAATTAAACCTAAGCCAAGCTCTAATCAGCAAAACCTATCTCTATTCTTTCTTTAAATTTCGAAATCAACATCTTTACAAATTAAGCTAATTCCTTCACGGGTTTTGTAGAGGATGAGTAGAAAGGAATTTTGTTTATTTTTATTTTATTTTAGGGAATTTATTTCGGCTTGGATTAAGAGATTTAAAGTTAGGGGATTAAGGAGAAATTAGGGAAAGTGATTAGAGAAGAGGAAGAAATGAAATGTGATGAAAGTGGAATGAAGATTACGAAGAGACTTAGCTACTTATAGGCTAAGTAATGGGATTAGCCTAATTCATTTCATTCCAGTCAAAAATCACCATTCACTCTAAATTTTCACCGTCTCCAAACATAGACAAGTGTATACTCATTTGACTCATGTTAAAAAAGTAAACTCAAAACTCGTGTACCGAGTCCTAATTCGTTAGTTTGTAAAAATCCAGAATACAAGGTGTTCCATCGCTTAACAATTAAATATTTAAATTTATCATTTAAATATTCGATCGTCAAAAACTGCATATTGCTACGTTTTTCCCCTCCTTAAAAGAATTTCGTCCTCAAAACTCCCGTGAGTATGAGAAAGTAACAGGATTGACCAAACTTCTCGATCTAACTTTCTAAAAATTCCAACAATACCTTCCCTTATGCTATCCGTGTCACAGAATGTAACAGCCCAAAATTTTTATTAAATATTTTCATTCATTTTATACAAAAACTTTGGTGTTTAATTATTTAAAAATTTGAAATTTTGGAAATTTCCTGAATTGGTTATAAATCATTGCCGAATTTTACTTTATATAAAAAAATTCTATAATTTTAGATTTTGGATTAAGTTTTGGCTCTAATTGAAACTTTTAAAATTTTAAATTCTAACTTCCAATCTTTTATTATAAACTGTATATATATGTACAACAATTGTTCCACTTTTGTTTCATGTAAATTGGTTATATACTTTTTAAAGTAAGTAATAAATAATGTGTAAATAGCTATTTAATTATACGTTTTATTTGGTATATTTTATATTGTATATATATGTACAATAATTGTTCCACTTTTGTTTCATTTAAATTGGTTATATACTTTTTAAATTAAGTAATAAATAATGTGTAAATAGCTATTTAATTATACGTTTTATTTGGTACGTTTTATATTGTATATATATGTACAATAATTGTTCCGCTCTTGTTTCATGTAAATTGTTTATATACTTTTTAAATTAAGTAATAAATAATGTGTAAATAGCTATTTATTTATACGTTTTATTTGGTGCGTTTTATATCCATTCTTGTTTAATTATGTGGCGTTATATAAATGGCACGTTATTTTCTGAAATATACTTTAGCATATATATCACTAAATAAATAAGAAACGAACAAATTTAAAATACGTTACTTTTGTTATAAATTTTGGGCATACGCTTCGAATTTATTTTTTGCCTCTATAATACGCACTCTTTTGATTTCTTACCTTAGTTGTTAAAATCATCTGCCGTGCATTTCAAAGAGGGAAAGAATTAATTCCTCTAGCTATTCAAATCATTATTTCTTGCCTTGCAATTCACGTGTAAAACTATCCACTTTCATTTGCATCTTCTATTTAAAAGGAATAAAATCTTTGATTTCCCCTAGCCGTTTCAAAATCATTTATTTCTTGCCTTCTTTCCCCAAAATCAACTTGAGGCTTCTCTGATAAATGCTAAATCACATCCACAAATTTCCTTACTGCATATCAATTTGCCTTCATCTTCTCGCGTGAGCTTTCCCATCCGTAAGTAATGGCTACACATTTTTTTTTGTTTTTTTTTGTTTTCTTGTTTTTCCTCTTGTTTCCAGTTTTGCTTTATTAAAATAGGATATACGCGTATGTGTGATAGCATACTTAGATTTTCTTTATTTTGATTTCAAGATTTGAATCTGGTTGTCGCATCCTCTAAAATCTGATCGTGCTTTCTTCGCGCTTTTGTGTGGATATCGTTATTTTTGAATCAAATCTCTAGCGTCGTAGAGGTGAGTATTCACGCTTGACATCATACTTATAGAATTGTAAATTGATAGCAAGTGAAATTGTAGGATTGTTATATAATATTTTATTTGCCTGTGATATGAATTTTATGATGTTAAAACTCTATTTTAAATTTTGTCACATCATCCGCTATGTTATGTGCTGTTATATTATATGTCGTTATACTATTTATTTATTTCTGTTTATCACACTACAAATTCCGTGTAGAGTAGAATCACTATGGGTTGAAATGATACATACTCGAACGGACTTTAGAATAAGGAAAAAATCGTTATCGGCTGAAAAGATAGGCCTGAGCGATTTTTATTTATTTATTTTATTTATTTATTTAACTTGAGATTGCGGGTTTGAAATGATAGAATCCAGATTTTCTTTATAAATTACGGATTGAAATGATATATTATTCGTATCACTTGACCTAGGTTAGAAATATGATACAGACCTGTGGTTATTTTATATATATTTTTCTGGAAATTTTAAGTATTTTTATATTTGTATATTATAATATTTTGATTTAAATTGGATTAAAAATGATTTTTATAAAGTGTTAGTGATTTTCTACAGATTAAATATGTAAATAAATAAATGGTTAAGTTGAAATTTGAAGTAAAAATTTATTTTGGAGTTTTTGATCTTGTAAAAGAAATGGAATTCAAGTTATGTAAATAAAATATGATAATTTGATATAAATTTGAATTTAAAGTGAATTAATAAAGTGTTATTGAGTTTTATATGTATTAAATGATTAAATAAATGAATACTTAAAAATGTAATTTGAAATATAACTTAATTTAGAAATGTGAAGTTTAGTTTAAGAATAAATGTTAAGAAATAAATTGGAAATTAAATTATATCTGAAATGGTAATTGAACTTAATTGTTAAGTTAATTTTTTTGAAATACAATAAATAGAAAATTGTGCCCTTGACTTTAATAAGTAAAGCATTGAGAAATTTGATGTTTATTTATGAAATTTACTTTTTAAAAATCATAAATTATTGAGTATTTTAAAGTGGAAAAATATGATTTTGTAAGTTAGATTTTATTTGTTGCTGAAATTGTATTGAAATCTGGAAATTTAATTAACTTAAAATCTGTGTAAGTAATACTACCGCACTTTGTAAGTGTTGTAGTTGATGCAAATGAACTAAAGGCTAAAATTAACTAGGGGCTGTTGCAGCACTTGGTAAGTGCCGTGGTTGCAGAATTAAAACTAAACCTGAATAAATAAAAGGGCTACAGTAGCACTTGTTAAGTGTTGCAGTTGGCTGAAATGAGATTTTGAATATTTGATTTGTAAGTATAATAACTTCACTTTTAGATGGATTAAAATGAAGTATTTTGATTGAAATATAAAATATTTTGAAAATTTATAAGCATGGATAATAATAAAGTTGGTTGTTAAAGAGACCGGGATCAGATATGGGCATACTCTCTGTCGATACCGAAAACCACTTTGACAACCGTGTTCGCGGTGGAGATTCCAGAATGAAGTTGGGTGGTGGCAACGTTTTAATGAGGTATGTACGTGGACCCAACTCCCGTGAGTTGGCATAAAGTGGCTAAAACAGGAGCGATTGACGGACTAAGAAGGTAGCACCTTTTATTGGACGTATTTCTTCGTATGCCATTCTATTTGTGATTGTTTGGTGCGCACCTTTGATTTTTGGTGTGTTGTTCGAGGTGGGCGGTAGTAGCAGCTACGCGATATCACCGGTCCGGAAGCGTAATTGGTATATCTACCCTGGTATTGCCTAGTTGTGCCATGTCACCTACCCTAGCGAGCCTTTGTATGAGTTTGGTTTTCTTCCATAGCCCGTGGAGTATTTAGGGTAGTCTCCCGATCTGGAGATGCGCTGATAATGGATGGACTACTGGGGCTATTATGTGTTAATGGCTATATGGATAACCCCTTAATGCTATTTAAAAGTAAGTTTATTTTACTAATAGACACTATTATAACAGCGAAATATTACTACATAGTAAATAGTTTAACGAATCCTTAAAGGATGGGCGATCCCAAGTATCCTTTGAGTTACTTGTACTTTGTATTACAGTTCACTTGAGTTGGTTTACATTGTATAAGTATGTATGTCCTGACTCGAGTGTTTATGTTTTATTTTACGCTCGGGTCAGTCTGAGTATCAGTTTGGACTTCATTTCCTAGAGCTAGGACTGCTGGAGATCATCTTTATCGAGCTGCTATCTATTTTACTATTCAGTCTTCTATCTTAGCTTATGTAATTGAGACAGATGAATTTGGGAATTTTTTATAGTTGTTTCAAACTGTATTGGTTTTAAGACTATGTAATTTGCACTTATTTTGAGACTATGTTGATGGTGGCTTCATGAACTACTATGGTATTTATTTCCGCTGCGAGTATTCTGATTTCAGTGTCTGTGATTCTGTGATTTGATTTCATTTGCTCCAATTTTTATTACAATCTATTGTTTTGAACTATTCAAGTTCGACATGTTTTAATTTATTGTCAAATTTGAATGGTGAAAAATAGTTGGTCGTTACAGTTGGTATTAGAGCTTTGGTTTTTAGGCAAACCATACCATGCGGAGCAAAAACTCATTAGAGATAGGGTAGAAATACCCTAGAATGAGTGAAGTCAATCTTAGAATCCTTTCCTTGTGAGAGAACGTATTTTAAAGTATAAGCCTATTTTTCAAAAGGATTTTCAAAGAAGTATTTTGATAAAACTTTCTTGTTTTGAAATTAAAATTTTTCCGACTACTTCCTTCCCTTTCTTCACCTTATGTAATTAGGTCCTCTGTTGAATGCCTATTCTAGTTGAACTTTATCTTATCTAATCTATCTTGGTCTCTATTTTCCCTCTGTCCTTAAATTCATTCTTGATATCTCAGGATGAATCGAGGAAATGCCAGAGGTAGGGGACGTGGTGCTGCCCCAGCTCATGCACCGCTGCCCTAGTTAGGTTCACTAAGCTTTGCAAGGAATATACCGAGCTTGGTGGCACCAAGTTTATAGAATCTGAGAGCATAATTGAAGCTCAACAGTGGTTGAGAGACTTGGAGAGAATCTTCTCCGGCCTTGGGATCACGAATGTCCAACAGCGTCAGTTGGCAGCTTGGCAATTGAAAGGAGCAGCTTTGGATTGGTGGCTGTCAGTTATAGCTCACACCGCTGAGGCTGACATCACGTGGTAACAATTTAGGTATCTCTTATGTTGTTCAAGTTTGGTTCGTTTTCCTCCTTTTGAAATCTGTCTTATATCACTTATCGTGCTTTGGGGATGCTTTTCTCGTGAAATGGATACCCGAAGCAGGAAAGTCTCGGTTGTATCGAGAATTCATGGATTTGAAGCAACGCGATATGTCCTTTACCGAATATGAGAGGAAGTTCAATGAGCTATCGCAATATGGCCTTAATCTGGTAGGCACTCCTCTCAAGAAAAATGAGAAGTTTATTGGTGGTGCATGCCACGAGTACTATGATCGCCTCATTACCCACGTGCATGATACTTTCACCTCTCTGATGGACAGGCCATTAGATATGAGAATCCTACCTCTAGTGACCCTTCAACTGCCCAATCTGCCCCATTTCAGTCTTCTGGTAATTCCAAGAAGAGAAAGCCCCACTTTCAACATCAGTAGAGAAATCGGAATAGGACCTAGGATTGGGATCGTCTTCTTCATCTCAGAGGCAGCCGATAGACCTATCTGCCATTACCTGTTACGGATGTGATCAAAAGGGACATTATGCGAATAGTTGTCCTACCTTAGGTGCTTCTATTCTCCCTCCAGCTCAGTTGGCCAGGCGAGACCTCTGCCACATTTGTCTTCAACCGGGACATTTCAAGAAAGACTGCCCTACTCAGAAGAAGGCAAGGCATCTAGTATTTTGCTATGACTTCTACATCTTCTCCAGCCCCACCGCCTACACCTGCACCTGCTCCTGCTCCTAGTGATTCTCAAGGTACACTTCAGGGCACTTTTACCTTGTTTTATTTTCCTGTATGTGTTCTCTTTGATACCGGAGCTTCCCATAGCTTTATCTCAGTAGATCTTTGTAATAAATTTGAGAATCTTCTTTCTCCCGAGTTTTCTTCTGTGCCTCTATGTGTTTCAAACCCTATCTGTGGTCCCGCGAACCTTAGTAAGATTTGTAGGAATGTGAAGACTCTTCCATGATAGTTATCGGTTTTCTGGTGATTTCTATGTTTTGAGGTTTGACGCTTTCAATCTATTGCTTGAGGGTGATTGATTGGATGGGCATGATGCCCATATCTCTTGTAGTTCTCGAACTGTTGCCCTCAAGGATGATTTTGGTAATTCTTTAAAGATCTAGTGTAGTTTGCCCCAGGATTTCACTGGTAGCTTCATTTATTCTCTCGATACTTTCCCTGGTGATATCCATTCGACTCATGTAGTCAAACTATTTCCCGACGTATTTGGTGAAGTCACATCTCTACCTCCGAAGCGGGAAATTGATTTTCGTATTGATCTTGTCCTTGGAGCTTGACCTGCAGTTCTTCCACCTAGAAGAATGGCACCCCGCGAGAAGGTTGAGCTAAGGAAGCAAATTTAGGACTTGTCCTCTAAAGGTTTGATCAGACCTAGCTTTTCAGAATGGGGAGCAGCCGTGGTTTTCGTCACCAAGTCTGATGGTTCCCTCTGGATGTGTGTTGATTATAGGGAGCTGAACAAGCTCACTATGAAAATTAGATATCCTATGCCTCGCATTAATGATATGTTTGATCAGCTCTATGGAGCTGCCGTTTTCTCTCAGCTTGATCTTGCCACAGGTTTCCACCAACTCAGAGTTGCTGAGGAGAGCATTCCCAAAACTGCTTTCCATACCGAGAATGCGTTTTTGAATGGTTAGTTATGCCTTTTGGCTTGACTAACGCTCCTGCTTTCTTTGTCGATTTGATGAATCAGGTCTTTCATGATGTGCTCAATAAATTTGTTCTATCTTTATCGATGATATCCTTGTGTTCTCCAAGTCCGAGGAAGAGCATAAATCCCATTTGAAATATGTTTTAGAGACTCTTCAAATTCATCAGTTGAAGGCAAAATTCTCTAAATGCCATTTCTTGGAAGAGGAAGTCCGATTTCTCAGACATATTGTTTCTAGTGATGGGGTTTCTGTTGATCCAGTCAAGATCGTTGCGATTAATGATTGGGAAACTCCTAAGACTCCAACTGATATTCACAGTTTTCTGGGCCTTGCCGGTTACTATCGGAGGTTTATTGAGAACTTTGCTCGAATTTCTACACCTCTCACTGCTCTAACTCGAAAGAACGCTAAGTTTATATGGGATGACAAGTGTAAAGCGGTATTCGAAGAGTTAAAGAAAAAGCTTACTTCCGCACCAGTGCTTACCGTTCTGAATGGAAACGAGGGATTTATGGTATTCACCAATGCTTGTCGCGAGGGTTTGGGAGCGGTATTGATGCAAGATGGGAAAGTGATCGCTTATGCTAGTCGCCAGTTGAAGACGCATGAGGCTAATTATGCTGCCCATGATTTAGACTTGCTGGCTATTGTCTTTGCATTGAAGCTTTGGAGACATTATTTCTTGGGTGCTAAGTTTGACCTCTTCACTGATCATCGGTCCTTGAAGTATATCTTCACACAGAAGGATTTGAATCAGCGTCAAGTTCGGTGGCTTAAGTTTCTTGCTTCTTACGATCTTGACATTAACTATACCCCTGGGAAAGCTAATGTTGTGGCAGATGCTTTGAGTAGGAAGAAGGCTTTGTTGTTCCAGTTTGTTGTTTCTTCTCCTCTTTTGGATCACATCAAGGCTAAGCAGGATGAGGATGTGATGCTTAGAAGTATGAAGGAGAATGTTCGTAGCAGAGGTGGTAGTAATTCTGATGGTAGTGGAGCTCAGATCCATGATAAGGGGATTTTGAGGATTAATAATAGGATTTGTGTCCCGAATGTTGATGGTTTAAGGCAGGAGTTACTTCAGGAACATCATCAATCTAGACTTTCCATTCATCCTGGTGTGGTGAAGATGTATCAGGATTTGAAGAAGCTTTATTGGTGGAGAGGTATGAAGCGTGATGTCTCTATCTTTGATAGTACGTGTGCGACTTGTCAGCAAGTCAAGGCGGATCATCAGAAGGCCCCGGGTATGTTGCAGCCTCTTGAGATTCCCAATTGGAAGTGGGAGCAAGTTTCTATGGATTTCATCGATGGGTTACCAAGATATAGGAGGGGAAATGAGAGCATCTGAGTTATTGTGGATAGACTGACTAAGTCCGCTCATTTTATTCTAGTCAAGTCTACTCGTTCGGGTTCGAGCTTATCTGAGATTTACATGAGGGAGATTGTTCGCCTCCATGGTGTTCCCCTTAGCATTGTGTACGATCGAGACCCTATCTTTACTAGTCAGTTTTGGAAGGCTTTCCAAGAATCTTTGGGTACTCATCTGAATCTGAGCTCTGCTTACCATCTGCAGACCAACGGTCAAACGGAGAGAGTAAATCAGATTATAGAAGATATTCTTCGTGTTTGTATTCTTGATTATGGGGGATCTTGGGAAGATCATCTCCATCTGGTTGATTTCACCTATAAACATAGTTATCGGGTATAATTCCAATCCTCTATTCTTATCTTATCTTAATCCTCTATCTGTCTCATTCCATCTTGTGTTCAGGCTAGTCTTAAGATGTCTCCGTTTGCTGCTCTTTACGGGCGACCTTGTAGATCTCCATCTTGCTGGATTGAATCCGGTAATTGTTTGGTTCTTGGTCCTGAGATGATTTTGGAAGCTTCGGAGAAGGTCGAGGAGATTAAGAGGAGGTTAAGGTTTGCTCAGGATAGGCAGTAGAAGTACGCTGATCGTCGTAGGAGAAGTTTGGAATTTGCTGTCGGTGATCTGGTTTTCCTTAAGGTCTCTCCCTTAAGGAATGTGGTTCGGTTTGGGCGTAGAGGGAAGCTTACTCCTAGGTTCATTGGTCCATTCCACATCTTGGAAAGGATTGGGTCTCTTGCTTATCGTCTGGATTTGCCCGAGAAATTCGCTGGAGTACATAATGTATTCCACGTATCACACCTTCGTCACTGTTTGCATGATCCATCTCTTATTATCCAACCTTCTGCTCTTGATAGTTTGGATATTGAGCCTAATCTGACTATAGAGAGGAAGCCACTTCGTATCCTCAATTGAGGTACGAAACGGCTAAGAAGGAAATCTGTTAGCCTGGTCAAAGTGCAGTGGAGCAACGATGAACGGGATTGCACCTGGAAGACGGAGGAAAGCATACATGCTACGAATCGAAATTGTTCGTTTCAGGTACTTTTGCGCTACTATCTTATCTTCCTTTGTTTTCCCTTCTTTTATTCCTTTTCGAAAACGAAAAGTTTTGGAGTGGGGAAGAGTGTAACAGCCCAAAAATTTTAATAAATATTTTCATTCATTTTATAAAAAAAACTTTGGTGTTTAATTATATAAATATTTGAAATTTTGGAAATTTCCTGAATTGGTTATAAATCATTGCCTAATTTTATTTTATAAATTTTTTTCTGTAATTTTATGTTTTGGGTTAAATTTTGGCTCTAATTGAAAATTTTAAAATTTCAAATTCTAACTTCCAATCTTTTATTATAAACTGTATATATATGTACAACAATTGTTCCACTTTTGTTTCATGTAAATTGGTTATATATTTTTTAAATTAAGTAATAAATAATGTGTAAATAGCTATTTAATTATACATTTTATTTGGTACATTTTATATTGTATATATATATATATATACACACACACAAGAAATGTTCCACTTTTGTTTCATGTAAATTGGTTACATACATTTTAAATTAAGTAATATATAATGTGTAAATAGCTATTTAATTATACGTTTTATTTGGTATGTTTTATATTGTATATATATGTACAATAATTGTTCCGCTTTTGTTTCATGTAAATTGGTTATATACTTTTTAAATTAAGTAATAAATAATGTGTAAATAGCTATTTAATTATACGTTTTATTTGGTACGTTTTATATTGTATATATATGTACAATAATTGTTCCACTTTTGTTTCATGCAAATTGGTTATATACTTAATAAATAATGTGTAAATAACTATTTAATTATACATTTTATTAGGTACGTTTTATATTGTACATACATGTAGAACAATTGTTCCACTTTTGTTTCATGTAAATTGGTTATATACTTTTTAAATTAAGTAATAAATAATGTGTAAATAGCTATTTAATTATACGTTTTATTTGGTACGTTTTATATTGTATATATATGTACAACAATTGTTCCACTTTTGTTTCATGTAAATTGGTTATATACTTTTTAAATTATGTAATAAATAATGTGTAAATAGCAATTTAATTATACGTTTTATTTGGTACGTTTTATATTGTATATATGTGTAGAACAATTGTTCCGCTTTTGTTTCATGTAAATTGGTTATATACTTTTTAAATTAAGTAATAAATAATGTGTAAATAGCTATTTAATTATACGTTTTATTTGGTACGTTTTATATTGTATATATATGTACAACAATTGTTCCGCTTTTATTTCATGTAAATTGGTTATATACTTTTTAAATTAAGTAATAAATAATGTGTAAATAGCTATTTAATTATACGTTTTATTAGGTACGTTTTATATCCGTTCTTGTTTAATTATTTGGCGTTATATAAATGGTAAGTTATTTTCTGAAATATACTTTAGCATATATTTGACTAAATAAATAAGAAACGAATAAATTTAAAATACGTTAATTTTGTTATAAATTTTGGGCATACGCTTCAAATTTATTTATTGCCTTGATAATAGGCACTCTTTTGATTTCTTACCTTAGCTGTTAAAATCATCTGCCGTGCATTTCAAAGAGGGAAAGAATTAATTCCCCTAGCCGTTCAATTCATTATTTTTTGCCTTGCAATTCACGTGTAAAACTATCCACTTTCATTTGCATCTTCTATTTAATAGGAATAAAATCTTTGATTTCTCCTAGCCGTTTCAAAATCATTTATTTCTTGCCTTTTTTCCCTAAATCAGCTTGAGGCTTCTCTGATAAATACTAAATCACGTACACAAATTTCCTTACTGCATATCAATTTGCCTTCATCTTCCCGCGTGAGCTTTCCCATCAGTAAGTAATGGCTACACATTATTTTTCTTTTTTTCTTTTCTACTTTCTTGTTTTTCCTCTTGTTTCCAGTTTTGCTTTATTAAAAGTGCATATATGCGTATGTGTGTTAGCATACTTAGATTTTCTTTACTTTGATTTCAAGATTTGAATCTGGTTGTCGCATCCTCTAAAATCTGATCGTGCTTTCTTTGCGCTTTTCGGTGTGGATATCGTTATTTTTGAATCAAATCTCCAGCGTCGTAGAGGTGAGTATTCACGCTTGACATCATACTTATAGAATTGTAAATTGGTAGCAAGTGAAATTGTACGATTGTTATATATAATATTATACTTGCTTGTGATATGAATTTTATGATGCTAAAACTCTGTTTTAAATTTTGTCACATCATCCGCTATGTTATATGTTGTTATATTATATGTTGTTATACTGTTTATTTATTTCTGTTTATCACACTACAAGTTCCCTGTAGATTAGAATCCCTATGGGTTGAAATGATACATACCCGAACGGACTTTAGAATAAGGAAAAAATCGTTATGGGCTGAAATGATAGGCCTGAGCGATTTTTATTTATTTATTTAACTTGGGATTGCGGGTTTGAAATGATAGAACCCGGATTTTCTTTATAAATTACGGATTGAAATGATATATTATCCGTATCACTTGGCCTAGATTAGAAAATATGATACAGACCTATGGTTATTTTATATACACTTTTCTGGAAATTTTAATTATGATTTAAATTGGATTAAAAATGATTTTTATAAAGTGTTAGTGATTTTCTACAAGTTAAATATGTAAATAAATAAACGGTTAAGTTGAAACTAGAAGTAAAAATTTATTTTGGAATTTTTGATCTTGTAAAAGAAATGGAATTCAAGTTAAGTAAATAAAATATGATAATTTGATATAAATTTGAATTTAAAGTGAATTAATAAAGTGTTATTGAGGTTTCTATGGATTAAATGGTTAACTAAATGAATACTTAAAAATGTAACTTGAAATATAACTTAATTTATAAATGTGAAGTTTGGTTTAAGAATAACTGTTAAATTAAGAAATAAATTGGAAATTAAATTATATCTGAAATGGTTATTGAACTTAATTGTTAAGTTAATTTTTTTAAAATACAATAAATAGAAAATTGTGCCCTTGACTTTAATAAGTAAAGCATTGAGAAATATGATATTTATTTGTGAAATTTACTTTATAAAAATCATAAATTATTGAGTATTTTAAAGTGGAAAAATATGATTTTGTAAGTTAGATTTTATTTGTTGCTGAAATTGTATTGAAATCTGGAAATTTAATTAACTTAAAATCTATGTAAGGGATATTACCTTACTTTGTAAGTGCTGTAGTTGATGAAAATGAACTAAAGGCTAAAATTAACTAAGGTCTATTGCAGCAGTTGGTAAGTGCTGTGGTTGCAGAATTAAAACTAAACCTGAATAAATAAAAGGGCTACAGTAGCACTTGTTAAGTGTTGCAGTTGGCTGAAATGAGATTTTTGAATATTTGATTTGTAAGTATAATAACTTCACTTTTAGATAGTTTAAAATGAAGTATTTTGATTGAAATATAAAATATTTTGAAAATTTATAACCACGGGTAATAATAACATTGGTTGTTAAAGAGATCGGGATCAGATATGGGCATACTCTTTGTCGATACCGAAAACCACTTTGACAACCATGTATGCGGTGGAGATTCCAGAATGAAGTAGGGTGGTGGCAACATTGTATTGAGGCATGTACATGAACACAACTCCCGTGATTTGGCATAAGTTGGCTAAAACAGGAGCGATTGACGGACTAAGAAGGTAGCACCTTTTATCGGACGCATTTCTTTGTATGCCATTCTATTACTTTGTGATTGTTTGGTGTGCACCTTTGATTTTGGGAGTGTTGTTCGAGGTGGGCGATAGTAGTAGCTACACGCTACCACCGGTCCGGAAACATAATTGGTATATCTACCTTGGCATTGCCTAGTTGTGCCGTGTCACCTACCATAGCGAGCCTTTGTACGAGTTTGGTTTTCTCCCGTAGCCCGTGGAGTATTTAGGGTAGTCTCCCGATCTAGAGATGCATTGATACTTGATGGACTACTGGGACTATTAGTTAAGGGCTATATGGGTAACCCCTTAATGCTATTTAAAAGTAAGTTTATTTTACTAATAGACACTATTATAATAGCGAAATATTACTACGTAGTAAATAGTTTAATGGATCCTTAGAGGATGGGCGATCCTAAGCATCCTATGAGTTACTTGTTCTTTATATTACAGTTCACTTGAGTTGGTTTACATTGTATAAGTATGTATGTCCTAACTCGAGTTTTTATGTTTTATTTTACGCTCAGGTCAGCCTGATTATCAGTTTGGACTTCATTTCCTGGAGCTAGGACCGCTGAGATCATCTTTATCGAGCTGCTGTCTATTTTTCTGTTCGGTCTTATATCTTAGCTTATGTAATTGAGATAAATGAATTTGGGAATTTTCTGTAGTTGTTTTAAACTGTATTGGTTTTAAGACAATGTAATTTGCACTTATTTTGAGACTATGTTGATGGTGGCTTCATGAACCACTATGGTATTTATTTCCGCTGCGAGTATTCTGATATTTGTGTCTGTGATTCTGTGATTTGATTTCATTTGCTCCAATTTTTATTACAGTCTATTGTTTAGAACTATTCAAGTTCGACATGTTTTAATTTGTTGTCGAATTTGAATGGTGAAAAATAGTGGGTCGTTACACAGAAACTCCATAATTAGAATGCATCACACACAAGAAAATATGCGACGACCTATGTCATCCAACATTCCCAAAAAATTCATACCTCTCTTAAGAAAGCTTCTCACTATTCGAATTCCAATCAAAGAAAATAAGCATTTAAATAGCCATACATCAGCTCTTAAGTAACTAATTGTAATATACTACGATGATTGCACAAACGCAGAAATCAAACATGTATAACATTAGTGTAGTAACCGATACGACTATAGTTATACATGGCAATCAATTGGAAAGTAAGCTCTGGTGAGTCAGTATAAAAAATACCATAGACTCTGAGTAACATCAAAAGGCAGCGGATTAGTATTAATCGTATCTCACCCCATAGCGGACATGGATGATAGACGACTTATTCCAGATAGCTAAGGATTACAAAAAATACCTATCATTACTGATTGGTGGAGTCAACTATTGTAACATCCTTTATCTCGAAGCCCAAAGTTAAGTACTACAGATACTGCAGTCATCTATAATATTTAACCTTTGGTGAAAAAATACGGTAGAGTTAATAGTATCGACAATATTAGAGCACATGAATATGAAATAATATCAACACAGATTTCAAAACAGCTTTTCTGATTACATTTCAAATAAATATTTCTTATTTAAGTAAATAATCCAAAAACGATTCCCAAGTTTTAACCAAATATAATTATTACAAACTACGCCAAGAGCGACATATGAAGATGCCCCGGGGATGATCAGAGTATTAGATAGATAGACATATCTTTATAAATACATCACAGTGGAAATAATATTAAATAACTCCAATATAGCTAGCTTTACCTCCTACACGTCTACGGAAGCTTATTTATCTGACCTACTGAACTTGAAATGTCCTTAACTCTAAATATACTGAAATTTAAGTTTGAGCACCTGAGAGTTTAAGGGGAAAACCTAAACTTTCAGTCAAACATAAAGTCTGATGTGAATAGTTCTATTACATCTCGGTTTACTGATATTAAATGAGACCATGCCGCTTAGAAGAATGGGTTTCCACTCACTAATATCCATTTAAAATCATATCTTTTGCAAATCAAAATCCTGCAATCAAGCTAATCACAACAACAATTGCAATAACATATATGCATATAAATCGGGTAATTAATGGACTATCTATCAAAAAATATAGTTTTATCAGGCTGATTATTAACCCTTGGCTGACTCGAGCCTACTAGAAATAATAAGTATTCTAACTTCTGTTAGACACTATACTGGATGGTCTGTCCTTAACTTACTTCTCTTAGGGTAACTAATCCTAATGGTTTTGCGGACTCCCCAATATCCAATCTCTACTCCATGTAGTCCTTTCTGTGTGTAACATCATTTTAGTCCTACCTATGACAAAGCCCTACACACTTGAATTTTGGACTTATATTAGCTAGGGGCTGCTAGCTAAAGTATAGGGCGTGACCCCACACCATTCCTATTTG
Source organism: Allium cepa (assembly GCA_030765085.1). Lineage (NCBI taxonomy): Eukaryota > Viridiplantae > Streptophyta > Magnoliopsida > Asparagales > Amaryllidaceae > Allium > Allium cepa. The sequence continues at coordinate 708,141,157 of CM060941.1, forward strand.
GGTTTCTAAAATCCGAGTCATAAGCTTAAGGCTAACCACCCTATTAAATTTTCCTTGAAAACATTTCTTTGCAAACTGATTTTGACCCTTTTAAATCATATTTAAATAATGAAAATATATCTTTTTCTTTACTCAAAATACACATGCCATGATACACGCTTTACACACAAAAATGTTGATGGTCATAAAATCAATAAGGTTATTTATCCCTTTTGAAATATTTTAGTACTTTAACCTTGAAAGCATTAGGCCAAAACGCCAAAATCTACCTTTCGAAAGCATGTCTTAAAACAATAGATATCCTCTTTCAAAACCATTAAAATATTCCTTTTGAAAGTAATAGGTTCAAGTAAAGAATTATGGAAGCATAACCTCAAAACCAATTAAAGATATTTCTTTCGGAACCATAGTTTGAAAACCCAAAAAAATACATTGCCCTTTAGGGAATTTATGCGAAAGCAATTCTTTTGAAACACTTGGGGGCGATGATGACATACTTTTGCATGTATACTTGGGTTTAAACAAGCGGCTTCAACCATTTCGAAAGGTGTAGAGATGACCTCACTCTTTTGCAAGTATAAGTTAATAGAAAATTAGTTCAATGATTGCACAAGGGTATCGATTCGACCCTCCGAACTCATTGATTTAAAGAGTTATAAAAGCGGCCTCTTACTCAGGAATTTAATGCTACAACTAGGGTATCAAAGGGGTTTAAAAGCGGCAAACCTTTCGAAGATATTAAATCGAAGGCAGGTTTATAGATTCGAAACCTGGAAATAGAACTTCACTCCTTACGCATGTATACTTTTGACACCATTACTACCTTCCACATAAGCCTAATACACTTCGTACCAATAGTTTGATACCATGTATATTTGTACCGAATAAATGAGGAAGGGTTAGAGGAAGTTGTGTATGATGTCGGAAACCAGCAGGGTTGAGTTGCAAAGATGTAATTTGAATAAAAGATGCATTTTTTCTTATTAAAGAAAGTTCTTTTCACCTACCATCAATATATGTCAAACTGTTTTTGGCTTAGAAAACCTTTTCTTCTTCCTTTATTAGAATTACTGTTGATTTCTCATTGGAACATTTGAAAATAATTTAACACTTAAGCCCTTCTCCTTAATAAAACACTTAAAACACTTAAGTCCTCTAATTTAAATAATTTATAAACCATAGTTAGTTACTTAGGAAAAATCCCCAAAAATCGTGATAATTCACATTATTTACATTTTTAAACATATAAAAATTTCAAACCTGAAATCATTACTTAGTTGCTTAAATAATTTAAATCTGAAATTAACTATTTTCTTCTTAGAAAATTCTTAGTAAATCCATAATTACTTAGAAACTTATGAAACTCAAAACCCACTTCTAAAATAATATTATTGACCATATATCAAAAACATAACTCATTTCGATGTCATATGATAGGTTTTCTGTAACAACCCGCATATTTTACGATTGAATATTTTAAATATTTTATTTAAAATAATTCATCATTAGTCGGATTATTGTTCGAAAAGCTACTTTTTGCAAACAGTCGAATTAGGACTCGAGACAACCCCCATTGAGTTCAAAATGACGTTTGCGACCGTTTTGAGTATAAACTTTGATATGTTTGGAGTAGTGGAATTTTGCTACTTTTTCACTTAGGGCTTTGGTTTTGTTCAGCCCATTAGACCCAAGCTTCACCCCTCTTCCCTTCAGTACTTCATTTCTATTTCCTAATACTCAAGCTTTAGCAACAATGGAGAGAGGAATGGGAAATTAAAACTCCAAGACCTAGTTTCCATTTGCAAATCAAGTTCTAGCTCCAAATTTATAGAAGAAGCTTTGGTAAGCCTCCTCATCTTCTTCTCCAGCTCATTCTCTTACCAATTTCAGAAATTCCTAAACCTAATTTAGGAGATATTTCTCATTTAAGCTTAGATTCAAGCTCTTTGGGTTGGAAATGAAGAGTGATTGTCCTTGCCATTGCTCTATAGCTTCTTCTTCGTTTTTGTTGGGTTTAAAGGTGAGATTTTTATCTCACATCTATGTCTATAACTATCTTTGATTGTTAGGTATGAATTTCTAACTCTTATTCATGTGCATTTGATTTTGGCTTGGGATGATTTGGTATATATTCCAACTTTTGGTGTTTTGAAAGCAAAATCTATGAAAATCCTTTTATGGATGTTTGAACATGTTTTTGGTAATGCATCGAAGAGCCTATAGGGCCGGGTTGCCGATTGGCATAAATCCCTTGTGCCATTGCTCGTTCGGTTGCGAATTGGATGTGATTGCACATCAATTATATAGGCTTGAAAACTGCCTAAGCACCAGTCAGTCGACTGACCTTTGCAGTCAGTCGACTGGCTGTAGCTAATAAGCATTCCGAAGGCTGTCTGCAGAGGCTTGGGGGCTTGGTTTCCTGCAGACAGTCGACTGAACTCAGTGAGCCAGTCGACTGACCTGCTTCTACTTGCCTATTATGCCTATTTTTTCCTATTTTGCTTGTGATTTCAATTTTTATCGTTTCATTTTGATTCCTAGTTGATGCTATCAATTATTCGACTTTGATGATTTCTATTTTGGGATTTCTGGAAATATTCATTTTGATGGATTTGATATCGATTTCTTTGGAATTAATTCATGTCTTGTATGTGAATTTTAGTGATTGATTGTTTCTACAATCGTTTTTGTGATTTGTCACTTTAAAAATATAAAGGTTTTCTATACTAGTAGTAAATATCAAAACTCTTTTATCAAAATGATTTCAACTCTATTTTTCAATATCAAGCTTGTTTATAAAACCGTTTTCCAATCTACTAGCATATAAAAATCTTTACCTCACTTGTATGAAAAATCTAATTAAACGGCTTAGTAAAACAAGTGGTATGAAATGCTTACATTTACTTCGTCGGTTAATTCTTGGACTTGTTCGATTGAATTTCTTATGACAATTTTCGAGTGGAGACTTACAGTTTGTTCGTAAATATTTAAGTTAAGCTAGTGGTTATGGGACAAGAAGCTAAGCTCGTATATTTGCTAGCTTAGTGTAATTGACACTTCTTGATGATCGATGATGATCATTTTGTGAGTTAGACTAGCGATATGCTATGTTTCTTTGTCCATGTAGGGGATGGTACCTCGTTTTATTGAGTTTCGTCTCATTTCTTTTATAGGATAACGACCTATGTATTATTTGGAGTTTCGACTCAATTTTTGTGGGCTAGCGACCCATGTTCTTTTATGAAGTTCGGTCCATCGGACATACCTTTGTACTACGTTGTTGCACCAGCTTATCAGGATCATCGGGTGTACCATTGTACTACGTCGTTGTTCCGAATTATTCGAGTTTCAGGTTCCTTGGGCGTACCTATATTGTACTACATCGTTGCACCGGCTCTTTGGTTAGCGACCATGGGATAGCGTCCCGTTTGTGATACACGTGTTGGTGAGTTTTCATGCTTTCGTTTTGTGATAGGCCTCCCCCTTTTTGTAATTTCTGGATTTCTATTGATGATTTCTAGAATTTGTGATCCATCAGCTTTTATGATTGGCATCGATATGATGCCGATATTTGTGACTTGGTGAATAAAACTAAAGAGTATGACATTCTTTTGATCTTTGAGAAGATTCTTGTGATATTGATTAACCTCTGGTTGATTTTCAATTACATACTTATCATAATATGGCTTTATGGTTATATTACGTTTTTGTCATATCTCTTATTCTATATCATTTTATCGGATATTTATAGTTAGACTGATCCGTTATTATTTTCTTATTAAATAATACTCGGGTCAGACCGAGATGTTACAGGTGCTTCTGCTTGACTTCTCATCTGGGATTATTATCCTGACTTTTGGCTAACTACTTAGATTAGTAGTTTTTGGTTGTATACATTTGAGATATTGACTCATTCATGTATACTTATTCTTTTGTGTAACACTTGTAGCTATTCTTTTGTGATATTGTGGATCTTGTTTGGCCACTACTCTAATATACACTTTCATGTGTAATATTCATATCTGTTTCCGCCTTTGTGATATGGACATCTGTGATTGATTTGTGTTATGATATTTCTATATTTGTTTCCGAAGATATTATAGCCACTGTGTAGTAGCTTTGAGTTTGCACCGGTATGTCGGATTCCCTCTTGAAATGCAAGTTATATTTTTATCTGGCATATCGGTACTCGCACAAAGCAATTACACGGATGGTCGCTCCTCAATAGCCTTATTCTCTGCGCTAGTTGACGGCATTACCCTGTAGTGTCCTTGGCTAGCGTGGGTATATAGGTGGGGCGTCACAGATTGGTATCAGAGCCAAGCTTTGGAACAATGTAGAATAATTTAAAAAAGATCATCGTGCTAAGTTCATCTTAGGATTCGTGACTTAGGATTTTATTCGGGTCTTCGAACCGTTTTATCCTATTTTCTTTGTGACGCCTTGTTTTATCAATCATGATTGATTGATAATTATTTTGTGAATAAACTTTTTCTTCTTTCTTTCTTTCTTAAAGAAGAGAAATGGTTAGACCTGGTCGTCCCAGCGCCGGTCAATCTAGTGCCACTCCCCAGGATGGAGTATTTATGTCTGTCCAGCAGCTTTTAGATCTCGTGAAGAATGCTCAGGCTGCCAGACCCAATCCAGAACCTACTCACCCTAAGTCCAAATTTGCACATTTGTGCAGTGACTATACCAACTTGGGTGGGAAGCCATTTAAGGGTTCCGAAAGCATCATTTAAGTCCAAGTTTGGCTTAAAATATGCGATCGCATCTTTACTCGCATGAATCTAATTCATCTTCACCGTGTCCAAGTGGCTCCAAGTATGCTCCAAGAAAGAGCATTAGATTGGTACGAGCTTCTTATTTCTGAAATTATTGCGGATCTTACTTGGGAGAAATTCCGGGAAGGATTCGAGTTAAAATTTGTGCCAGAAGCTGAGAAGGTGACATTGGCTCATCGTTTCATAGACCTTGTTTAAGGTGAATCCTCCGTGGCAGACTATATTGCATCATTCGAGTCACTTTCTAAATATAGGGTCGAATATATAAACACCCCATTGAAGAAGAACCAAAGATTTGTCTATGGCTTGAACAAAAATCTCAAGAAGCCATTACTTTTAAAGTTAGAAGTTTCTTTTGATCAACTTGTTGATATCGCTCTTCGACTTGAAGAGGCAGATAAAAAAAGTGATGTTGAAGTTGTGGGTGCCAAACCAAAATTCAACAACAACAAGAAAAGGCCTATTAAATTCAAAGGTCCTTATCCCAATAAGAAAGGGAAGAAAGCAATTTCGGTGGCAAAGACTTCTGCCCCTAGTGGGCAATGCTACAATTGTGGTTCTAAAGACCATTATGCCAATAGATGTCCGAAACCTCTCTTTTGTTGCTATTGCAAAAGTTCAGGTCATCTTTTATCTTCATGTCCCAAACTTCAGGGCAAGAAGGAGGGCAAGTTAAATGTTGCACAAGCCCCTAGCAACACTTCTCGTGGTCAAGATATTTCTCATTCTATCCTTGATGGCATTATTATGTTTCATGATCAACCTATTCGAGTTCTTTTTGATACGGGTGCATCCCATTCTTTTATATTCAAAGAACTTGTTGATACTTTTTCTTTAAGTGTTATTGCTTTAATGACTTCTTTGAGAATTGCGAATCCGGTTAGTGGATCCGCAACACTTAGTTTGCTTTGTAAAGATGTCGAGATTATTTTGTGTGATTTTTCTTTCCGAGCCGATTTTCATGTCATGCGTTATTTAGGCTTTGGAATGATTTTGGGAATGGATTGGCTTAACCGCTATGAAGCTCAAATCTTATGTCCTAAGCGGAGTATTCATCTTCGACATCCTCAATCTGTTAAGCAAATTTCTGTTGATCTTAAAGATTCGGATTCCAACTTGGTTGTATCTTTATATTCTTTAAATCCTCATGATGACGATAATGATGACGAGGAAGATGTCATTTCTCTTATTCACGTTGTTCGTGAATTTTTCAACATATTTGAGCCCGTTTTAGGACTACCACCTAAGCGAGCAATTGAGTTCAAAATTAATCGCATCCTTGGAGCTCAACCTATCACTCGTCCTTCTTATCGTATGTCCAATAAAGAAAGTGAGGAGATGCGCAAACAATTATCCGAATTGGAGATGAAGCAATTTATTCGTTCTAGTTCCTCTCCTTGGGGAGCTTCGGCTATTTTTGTGAAGAAATTTGATGGTACACTTAGGCTTTGCGTTGACTACCGCAAGCTTAATGATCTTACTATCAAGAATAAATATCCATTACCTCGGATTGATGATATATTCGATCAAATTAGTGGTGCTAGAGTCTTTTCACAATTAGACTTAGCAACCGGTTTTCATCAGCTTCGTATTGCAGAGGATAGCATTCCTTTGACATCGTTCCGTACTCGTTATGGATCTTATGAATGGCTTGTTATGACATTTGGTTTAACAAATGCTCCGGCTTATTTCGTTGACCTTACGAATCGATTTTTCAAAGACTTCCTCGATCGATTTGTTCTCATCTTTATTGATGATATTCTTGTGTATTCTAAAACCGAGGAAGAGCATGAAAAGCATCTTCAGATTGTGTTGGAAACTCTTAGGAGCAATCAATTGAAAGCAAAATTTTCTAAATGCCACTTTTGGCAATCTCGTGTGAAGTTTCTCGGTCATATTATTTCCGAATCTGGAATTTCCGTGGATCCTTCAATGATTGAAGCGATTCAAAATTGGAAGAGACCGGAGAGTGTGACAGAGATCCGTAGTTTTCTTGGATTGGCAGGTTATTACCGCCGTTTCATAAAAGACTTTTCCAAAATTTCCATGCCTCTTACTAGTTTGACAAAGAAGGGAGTTAAATACATCTGGTCGGGCAAATGCGAAGCTTCTTTTCAGAAATTAAAAGAACTCCTTTCCGTCGCTCCTATTCTTGTTATTCCCGAGGAGAATCAAGATTTTATTGTTTATACCGATGCTAGTCGCGTGGTTTGGGTGCCGTTCTTATGCAAGGAGAACGTGTTATTACTTATGCTTCTAGGCAATTGAAGCCAGCCGAGGCTAGATTTGCCACTCATGATTTAGAGCTCGCGGCTATTGTTTTCGCCCTTAAAGTTTGGTGTCATTATCTTTTGGGAGAAAAATTTGTTCTTTACACCGATCATAAATCTTTGAAGTATCTATTTCCTCAAAATGAACTTAATTTGCGTCAACAACGTTGGCTCGAATTCCTTGCATCTTATGATCTTGACATTCTTTATACTCCCGGAAAGGGAAATCGCGTTGCCGATGCACTTAGTCGTAAGCAACAAGCGGTTGTTTCTATGATGATATCCGAGTGGAATGATCTCGTGACTTTATCCACTTGTGAGATTTGAGATCGTGTATCTGATTTATGTTCGTCTTTGGCTTTATGCAGCCTTGAGGCTCATCCTTCTCTTTTAGACCGCATTCTTGAAGCTCAAAAGCTAGATCCCGTTGGCTCTTCTTAGCCAAAGTTGTAGGGATAAAATTGGTATTGAAAGTTTGAGACACTTTAATATTAATTCTCGTGGCGGTATTCGAAAATTTGACAGACTTATCGTGCCAAATATTAGTGATCTTCGTAAAGACATTTTAGAAGATTCTCATCGCTCTAAATTTACCATTCATCCCGGTGGTAGTAAAATGTATGCGGATATGAAGCGACTTTATTATTGGGATGGAATGAAATCTGATATTGCTAACTTTGTTAAGTGTTGCATGATTTGCCAACTCGTTAAGGCCGAGCATCAAAGGCCCGGTGGGTTATTGCAACCTTTAGACATTCCAATTTGAAGTGGGACCAAATTTCCATGGATTTTATAGACGGCCTTCCCCGTTCTCGTTCGGGTCATGATAGCTTATGTGTGATTGTTGATAGACTTACTAAATCTGCCCATTTTATTCCCGTTCGGTCCAATCGGACTGTTCCTCTTTTGGCCAAGCTCTTTATTAAAGAAATTGTTAAATTACATGGAGTTCCTCCTTCTATTGTTAGTGATTGTGATCCATTGTTTACTAGTGGATTTTGGAAGAGTCTTCAAAGCTTTGGGAACGAAGCTTAATTTTAGCACGCTTATCATCCTCAGTCCGATGGACAAACCGAGCGTGTGAATCAAACTCTTGAAGATCTTCTTCGTGCATGTGTTTTTGATTTTGGTGGAAGTTGGGAAGATCATATTTCTCTTGTTGAGTTTTCCTATAGTAATAGCTTCCAATCTAGTATTCGTATGGCACCTTTCGAGGAACTCTATGGAAGGCCATGCCGATCTCCTTCTTGTTGGCTTGAGGCCAGTGAGAAGCTGGTTTTAGGTCCAGATTTCATTCATGATTCCATATAAAAGATTGACCTTATTCGTCATAGGATGAAAGAAGCCCAAAGTAGACAAAAATCCTATGCCGATAACCGAAGAAGGAAATTAGAATTTTCTGTGGGAGATTTTGTGTTTGTTCGTGTTTCACCTATGAAGGGTGTTGTGCGTTTCAGTCGATCGAGAAAGTTAGCACCTCGATATATTGGTCCATTTCCTATCACCGAACGTATTGGTTCCGTGGCTTATCGCCTCTTATTACCGACTCAATTTTCTGCTATTCATGACGTGTTTCACGTTTCTCAATTACGGAAATGCCTTCGAGATTCCGATTCTATTCTTGAGCCCGGTGTTGTGGAAGAAATTGAAGTTTCGCCTAATTTAACTTATGAGCAACGTCCTATTCGTATTATTGCTTCGGAGGTCAAACGCCTTCGAAATAAAGATGTTCCTCTTGTGAAAGTTCAATGGTCCTCAAATCCTAAGGATTGCTCTTGGGAATCTAGAGAATTCATCGAACGAACACATCCGGACTTACTTTCTCGTGCTCTTTGAGGTGAACTTTTTTTTAATTTCAAATTTCTTTTGTGTTGAATATGCTTTCATGGTTGTTACTTTATATTTTCTTCTTAAATATTGTGAGGACGCAATTTTTTTAAGGAGGGGAGTCTGTAACAACCTGCATATTTTACAATTGAATATTTTAAACATTTTATTTAAAATAATTCATCGTTAGTTGGATTATTGTACGAAAAGCTACTTTTTGCAAACAGTCGAATTAGGACTCGAGACAACCCCCATTGAGTTCAAAATGACGTTTGCGACCTTTTTGAGTATAAACTTTGATATGTTTGGAGTTAGTGGAATTTTTCTACTTTTTCACCTAGGGCTTTGGTTTTGTTTCAGCCTATTAGACCCAAGCTTCACCCCTCTTCTTTTCATTACTTGATTTCTATTTCCTAATACTCAAGCTTTAGCAACAATGGAGAGGGGAATGGAAAATTAAAACTCTAAGCCCTAGTTTCCATTTGCAAATCAAGTTCTAGCTCCAAATTTATAGAAGCTTTGGTAAGCCTCCTCTTCTTCTTCTCCAACTCATTCTCTTACCAATTTCAGAAATTCCTAAACCTAATTTAGGAGATGTTTCTCTTTTAAGCTTAAATTCAAGCTCTTTGGGTTGGAATTGAAGAGTGATTGTCCTTGCCATTGCTCTATAGCTTCGTCTTCCTTTGTTTTGGGTTTAAAGGTGAGATTTTTATCTCACATCTATGTCTATAACTATCTTTGATTGTTAGGTATGAATTCCTAACTCTTATTCATGTGCATTTGATTTTGGCTTGGATTGATTTGGTATATTCCAACTTTTGGTGTTTTGAAAGAAAAATCTATGAAAATCCTTTTATGGATGTTTGAACATGTTTTTGGTGATGCATCGAAGAGCCTATAGGGTCGGGTTGCCGATTGGCATAAATCCCTTGTGCCATTGCTCGTTCGGTCGCGAATTGGATGTGATTGCACATCAATTATATAGGCTAGAAAACTGCCTAAGCACCGGTCAGTCGACTGACCTTTGCAGTCAGTCGACTGGCTGTAGCTAATAAGCATTCCGAAGGTTGTCTGCAGAGGCTTGGGGGCTCGGTTTCCTGCAGTCAGTCGACTGAACTCAGTGAGCCAGTCGACTGACCTGCTTCTATTTTTCTATTATGCCTATTTTTGCCTATTTTGCTTGTGATTCCAATTTTTATCGATTCGTTTTGATTCCTAGTTGATGCTATCAATTATTCGATTTCGATGACTTCTATTTTGGGATTTTTGGAAATATCCATTTTGACGGATTTGATATCGATTTCTTTGGAATTAATTCACGTCTTTGTATGTGAATTTTAGTGATTAATTGTTTCTACAATCGTTTTTGTGATTTGTCACTTTAAAAATATAAAGGTTTTCTATACTAGTAGTAAATATCAAAACTCTTTTATCAAAATGATTTCAACTCTATTTTTCAATATCAAGCTTGTTTATAAAACCGTTTTCCAATCTACTAGCATATACAAACCTTTACCTCACTCGTATGAGGAATCTAATTAAACGGCTTGGTAAAACAAGTGGTATGAAACGCTTGCATTTACTTCGTCGGTTAATTCTTGGACTTGTTCGATTGAATTTCTTGTGACAATTTTCGAATGGAGACTTACAGTTTGTTCGTAAATATTTAAGTTAAGCTAGTGGTTATGGGACATGAAGCTAAGCTCATATATTTACTAGCTTAGTGTAATTGACACTTCTTGATGATTGATGATGATCATTTTGTGAGTTAGACTAGCGATATGCTATGTTTCTTTGTCCACGTAGGGGACGGTACCTCGTTTTATTGAGTTTCGTCTCATTTCTTTTATAGGCTAACGACTATGTATTATTTGGAGTTTCGACTCAATTTTTGTAGGCTAGCGACCCATGTTTTTTTATGGAGTTCGGTCCATCGGACGTACCTTTGTACTACGTTGTTGCACCAGCTTATCAGGATCATCGGGCGTACCATTATACTACGTCGTTGTTCCGAATTATTCGAGTTTCAGGTTCCTCGGGCGTACCGGTATTGTACAACGTCGTTGCACCGGCTCTGTGGTTAGCGACCATGGGATAGCGTCTCGTTTGTGATACACGTGTTGGTGAGTTTTCATGCTCCCGTTTTGTGATAGGCCTCCCCCTTTTTGTGATTTCTGGATTTCTATTGATGATTTCTGGAATTTGTGATCCACCAGTTTTTATGATTGGCATCGATATGATGTCGATATTTGTGACTTGGTGAATAAAACTAAAGAGTTTGACATTCTTTTGATCTCTGAGAAGATTCTTGTGATATTGATTAATCTCTGATTGATTTTCTATTGTATACTAATCATAGTATGGCTTTATGGTTATATTACGTTTTTTTCATATCTCTTATTCTATATCATTTTATCTGATATTTATAGTTAGACTGATCCGTTATTATTTTCTTATTAAATAATACACGGGTCAGACCGAGATGTTACAGGTGCTTATGCTTGACTTCTCATTTGGGATTATTATCCTGACTTTTGGCTAACTACTTAGATTAGTAGTTTTTGGTTGTATACATTTGAGATATTGATTCATTGATGTATACTTATTCTTTTGTGTAGCAATTGTAGCTATTCTTTTATGATATTGTGGATCTTGTTTGACCACTACTCTGATATACACTTTCATGTGTAATATTCATATCTGTTTCCGCCTTTGTGATATGAACATCTCTAAATGATTTGTGTTATGATATTTCTATATTTGTTTCCGAAGATATTATAGCCACTGTGTAGTAGCTTTGAGTTTGCACCGGTATGTCGGATTCCCTCTTGAAATGCAAGTTATATTTTTATCTGGCATATCGGTACTCGCATAAAGCAATTACACAGATGGTTGCTCCTCAACAGCCTTATTCTATGTGCTAGTTGATGGCATTACCCCATAGTTTCCTTGGCTAGCGTGGGTATAGAGGTGGGGCGTCACATTTTGTAATCTAAACACATCGTAAAATATACATTAAATAATATAAATCATCAACAAGCATATATATCTATTTAATCTATCAAAAATGGCATGACACTTGGAAAAACAATTCGTATCTAACTTGAAGAATTCATTATAAAAAATGAGATGTAACTAATTATTTACCTTGGCTTTGTGTTAAGAAGGTTGAAATTTGCCCTTAGATTGATTTCTTTAAGCTCTCTACTTGAATCCTAGCTTATCATCCCTTTAATTTTTCTTAATGGTGGCCGGCCTAAGCTTAATATTACACTTGTCTAATTTGTGAATGTAGAATGAATGAGGGAGTGGAGAAAATGAAATGGTTTAGGGTATAGGAATAAGCCTATTCCCATATTACCCTCATCATATTCCTCTTTCTTAATTATATTTAGTTTCCCTTTTATTAACACATTCATTAAGGCATGACTCCTCCTTAATTTACAAATCTAAATCCCTTAACTTTCTACATTATTTAACTTAATTTAATTAATTAAATGTTCTAGATAATGTAAGCAAAAATTAGGATCATTACAGACTTCCCACCTTAAAGAGTTTCGTCCTCGAAATTATGATAAGCTACCTACAACAATCAAACATAAAGGTAAAACATACCATGAAACAACTCAGAATAAGTGTCCCTAATCCTGCTCACGGTTTCCTCAGGTAAGTCCCTCTCGTCGTCCCCCCACTGGACTTTGAGTAATCTAACTCTCTTGTTCCTTTGTCTTTTCTCATCTTTCGCAATTATACGAACTGGTTTTCTAACTATAGTCATATACGGTTCCACTACTAGATCTTCAGATAAAATCAGTGTAATAACAGTCTCCGGATCCCAAATACACTTCCTAATTGAGAAATATGAAAAAATTATGGACTATTGCTGAACTTTTCGGTAACTCTACCCTATACACGAGTTTTTCGATCCTATCTATAATAGGAAATGGCCGAACAAATCTTAATGACAATTTTCCCGACTTTCCAAATCTAATCATGCCTTATATCAGTGACACTTTTACGAAATCATGATCTCCAATAGAGAACTCCAAGTATTTCTGTTTCTTATCTGCATAACTCTTTTACCTTGAACGAGCCTCCTTCATTCTAGCACAAATTAACTCAATCTTTTCTACGGCTTTTTTAGGAAAATCCAGACCAAGAACTAATCAATCCTCGGTCCCTAACCAACAAAATAGAGATTTGCATGGACTTTTATATAAAGCTTCAAATGGTTCCATCCCTATAATAGTGTGATAATTATTGTTATACAAAACTCGACCAAGTGTAGGTGGTCATCCCATGATCCTCCAAAAACTAGCACACAAGCTCTTAACAAATCCTCTAAGACTTTGTTAACTTTCTTCGTTTGCCCATCTATCTTCCAAAGGGAAGCGGTATCCATACTGAGTTTGATACCTAAAGTATCCTGCACACTCTTCCAGAACTCGCTGGTGAATAAGGAATCTCTTTCACTTACTATACTATTAGGAATTCCATGCAGTCTAACTATGTTCTTAATGAATAACTTAGCTAAATCTGGTGCTGTTTTGGTGGACTTAATGGGTATAAAGTGTGCACATTTAGCCAATCTATCCACTATACCCACATTCTCTCATTTCCTCTATTCAACCTTGGTAACCCATTTATGAAATCCATTGAGAAATAATCCCATTTCCAAACTGAAATCTCCAAAGGCTGTAGTAACCCACTTGTTTCTAATGTTTAACTTTTAGCTATTGACAGTTCAAACACCGCCTCACCCAAAAGCATAAATCTCTCTTCATATCTTTCCAAAAGAAACCACTCTTCTTATCTTGGTACATCTTTGTTCCTCCTGGATGAATGATGAATTTCGAATGACGACATTCTCTAAGAACTTCCTTCCTAATGCTCCCCACATTCGGAACACATAGTCGTCCTTTCTCCCTCAACCACCCATTCCGGTATGAGTAAAATCCTTTTAAGTCTTTGCTCTCTATTCCATTCCTTAACCTTCTGATCCGCTCGGCTAATAATGGATCTTCTTCTTATTAAGAAGCAATCCCTTCGATCATTATTGGTCGAACTTCTAAACATGATAACATGGAGGTTTCTCAACTAGAACTAGCCTCTGTTCTCCATTGTACTCCATATGTAGTCAATGCTTCTAAACTTTTCCACTCAGCTATCGTTTCTAATACTTCATTCTGATGTTTTCTGCTAAGTGCATCTGCAACTTTATTCTCTTTTCTTAGTGTGTACTCAATACCAAAGTCGTATGTAACTATGAACTCTAACCATCTCAGTTGTCTTGTATTCAACTTATTCCAAGTGAATAAATATCTCAGTGATTTATGATCCGTAAATAGCTCGAATTTTTCTCCCGAAAGGAAATTCTCCACACCTTCAATGCGAAAATTGCCATAGATAATTCCAAATCATGAGTTAGATATCTAACGTCATGCAGTCTGAGCTATCAAGAAGCATAAGCAATCACTTTACCTCTCTACATTAAGACACCTCCTAGTCCTTTTCAATATGCATCCGTGTAAACAACTAAATCTCGATTCCCCTTCGGAACAAGTAATATAGGTGCATTAGTCAACAAATATTTCAGTTATTGGAATGCCTCCTCACAATTATCAGTCCATACAAATTTCATATCTTTCGAGTTAGCTTAGTCATCGGTGCTGCTATCCGTGAGGAATCTTTAATGAATCTCAGATAGTATCTTGCTACTCCAAAGAACTATTTATCTTAGTTACTGTCTCAGGTATTATCCACTATTCACTACCTCAATCTTAGCTGGGTCTACTAACAACCCTTTCTCTGAGACTACATGAACAAGAAACTTCACTTCCTTCTTCCAAAAGTGATAGTTCGAAAACTTTGCCTTCAACTAATGCTTCCTTGGTGTCTCAAGCACTATCCTAAGATGAACTTCATGATCTCTTTCATCTTTATAATATATCAATATGTTGTCTACAAATACTACCAAAAATCTATCCAGATGCTTTCGGAAGATTCTATTCATCAAGTTCATGAAGAATGCTGGCGCATTAGTTAGTCCGAACGACATCACTAACCATTCGTACCATCCATGTATGGTTCTAAACACCATCAAAAGAATATTATCCTCTGCTACTTTAATATGTTGGAACCTTGTAGCCAAATCCATCTGAGAAAATACTTTGGCTCCACTCAACTAGTTGAACAAATCATCAATCCTAGGTAACGTATATCGGTTCATTATAGTCTTCTCATTCATCTTACAATAATCGATACACAATGTAACAACCCTAGATTTTTATACAATTTAAATTTGAATTTATTATATTTTTAAATTATTTTAAACTTGTTTTATTTCAAACATTTCATTTTTAAATATAAATTTTTATTATTATATGAATTATAATTTCAAACTAGTATAAATTGAATATTTTCCTAAAAAATGGATTTGTGGTCAAAACTGGTCAAACTTTGACTTCTAAATTTTAAATTTAAATATTTTAATTCTTTAATTTTATCTTTTATTATGAAAATAGATTTAATATCATGAATGTTACTTTTCGTTTCGTTGAAATTGGATTTAAATTGTGAAAGTTATACCCTTTACAATATTGTGTGTGTATAGGGTTATTTAACAATATTCTTTGTTTTAATTTATATAAATGATATTTTTACTTGATATATATTCTTCTAATTTGTATATTTATGTTATATTATGTATATTTTGACTTTTAAATATTTTTAAAGTGATGTTTGAATTTTTCCAAAGCTTATTGAATTTATTTCCAAATTTTAAAGCCTAGTTTCTATTTTCTTTGCTATTTTCTTCATTTAAATTATATTTAATTAAAATTTATTTATTCATTTTTGTTAATGCATTTTATTTTGTGTTCTTATATTTATTTATAAATATTTTTCAAGTATTTAAAAATTTCCAAAGCTCATTGAATTGGTTTTAAATTTTTAAAGCCTAGTTTGCATTTTTAAGCCATTTTCTTAATTTAAATTCTATTTAATTAAAATTTAATTATTTATTTTATATATTTATTTTTATTTCTGACTTGTTATCTTCATTTCTCAGTTTTTATATGTATTTATAAATTTCAAATATATATAAAAGAAATTCGAAGAGTTTTGTGACTCTTTAGCTGCTTGTGACTCTTTGCTTTCCACCTCTTCATTTTCCAACCTCCTGTATTCATTTTCTTTAGCCGACCTTAACTTTTCTTCAGCCTCTTTTTTCTATTTTTCCATTTTTCACGTATGAAAAAGCTTCTCATCTCTGGAAAATTCGGCCTCCCATCATCTCTCAAAGCTTTGGTAAATTCTTTTCTCTTTTTCATTGTTTTCTTCTTATTTATGTTGTTTTCACTTGCTTGCTTCACCTTTGTAGCTCAGCCCCTTGCTCCTCCTTCACTGTGGCTGCCACCACCACCACCACCTGAGCCAGCCTCCACCATCTCCTCTACAGCCCCAAGCCATTGGCCATGCACCCATGTGACCAAATCCAACAATACTTGCACAAAACTTCACCCGATAACCCATAGCCGAGCACCATACATCACCACCACCTTCAACCACCTCTTGGCCGCCACCTACTCCACCTCCACCATCCATGGATGACTTAAAACCTTCTACCACACCATCCTGCATCCCACTAGAGAGATGGCCGTGTCTGGTCTTTCTTGGGCCGAGCACAAAATTGCATTGGATTCATGATATTTTGCCTTGTTGTTGAAATCCATGTACCTATCTCTTTGTATCGCCTTTCCCCCATCACCATACATGTTTGGCCGACCCTATTCAACCTAAAACCAAATCAAAAACCACTCGTTAGCCATGTGTTTCTGACCTATAACTGAAGCATAGGTGGCTGTAAGCAAGTGCAAACATTTTGGGCTTTGTTTTATGCATTGCTCCTAACATTGTTTAGTCGTATTTTGAGTTGAAAACTTATGTGTGTTATATTGTCTTGTTTGAATGTGTTCAAGGCAATCTATCTTTAGCTCTCTCAAACTCGAATCATTGTCGTGCCATAGTGCTTTTGAAGATCTCAGTTTGTGCATTTGATTGTTGCCTCCAGCTTATACCAGTGAGTTATTCTCACCAGACAATATGTACATATATAACTAGTACATTGGCCCCTTTTGAATCTGTAAAATACATTATCATGTTACATCTGCTATATTATGATCATATGATGTTCACCAATGCTTAAACATCTGTTATGTCATCTGCTACTGTTATATTATGCTGTTCTGTTATTTATATCAGTTTATCACACTACAAGTTCCCTTTATATTAGAATCACTATGGGTTGAAATGATACATACCCGAACGGACTTTAGAATAAGGGAAAATCGTTATGGGCTTAAATGATAGGCCTGAATGATTTTCAATAATTTTTCATTTACTTGGGACTGTGGGTTTGAAATGATAAAACCCGGATTTTCTTTGTAAATTACGGGTTGAAATGATATATTACCCGTACCACTTTACCTAGGATAGAAAATTATTCAGACCCGTAGTTAAAATATATTTTTCTAAAATTTATAAAATATGTTTGAAATGTAAATATTATAATATTTTTATTCAAACTTAATTGAAAATGATTTTTGTAAAGTATTTTTGATTTTCTGAGAATTTATAAGTGAAATAAATTAATGGTAAAGTTAGAAAGTTTGAAATGTAAGTTATTTTGGAAATTATGATTTAATTATAATTGGAAATTAAATTAAATATGAAATTATGATAAATTTATGATAATTTGAATTTAAAGTGAATTTAAAGTGATTTTATAATATATTAATGATTCTGAATAAAGTTAAAATGTGAAATGAATGATTATTTAAGTTGAAATTTTGAAATATAACCAAAATGGGAATTTGTGAATTTGGCTTAAAAGTGAATTTTAAGTTAAGTAAATAAAATTGAAATTAAGTCATATTTTGAAATTTTAAACTTAAGTATTAAGTTGGAATTTAATTCAATGAATTTAAAATTGAATGTTGAAATTTAATAAGAGAATTATTATTAAATCTTGACTTTTGAATGGAAATTTAACTTTATAAAATCATGAACTTAAGGAAAATTAAATGATGTTTATAAATGTGAAAATGTATGATTTTATAAGTTAAAAATGTTTTGAATAAAATTATAATTGGTTGTGAAATTATATTGAATATTTGAAGTTAATTAACTCCATTTTTGAAATGCTATTAATTGCAATGTAAATGATATTACATCATTTGTAAATGCTGTAGTTGATGATAATGAACTAAAAAGCTAAATTGAACTAAAGGCTATTATAGCAATTTTTGTAAGTGCTATAATTATTTAATTTAACTAAGTTTATTTGAAATTTAAGTAAACCCTATTACAGCATTTTTAAAATGCTGTCTTTTGTTAAATTGAACTGTTTTGAATGTAACTTTCTGTAGCATTTTCTAAATGCTGCGAAAAGTGAATTTTCACTGTTTTGATAAACTTAAGTGAATAAATGAACTTTGAAATTTGAAATTTTTGGAAATTTAATAATTTGATATAGTAACTTCATTTTGAATGATTTAAAATGATTTTGAAATATAAACTGTTTTGAAATGTGAATTGAAATGGTATTTTAAATTGAATGAAATGAATAATGATTTGAAATGAATGTGGTTTTGAAAAGATATGATATTTTGACATATTAAAATGATTTGAAATGAATGTGGTTTTGAAAATATATGATATTTTGATATATTAAAATGATTTGGAATGTGGTTTTGAAAAGATATGATATTTTGATATATTGAAATGATTTGAAAGGAAGTTTTGTAAAGATATGATATTTTGATATATTAAAATGATTTGAAATGTGGTTTTGAAAAGAAATGATATTTTGATATATTGAAATGATTTGAAATGTGGTTTTGGAAAGATATGATATTTTGATATATTTAAATGATTGGAAAGGAAGTTTTGTAAAGATATGATATTTTGATATATTTAAATGATTGGAAATGAAGTTTTGTAAAGATATGATATTTTGATATATTGAAATGATTTGACGAGAAGTTTTGGAAAGATATGATGTTTTTGAAGTGGTTTGGAATTAATTTAATCTTTATTTTGATAAAGATTTGGATTTGAAATGATATTCTATTTTGAAGTATAAATATTATTTTAAAAGTTATAACCGCGGGTTATAATAACGATTGGTTGGCAAATAGTCCGAGATCGAATATCTGGCATACTCTCTGTTGATACCGAAAACCACTTTGACAACCGTGTACGCAGTGGAGATTCCAGAATGAAGTAGGATGGTGGCGATGTTCTTTAGGTATATTACGAGGACCCAACTCCCGTGAGTTGGCTTAAGGTGGCTTAAAACAGGAGCGATTTCGGGCCAAAAGGGGTAGCTCCTATGGTCGGACACATTCCTTCGATACTATACTCTTACTTGTGATTGATTAGATGGCCTTCCTTCGATTTTGATATGGGAGTGTGTTCCGAGGTAGGTGTATGTGGCTGCTGCGTTACCATCAGCCCGTGTGCGTAATTAGTATATCTACCCTGGCATAGCCTTTTTGTGCCGTGTCACCTACCATACCGAGCCTTTACTACGAGTTTGTTTTTCTCCCGTAGCTCGTGTGGTGTCCTCTGATAGTTTCCCGATCTGGAGATATCATGATATTGGATGGACTACTGGGACTATTATGTGTGAAGGGTGATATGGGTAGCCCGGAACGCTATTTAAAAGTAAGTTTATATTACTGTAGGCATTATTATAATAGCGCAATATTACTACATAGTAAATAGTTTAACGGATCCTTAGAGGATGGCGGTCCCAGGCATCCTTTAAGTTACTTGTACCTTATTAAAGTTCACTTGAGTTGGTTTACATTATATAAGTATATATTGTCCTGACTCGAGTGTTTGTATTTTTATTTACGCTCGGGCCAGCCTGAGTGATTCACAGATTTGGATTCCACTTTTTGGAGATTGGAATCGCTGGAGATTATCTGCTTATCTAGTTTTATCTATTCCAGTTATGTTGTTCTATCCAGCTTGTACTTGGTTGTCATCTTGAGACTTCTGTTGTACTTTATTTATTTTGTTGTATTTTATTTAACTCTGATATATTTACATAGTAGCTTCATGAACTACTATCTCTTTTACTTCCGCTGCATTTCTTACTCTATGTCTGTGTTTTGTGATTATTATTTACTATATGTTCTGAAATTTGCCAAATTTTATTTACAACGCGGTATTTTGAGCAATTCAAGTCCGACATGTGCGGATGCGAATGGTTGAAAATACCGGGTTGTTCCATTTGGTATCAGAGCTTTGGTAGCTCTAGGCAAAAACTCAGCATATATGGTAAATGTATTCACAGATTCACTTTCATTCGAGTTTAAATATCTTACTTTTTGACTCGATCCCTTTGAATTTTGGAACGTTCCCTGTGGTTCCAAAATCCATTCGTGCCCCTCACTATTCGTCTCCCTTCGATTCTGGAGTATCCCATAACTCCACTTCGAATGAGCTTTATAGTGAATTGGCGGTCCCGCCAATCTCAAAAATTCATTTGTAAAGTGGGAAACTCCTTTACAATTAGCATCGATTCACCATGAGATTTATATCCATCCTTGGTTTAGATGCTAATATCTTTTGTTATTCCAAACTTTACTTATTGAGATCGAATGTAGATTTACCCTAGAAAATCCACATCGACCTTATTCTTTAAGTCACGGTTGACCCGGTTAAGGTTGCCCGTGATTTATTTAAGCTTATCCACCTCCCTATTTTGTTATTCAATCATCTTGTCTTTTGTTTCCAATCTATCTTCCAAACATTTTGAATTGTACTTGTAAATCAATATTAATGTTTTGTTTTATGTTTAGTTGTTTGAGTTGTTGATGTTGATTTGGGTTTCCGATTGATTCGTCTGATCAACGCTATTGATAGGATTTCTAAAACACTTTGACAGAACAAACTGACACAATATTATTTTTAAATTTGGTTAATGAAATAAATTTTGATAAGTAAATTTATGGAACTTAATAAATAAATTTATTTAAATTAATCATTTGAAATGATAATACTTGATTTATCATTCATTGTTCTATAGTTGTTTATAAATTGATTTGGGAACTGAAATGAGTTTAAAACAAGAAACTTGAGAATTGAATTTCTGATGGTTTCAAACCTTGTGTTTAAAGTTTTAAAAGGGGTATATTATTTAAAGTATTTTCTAATAGAAATTTGTTTCCAAGGAATTTTAAAGTGTAAAATTAGTGCCTTCTCTTTGTCGCTGGAAAATAACTTCGGTGATGACCGCGACATCATCGACGTTCATTTTCGAGTTTCGAAGTGAAGAGACCGTTCTATAGTCTTGCTACAGCTTTGTTATGGGAAATTTAATTGATTTGAATTTCTAAAATAAGATTGAATTTATTATATATATACATGTATGATTTAAATTTGATTTGACATATTATGTATATATATTTATTTATCTCTAAATGGATTGAAGGAATTGGAAATTTTATTCTTAAACTTTAACTTAAAGAATCATTTCAATTATTAAAAGAAAATCAAAATTTTAGATAAATGATTCAAACTTGAGATGAGGGAATTAGAAAGTTTTATTTGTATAGTACTCAATTGCATTTAAATATAACTTACCCAAATTATATAGATGTAAACAATGTAATTGGATAATATACAATATAAAAAAAGATTTTATAAATGAAATTTGAATGGTTAAAATAAATGTTATACACTTAAATTTTAGTTATAAAATGATTAACAGGAGTAAATAGAAAAAAGGTTAATTGAATAATTTACAATATAAAATGATGTTAATGGAATTAACAATAAATTAAAGCAGTTATAATAAGAGTAAGTATAATGGGCATAGATGATAAAATATATTGAGAGGAATAAATTTACCTTTAAGTAGGAATAAAGATGAATTAAATTTAAGTGCATTATGAGTATAATGAATGGTTATTTTTCAAATCCATGATCTTAGAAATTGTCAATTTAAGATGATTAGAAGATAAGATAGTAAAATTTGAGATTGTTAAGATTTATTTCACTTTTGTAAAAATTAATTATCTATTTAAGTTGAAATTTCCAGGTTTCTAACTTATTATCTTATTTTCTTTTTCATACTATCTTTTGGTTGTCCTTATTTTCCTTATCTTACTTCAGGCTGGTGTAGGCATTTTTCTATAATTTTCTGTTTGGAAATCTTTGTATAATCTTTGATAATCTCCACCTTGTTAAACTTACCTATAACAATAGTTATCAGGTATAATTTCAATCTCCTTGTCATCTTGTCTTAATCTTATTTCACTTTATCTTTTTCCGTGCTTTCTCGTACCTCATTCCTTTTCGGGGACGAAAAGTTTTGAGTGGGGGAGAGTGTAACAATTCTAGATTTTTTTGCATATAATTTAAATTTGACTTTATTTTATTTTAAAATTATTTTAAACTTATTTTATTTCAAAAATTTCATTTTTAAATACAAATTTTGATCATTATATGAATTATAATTTCAAACTGGTATAAATTGAATATTTTCCTGAAAAATGGATTTGTGGTCAAAACTGGTCAAACTTTGACTTCTAAATTTTAAATTTAAATATTTTAATTCTTTAATTTTATCTTTTATTATGAAAATCTATTTAATATCATGAATATTACTTTTCGTTTCGTTGAAATTGGATTTAAATTGTGAAAGTTATACCCTTTACAATATTGTGTGTATATGGGGTTATTTAACAATATTATTTGTTTTAGTTTATATAAATGATATTTTTACTTGACATATCTTATTATAATTTGTATATTTATGTTATATTATGTATATTTTTACTTTTAAATATTTTTAAAGTTATGTTTGAATTTTTCCAAAGCTTATTGAATTTATTTCCAAATTTTAAAGCCTAGTTTCTATTTTCTTTGCTATTTTCTTCATTTAACTTATATTTAATTAAAATTTATTTATTCATTTTTGTGAATGCATTTTATTTTGTGTTCTTATCTTTGTTTATAAATATTTTTCAAGTATTTAAATTTTTTCCAAAGCTCATTGAATTGGTTTTGAATTTTTAAAGCCTAGTTTGCACTTTTAAGCCATTTTCTTAATTTAAATTCTATTTAATTAAAATTTAATTATTTATTTTATATATTTATTTTTATTTCTGACTTGTTATCTTTATTTCTCAGTTTTTATATGTATTTATAAATTTCAAATATATATAAAAGAAATTCGAAGAGTTTTGTGACTCTTTAGTTGCTTGTGAATCTTTGCTTTCCACTTCTTCATTTTCCAACCTCTTGTATTCATTTTCTTTAGCCGACCTTAACTTTTCTTCAGCCGCTTCTTTTTTTTTTTTTCATTTTTTCCGTATGAAAAGCTTCTCATCTCTGAAAAGTTCGGCCTCCCATCATCTCTCAAAGCTTTGGTAAATTCTTTTCTCTTTTTCATTGTTTTCTTCTTATTTATGTTGTTTTCACTTGCTTGCTTCACCTTTGTAGCTCAGCCCCTTGCTCCTCCTTTATTGTGGCTGCCACCACCACCATCTGAGCCAGCCTCCACCATCTCCTCTACAGCCCCAAGCCACTGGCCATGCACCCATGTGACCAAATCCAACAATATTTGCACAAAACTTCACCCTATAACCCATAGCCGAGCACCATACATCACCACCACCTTCAACCACCTCTTGGCCGTCACCTACTCCACCTCTACCATCCATGGATGACTTAAAACCCTCTACCACACCATCCTGCATCCCACTACAGAGATGTCCGTGTCTGGTCTTGCTTGGGCCGAGCACAAAATTGCATTGGATTCATGATATTTTGCCTTGTTGTTGAAATCCATGTACCTATCTCTTTGTATCGCCTTTGCCCCATCACCATACATGTTTCGCCGACCCTATTCAACCTAAAACCAAATCAAAAACCACTCCTTAGCCATGTGTTTCTAACCTATAACTGAAGCATAGGTGGCTGTAAGCAAGTGCAAACATTTTGGGCTTTGTTTTATGCATTGTTCCTAACATTGTTTAGTCGTATTTTGAGTTGAAAACTTATGTGTGTTATATTGTCTTGTTTGAATGTGTTCAAGGAAATTTATCTTTAGCTCTCTCAAACTCGAATCATTGTCGTACCATAGTGCTTTTGAAGATCTCAGTTTATGCGTTCGATTGTTGCCTCCAGCTTATACCAGTGAGTTATTCTCACCAGACAATATGTACATATATAACTAGTAAATTGGCCCCTTTTGAATCTGTAAAATACACTATCATGTTACATCTGCTATATTATGATCATATGATGTTCACCCATGCTAAAACACCTATTATGTCATCTGCTACTGTTATATTATGTTGTTCTGTTATTTATATCAGTTTATCACACTGCAAGTTCCCTTTATATTAGAATCACTATGGGTTGAAATGATACATACCCGAACGGACTTTAGAATAAGGGAAAATCGTTATGGGCTGAAATGTTAGGCCTGAATGATTTTCAATCATTTTTCATTTACTTGGGACTGCGGGTTTGAAATGATAAAACCCAGATTTTCTTTGTAAATTACGGGTTGAAATGATATATTACCCGTATCACTTTACCAAGGATAGAAAATTATATACAGACCCGTTGTTAAAATATATTTTTCTAAAATTTTTAAAATATGTTTGAAATGTGGTTTTGAAAAGATATGATATTTTGATATATTGAAATGATTTGAAAGGAAATTTTGTAATGATATGATATTTTGATATATTAAAATGATTTGAAATGTGATTTTGAAAAGATAAGATATTTCGATGTATTGAAATGATTTGAAAGGAAGTTTTGTAAAGATACGATATTTTGCTATATAAAAATGATTGGAAATGAAGTTTAGTAAAGATATGATATTTTGATATATTGAAATGATTTGATATGAAGTTTTGGAAAGATATGAAGTTTTTAAAGTGATTTGGAATTAATTTAATCTTTTTTTTGACAAAGATTTGGATTTGAAATGATATTCTAGTTTGAAGTATAAATATTATTTTAAAAGACATTACCGCGGGTTATAATAACGATTGGTTGGCAAAGAGACCGGGATCGGATATCTGGCATACTCTCTGTCGATACCGAAAACCACTTTGACAACCGTGTACGCGGTGGAGATTCCAGAATGAAGTAGGATGGTGGCGACGTTCTTGAGGTATATTACGAGGACCCGACTCCCGTGAGTTGGCTTAAGGTGGCTAAAACAGGACCGATCTCGGGCCAAAAGGGGTAGCTCCTCTGGTCAGACACATTCCTTCGATACTATACTCTTACTTGTGATTGTTTAGATGGACATCCTCCGATTTTGATAAGGCAGTGTGTTCCGAGGTGGCGTATGTGCTGCTGCGTTACCACCAGCCCGTGTGTGTAATTGGTATATCTACCCTGGCATTGCCTTGTGTGCTGTAACCACCCTGACTCGACCTTCGAAAATCAGCACCGAATATGACACTCGTATTCAAATGCCGTAGATCCAAACGTCGAACCTGGTTCGCCGGAGCTTATAACACATTAAGTAAATAACATAGCAGAAGAAATGAATAACATATATCAATATACAACATTTGATACAATAACTGATACAACATGGATGATACAACAGAATGGTACAATAGATATCAACATTATCAGAGATACAAAGAATAGCAGCGGAAATATAATAATAACACTAGCAGCGGAACAAATCTTCAAAATAGTCTTCAAGAAAGAACTCCAGTATCAGTAATCTCCATCTCCAAAGCACCAATCCAGAAATAGCTCGAACTCCAAATCAAGATGAAGAGGAACAACTCGATCCAAAATGCGATTGCCAATTCCTAAGGCTGAAAGCTATCGAATCTACACCTACTATAGATTATCTGAAAATCCCAACTCTAGACTGCCCGTGTGGGAAAATGGTGGGCACCCAGAGTTTAGGAAAGGAACAATAAACTCCAGGTCGGTCATGGGACTGGTATGAGCAAACAAAAACATTTGGTCTTTTTAAAAACAAACAACAGAATCTAAATTTGAAATCCGCAATGCTTTTTGGAAAATGAAACTACCATAAGGCCTCCCGCCACACACGCAATGCAAACGCAGACTTGGAGGAGATTTCTCCTTATGATAGTCAAATATGCTTAATACGAGAAAATTTTCTTTGATATTATTACTAGTGCATGTGGAAAATCTTTCGAAAGTATAATATAAATCCTAGCCAGCATAGGTACTGTAACAACCCGGTATTTGCATCGATTGATAATCGACTTTTAAACGATAAATACTGTTGCTTATTTGCCAATTGAAGTAATTAAATTGAGTTGAAATTATTTTATAAATTGTTAATGAGATTGACGGGCTTTGAAAATAATTAGTGGTCCATTTCTTTGTTGCCGTGATTTTATTAAGGGTTAATAACCCGTTTCCCCCATTTCTCTTTTCATTTTTCGAAACCGAACCCTAAAGAAAATAAGAAAGTAAATGGCGGCATCGTCTCGTGTCCGTTCCGCTGCTCCAAATTAGGGCTTCGCTCTTCCTCGTCCGTTCTTGTGGCGCTAACGTTGCTTGCTTCGACATTCGGTTGCTCCTTTAATTCGTCGGCACGGTGAGTGTTCCACTCACATCTAATTCCTATCTCGATTTTATTAGTGTTCGAATTGAATTCGTCCCTTGATTTGTCGGCCATTCGACTATGTATTTACTTTGAGTATGGACTTCGGTCATTGCTTGAACTGTTTTGATTTCGGCAGTGATTTTTGTGTTGTTTTTCTTTGGGTTCGACACTGTCCTGGTGGCTTGAGTCGAACTACCTATGTTTCTTGCTTATGCAGATGCTTTTCCATTGTTATATAGATATGTATGCGTATTCATATATATGCGTACATGCCTTCTTGTAATTGTATTGCCGAACTGCTGTTTCTTGATTTTTGAACACTTTCTGGTTTTGAATTATCTGTCTTTAGTTATGAATTGAGTTGATATTTGGTCTTGACTCGACTAGATGGAGTGGTTGCCATTACTGATTGGCCTTGGCTTCGTCTTGTCTGCACTTCGATGATCAGGCTGCATACCCATGCTCTTTTGCTCGCCAGTTCTGTGTTGTGCCAATATTTGTGATTTCATGATTTCGTGGGTTGTTTGGGTTTTGATTTTTGATTTGAAACATGTGAGGCCTATTTAACTGGTTCATTGCAGTTGATTTGAACTGCAATCTTTTTGTTGGCATCGGCTTGACTATGATTTGTTATTCCATAACTTTATCATGGTCATTCTGTATCATACTTGACTTGTTCGATTTCGTTCGAAGTTGATGTAGTTCGAACTTGTTTTGGTTGACTTATCTGTATATATATGCATACATACATTCGAATGTGTGTATGCATATATTGTTGACCATGGTTCGAGTTATGTGTTGTATTTGCACATGTATATATATGCAGACACTTGAGCATATTTTATTGTTTTACTGCCACATTTATGTGTTGTATTTGCACATGTATATATATGCAGACACTTGAGCATATTTTATTGTTTTACTGCCACATTTATGTGTTGTATTTGCACATGTATATATATGCAGACACTTGAGCATATTTTATTGTTTCACTGCCATGCTTATACTTCTGGTTCTTGTTTGATTTTCTGGACAACTTCCTTGTATCAATTCTCGATCACACTGTTTCCATAGTTATGCCTTGTTGAGTTGATACATTCCATTTCATACTGTCACTGCCTCGAGATTGAGTTGATTGTTACTTGTGTGTTGCCTTTGACATTTGTGTTCTTCACTGATGCATTTCTGGGCATCCCCCCCCCTGTTGCACCCCTGTGCATCCATTTGTTTATGCTGGTTCATATCTACCAGTTATCACTTTGTTTCATTTTTCCTTGGTCATTATTGACCACTTGGAATTTGCAGTATCCTGACTTGTATTCTTGTGAGGGATTGTCGTTTAAATTGGTTTGTGCCTTGCACTGACCTCTGCATTCACTGGCATATATGAGTTTTGTTTTCACTTGGTTTGTTGTCATCATGTCTGGTGCACTACTTCTATTGTGCACATGTTTTGGTAAAACTATCTTTGTGCCTTGATGCTATTCTTTTATATGTATGGTGTGCATTGCCTTCAAGTACACTTGCAACATGTTGATTGTTGCATTTTTACCTCTGGTAGCACTGTGTTATTAGTCTGCACTTGTCCAGTGCAGTTCCATTGTGTTTTCACTTGATTTGAAGATTTTAAAACTTGTTGTTTGAATACATGTTGGGTGTGTTGCATTTGAGCACCTTCGTGATATTTTCATGTTGTTGCTATACTTGTATGTGTAGTTCTCTATTGATGCTTTGTTGAGGCAGCCTCTTTTGACCTGCACATTCATGTGCCTTCTCTGTTGTATATTTGATTGTTTGACCTTGTACACTCTTGTTGCCCTGTGTTGTACCGTAATTTATTTGGGTTTGACCTTGTGCCCGTTTGTGTACATTATCACTGTAGTGGCAAGGCAGTGCACGCAAGCGTGAACTGCAGCCACATGGTATTCATTGGGTACATCATCACTATAGTGGCAAGGCAGTGCACGCAAGCATGAACTGCAGCCACACGGTATGGCGTGTATGATAATCTTTTTGTTTTGACTTATGGATCTTTTTGCGTATTCCATATTCCGTAGTGGCGAGGCAGTGCACGCGTGCGTGTACTGCAGCCCTACTTGAATTAATATTTTAATTGATATTTCAATGGTTTGAACTGTTTTGTTCATTTCAATTCTATATTCTGAATTGCATCCTGATTTGGTTTAATTACTGTCGTCTATTCGTTATTTAATTATTATTGCTTCTGTGCACTAATAACTTAGTTTGAATTAGACTGACCCGAGTATTATTTTCTTTTGAATCTAATACTCGGGTCAGACCGAGTATTTCAGGTTGTAGATATTCTGCTTTGGGTTGCTGCTAGAGCTATGAAGTTCTTTCATATCTTTTGGAGTAGTCGTCGTTATTTGTAGTAGTCTGTATGATTGTATAGGAAGATATGTATTCATGTATATTATATACGTTAATGTACTTGTATATGTAACTTCCTGAGTCGACAGTTATAGTTGTATCATATGTACCGTGTCAAATATATTGTAACTGACATCAGTTATTGTATATATGAAAATTTCTGTTTTATCTGTGTTCCGCATTTATATTTACTGTTCTAAACTATTATGAACCATCGTAGTTCGTTTTATACTGGAATTGGGGTATTTCGATGGGAGAAAATAAATCAGAGATGAAAAATGAAAGAATATATATATATATATATTTATATATCACTCCTATCGAGATAACCAATACTAGTGTAAGGCCAACTATTGATGGCCGCTCCTCAACAGCCTTATTCTTCGTGCTAGTTGACAGCACTACACCGTAGTGTTCTTGGCTAGCGTGGGTATAGAGGTGGGGCGTCACAGCTTGGTATCACAGCCTGGGGTTTAGAACAAATATGAAACATAACTTAGATAGTACATGTGTTACAACTATTTGTCGACGTTTTATCTCTCATATTTGCATATGATTGTCTTTGATTGTTAGGTATGAATTCCTAACGCTTATTCATATGCATTTGATTTTGATTCTTGTGTTTTCGGCTTTGATTCGATTTAGCCGATGATTGATTTTGTTCGAATCTCAGCGATTCCGAACTTGATATTTTATGTTTTCCTCGGATTGATTTCCATTCGACTTCGGTCACTTTGTTTTGAGAAATTTCTAAATTCTTGATTTCCAAGACTCTGACTTGGTTTGCCGTTGAGTCCTTTGATGATGATGTTGAATCGTTTTGAACTCTATTATGGCCATTAATTGTTGACTTCGGCATTGAATTGATTTTTATTTTTGTTGAAGTCCTTTATGTATTTATGCTCGTTTTGTTTCGTTATTCCAATTGTTAATCGATTCTTCTTTTCCGATTAGAGGTCGTCATCTTTGTCGACTTTGAAAACTTCTATTTCTGGAATTTTTGGATATTCCTACTTTGATGGATTTAGAATCGAATTATTTGGATTTTATTCACGTCTTCGAATGTGAATTTTAGTGAATTGATTTGGTTTCCAAATTTAATCGATTTTTGATTATTTCTCGATTTGTTGCTATCATTTATTAGCAACTTTGATGACCATTTCTTCAGAATTTTTGTGAACCTACCTTTCGATGAATTCGGTATCGATTTCTTTGGATTCTATTCACGTCTTCGTATGTGAATTCTTGTGATTGATTGTTTTTACAATCATTTTTGTGATTTGTCATTTTAAAAATATATATATACTAGTAGTAAATATCAAAACTCTTTTATCAAAATGTTTTCAACTCTATTTTCAATATCAAAATCTTTTCCTAAACCGTTTTCCGATCTATTAGTATATACAAACCTTTATTTCACTCGTATGAGAAATCTAATTAAACGGCTTAGCAAAACAAGTGGTATGAAACGCTTGCGTTTACTTCGTCGGTTAATTTTTGGACTTGTTCGATTGAACCACTTGTGACATTTTTCTAGTGAAGATCTACAATTTGTTCGTAAATATTTAAGTTAAGCTAGTGGTTATGGGACATGAAGCTAAACTTTTATATTCACTAGCTTAGTGTAATTGACACTTCTCGTTGATCTTGATGATCGCTTTATGAATTAGACTAGCAATTCCGCGATGTCTCTTTCATTGCAAGGTTAGACTAGACACCACTTGTGTGATTCCACTCACGCATACCTTTTTGCTTTTTGGTTAGTCTTGACCTCAATCTGTGTGATTCCATTCACGCATGCTTAGTGTAATTGACACCCCTCGTTGATCATGATGATCGTTCTGATGGTCAGACTAGACACCACTTGTGTGGTTCCATTCACACATACCTTTCTGCTTTTTGGTTAGTCTTGACCTCAATCTGTGTGATTCCATTCACACATGTGGGGTAGCTCCCCTTGGTCTTCGGACCGTCATGTGATAGGCCTCTTTCCCTTTTTCTGTGATTTCTAGATTCCTTATGTTGATTTCTGGAAATTTTATGCTTCACCTATTTTTGTGCATTGGTGAGTTCATATGTTATTAATTTGTCATGAGTACAAATTTGGGGTATGATACCTCTTTGGATCTTTGAGAAGATTCTTGTGATATTGATTATCTCTAATCGGTTGATCTCCTGTTGATCATTATTTACATACTTATAGTAGTATGTCAGCATGGATATTTCATATTTATTCCATACCTCATGTCGGTTGATCTCCTGTTGATCATTATTTACATACTTATAGTAGTATGTCATTATGGATATTTTATGTTATGCCATATCTTTTATTCTATGTCATACTCCGTTTGAGTTTTTATACTCTGTTCGAGTTTTTATACTCTGTTCGAGTTTTTATACTCCGTTTGAGTTTTTATACTCTGTTCGAGTTTTTATACTCCGTTCGAGTTTTTATACTCCGTTCGAGTTTTTATACTCCGTTCGAGTTTTTATACTCCGTTCGAGTTTTTATACTCCGTTCGAGTTTTTATACTCCGTTCGAGTTTTTATACTCTGTTCGAGTTTTTATACTCCGTTCGAGTTTTTATACTCCGTTCGAGTTTTTATACTCCGTTCGAGTTTTCATACTTCCGTTCGAGTTCTCATACTCTTATCTTGTGATTTCTGATTATCGTTTGTGGTAATCAGATATTTGCTGTTTCTAATTATCGCTTGTGATAATTAGATATTTGAGATTTAATTATCGTTTGTGATAATTAGATATTTGTGATTTAATTATCAATTGTGATAATTAAATATTTGTGATTTGAAATTTGATTACCGTTGTGGTAATTTCTGATTATCGTTTTGATAATCGGATGTTTGCGATTTTTGATTTATCGTTTTTGAAAATCAGATATTTATTGTTTCTGATTATCGCTTGTGATAATTAGATATTTGAGCTTTAATTATCATTTGTGATAATTGAATATTTGTGATTTAAGATTGAGTTTCGATTTTGATAATCGAATACTTGTTGATTTGATTATCGTTTTTGATAATCGAATATTTGCGATTTGAGATTTCTGAATTATCTATTGATAATTAGATTCTGTTGATAATTTGTGAATTTCATTTAGGAAATTAAAAGATTTCTTTGGCATTTATATTTTACTACGCCAGTGTACCGGCTCAATTTTCTGCTATTCATGACGTTTTCCACGTCTTCCAATTACGGAAATGCCTTAAGGATTTCCGATTTTTATTCTTGAGCAACCTTCTATTCATATCAATGCTTCGGGGGTTCAGCACCTTCGAAATAAAGATGTTTTTCTCGTGAAAGTTCAGCGGTTCTCAAATCCTATGGATTTCACTTTGGAATCCAGAGAATTCATTGAGCAAACACGTTCAAGCTTACTCTTTCATGCTCTTATGGTTGTTAACTTTTGTCCATTTATTCCTTAAGATTGCGAGGACGCAATTTCTTTAAGGAGGGGAGTCTGTAACAACCCGGTATTTGCATCGATTGATAATCGACTTTTAAACGATAAATACTGTTGCTTATTTGCCAATTGAAGTAATTAAATTGAGTTGAAATTATTTTATAAATTGTTAATGAGATTGACGGGCTTTGAAAATAATTAGTGGTCCATTTCTTTGTTGCCGTGATTTTATTAAGGGTTAATAACCCGTTTCCCCCATTTCTCTTTTCATTTTTCGAAACCGAACCCTAAAGAAAATAAGAAAGTAAATGGCGGCATCGTCTCGTGTTCGTTCCGCTGCTCCAAATTAGGGCTTCGCTCTTCCTCGTTCGTTCTTGTGGCGCTAACGTTGCTTGCTTCGACATTCGGTTGCTCCTTTAATTCGTCGACACGGTGAGTGTTCCACTCACATCTAATTCCTATCTCGAGTTTATTAGTGTTCGAATTGAATTCGTCCCTTGATTTGTCGGCCATTCGACTATGTATTTACTTTGAGTATGGACTTCGGTCATTGCTTGAACTGTTTTGATTTCGGCAGTGATTTTTGTGTTGTTTTTCTTTGGGTTCGACACTGTCCTGGTGGCTTGGGTCGAACTACCTATGTTTCTTGCTTATGCAGATGCTTTTCCATTGTTATATAGATATGTATGCGTATTCATATATATGTGTACATGCCTTCTTGTAATTGTATTGCCGAACTGCTGTTTCTTGATTTTTGAACACTTTCTGGTTTTGAATTATCTGTCTTTAGTTATGAATTGAGTTGATATTTGGTCTTGACTCGACTAGATGGAGTGGTTGCCATTACTGATTGGCCTTGGCTTCGTCTTGTCTGCACTTCGATGATCAGGCTGCATACCCCTGCTCTTTTGCTCGCCAGTTCTGTGTTGTGCCAATATTTGTGATTTCATGATTTCGTGGGTTGTTTGGGTTTTGATTTTTGATTTGAAACATGTGAGGCCTATTTAACTGGTTCATTGCAGTTGATTTGAACTGCAATCTTTTTGTTGGCATCGGCTTGACTATGATTTGTTATTCCATAACTTTATCATGGTCATTTTGTATCATACTTGACTTGTTCGATTTCGTTCGAAGTTGATGTAGTTCGAACTTGTTTTGGTTGACTTATCTGTATATATATGCATACATACATTCGAATGTGTGTATGCATATATTGTTGACCATGGTTCAAGTTATGTATCGTATTTGCACATGTATATATATGCAGACACTTGAGCATATTTTATTGTTTTACTGCCACATTTATGTGTTTTATTTGCACATGTATATATATGCAGACACTTGAGCATATTTTATTGTTTTACTGCCACATTTATGTGTTGTATTTGCACATGTATATATATGCAGACACTTGAGCATATTTTATTGTTTCACTGCCATGCTTATACTTCTGGTTCTTGTTTGATTTTCTGGACAACTTCCTTGTATCAGTTCTCGATCACACTGTTTCCATAGTTATGCCTTGTTGAGTTGATACATTCCATTTCATATTGTCACTGCCTCGAGATTGAGTTGATTGTTACTTGTGTGTTGCCTTTGACATTTGTGTTCTTCACTGATGCATTTCTGGGCATCCCCCCCTGTTGCACCCCTGTGCATCCATTTGTTTATGCTGGTTCATATCTACCAGTTAGCACTTTGTTTCATTTTTCCTTGGTCATTATTGACCACTTGGAATTTGCAGTATCCTGACTTGTATTCTTGTGAGGGATTGTCGTTTAAATTGGTTTGTGCCTTGCACTGACCTCTGCATTCACTGGCATATATGAGTTTTGTTTTCACTTGGTTTGTGGTCATCATGTCTGGTGCACTACTTCTATTGTGCACATGTTTTGGTACAACTATCTTTGTGCCTTGATGCTATTCTTTTATATGTATGCTGTGCATTGCCTTCAAGTACACTTGCAACATGTTGATTGTTGCATTTTTACCTCTGGTAGCACTGTGTTATTAGTCTGCACTTGTCCAGTGCAGTTCCATTGTGTTTTCACTTGATTTGAAGATTTTAAAACTTGTTGTTTGAATACATGTTGGGTGTGTTGCATTTGAGCACCTTCGTGATATTTTCATGTTGTTGCTATACTTGTATGTGTAGTTCTCTATTGATGCTTTGTTGAGGCAGCCTCTTTTGACCTGCACATTCATGTGCCTTCTCTGTTGTATATTTGATTGTTTGACCTTGTACACTCTTGTTGCCCTGTGTTGAACCGTAATTTATTTGGGTTTGACCTTGTGCCCGGTTGTGTACATTATCACTGTAGTGGCAAGGCAGTGCACGTAAGCGTGAACTGCAGCCACACGGTATTCATTGGGTACATCATCACTATAGTGGCAAGGCAGTGCACGCAAGCGTGAACTGCAGCCACACGGTATGGCGTGTATGATAATCTTTTTGTTTTGACTTATGGATCTTTTTGCGTATTCCATATTCCGTAGTGGCGAGGCAGTGCACGCGTGCGTGTACTGCAGCCCTACTTGAATTAATATTTTAATTGATATTTTAATGGTTTGAACTGTTTGTTCATTTCAATTCTATATTCTGAATTGCATCCTGATTTGGTTTAATTACTGTCGTCTATTCGTTATTTAATTATTATTGCTTCTGTGCACTAATAACTGAGTTTGAATTAGACTGACCCGAGTATTATTTTCTTTTGAATCTAATACTCGGGTCAGACCGAGTATTTCAGGTTGTAGATATTCTGCTTTGGGTTGCTGCTAGAGCTATGAAGTTCTTTCATATCTTTTGGAGTAGTCGTCGTTATTTGTAGTAGTCTGTATGATTGTATAGGAAGATATGTATTCATGTATATTATATACGTTAATGTACTTGTATATGTAACTTCCTGAGTCGACAGTTGTAGTTGTATCATATGTACCGTATCAAATGTATTGTAACTGACATCAGTTATTGTATATATGAGAATTTCTGTTTTATCTGTGTTCCGCATTTATATTTATTGTTCTAAACTATTATGAACCATCGTAGTTCGTTTTATACTGGAATTGGGGTATTTCGATGGGAGAAAATAAATCAGAGATGAAAAATGAAAGAATATATATATATATATATATATATATATATATATTTATATATCACTCCTATCGAGATAACCAATACTAGTGTAAGGCCAACTATTGATGGCCGCTCCTCAACAGCCTTATTCTCCGTGCTAGTTGACAGCACTACACCGTAGTGTTCTTGGCTAGCGTGGGTATAGAGGTGGGGCGTCACAGGTACCATGATGCTATGCCTACTATAGCTGCCATGTTAAATGGAAGGTTCTATAACTAAAACCGTACAAGGCACGTATTGGATGAATGGATTTCCAACAAATGGTCAGGCTAAGGAACTTCCTATTGCCATATGGGTACGCCTCTGGCGGGACGTCCCAAGAACTAACGTTACGGTTAGATCTCTGCCAACACAAGGCCGGGTTACCTCTGTAACTAGGTAACTACTACACGAATATGTCATCCCCTGGTCCTTTGGGACCTTTATCCGAGCGTGCGCACAACAACACCACACAGTAATAGATATAGTGTATCAACATGAGTAAGTATCTGGGCTCCATACCATGATACCACCCTTTTCCAGAAGGAAATGACATACCCTAAAGGGCGCGACCCTCATAACCTTGCCGCATCTTTTCTGTTTCGACCATTTCCGGGGAGTGAGGTCCTGATGCAGTCTCGTCCACAAAGCTACGCTTTGGTACAAAGCCATGCTTTGGGTCATCCGATGACCAAAGCAATGATCACAAAGATAAATGATCAAACAAATGATCATATCACAAATGATCAACCAATGATCATCACACAGCAGCACTCAGCATGCCACATTACCAAATTGGGAATATATCACTGATAAATATCAGCTACATAACCTCTGAGCTCGTACGCCTCAGAGAAGGGTGTTAAGCTAAGCGAATAAATTCTCCGCCACCAAGCAGAAATGTATTTGATAGAGATCAGTTTAATATCTCAAAGTGTAATGTCGGACATACAACCATACAAGTCTGTTCCGGGTTCGAACAGAACCGAAGGCACTTCCAAAGAAGCTATTGTAAATCCGGGTTTCCACAATCCCGATCGGACTTCCCATCACTTAGGGAGAACTCTATACCGGAGCAACTCGGTGCAGAGTCAGTCGATAGGTTATCCTATCGTTCTCACAAATACCCGGTCTTCACCACCGGTGTAACAACCCTAGATTTTTGGTATATTGTTTAAATTGGACTTTCTTTTATTTTTAAATTAATTTTATTTCAAACATTTCATTTTTAAATATAAATGTTGATTATTAAGTGATTTATAGTTCAAACTAGTATAATTTGAATATTTTATTGTAAAGTGAATTTCTGGTCAAACTGTTCAAACTTTGACTTTTAAACTTCAAATTTAAATTATTTTAAATCTTAAATTTTATCTTTTATTATGAACATAGATTTAATAACATGAATACTGCTTTTCGTTTCGTTGGAAACAGAGTTAAATTGTGAAAGTTATGAACATTTCAATTTTTAGTATAATTGGTTTTTTGTGCAATTTTGCCTATTTTAAATTTTATAAATCATATTTTCTTTCTTATATTTTATTTTAATATGTGTAAATATGTTAATTTATGTATATTTTCATCTATAAATATTTTAAAAATAATAATAGAATTTTTCTAAAATTTACTATGATGATTTCCTATTTTTTAAGGCTGTTTTCCTATTTTCTGCTATTTTCTTCATAAAAAATTATATGTAAATTAAATTTTCAATATTTATTTGTGAATATATTTTTATTTTATGTTATTATTTATGTTTAAAAATATATTACAAGCTCATATGAATTTTATAAAATTTATTCTATTAAATTTCAAATTTTCCAGACTAGTTTACTATTTTTAGCTATTTTCTTAATTTAACTTTATATTATTGATAAATATTTATATAAATTATTACATTTTGATAAATTTCGAAATTTTATCTGGTATTAGTATTATTACCAGAAATATAAATTTATAAAAAATTTAAATAAAGAAATATGAAAGGTTTCTGAAACCCTTTACATTCCTAAGTCTTTTAATCTTCTACCTTTTCATTTCTTAACCTACATCTTTATTGTTTTTTTTCTTTGGCCGTACAATTCCTTCTCATTTCAGCTGCCTCCTTCATTTTTCATGTGAATTCTCACATCCAACCTAAAAAAAAATTTCGGCCTCTTCCTTGTTCAAAAATTTGGTAAAAACTCCCTTTCTTTTTCATGTTTCTTTGTTTTCTTCTTTGTTTTACATGGATTTGCCTTGCCTTCACCCCCCTTCTTTGGATCGGCCTACTCTCATCGACCACCTAGGCCGACTCCATCACCATCCCCTCTGACCAACACCTCCTCCAGCCCCTTCCCATGCCATAGCCAAGCCCTTTGTGATGAAGAACCACCATAGTTTGAGCAACATCTCATATATATGCAAGCAGAGCACACCTAGGCCTAGCACCACCTCTTTCAACCATCTGGGCCGACCAAAAACCATCACCACTGGCTTGATCTCGACCTAACACACCTCTGCACACCCTCACCTGACCATACCTGAAGTGGCCATGCCCTCCATGCCTTGGCCGAGCCATAAGATGCCTTGAAACCCTTGCTATTGCCTTGTAACATTAGCCTCTTGCCTCACAAACTTGTGCACCACTTACTCTAGGCTAGGCCGACCCGTTTCAATCCATAACCTGATCCAAATACATGCTTTGGCCGTAAACCTGATCCATAGCTGAAGCATAGGTGGTAGAAAGCAAGTGCAATAGTTTTGGTTTTGTTTTATTCAATCCATTTCTAACATTGTTTAAGTATATCCTGTTTTGAAACTTATATTTTATATATTTGTTTGTCTCATGTATCTAAGGAGATTTATCTTTGGCTCTCCCACTCAAATCATATTCGTGTTGTCGTGCCTTTAAAGATTCTGTGTTGTTTGTTTTGGTAGTCATCTCCAGCTTAAACAAGTGAGTACATCTCACCAGACAAGTTATACTTATATAAGTAATAAACTGATCACACTTGAATCTGTAATGCATATCATCCTGTTTTAATTGCCATATTATATTCATATGATGTTCACACCTGTATTTACACCTCCTATATCATATGTCACTGTTATTTCATGCTATTATGTATATTTTATCAGTTTATCACACTGCAAGTTCCCTGTAGATTAGAATCACTATGGGTTGAAATGATACATACCCGAACGGACTTTAGAATAAGGGAAAATCGTTATGGGCTGAAATGATAGGCCTGAGCGATTTTCATTTTATTTCATTTACTTGGGACTACGGGTTTGAAATGATAAAACCCGGATTTTCTTTGTAAATTACGGGTTGAAATGATACATTACCCGTATCACTTTACCTAGGCTAGAAAATTATATACAGACCCGTAGTTAAAATATATTTTTCTAAATTTTTAAAAATATGTTTGAAATGTAAATATTATAATATTTTGATTTAAAACATAATTAAAAATTATTTTTGTAAAGTATTATTGATTTTTTTGGAAATTTATAGGTTAAATAAATTATGGAAAAGTTAGAAAATTTAAATGTAAGTTATTTTGGAAATTTTGATTTAATTATAATTGGAAATTAAATTAAATATGAAATTATGATAAATTTATGATAATTTGAATTTAAAATGAATTTAAAATGATTTTATAATATATTAATGATTTTTGAGTAAAGTTAAAAAAAAATGAAAGGGATGATTATTTAAGTTGAAATTTTGAAATATAACCAAATGGGAATTTGTGAATTTGGCTTAAAAGCGAATTTTAAGTTAAGTGAATAAAATTGAAATTAAGTTATATTTTGAAATATAAACTTAAGTGCTAAGTTGAAATTTAAAGTAATGAATTTAAATTTTAATGTTGTAATTTAATAAGTGAATTATTATTAAATCTTGATTTTTGAATGGAAATTTAACTTTATAAAATCATGAACTTAAGGAAAATTAAATGTTGTTTATAATGTGAAAATGTATGATTTTATAAGTTAAAAATGTTTTAAATAAAAATATAATTGGTTGTCAAATTATATTGAATATTTGAAGTTAATTAACTGCATTTTTGAAATGCTATTAATTGCAATTTAAATGATATTACAGCATTTGTAAATGATGTAGTTGATGATAATGAACTAAAAAGCTAAATTGAATTAAAGGCTATTATAGCAATCTTTTTAAGTGCTATAA
The DNA here is from genome assembly GCA_030765085.1 of Allium cepa. Taxonomy (NCBI): domain Eukaryota; kingdom Viridiplantae; phylum Streptophyta; class Magnoliopsida; order Asparagales; family Amaryllidaceae; genus Allium; species Allium cepa. The sequence goes on from CM060941.1 coordinate 708,180,793, forward strand.
TTGTTGAATTTAACTAAGTTTATTTGAAATATTAAGTAAACCCTATTACAACATTTTTAAAAATGCTGTCTTTTGTTAAATTGAACTGTTTTGAATGTAACTTTCCGTAGCGTTTTCTAAATGCTGCGAAAAGTGAATTTTCACTGTTTTGATAAACTTAAGTGAATAAATGAACTTTGGAAGTTGAAATTTTTGGAAATTTAATAATTTAATTATTAAATATAATAACTTCATTTTAATGATTTAAAATGATTTTTGAAATATAAACTGTTTGGAAATGTAAATTGAAATGGTATTTTAAATTGAATAAAATGAATAATGATTTGAAATGAATGTGGTTTTGAAATGATATGATATTTTGATATATTAAAATGATTTGAAAAGTGGTTTTGAAATGATATGATATTTGGATATATTAAAATGATTTGAAATGTGGTTTTGAAAAGATATGATATTTTGATATATTAAAATAATTTGACAAGAATTTCTGGAAAGATATGATGTTTTAAAATGGTTTGGAATTAATTTAATCATTATTTTGATAAAGATTTGGATTTGAAATGATATCCTATTTTGAAGTATAAACATTATTTTAAAAGTTATAACTACGGGTTATAATAACGATTGGTTGGCAAAGAGACCGGGATCGGATATCTGGCATACTCTCTGTCGATACCGAAAACCACTTTGACAACCGTGTATGCGGTGGAGATTCCAGAATGAAGTAGGATGGTGGCGACGTTCTTGAGGTATATTACGTGGACCCAACTCCCGTGAGTTGGCATAAGGTGGCTAAAACAGGAGCGATCTCGGGCCAAGTGAGGTTATTCCTCCTATCGGACACATTCCTTCGATACTATACTCTTACTGGTGATTGATTAGATGGCCATCCTTCGATTTTGATATGGGAGTGTGTTCCGAGGTGGGCGTATGTGGCTGCTGCGTTACCACCAGCCCGTGTGCGTAATTGGTATATCTACCCTGGCATTGCCTTGTGTGCCGTGTCACCTACCATACCGAGCCTTTACTACGAGTTTGTTTTTCTCCCGTAGCCCGTGTGGTATCCTCTGAAAGTCACCCGGAGTGGAGATGGCATGATATTGGATGGACTACTGGGACTATTATGTGTGAAGGGTGATATGGGTAGCCCGGAACGCTATTTAAAAGTAAGTTTATTTTACTGTAGACATTATTATAATAGCGAAATATTACTACATAGTAAATAGTTTAACGGATCCTTAAAGGATGGGCGGTCTCAGGAATCCTTTAAGTTACTTGTACCTTATTACAGTTCACTTGAGTTGGTTTATATTATATAAGTATATATTGTCCTGACTCGAGTGTTTGTATTTTTTTATTTACGCTCGGGTCAGCCTGAGTTATTCACAGATTTGGATTCCACTTTCTGGAGATTGGAATCTCTGGAGATTATCTGCTTATCTAGTTTTATCTATTCCAGTTCTGTTGTTCTATTCAGCTTGTACTTGGTTATCATCTTAAGAGATCTGTTGTACTTTATTTAGTCTGTTGTATTTTATTTAACTCTGATATATTCATATAGTGGCTTCATGAACTACTATTTCTTTTACTTCCGCTGCATTATTAAATAATCTGTGTGTGTGATCTGTGATTTTATTTACTGTATATTCTGAGATTTGTCAAATTTTATTTACAATGCGGTATTTTGAGCAATTCAAGTCCGACATGTGCGGATGCGAATGGTTGAAAATATCGGGTTGTTACAACCGGTCTTCAAATGCTATCCATAACGTCGTATCACTATTCGGAATGGGCTATATGACACAAGGTCCTCTCCCGGCTAAACCGAATAATGAGCGCAATATTTAAAAACATATGGATATGGGATTTCAGTTAAGTCACAACTTAAAAATCCAAAGCCTTTCTTTCAATTGGTTGTCAAATTACCATTTTAAATCTTTAAACAAAAAGATTTATTTCACAAAGATTCACCCAATTTCACAAAGATCTATCCATAGATTTCAAAACAAACCCCATTCAATTTGGATTGACCCAATTAAATCTTTAAATTAAAGATTTATAGCTTTCAAAACACGTTTCCAAAAATTTATCTAAAACTTGGAATACTATTTTCATTTTTAGACTTGAAGCCCTATAACACAAATTGAAAGTTCATTTCTTATGTGAAAGCTTTATTATTTGAAAACAAATAGTTTTCGTTTTAGAAAAATCCAATTTATACAAGTTGAAATCTTGGCTTGAATTTAAATTCCAAAACATCACCTTTAAAATGGTTTAAAAAACCCATATAAACCCATTTATAAGTTGAATACCCTTTTTAAACCCTAGTTCCCAAATCATGGAAATCAATTTCAAATATTCAATTCAAATTTAAATCCAATTATTTAAATTTCAAAACTCAATCAAGCTATTTAAAATAACTTATATTTTTGAAATACTTTTTTTCAAAAGCTTTTCAATTCTAATTCCAAAACTATTTTGGGTTCAAAAATTCAATTTTAAGATTATTTCAAAAATCTGTGACATTAACCCATTTCCACGTGCAATCCATATTTGTGTGTGCACAAGTGTGGCCAGGCGTTCAACGCAATAGTGCACAACATCATCATCACAGATTCAATCATATCGATAAGCGATATAACCCATAACGCTTATCTCTATTTACAAATTCATAGATAAAGTAGGTCATCAATCACAAAGATTCACTAATATGATTCGATGTGGGTTTCGGATAACCAATTGGAATCCGACTCCCTGTCGCATCGAAATTCAAATGTCGTTTTACAGGTCAAAAGGGGTACAAACATATAGGAACAAATCACAATCACAGTCCATCATAAAGCAATCACAACATCACGACAAAAATATCAATCCAATACAAAACAATTGATGATATTCAATCATTTCTAATTAGAGTGAATATGATTAAGTGTGTTAACCACACAATTTATTTTATAAAATTTAAATCAATGATTAATTATTCTTAACTATAAATTGATTCAATCTTGATTAACTTTATCAATTAACTTTTCTTAATTTAATTATCTTAATTCATAAATCCTTAATTTATAATTAAGTAAACCTTAATTACTTTCACCCTTCAATTAAATCAACTTTTAATTATAAAGTAATTACAAATTTTAATTGTTTATAATTTTTATTTAATCATTATAAAGAATTTTGTCTTTTAAGTTAAAAATTTAGATATTTGATTTTCTCCTAAGTATTTTATCAAGTCAAATTTTTAAACAATTTTATTTTCTTAAAATCTAAGTTTTTTTTTAAAGTACTTCATTTATATAAATCAATTTGGGTTTTTTAATTTAACATGTAAACATTTATTTTACTTTTAAAATTTTTGTTAAGTTAAACTTTAAAACAACTTTTATAAAATTATGAATTTGAAATACCATTTATTTCATATGCTATTTATCATCATCATAAATTTATTCAGGAAATAAGTTTACTGGTGTTTTCAAAAATTTGGTAAAGACAAACTGAGTTGCTGTTTTAAATTCACTCACCCGAGACGTGCTTCGGGTCGTCCTCGAGGAAAACTCCCCCCTACTTCGAGTCTTAGCGAAATCTACCCGAGTAAGATTTTTTTTCTCAAAAATTTGCTACGTTTTAAAAGGTGACTCGATACAACGCAAAACCACTCGAGCTCGTCTTCGAGTTTCCACGCAATCTCCCCGTGCCATGCTTCGAGCTTTCCCCTGTCCTTCCCAAACCAGTCCACTGACACACCGATCGTCCACGTGCACGTGCACGATCAAACTTGCCGCCATTGGTTGGTGCTACGGCCACCAACAAGTCGCCGTCCATTCCCCAAGACGCCACGAACACCCAGACTTCTAAGAAAAAGCGAAAACGAGCTTCGAGACATTCGACCCAAACCCATCAGAAAACATCATCAGTAAATTGCCTCGCGCCGCCTCCCCAGCCCGTTATTGGCCACGCGATTTCCACCCTAGCTTCGTCATCACGTCACGCTTCTAATGGCTCCGGTATTGTGAAGTCCGGTCGCCTGTCGACAGTGCAGCCCCATCGTTTCTACCATGAACGAAAATTTTAGTTTCAAAAATCACCATTTTTAGAGTGGATTCACATTGTATTATTGATATCAAAATTTATGAAGTTCGAATTTCTTGCAATTTTTGAATTTGACAGTGCTTCATTGTCTACAGGAAAATTTTCTTATACCATTTACTCTAGTTCATTTCTGGAATAAACACAGGTTTTAAACAAAAACTTTAATTTGTTTCAATTTACTTCTAGAAGGAATGAGAAAGAGAAGATTGAAAATTTTGAAATGGTTACTTTGTTAAACCTGATACTTGAATGTACCCAGTTTCTAATAAAAGAAAAATTCAAAACTTGTCTTTTGATTTAATTACTGGAAATGTAATAAAGGTTTTAGAACAATGTTTTTTTTTTCTTGTTTACAATTCCCTTTCAGAAGTAAGAGGAAGAGAGGGAGATTTGAATTGAATTATGGTATGGTTTACTCTTGTAACAGAAAGCTATAAGTACCGTGTTTTACAATTTCCAGGAAGAAAGGGCAACTTTGCTTTGATAAAAAAAACATGGTGCAATTTTAAATAAAACTCCATCTTGTTTACTGAAACCAATTGTATATTCAACCATGGTTTAACATATAGATCAAACCGAGACAGAGGGACAAGAGGGTTTGACAGGTCCTGATTTTCTGAAGATAAAACGGTGATTAGCACTTTGTAAACTCAACATGCACAGCCAAACATTCAATCATATATTCAACATTCTTGCATGCAAACCAAAGATTATCTTCACTACATCATTCAATTTCAATAGCAATAGAAGCAGGGTTTTTAAATTTAGTATGGTTTACACTGTAAACCAAAGTGTTACAGGAAACAGAAAAACAAAAATCAACATTTACAGGAAAATAAAACTCAAGCATAGCAATCATTCACAAGCCAAAACTATTAACAAGCATGCAGGCAAGTTCACACTATCATTCAACCATACTTCATACCATACTTCAGAAAACATCAAGCTAAAATCAGGTTTAGATGGTTTGCTCACCTTTATTTTTTCAGAAGCTCCTGATGGTTTTTCAAAACAGAGAGAAAAGCCTGCAATTTTTCTGAGATCTCCTTTGAATTTCCCTTTTGATTTGTTCAAGTGCTTTGAAAACTTTGAATTTGTTTGATTTGTTTCCTGAACTGATTTACAAAGTTGTTCAAATCTTTGTTGCATTTAATTTATTATGTACAAACAATTTTATTTACTTACAGGTTTGAAATATTGTTATACACAAGCTGCTTCCTTTTTTTTTTCTCTGCCACTTGAAATCCAGGAATGAATTTAATCTTTGAACCTAGTTTCTTCCTGCAACTGTTAAATAAGGTTGTTTAAATCTTTGTTTCATTTTCTGATTACTAACATCAATTCAATTTTTTAAAGAAAAATAAATTTACTTGCCTTCAATTATTTCCAGAGAGCTTTGAACCCAGATTTGCTTTTCCAGGTTGATATTTGTATTGCTATTTGAATTGTTTTCCAGATTTTAATCTCTCTCTAGTTTGTTTTCCTGATCTTTGAAATGCTTTACTTTGTTTTCACTCTATTTTTCAGGTTGCTTTGAATTCCTTTGCTTTGCTTCAGGCTTGAACTTTGAAAACTTTTAACCTGAAGCTTGCTTACTTCCAGATTTGAATTTTGACTTTACTTTTTGGTTTTGAAACTGAGTTTCAATCTGAAGCTCTCACTTATTTTCAGGTTGTAGCTTTGATTTTTGATTCTTGTTTGCACTTTACTTTTATTTCCTGGTTTTGTATATTTTGATTTCTTGAATGTTGAGATTTGAGATTCTCAAATCTGTTGTTTACTGTTGCTTTTCAGATTTGATGCTGCTGTAAACAAGCTTGATCTTCAGCTGATATCTATGCTTTTTTATTTTATTATTATTTTTTTCTTGTCCAAATCTTTGATTTGCAGATTTGATTGGTGGCCGATAGGGGGTGTTTGGTGGCTAATGATATTCTCTAGTGTGCAAAAGATATGCCATTGTTTATCTTTGTCTTCTTTTATTTGTTTCATAGATGAAAAAAAATGTTATTTCTTTCTTTTTGTAATTTTAAATTTGATTATTTTATAAATGCAATGATGCCATTTGTTAATACATATACACAAAGTTTAAAAGAATTGTTTCTAACCAATCTTTACATTATACAAGTTACACTTCAATGATTTTTAAATGCCAATTATTTTAAAACATATCATTTAAAATATAAATTCAATTCCAATATGTATTCAATCCTTATGACCAATATTATTTAAACTTAGTTCATACATTTATTTAAAAATTTATATTTACGCCATTTACATTCATATATTTTTTATTTATTTATTTTGTACAATCCTACAAAAGAAAAGAATGGATTCAAACACTTTGATTTCATATTAACAATTAGTCACACTTATTTATATATGAAAATTTAACTTAAAAAATAATATTATGAAAATTAATACATCTTCCAAATAAAAATTAATATTTTAGAAAACAACTATTACTATCATTTTATTAATCTCAAGCTTTTAAATTCTATTTTTATTTTTTTTAATACATTTTATTTTGAAACTCAATATTTATTTTATAAATCACCTATCCTTCAATTTCTAATATAAATTTCTATTTAAAATCAAATTATTTATTTATTTATCCTAGAATTTTCTAATTAATTCTCATTTTATTTTCAAAAATAAATTAAATTGCCAATTTAAACTTGGTAAATTTTCAGGAATGTTACAGATTTCCCCCCTTAAAAGAATTTCGTCCTCGAAATTGCAAGGAGACAACAAAGTAAAGAGGAAAGATAGAAATGATTGATCAGATCAGATCGAAATATTTATTCTGCATTCGGTTTACCAAATCAGAATATCGACAATAGGAGAACAAACTCATATAATTACTTCACAAGATATTTGGGTCCATCGGTCTACGAATATGTAAGGGCATTGATTAGTTCGAAGGGATAACTAATCGTTCGTAGAATATATTGGATCCCAAAGAATAGATATATGGACTTAATTTCAACAATTCCCAAATGCTAGATATGGATACCAAATTCGGGTGGGAATACCCCAAAGTATATGGACTTTGATATACACACTAAATTACAATTTTAAATTTGGTTTTAGTCGATATCGTTTTATTTATACAATTCAAGTTTAGCTTTATATTTGTTAATCAATTTAACTTAATTTAAAATCTCCAATTTATTTAATTCAAAATTTCAAATTCATTAGAGTATAGATCGAAAAGCTGATAAGAAATTGGTTGAAGAGAATACAAAATAGAGACTTATCTACACGATTCGTAGGGCCACCATCACACCGAAGCTTCTTTCTAGAGCTGTCATGAAGCAATCAAAAGAATACGAAATCGAATCAAAGGAGATTGATAGAGAAAAGATATTTCCACTGTTGCTGGGTATTGACCATTTGTAGTGGTACTCCCCTGTCCCCTATCTCGTCCTCTTCTTGCACTCATACTTACTATCAGTGAATAGTAAGAGAATTTACTGAGGCATTCGAACGGATATCTTAGAGATATACTCATTCTAGGGTATACTTCACCCTATCTCTAATGAGCTACTTAATGTGTTATACTCCTGAGCTAAGGTTTTAACCATCAGCTCTGATACCAAATGTAACGACCCTGACTCGACCTTCGAAAATCGGCACCGAATACGACACTCGTATTCAAATGCCACAGATCCAAACGTCGAACCTGGTTCGCCGGAGCTTATAACACATTAAGTAAATAACACAGCGGAAGAAATGAATAACATATATCAATATACAACATTTGATACAATAACTGATACAACATGAATGATACAACAGAATGGTACAATAGATATCAACATTATCAGAGATACAAAGAATAGCAGCGGAAATATAATAATAACACTAGCAGCGGAACAAATCTTCAAAATAGTCTTCAAGAAAGAACTCCAGTATCAGTAATCTCCATCTCCAAAGCACCAATCCAGAAATAGCTCGAACTCCAAATCAAGATGAAGAGGAACAACTCGATCCAAAATGCGATTGCCAATTCCAAAGGCTGAAAGCTATCGAATCTACACCTACTATAGATTATCTGAAAATCCCAACTCTAGACTGCCCGTGTGGGAAAATGGTGGGCACCCAGAGTTTAGGAAAGGAACAATAAACTCCAGGTCAGTCATGGGACTGGTATGAGCAAACAAAAACATTTGGTCTTTTTAAAAACAAACAACAGAATCTAAATTTGAAATCCGCAATGCTTTTTGGAAAATGAAACTACCATAAGGCCTCCCGCCACACACACAATGCAAACGCAGACTTGGAGGAGATTTCTCCTTATGATAGTCAAATATGCTTAATATGAGAAAATTTTCTTTGATATTATTACTAGTGCATAGTGGAAAATCTTTCGAAAGTATAATATAAATCCTAGCCAGCATAGGTACCATGATGCTATGCCTACTATAGCTGCCATGTTAAATGGCAGGTTCTACAACTAAAACCGTACAAGGCACGTATTGGATGAATGGATTTCCATCAAATGGTCAGGCTAAGGAACTTCCTATTGCCATATGGGTACGCCTCTGGCGGGACGTCCCGAGAACTAAAGTTATGGTTAGATCACTGCCAACACAAGGTCGGGTTACCTCTGTAACTAGGTAACTACTACACGAATATGTCATCCCCCGGTCCTTTGGGACCTTTATCTGAGCGCGCGCACAACAACACCACACAGTAATAGATATAGTGTATCAACATGAGTAAGTATCTGGGCTCCATACCATGGTACCACCCTTTTCCAGAAGGAAATGGCATATCCTAAAGGGCGCGACCCTCATAACCTTGCCGCATCTTTCCTGTTTCGACCATTTCTGGGGAGTGAGGTCCTGATGCAGTCTCGTCCACAAAGCTACGCTTTGGTACAAAGCCATGCTTTGGGTCAACAGATGACCAAAGCAATGATCACAAAGATAAATGATCAAACAAATGATCATATCACAAATGATCAACCAATGATCATCACACAGCAGCACTCAGCATGCCACATTACCAAATTGGGAATATATCACTAATAAATATCAACTACATAACCTCTGAGCTCGTACGTCTCAGAGAAGGGTGTTAAGCTAAGAGAATAAATTCTCCGCCACCAAGCAGAAATGTATTTGATAGAGATCAGTTTAATATCTCAAAGTGTAATGTCGGACATACAACCATACAAGTCTGTTCTGGGTTCGAACAGAACCGAAGGCACTTCCGAAGAAGCCCTTGCAAATCCGAGTATCCACAATCCCGATCGGACTTCCCATCACTTAGGGAGAACTCTATACCGGAGCAACTCTGTGCAGAGTCAATCGATAGGTTATCCTATCGTTCTCACAAATACCCGGTCTTCACCTCCGGTCTTCACCTCCGGTCTTCAAATGCTATCCATAACGTCGTATCACTATTCGGAATGGGCTATATGACACAAGGTCCTCTACCGGCTAAACCGAATAATGAGCGCAATATTTAAAAACATATGGATATGGGATTTCAGTTAAGTCACAACTTAAAAATCCAAAGCCTTTCTTTCAAATGGTTATCAAATTACCATTTTAAATCTTTAAACAAAAAGATTTATTTCACAAAGTTTCACCCAATTTTACAAAGATCTATCCATAGATTTCAAAACAAACCCCATTCAATTTGGATTAACCCAATTAAATCTTTAAATTAAAGATTTATAGCTTTCAAAACACGTTTCCAAAAATTTATCTAAAACTTGGAATACTATTTTCATTTTTAGACTTGAAGCCCTATAACACAAATTGAAAGTTCATTTCTTATGTGAAAGCTTTATTATTTGAAAACAAATAGTTTACGTTTTAGAAAAATCCAATTTATACAAGTTGAAATCTTGGCTTGAATTTAAATTCCAAAACATCACCTTTAAAATGGTTTAAAAAACCCATATAAATCCATTTATAAGTTGAATACCCTTTTTAAACCCTAGTTCCCAAATCATGGAATTCAATTTCAAATATTCAATTCAAATTTAAATCCAATTATTTAAATTTCAAAACTCAATCAAGTTATTTAAAATAACTTATATTTTTGAAATACTTTTTTTTCAAAAGCTTTTCAATTCTAATTCCAAAACTATTTTGGGTTCAAAAATTCAATTTTAAGATTATTTCAAAAATCTGTGACTTAACCCATTTCCATGTGCAATCCATATTTGTGTGTGTATAAGTGTGGCCAGGGGTTCAACACAATAGCGCACAACATCATCATCACAGATTCAATCATATCGATAAGCGATATAACCCATAACGCTTATCTCTATTTACAAATTCATAGATAAAGTAGGTCATCAATCACAAAGATTCACTAATATGATTCGATGTGGGTTTCGGATAACCAATTGGAATCCGACTCCTTGTCGCATCGAAATTCAAATGTCGTTTTACGGGTCAAAAGGGGTACAAACATATAGGAACAAATCACAATCATAGTCCATCATAAAGCAATCACAACATCACGACAAAAATATCAATCCAATACAAAACAATTGATGATATTCAATCATTTCTAATTAGAGTGAATATGATTAAGTGTGTTAACCACACAATTTATTTTATAAAATTTAAATCAATGATTAATTATTCTTAACTATAAATTGATTCAATCTTGATTAACTTTATCAATTAACTTTTCTTAATTTAATTATCTTAATTAACTAAATATTGCCCTTTTAACTAAATGGCTCTGGAAATGTCTCTGCCCAGATCACTACATTTGGAAAGATTTGGTCCTTACGCAATACTATCGCTCCAAAACCCACCTTATCCTTCACTATCCTCCAAACATAAAACCCTCACCTTTTTGGGCGGGAGTGATTCAATGCTTACCTCGTGTCAAATCTCTATTCCACATAACCGTTGGCAATGGTGAAAACAGCTCCTTCTGGTTTGACACGTGGCTTGATCAACTCTCCCTCGCCAAAGTCTTACATAATCTCTTCCTCCACTCGACCGATCCTACGATTACAGTCAGTGATTGTGTTCACCATGGCCCTGACTCTCTTTGCCCTTCCTCTCTTTTCAGCCCTGCCACCTTCTCCGACCTTATCTCTGCCTCCATCATCCTTCGATCTACTCTCCTCTCCCCCCATCCTGACCGTGTCATCTGGGCGCTTGCACCCTCCAAAGGATTCACTGTAGCCTCATGCTACGCCTTTCTGACTAACCCCGGTTGCTCCTTCAGTTTCTCCAGACTCTGGAAATGCCCAATTCAGCCCCGAGTCATTTTCTTTCAATGGTGTCTCTCTCACAACCGCGTCAACACTAAAGATCGTCTCACCCGTTTTCTTACCCAAATCAATCCACTTTGTGTCTTCTGCTCGGAACATAATGAAAGCATCCACCACCTGTTTAGTCAGTGTGACACCACTTACTCGGTTTGGGCCGCCTCTAGCGCCCATACACTTGGTTTTGTTCCTGACAGGCCCATCATTTTTGATCACTGGCAGAACAACTCGCATGATCCCAATCTCGACATACTCATTTCTATCTTCTGTTGGTGTATTTGGAAAGAGAGAAATGCTCGGGTGTTTGGTAAACCTACATCACATCTTGATGGCCTATGCAGGCGTATTTCTCACCTATTCAATCAATATACAGGTTGCAGCCACTCAGCGCCTTTCAGGCTTCGCTTACCCTATCGCAATCCGTCGCCGGCTAGCTCGCAATGCAGTAGTACAGATTTCCCTCCCGGAGGTGCTTGATAGCAGAAGACTTTAACTCCCTAACAGCTTGTTGTTTTGTTTTGTTGTTCTGGTTCTTTTGCTAGTTCGTAATATGACTTTGGGGTTTTGTAGTAGTTTTTATTTTGCTGATGGTGCTACCGATCAAGCATGTTGATCGGATATTATACTGCTTTTTATATATATAGTTATATTTCTAACCGGCTATGTAGTCTCGCGCTACATACCCGTCTTTCTCCAAAAAAAAAATTTAATTATCTTAATTCATAAATCCTTAATTTATAATTAAGTAAACCTTAATTACTTTCACCCTTCAATTAAATCAACTTTTAATTATAAAGTAATTACAAATTTTAATTGTTTATAATTTTTATTTAATCATTATAAAGAATTTTGTCTTTTAAGTTAAAAATTTAGATATTTGATTTTCTCCTAAGTATTTTATCAAGTCAAATTTTTAAACAATTTTATTTTCTTAAAATCTAAGTTTTTTTTTAAAGTACTTCATTTATATAAATCAATTTGGGTTTTTTAATTTAACATGTAAACATTTATTTTACTTTTAAAATTTTTGTTAAGTTAAACTTTAAAACAACTTTTATAAAATTATGAATTTGAAATACCATTTATTTCATATGCTATTTATCATCATCATAAATTTATTCAGGAAATAAGTTTACTGGTGTTTTCAAAAATTTGGTAAAGACAAACTGAGTTGCTGTTTTAAATTCACTCACCCGAGACGTGCTTCGGGTCGTCCCCGAGGAAAACTCCCCCCTACTTCGAGTCTTAGCGAAATCTACCCGAGTAAGATTTTTTTTCTCAAAAATTTGCTACGTTTTAAAAGGTGACTCGATACAACGCAAAACCACTCGAGCTCGTCTTCGAGTTTCCACGCAATCTCCCCGTGCCATGCTTCGAGCTTTCCCCTGTCCTTCCCAAACCAGTCCACTGACACACCGATCGTCCACGTGCACGTGCACGATCAAACTTGCCGCCGTTGGTTGGTGCTGCGGCCATCAACAAGTCGCCGTCCATTCCCCAAGACACCACGAACACCCAGACTTCGAAGAAAAAGCGAAAACGAGCTTCGAGATATTCGACCCAAACCCATCAGAAAACGTCATCAGTAAATTGCCTCGCGCCGCCTCCCCAGCCCGTTATCGGCCACGCGATTTCGACCCTAGCTTCGTCATCACGTCACGCTTCCAATGGCTCCGGTATTGTGAAGTCCGGTCGCCTGTCGACAGCGCAGCCCCATCGTTTCTACCACGAACGAAAATTTTAGTTTCAAAAATCACCATTTTTAGAGTGGATTCACATGGTATTATTGATATCGAAATTTATGAAGTTCGAATTTCTTGCAATTTTTGAATTTGACAGTGCTTCATTGTCTACAGGAAATTTTTCTTATACCATTTACTCTAGTTCATTTCTGGAATAAACACAGGTTTTAAACAAAAACTTTAATTTGTTTCAATTTACTTCCAGAAGGAATGAGAAAGAGAAGATTGAAAATTTTGAAATGGTTACTTTGTTAAACCTGATACTTGAACGTACTCAGTTTCTAATAAAAGAAAAATTCAAAACTTGCTTTTGATTTAATTACTGGAAATGTAATAAAGGTTTTAGAACAATTTTTTTTTCTTGTTTACAATTCCCTTTCAGAAGTAAGAGGAAGAGAGGGAGATTTGAATTGAATTATGGTATGGTTTACTCTTGTAATAGAAAGCTATACGTACTGTGTTTTACAATTTCCAGCAAGAAAGAGCAACTTTGCTTTGATAAAAAAACATGGTGCAATTTTAAATAAAACTCCATCTTGTTTACTGAAACCAATTGTATATTCAACCATGGTTTAACATATAGATCAAACCGAGACAGAGGGACAAGAGGGTTTGACAGGTCTTGATTTTCTGAAGCTAAAACAGTGATTAGCACTTTGTAAACTCAACATGCACAGCCAAACATTCAATCATATATTCAAAATTCTTGCATGCAAACCAAAGATTATCTTCACTACATCATTCAATTTCAATAGCAATAGAAGCAGGGTTTTTAAATTTAGTATGGTTTACACCGTAAACCAAAGTGTTACAGGAAACAGAAAAACAAAAATCAACATTTACAGGAAAATAAAACTCAAGCATAGCAATCATTCACAAGCCAAAACTATTAACAAGCATGCAGGCAAGTTCACACTATCATTCAACCATACTTCATACCATACTTCAGAAAACATCAAGCTAAAATCAGGTTTAGATGGTTTGCTCACCTTTTTTTTTCAGAAGCTCCTGATGGTTTTTCAAAACAGAGAGAAAAGCCTGCAATTTTTCTGAGATCTCCTTTGAATTTCCCTTTTGATTTGTTCAAGTGCTTTGAAAACTTTGAATTTATTTGATTTGTTTCCTGAACTGATTTACAAAGTTGTTCAAATCTTTGTTGTACTTAATTTATTATATACAAACAATTTTATTTACTTACAGGTTTGAAATATTGTTATACACAAGAAGCTTCCTTTTATTTTTCTCTGCCAATTGAAATCCAGGAATGATTTTAATCTTTGAACCTAGTTTCTTCCTGCAACTGTTAAATAAGGTTGTTTAAATCTTTGTTTCATTTTCTGATTACTAACATCAATTCAATTTTTTAAAGAAAAATAAATTTACTTGCCTTCAATTATTTCCAGAGAGCTTTGAACCCAGATTTGCTTTTCCAGGTTGATATTTGTATTGCTATTTGAATTGTTTTCCAGATTTTAATCACTCTCTAGTTTGTTTTCCTGATCTTTGAAATGCTTTACTTTGTTTTCACTCTATTTTTCAGTTGCTTTGCTTCAGGCTTGAACTTTGAAAACTTTTAACCTGAAGCTTGCTTACTTCCAGATTTGAATTTTGACTTTACTTTTTGGTTTTGAAACTGAGTTTCAATCTGAAGCTCTCACTTATTTTCAGGTTGTAGCTTTGATTTTTGATTCTTGTTTGCACTTTACTTTTATTTCCTGGTTTTGTATATTTTGATTTCTTGAATGTTGAGATTTGAGATTCTCAAATCTGTTGTTTACTGTTGCTTTTCAGATTTGATGCTGCTGTAAACAAGCTTGATCTTCAGCTGATATCTATGCTTTTTTATTTTTTATTTTTTTTTTTCTTGTCCAAATCTTTGATTTGCAGATTTGATTGGTGGCTGATAGGGGGTGTTTGGTGGCTAATGATATTCTCTAGTGTGCAAAAGATATGCCATTGTTTATCTTTGTCTTCTTTTATTTGTTTCATAGATGAAAAAAAAATGTTATTTCTTTCTTTTTGTAATTTTAAATTTGATTATTTTATAAATGCAATGATGCCATTTGTTAATACATATACACAAAGTTTAAAAGAATTGTTTCTAACCAATCTTTACATTATACAAGTTACACTTCAATGATTTTTAAATGCCAATTATTTTAAAACATATCATTTAAAATTTAAATTCAATTCCAATATGTATTCAATCCTTATGACCAATATTATTTAAACTTAGTTCATACATTTATTTAAAAATTTATATTTACACCATTTACATTCATATATTTTTTATTTATTTATTTTGTACAATCCTACAAAAGAAAAGAATGGATTCAAACACTTTGATTTCATATTAACAATTAGTCACACTTATTTATATATGAAAATTTAACCTAAAAAAATAATATTATGAAAATTAATACATCTTCCAAATAAAAATTAATATTTTAGAAAACAACTATTACTATCATTTTATTAATCTCAAGCTTTTAAATTCTATTTTTATTTTTTTTAATACATTTTATTTTGAAACTCAATATTTATTTTATAAATCACCTATCCTTAAATTTCTAATATAAATTTCTATTTATAATCAAATTATTTATTTATTTATCCTAGAATTTTCTAATTAATTCTCATTTTATTTTCAAAAATAAATTAAATTGCCAATTTAAACTTGATAAATTTTCAGGAATGTTACATGTGCCGTGTCACCTACCATACCGAGCCTTTACTACGAGTTTGTTTTTCTCCCGTAGCCCGTGTGGTATCCTCTGATAGTTTCCCGATCTGGAGATATCATGATATTGGATGGACTACTGGGACTATTATGTGTGAAGGGTGATATGGGTAGCCCATAATGCTATTTAAAAGTAAGTTTATTTTACTGTTGGCATTATTATAATAGCAATATTACTACATAGTAAATAGTTTAACGGATCCTTAGAGGATGGTCGGTCCCAGGCATCCTTTAAGTTACTTGTACCTTATTACAGTTCACTTGAGTTGGTTTACATTATATAAGTATATATTGTCCTGATTCGAGTGTTTGTATTTTTATTTACGCTCGGGTCAGCCTGAGTTATTCATAGATTTGGATTCCACTTTCTGGAGATTGGAATCGCTGGAGATTATCTGCTTATCTAGTTTTATCTATTCCAGTTCTGTTGTTCTATCCAGCTTGTACTTGGTTATCATCTTGAGACTTCTGTTGTACTTTATTTATTCTGTTGTATTTTATTTAACTCTGATATATTCACATAGTAGCTTCATGAACTCTATCTCTTTTACTTCCGCTGCATTTCTTACTCTGTGTCTGTGTTCTGTGATTATTATTTACTGTATGTTCTGAGATTTGCCAAATTTTATTTACAACGCGGTATTTTGAGCAATTCAAGTCCGACATGTGCGGATGCGAATGGTTGAAAATACCGGGTTGTTACACACATCCTTAACGATCCGTTTGATTTCTTAACAATCACTACAGTTGCTCCCCAAGGAGAACTGCTTGGTCTAATAAAATTATTATCTTCTAAATCCACCAACTGCACCTTTAGCCCCTTCATCTCGGTAGGTGTCATTCTACTCAAGTTCAGCCCCTAGTACTAAATCTATCTAAAACTCAATGGCTCATTTCGATGGTATTCCTATTATGGGCTCAAAGACATCTGCGAATTCTCTAACAATGAAAACTTAGTTCAACTCATCATCTTCGTCCATAACACCCAATAAAGCATTAACCTCAAAACTAGGGTTTTCTATGGAGTATATAATCCGATCATTACAACTGGGGTATCTAAGTGATATTTTCCTATCATGGAAAAATATCGCATCTTACTTACTTAAACAATCCGTATCTAAAATAATTCGAAGCCTACTAAATCAAATGCGTGCAAACTGCAAGAAAATATATGACCTAACGATTCAGGCTCTAACCTCTCACGTCTCAACCTAAGTGGCGCATGTCCTCCTATTGGATTTGCAACCCTAAAGGATGTAACTAGATATGAGGTTTCTAGGTTAAGCTTATCTACCAAAATATGAGATATAAAATAACGCGACGCACCAATATAAAATAGAACTCTAACTGACATGCATTGAATAAAAAGAATACGTCCTAAAATAGCTTTTTCCTTATCTCCTGCTTTTGGTCTTGAGGTAGTTGGTTCCAATGTAAACACTTTGCCCTTTCCATCTTTGGCCGGTTCCTTGCACTAGTTCTTATAATGTCCAATCTGATCACAGTTGAAGCATTTGATATTCTTCTTCCCGATCACTTTCTTTCCATTCCTTGAATGACATTCAATAGCGAGATTCCCTTTCTTATCACACTTGTAGCAGATAACTTCTGTCATTCCTTTCTTAGCAGCTCCACTCTTCTAAGCTCCCTTCTTGTGCAAAAACTTTCTCTTCTGGTTCTGCCCACCTTGAGTTTCCATTGCTTTGTTACCATTAAAGAAGGCGAGCATCTCCTCATTCCTTAAAGAAATTTCAACAACTACATCGTATGGATCTCTAATATACGGTAAAGTTGCTTTAGCAAGTTCGGGTCTCAATCCACGGATGAACTTCTCATTCCTTTTGATAACTGTATCAACAGTAGCATATCCATATCTCGATAATTTCTCAAATTTGGTAGCATACTCAAGCACTATCATGTCTCCCTACACCAAATCAGAAAACTTCCTGAGTAGAGTTGACTTGGAGATCTCCAACATGAATATTTCCTCAAAACTCCTTTTGAATTTTGCCTAAGTCATGACCTCTTCAGCTACTCCTAAAGTAACATTATCCCATCGGTATTGTGACGACCCTCCTTTCATTCCATAGAAAGATGCATCATCAATAAGAAAGAAATAGGTAGAAATAGAACAGATAGAAAGAAAGAAGCAACAACATTAGAATCTCACAGCGGAAACGGAACAAAATATAATATTTCATACATTTTTACATAGTCTTTACACATATCAGAGTGCACAGTTATATAACTTCAATACACTTGAAAGTCGTAAATACCTATCTATCCATTACATCCAAAATACCACAGAAAAAAGACACTACATAATGGAAGGATATAGATAGATACGTCTGGACTCCTGCTCCAAGCTTCGCCAAAAATTTGTTAAGCCAAACCTGATCACTTGGCTACTCGTAAAAATTTGAGTACCCAAGAGGTTAAGAAAAAACAGAATAAACTCGGGGTCAAACGTGGGTCTGGTGTGAGTAAACGGTAAGTTGTTTAACTTGAAAAACCTTTGAAAATAAAAGGTATCTCGTAAGATTCTCCGCAAATAATCACAGACAAGTTTTTCCCTTACAATAACCAAAACATTTGATAGAAAATCCAGTTATATTATAATAGTTTCTAGGGTTTTCAATATAAAATACAAAAATAGCTGGAGTGCTTACATCTCACATTCCAACATAGTTGGGCACAATCAAAACCGTACAGGCACATATTGGAGATTGAAATCCATACAATGGCAGGGCTGCTGGGGTACCGCCCGTCGAAGTACGTGGCCTAGATCACCGCACTGAGGATCCTCCCTGATCCCCTACATCGCAAAGCCGAAGCAATCCCTTACTGGATAGTCCGAATAAGACAACCCCACGGTTGTGGCCTATGAGCTCCACACAGCCGAATAAAAAGGGACCTCTAGATAGAGGAAAATCTTATTATATGTAACGACCCATAAAATTTTAGAAATTTTTAATTGGTTTATAACGTATTGAATTGGATTTTTGCGAAATCATTAATAATAAAATTTTTAAAAAAAGAAAAAAAATATGTTATTGTTATTTCATGCTATTCTGTCATTTATATCAGTTATCACCATTGCAAGTTCCCTGTAGACTAGAATCACTATGAGTTGAAATGATACATATCCGAACGGACTTTAGAATAGTGGAAAAACATTATGGGCTGAAATGATAGGCTTGAGCGGTTTCAAAATCATTCTTTTTACTTGGGACTGCGGGTTTGAAATGATAGAACCCGGTTTTTCTTTGTAAACTGCGGATTGACATGACATATATCCGTATCACTTGATCTATGATATAAAACTATATACAGACCCGTGGTTTATGTAATATTTTTGAAAATGTTTTAAAATATTTTAAAATGTAAAAATTATAATATTTTGATTTAAAAATGTATTTTTAATGCTTTTACAAAAAATAATAATGATTTTTGAATGAGTTAAAATGTTAAACAAATGAATGTTTAAGTAAATTTTGAAATATAACTTAAATGTGAAATTTTAAATTTTGTTTTAAAAAGTGAAATTTTAATTGAGTAAAATTTATGGAAATAAGTTATATTTTGTAATTTTAAACCTAATTGTCAAGTTAATAATTTAATTAAAGAAACGGAAGTTAATACTTGAATTTAAATAAGAAATTATGTTAAAAATTGATTTTTGGATGAGATTTAACTTTATAAAAATCATAAAAATAAGAGTATTGAAATGATGATTTTAAAATGTAAATTTATGATGTTTATAAGTTAAATGATTTAAACTAAAGATTAACTGTTGGTGAATTTTTTTATTTAAACGCTGAATTTGATTTAACAGCATTTTTGAAGTGTAATATAAAGGATATTACAGCATTTTGTAAATGCTGTAGTTGTTTTAAATGAACTAAAAAGTTAATTTGAAATATAGGCTATTATAGCACATTGTAAGCGCTATAGTGGTTAAACTTAACATTTAAAGTTTATTTGAAATTTAAAGAAAATCTATTACAGCACTTAAATGTTGTATTTGTTAAATAAACCGTTTTAAACTATAACTTTACGTAGCATTTTCAAGTGCTACGGAAACTGAATTTTATTATTTTATTAAATTTTAATGAGATTAATCTTTGGAATAAGATTTAAATTTTGGAAATTTAATATTTCGCTATTACAATAGTGTCTATATTAAAATAAACTTACTTCTAAATAGCGTTAAGGTTTTACATTTTCCACCTTAACACATAATATATTCCTATAGTCTATACAGTACCGTAATCTCCCTCGTACTGGGCGTCGTCAGAGGGCACTCCATAGGTATGGTACAAAACCTAAATCGTATAAGGCGCGCTAGGGTAGGTGACACGGCACAACTAGGCAATGTCAGGGTAGATATACCAATTACTATCCGGACTGGTGGTAACGCATAGCCGCAGCTACCGCCCACCTCGAACAAACTCCCCAAAATCAAGAAAAATAAAGATGGCTATCGAATCAATCCAAAGTTAGAGTATAGTATCGAAGAGGAGTGTCCGATAAAGGGTGCTAACCCCCTTGGCCCGAGAATCGCTCCTGTTTTAGCCACCTTATGCCAACTAACAGGAATCGGGTCCACGTACATACCTCAATAGAACGTCACCACCATCCTACTTCATTCTGGAATCTCCACCGCGTACACGGTTGTCAAAGTGGTTTTCGGTATCGACAGAGAGTATGCCAGATATCCGATCCCAATCTCTTTGCCAACCAATCGTTATTATAACCCGTGGTTATAACTTTTAAAACAATATTTTATACTTCAAAATAAAATATCCTTTTCAATCCAAATCTTTATCAAAATAAAGATTTAATCATTTCCAAAACCATTTCAATGTATCGACATACCATATCATTCAAATTCAAATATTTATCAAAATAAATATTAAGTCATTTCTAACCATTTCAATATATTAAATTATCATATCCTTTCAAAAACTCCTTTCAAATCCATTTAATATATTAAAATATCATATCTTTTCAAAACTTTCTTTCAAATATTTTATTATCAAAATATCATATCTTTCAAAACTTCATTTCAAAACATTTTTAATATCAAAATATCATATCTTTCAAAAATTCATTTCAAAACATTTTTAATATCAAAATATCATATCTTTCAAAAATTCATTTCAAATATTTTTAGTATATCAAAATATCAAAGTATTATTCAAAACATCATTCATTTTTAATTCATTTAAATACCATTTAAAACCGTTCATTTTATTTAGAAATTAATCACCATTTCAATCTTACATTTCAAAGGAGTTTATATTTAAAGATTAAATCTTTTCATAAAAAAATAAAGTCAATTTCTTATTATTTAATAGCTAAATATTAAATTTCCAAAATTTCAAATCCTTTCAAAATTTCAGACTTTCGTTTATAAAAGATATATAATCCTTATCGAAAATATTTCACTTTTATATATAGAATAAAATCATACTTATCAAAATAATATTTTCGATATATAAAACAATTTCAAAATACAAATAAAACTCGATTTTTCAAAGGATGATTCAAGAATGGATTTTAAAACAAAGCTAGAGATTCAAATTAGAGGAACTCTAATCAAATAGAATTCTGATTCGGAGATAGGCTTGATCGAAGATGAGGTAATTAAAATTTTAAAATAGAAGATGGATGTAAATCGCGGGCGACCTTAACCGAGCCAACCGTGACTTCAGGAATATGATCGATGCGGAATTCCAAGGCAAATCGACATTCGATCGCCAGATATAGAAATCAGCATAACCAGAGATAGCAGCATCTAAACCGAGGATATATAAATCTTCGGTGAATCAATGCTAATTGTAAAGGAGTTTTCACCCCCTTTGCAAAACATTCAGTGGAGTTATGGAATACTCCAGAATCAAAAAATATAAATAGAAGAGACAAGAATGAATCTCGGAACCGAGGGACATTCCAAAGTTCAAAGGAAATCGAGTCAAAAGGATTTATAAATAAAATTAGTAGGAAAATGAATACTGTAATAAATAAAAGAAGACATGCAATAATAAATGAATGAAACTATAACGAAATAAAAGGAACTGGCATGACTTGAGTTAATGGAATTGAATAATTGTAAGTAATAGGTAAAAATTTGGGAATCAGATCTCTATTAAGGGAAATTAAGTTGTATGTTAATTTGAAATAAAATCTATTAAATATTACATTTATAGGAAATGTAGTACGAATGGTTAGGGATTGTCAAATTTGGTAAAAAAGGATTGGACTTAGGAAACTTTGTTAATTGAGTTCAAAACCTTAATTAATACGCGTAATTGACAAGATTCACATTTTAAAAAAAATAACCGTTGATACAAATCTAAGGTGTATATAGAAGTATTAATGTAGTGAAAGAAAAACAAATATTAACTATGTTATTTGTGTAATTAATGGATAGGAATACCAAACGCTAATTGTAGTAAGGAATATAAGTGGTAGTATAATAAAAATTTATGATTTTATTTTTGTTAACATATGTTAAGAGATATGTTTATGATCTTAATTTGAACTTCTAATAATAACATGTATTACAGTAAGATTAAAAAAATGATAACATACGTCAGGTGTATTTAATGACAATGATTGAATGTAATTAATAACGGTGATTATAATAATAAATATTAATAAAGAATAAGAATGAATAAGTTTAGTAAAAGAGTAAACATTCATTTAGTAAAATTGTTTAGCAATTGAAAGATTGATTGTAGAGATGAGAAACTATTATTTAGTAAGAAATATATATAATTACTGTTTGTAGCGAATAGTGTATTAATATGTTTAAATTACTATTAGATAGGAAATAATTGGTATACTTCTCATTACATTCATTTAGTCCATTTTGAAACTTAATCAACTGAAATTAATGTAATAGAAAATTTCCAATTAATAGGAGAGAGAATACTAATTGTAAATTAATAGGTGTAAATAAAAGCAGCATATGTTTTGTGAAAATATAGGGAAAGTTTGATTTAATAAAAAGAAAATTTTACATCAAATAAAATGAACGTTTCATCTGTGAATGTACGTTTAATTTCATTAAAATAAGAACAGAAAGATTGATTTTAAAGAAAGAAATATATGTTTATTTGAACTGTGTTTTAGCTTACAGACTGATTACAAGAATAGGAAAATAATCTATTTATTACGCTTGTGTATAAACAATAAATTTATAAACGTGTTTAAATAAACAATTGTTCTATTTCTTTATCCATTTTAGTTGTCTGCTTTAAAATCTAACTTTGTAAGTAACTGTAATTAATGTAATTCAAATGTTTCAATTAAAAAGAAAGGAAACGTAGATTGAAATTAATAGATTTAATAAAAGAAACGCACATTTTGTATTAAAAAAAAAGGGTGTTTTAATGGAAATAAAATATCATTTTGAGAAAACAAAATTGAACGTTCTCTGTGACGCCCCACCTCTATACCCACGCTAGCCAAGAACACTACGGTGTAATGCTGTCAACTAGCACGGAGAATAAGGATGTTGAGGAGCGACCATCTGTGTAATTGCTTTGCGCGAGCACCGATATGTCAGATAGTATAACATGCGTTTAATTTCAAGAGGAAATCCGACATACCGATACAAACACAAAGCTACTACACAGTGGCTATAATAATCTTCGGAAATAAATATAGAAATAAACATAACACAAATCAGTCGCAGATAATTCATATCACAAAGGCGGAAGAATATATGAATATAAAACTAACACATGAAAGTGTTTATCAGAGTAGTGGTCAAAAAGATCCACAATAATACAAAAGAATAGCAACACGTGATATACAAAAGAATACAACTATGAGTCCATATCTCAAGTGTATTCAACATAATAACTACTAATCTAAGTAGTTAGCCAAAAGTCTGAGAAATCAATCCCAAGTGAGAAGTCAAGCTGAAGCACCTGTAACATCTCGGTCTGACCCGAGTATTATTTAATAAGAAAATAATAAACGGATCAGTCTAGCTATAAATATCAGATGAAATGATATAGGATAAGAGATATGACTAAATGTATAATAATCACAATTGCCAAGCTGTGATAAATAAGTAACTGAAAATCAGCAAGAGATTAATCAATATCACAAAAATCTTCTCAAAGATCAAAAGGAATGTCATACTCCTAATTTCATTCACCAAGCCACAATAAATGACATACATATCAATGCCAATCGAAAAAGGTGGTGAAACATAAATTCCAGAAATCAACACAAGAAATCCAAAAATCACAAGAAAAGGATGGCGAATCCCAAACGGAACGCTATTCCATAACCAAGGCATCGACGCACCTAAATAGATACGCCCCATACACAGTAAAACATCGTTGCACCTAGAGAGGTACGACCCATGCAAAGGCAAACATCGACGCACCTAAATAAGTACGCCCCATGTAATGTCTAACATCGATGCACCTAGAAAGGTACATCCCAGGCATAAATAAGCATCGACGTACCTAGAAAGATACGCCCCATACATAAATCAACATCGACGTATCTAGAAAGATACGTCCCATGTAATGTCAAACACCGATGCACCTAGAAAGATGCACCCCATGCAAAGTCGAACATCGACGCACCTAGAAAGATACGTCCCATGCATAGACGAACATCGATGCACGTAGAAAGATACACCCCATGTCCCGACTTATTGAGCCGATTGCTCCACGAAGTAAACAAACATCGACGCACCTGAATAGATACGACCCATGTGTAAATAAACATCGACGCACCTAAATAGGTACGACCCATGCGAGAAATGAGATGAAGCTCAATAAAATGAAGTACAATCCTCCACATAAACAAAGAGACATCGCACAATTGCTAGTCTAAATCACAAGAATGATCGTTATGATCATCAAGAAGTGTCAATTACAGTAAGCTAGTAAATATATGAGCTTAGCTTCATGTCCCATAACCACTAGCTTAACTTAAATATTTACGAACAAATTGTAGATCTCCACTAGAAAATTGTCACAAGATGTTCAATCGAACAAGTCCAAGAATTAACCGACGAAGTAAACACAAGCGTTTCATACCACTCGTTTTACTAAGCCGTTTAATTAGATTTCTCATACGAGTGAGGTAAATGTTTGTATATACTAATAGATTAGAAAACGGTTTAAGAAACGAGCTTTGTAATAAAATAGTGTTGTTTGATGAAAGAATTTTGATATTTACTACTAGTATTGAAACCTTTATATTTTTAAAGTGACAAATCACGAAGAAGATTGTAGGAACAATCAATCACTAAAATTCACATTCGAAGACGTGAATAAAATCTAAAGAAATCGATACCGAATCCATTAAAATGGATATTCCCAAAATCACAAAGAAAATGTCATCAATAAGTGATAATAACAAAAGGGAATCAACACGAATCGATTAAAGTTGGAATTCTCAAGCGAATAGGCAAATAGGCAAAAGAGTGCAGATTCAGACGTCTGAAATCAAGGATTCAGACGTCTGAAATCAAGGATTCAGACGTCTGAATCTGGAAAATAAATATTTTCCAAAGACAGAATTCAGACGTCTGAATCTTTGATTTCAGACGTCTGAAATAGGCACATTTTAGCCTATTTCCTTTCTGGTTCCAAATGAACCAATTCAGACGTTTGAAACCATATATTCAGACGTCTGAATCTGGATATAGAAATCTTCCCAGAACAATATTCAGACTTCTGAATATTACGTTTCAGACGTCTGAATGAAGGGTTCAGGGCATTCCATGAACCTAGGCCAAAAATGGCCAAACGGATACCGGAAGCGATCGATCGAGCGACGACGACTAAGGAATTACGTCGAGCGACAACCCAGCCTAAACGGCTCTTTGATACGCCTCAAATATCAATGTCCAAATATCCATGATAGGATTTTCATAAATTAGACCAAAACACCAAAAATTGGAATATACACAAAATCAATCCAAACCAAAATCAATTGCACGAGAATAAGTGTTAGGAATTCATACCTAACAATAGAAGATAATTATAGACAAAGATGTGAGATAAAAATCTCACCTTTGAACCCAAACGATTGAAGAAGAGGCTTGAAAGCAAAGAAGAATCAACCACTCTTCAAATCCAACTCAAGAAGCTTGATTCTAAGCTTTAAAAGAAGAACATTCCCAAAGTTAGGTTTAGGAATTTCTGAAATTGATAAGAGAATGAGTTGGAGAAGAAGAAGAGAAGGCTTACCAATGGGTTCTTCTATTAGTTTGGAGCTAGAGTTTGATTTGCAAAAGAAAACTAGGGCTTGGAGTTTTAATTTCCTCTTCCACTCTCCATTAATATAAAAGCTTGAGTATAGGAATATGAAATGAAGTAATGAAGAGGAGAAGGGGTTGGGACTGAATACATAAGTGGGGTTATTGGGCTCAGTCCAAACCAAAACCCTAAGTAAAAAGTAGCAAAAATCAACTTACTCCAAACATATCGAAGCTTACACTCAAAAAGGTCGCAAACGGCATTTTAAACTCAATGGGAGTGGTCCCGAGTCCTAATTCGACCGTATGCAAAAAGTAGCTTTTCGGACTAAAATTTGACGAACGATGAAATATTTAAATAAAATATTTAAATACACAATCGATAAATATGCGGGTTGTTACAGACTCCCCTCCTTAAAGAAATTGCGTCCTCGCAATACTTAAGAAGAAAATAAAGAGTAACAACCATAAAAGCATATCAACACAAAAGAGATTTGAAATAGGAAGTTCACCATAAAGAGTATGAAAGGGTAAGCCTAAAAGGGTTCGCATGGTGAATTCTATGGATTCCCAAGAGCAATCCTTAGGATTTGAGAACCATTAAACTCTCACAAAAAGAACATCTTTATTTCGAAGGCACTCAACCTCCAAAGCAATGATGCGAATAGGATATAACTCCTAAGTCAAATCTGGTAAAACTTCACTTCCTTTAATAATACCGGCCTCAAGAATAAAAAAAATCGGAATCCTTATGGCATTTCCGTAGTAGAAAGACGTGAGAAAACGTCAAGAATAGCAAAAAATTGAGCCAGTGAAACGGCGTAGTACAAAATTGGTACGCCCGAGGACCCAAAGCTCGAATAATTTCGGAACACCGACGTAGTACAAAAACGGTACGTCCAATGATCCGAAGTTCAAATAATTCGGAACACCAACGTAGTACAAAAACGGTACGTCCAATGAATCAAACACCATAAAAGAACATCAGACGCAAGTCTATAAAAGAAATGAGATGAAACTCAATAGAACGAAGTACATCAAAACACCCGATGAACTTGGTAAAAAGATAATTTCATTTGGTCATCAACAAAGAAACAACCACCTATTGCTTACGTCAAAGTGCATAGGCACACGATTCTCCTTTCCGGGAGTATAAAGAATATCAAGATCATAAGATGTAAGGAACCTAAGCCAATATGAAGTTCCTTATGAGGAAATAAATATTCTAAAAACTTATGATCGAGGTGGAGAACAAATTTCTCCCCCAAAAATGATGATGCCAAACTCTAAAAGCGAAAACAATAGCCGCGAGCACTAGATCATGAGTGGCATACCTAGTCTCGATCGGCTTTAATGATTTAGAAGCACAAGTGATAGCACGTTATCTTTTGCAAGAGAATGGCATCCAAACCAATACGATTAGCATTGGTACAAAAGAGAAAGTCTTGGTTCCCTCCGGGAATCACAAGAATAAGAGTATCGAAAAAGAGTTCTTTTAAATAATCTTCTTTCCCAAAAAGCTAAAACTTTCAAAACTACAATTTTTCTCAATGTAAAAATCTTTCTAGAAAAATTTACATTTTTACAACTCAATATATCGTGTCTTATTTTCTCATCAAAGTGGTTAGGAAATTCCTATCGATAACGTTGATCAGGCGAATCGACCAGAATTCTTAAAGCACTCAAAGGGCAATACAATCACAAAATCATCTTCTATATGATAAAAATATCTCTTAAAATGTTTTAAGAATATTCTTTGCTCGTTTAAGAACAAAATCCAATTATACTTATAAATGACTCTTATGAAAAAGATTTGCAAAATTTTAAATTGCTATTTTCATCCAAAAATCAATAAATACAAGAATGGTCTCATCGAAATATTCATAGAATATTCATTTATAAAATGGATGAAATAAGCTGGACAAACTGAATGACAAAATAAGTCATTCATAAAAATCATAACGAGTGCGGAGTGCGTAAGTGGAATGCTAACTTACGCAACTCGTAGCCAAATGAAAATCGGTGGCAAGGTCGAACTAGAAAGACCTTAACACCACACAAAAGATTTCTTAGGTGATAATCCTAAGACAAACTCAAAAATACCGGAAAAGTTTCACAAATTATCTAGATAAGAGAAATAACACTTTTCTCATCTTGAGGGCTTAAAGAATAAAATGATGCCTTCAAAAATTTGAAATCGGAATCTCAAGAAAAAATAGAAATCTGGTTAACAGATAGGAAATGTCGAAGATGAATAGTCCACACAGAAAATAGGATATGGGCTTCACAACGATTAAGCCAATCCTTACAAATATCAATTCTGAAGCCTAAGTAAGAAAATAGGCTCGAAAAGAAAAATCA
This sequence comes from Allium cepa, assembly GCA_030765085.1. Lineage (NCBI taxonomy): Eukaryota > Viridiplantae > Streptophyta > Magnoliopsida > Asparagales > Amaryllidaceae > Allium > Allium cepa. The sequence continues at coordinate 708,209,223 of CM060941.1, forward strand.
CATAAAATAATTTCGACATCAATAAAAAGCAAATTGAGTGTTGCAGATCCAACAACCGGATTCGCAATTCTCAAAGAAGTCATCAAGCCCAAAATGTTTAAAGAAAAGGAATCAACTAGTTCTTTTGATATAAAAATAATGAGATGGACCCATATCAACAAGAACCCGAAAGGATGATCACAAAACAAATGTAATCAAGGATTAAATGAGAAATACCTTGACCACGAGAAGTGTTACCAGGAGCTTGCACTACATTGAGCTTTCCCTCCTTCCTACTTTGAAGTATGGGACATGCAGTTATATGGTGACCCGAATTTTTGCAATAGCGACAATAAAGAGGTTTCGGACACTCCCTTGCATAGTGGTCCGTGAAACCACAATTGTAGCATTGTCCACGACTAGAGGTAGGGGCTTTTGCTACCGGGGTTTCTTGCCTCCCTTTCTTGTTGGGAATGGGGCCTTTGAATTTGATAAGCCTCTTCATGTTGTTGTTGAAGTTTTGTTTGGCACCCACAACTTCAACATCACACTCTTTATCGGCCTCTCCAAGACGAAGAGCGATATCAATAAGCTGATCAAAAGAAACTTCAAGTTTCAGAAGTAATGGTTTCTTAAGATTCTTATTCAAGCCATAGACAAATCTCTGATTTTTCTTCAATGGGGTATTAATGTATTCAACCCCGTATTTGGAAAGAGATTCGAAAGATGCGACATAGTCTGTCACAGAAGATCCACCTTGAACAAGGTCAATAAAATGCCGTGCTAAAGTTACTTTTTCAGCCTCCGGCACGAATTTCAATTCGAATCTTTCTCGGAATTGCTCTCAAGTGAGATCCGCTTCAACGATTTCAGAAATTAAAAGCTCATACCAATCTAATGCTCTTTCTTGGAGCATGCTAGAAGCCACTTAGACTTGATGTAGGTCAATAAGGTTCATGCGAGAAAAGATACGATCGCATGATTTGAGCCAAGCCTGAATCTCTATAACACTCTCGGATCCCCTAAATGGCCTTCCATCCAAATCGGTGTAGTCTCTGCACAAGCATGCGAAACCGGATCTAGGATGAGTAGGCTCTGGAATGGGTCCTGCAGCTTGAGCATTCTTCACGAGATCCAAAAGCTGCTGAGAAGACATGAATACTCCATCTTGGAGAGTAGCACTAGATTGACTGGCGCTGGGACGGCCTGGTCTAACCATTTCTCTTCTTTAAGAAAGAAAGAAAGAAGAGGAAAAAGTTAATTCTCAAAATAAATATCAAGCAATCTTGATAGATAAAACAAGGAATCATAAAAGAAAATAGGATAGGACGGTACGAAGACCCGAATAAAATCCTAAAGCATGAATCCTAAGATGGACTTAGGACGATGATCCTTGTTAAATTATTCTACATTGTTCCAAAGTTTGGCATTGATACCAAGCTGTCACGACCCACCTCTATACCCAGGCTAACCAAGAACACTACGGTGTAATGCTGTCAACTAGCACGGTGAATAAGGCTGTTGAGGAGCGACCATCCGTGAAATTGCTTTGCGCGAGCACCGATATGTCAGATAGTATAACATGCATTTAATTTCAAGAGGAAATCGACATACCGATACAAACACAAAGCTACTACACAGTGGCTATAATAATCTTCGGAAATAAATATAGAAATAAACATAACACAAATCAGTCGCAGATAATTCATATCACAAAGGCGGAAGAAGATATGAATATAAAACTAACACATGAAAGTGTTTATCAGAGTAGTGGTCAAAAAGATCCACAATAATACAAAAGAATAACAACACGTGCTATACAAAAGAATACAACTATGAGTCAATATCTCAAATGTATTCAACAAAATAAACTACTAATCTAAGTAGTTAGCCAAAAGTCTGAGAAATCAATCCCAAGTGAGAAGTCAAGCTGAAGCACCTGTAACATCTCGGTCTGACCCAAGTATTATTTAATAAGAAAATAATAAACGGATCAGTCTAGCTATAAATATCAGATGAAATGATATAGGATAAGAGATATGACTAAACGTATAATAATCACAATTGCCAAGCTGTGATAAATAAGTAACTGAAAATCAACAAGAGATTAATCAATATCACAAAAATCTTCTCAAAGATCAAAAGGAATGTCATACTCCTAATTTCATTCACCAAGCCACAATAAATGACATACATATCAATGCCAATCGAAAAAGGTGGTGAAACATAAATTCTAGAAATCAACACAAGAAATCCATAAATCACAAGAAAAGGATGGCGAATCCCAAACGGAACGCTATTCCATAACCCGGGCATCGACGCACCTAAATAGATACGCCCCATACACAGTAAAACATCGTTGCACCTAGAAAGGTACGACCCATGCAAAGGAAAACATCGAAGCACCTAAATAAATACGCCCCATGTAATGTCTAACATCGATGCACCTAGAAAGATACATCCCAAGCATAATTAAGCATCGACGTACCTAGAAAGATACGCCCCATACATAAATCAACATCGACGTATCTAGAAAGATACGTCCCACGTAATGTCTAACACCGATGCACCTAGAAAGATACACCCCATGCAAAGTCGAACATCGACCCACCTAGAAAGATACGTCCCATGCATAGACGAACATCGATGCACCTAGAAAGATACACCTCATATCCCGACTTATTGAGCCGATTGCTCCACGAAGTAAACAAACATCGACGCACCTGAATAGATATGACCCATGTGTAAATAAACATCGACGCACCAAAATAGGTACGACCCATGCGAGAAATGAGACGAAGCTCAATAAAATGAAATACAGTCCTCCACATGAACAAAGAGACATCGCACAATTGCTAGTCTAAATCACAAGAATGATCGTCATGATCATCAAGAAGTGTCAATTACAGTAAGCTAGTAAATATATGAGCTTAGCTTCATATCCCATCACCACTAGCTTAACTTAAATATTTACGAACAAATTGTAGATCTCCACTAGGAAATTGTCACAAGAGTTTCAATTGAACAAGTCCAAGAATTAACCGACGAAGTAAATGCAAGCGTTTCATACCACTCGTTTTACTAGGCCGTTTAATTAGATTTCTCATACGAGTGAGGTAAATGTTTGTATATACTAATAGATTAGAAAATGGTTTAAGAAACGAGCTTTGTAATAAAATAGTGTTGAAATCGTTTTGATGAAAGAATTTTGATATTTACTACTAGTATTGAAACCTTTATATTTTTAAAGTGACAAATCACAAAGAAGATTGTAGGAACAATCAATCACTAAAATTCACATTCGAAGACGTGAATAAAATCCAAAGAAATCGATACCGAATCCATTAAAATGGATATTCCCAAAGTCAAAAAGAAAATGTCATCAATTAGTGATTATAACAACGGGGAATCAACACGAATCGATTAAAGTTGGAATTCTCAAGCGAATAGGCAAATAGGTAAAAGAGTGCAGATTCAGACGTCTGAAATCAAGGATTCAGACGTCTGAATCTGGAAACTAAATATTTTCCAAAGACAAAATTCATACATCTGAATCTTTGATTTCAGACGTCTGAAATAGGCACATTTTAGCCTATTTTCTTTCTGGTTCCAAATGAACCAGTTCAAACGTCTGAAACCATATATTCAGACGTCTGAATCTGGGAATAGAAATCTTCCCAGAACAATATTCAGACGTCTGAATATTACGTTTCAGACGTCTGAATGAAGGGTTCAGGGCATTCCCTGAACCTAGGCCAAAAATGGCCAAATGGATACCGGAAGCGATCGATCGAGCGACGACGACTAAGGAATTACGTCGAGCGACAACCCAGCCTAAACGGCTCTTTGATATTCCTCAAATATCAATGTCCAAATATCCATAATAGGATTTTCATAAATTAGACCAAAACACCAAAAATTGGAATATACACAAAATCAATTGCACAAGAATAAGTGTTAGGAATTCATACCTAACAATCGAAGATAATTATAGACAAAGATGTGAGATAAAAATCTCACCTTTGAACCCAAACGATTGAAGAAGAGGCTTGAAAGCAAAGGAGAATCAACCACTCTTCAAATCCAACTCAAGAAGCTTGATTCTAAGCTTTAAAAGAAGAACATTCCCAAAGTTAGGTTTAGGAATTTCTGAAATTGATAAGAGAATGAGTTGGAGAAGAAGAAGAGAAGGCTTACCAATGGGTTCTTCTATTAGTTTGGAGCTAGAGTTTGATTTGCAAAAGAAAACTAGGGCTTGGAGTTTTAATTTCCTCTTCCACTCTCCATTAATATAAAAGCTTGGGTACAGGAATATGAAATGAAGTAATGAAGAGGAGAAGGGGTTGGGACTGAATACATAAGTGGGGTTATTGGGCTCAGCCCAAACCAAAACCCTAAGTAAAAAGTAGCAAAATCAACTTACTCCAAACATATCGAAGCTTACACTCAAAAAGGTCGCAAACGGCATTTTAAACTCAATGGGAGTGGTCCCGAGTCCTAATTCGGCCGCATGCAAAAAGTAGCTTTTCGGACTAAAATCCGACGAACGATGAAATATTTAAATAAAATATTAAATTACACAATCGATAAATATGCGGGTTGTTGCATTCTCATTTATAAGGTGAGTATAAATATTTTATTTTGCGTAGATAAAATCCTAAATGCGTACAAAATTCTACTTTCGTTTGCGAACTTTTCCATTCCTACGTACATTCCCTTATGTATTATTAATGCCTGAAGCAAATAATAAAACGTGACATTTATTTTTGTCCCTCCACATTCATTTCCTAATTATAAATAACCTACATCTTATTTCTTCTTCTACATTTTGTTTCTCCTAACATCTCATATTCAAAAGCTCTTATTCTTGCAACTCCAAAAGCATTCTTTTATAAAATTGATTTTTTTTTTTCATTTTTCGTACTGGAGAAGAACGAGGTCCTGTAGCGTGCTAAAGCTTTTGCTGACATGGCTTATATTTTTGTTAGGTATGTTTATTTGTCTGTTTAAATTAATTTTGTTTTCAAGCGATTTAACGTGTGTAACTTTCTCATACAAACTCTGTTTCACACGCAATTTTTTTTGTTAGGATTGTAATAAAATTCCGGATATTTTGATGCTAGTTTGGACGAATTTGGAGACTGTTCAATTTTTGGGTTTAAATTGAATTTTAATTCAATTTAAAATCAAAAGGTGAGTGTTTTAATCTACTCACAACTTCTAAGTTTTCTTATGTTTGTTAAATTGATTTAAGATATGAGTAGAAATTTATTTATGACTGTTTTGCATTTTTTTTCAATCATCTCAGTTAAATCACATTTATTTAATTTAACTGTTAATAAATTTTATTATTGCATATAAATTGATAGTTAAAATTTATTTATTTTGCTTATAAACTGCTAGTTAAACAGTTATTTATTTATTTATTTATTTTGAATATAAACTGTTCGTTGATACCTGTTATATTTTATATGCTCTATTGATGTTTGTTTAAATTGATGATGATTGAAATAAAATTGGTTGATGATTGATATTGGGTGAATGGATGGTGTGTTCTATATTATATAAACTGCAAGGTATTATGCATTCTCATTTCATTCGGGATTGCGGTTTGAAATGATATACAACCACATTTTTTTTATTTTTAAATTTGCGGATAGAAATGATAAATATCCATATCACTTGACCATAGGATAGAAAATTATATACAGGCACCGCGGTATATATATAAAATTATTTTTGAAATGATTTCTATGTTTTGGAAAGAATACAGTTTAATAAATATTAAATTTTGATATATATAGTAATTTTTTTTGAATTTAGCTATGTATAAATTTGTTTCGAATTTTAAAATAAGCTAAATAATGAAGTTGATTTCGTTTATATAATATGGTTAAGAATATATTTGAAATTCTATTGTATATAGAGTTTATAATAACTCGAATAAAAGTAAGGTTGAAGATAAAATGTGAATATGATTTGAATTAAAGTATTTAAGAATTTTCCTCGAAAAATTTGTTTTGAAATGTAAATAAATTAAAATTTAAAGGGTATGATCTTATAACTTGATTTTTGATTTGAGGATTTAAATGAATATCAAATTTATTTAAAGAATATTATCAAGTTAATTTAATTAAAAGAATATCCTGTTATTGAGGTTTGAGGGTTTTACCTGAATAATATTTGTTTAGTAAATATTTTAAATTTAAATGGTAGGAATTGAATTTGATATATATATATATATATATATATTAAATTATCAAAGAATCCATTTTGAAATAGTGGAATATTTAAAGATTGAAATATATGAACTATAAAGTTTAGAAATATAGAATATTTAAGCTTGAAATATATGGGAATTAAAATGGTTTATTTGGAGGTTCAAATTGATATTGGGAATTTATTTTGAAATTTAAAGAAGCTATTTTATTATATAAAGTAATATAGTATTTGAACCATTAAGTATTAAAAGTTATGTTTCAAAGCTATGGTTTCAAGGTGTATATACTTGGAAATACTAAGATTTTGGGAAAGGGATATTTATAAAATAAAAATGATATCATATTGATTTGGGGTTTTAAAAATATAAAATGATATCGTATTTATATGATTTCAAAGAGATGTTATATTCTGGTTTAAAGTATAAATTATTTTGAAATAACCGCGGTGTTATAATAACATTTGGTTGTTAAAGAGACCGGGATCGGAAGTTGTCATACTATCTGCCAACTCCGAAACCCACTTTAACAACCGTGTACGCGGTGGAGATTCCAGAACGAAGTAGGATGGCGGCGGCGTTTCCTTTGAGGTAAATACATGGACCCGACTCTCGTGAGTTGGCATAAGGTGGCTAAAATAGGAGCGATTCTCGGGCCAATGGGGTTAGCGCCCTTTACCGGACACATCCCTTCGATACTATACTCTGAATTTGGATTGATTCAGTAGCCACCTTTATTTTTTTGATTTTGGGGGTGTTTGTTCGAGGTGGGCGGTAGCTGCGGCTATGCGTTACCACCAGTTGGGATCGCAATTGGTATATGTACCCTTGTATTGCCTAGTTGTGCCGTGTCACCTACCCTAGCGTGCCTTATACGATTTTGGTTTTGTACCATACCTATGGAGTGCCCTCTGACGACGCCCAGTACGGGGGAGATTACGGTACTGTATAGACTATGGGAATATATAACTGTGTTAAGGTGGAAAATGTAAAGCCTTAACGCTATTTAAAAGTTAGTTTATTTTACAATTAGACACTAGTATAATAGCGAAATATACTACATAGTAGATAATTTAACGGATCCTTAGGAGATGTAAATACCGAGCATCTCTTAAGTTACTGCACACATATTTATCTCAGTTGATTTAACTTACATAAGATTTTTTAGTTCCGACTCGAGTGTTTTGTCTTTTCAATTCGCTCGGGTCAGTCCGAGCGTTTCAGGATTTGAAGATTTTATTCTGGAGGATGAAGACGAAGATTTGTAGTATTACCATCTATTATATTATTCCACTACACCATTTGATTCCGCTGCATTGATATCTGTTGGTTTGTGAACTCTGATATTTATTGTATAAAGAAAAATCAAATGTTTTGTAAACAGTTTTATGAACTGTATATTTATTATTATATTTTATCGATCCGCTGCAAGATTCTATTTTCTTTTTTTTTCTTTTTTGGCTGCAATATTATATTTATTATTATTCCACTACACCATAACAATCCGCCCTTCCATATGGTTTGAATTGGCACGTGTGTCGATTTAAAGCGTGCGAAAAGGCGGGACGTTACATCTGGTATCAGAGCTTTGGTTTAGCGATAAACCTTAGCTTTGTGGGGTTTGACTCTTTACTAATAGGGTAGTAATACCCTATGGGAGTCGCTGAGTGTATATATATGAGAGAGCGTATTTGTTAGTGTTATAAAAAGATTTTAGTATTGTGTTAATCTGTTCCGTTTTGTATTTATAAATTCTGGTTGGTGCATGAGACGCTATGACATCAATAGGGATTTCTAAACACTTAATAGGACAGAACGACATAATATTTGTTTTTAATATAGGTGAATGAAATAATTTTGCCTATTATATTTTCTATGTAAAATAAAATTTTCAAATGATATCTGTATTTGGCTGCAATAGATTGGTTTTTAGGTAATAAAGTGTATAAATAATAATAGAAATAAGATTGAAAAATAAAATAAATGAAATTTGGGAAATTTAGAACTTAAGGGGTTTGGAAATTTCTTTAGAATAAATTTTGGTATATAATAATATTGTTTATAAATACTTTCTGATATAAATATTTATCATAATTCGGAAGAATTGTTTTAAAGAAGATTGTGGAGAAAATAAGTTTTGTACTTTCCTCTCTATCGCTGGAAAACAATTTTGATGATGGCGGCCGCATCATCGACTTTCATATTCGAGTTTCGAAGGGGAAAGGCCACTGTAGTAGTTCTACCGTAGATTCATTTTTGAAAAATATATAATTTTTGAATTGTTTTAAATATAATTAGAGATATATAAGTTGTAAGAATATATTTATCTATTGTTTTAAAATAAATTGAAAATTTAACCCGGTATTAAATTCTTAAATTTCCATTAATTAATTATTTCAGTTATTGTAGAGAAATGAAAGGTAAGTAATTAATAATTGAAACCTCTAATTTAGGTAAGAGATTTAAGGCTAAGTTATAAAGGAAATAAAAAGGAAGTTGAAATTGTAACTTATATGGAAAAGGTAAAAATTGAACAATGAATTAAAAAGAAATGAGAAAACTTGTATAACTTTCAATTACATTCTTTAAAAGCATATATATAACTTACCAAATATTAAAAGTTGAAATGTTAATAAGAAAATGTAATAGATATTGTACAAGTAATAAATTTGAGGTAATGAAAGTAATTAATGGAATTACTTAATAAATAGGAATTTGATGTTGTAATATTATAATCTTAAGTGTAATTGAAAAGACTACTAATTGAAATAGAAAGGTAGGTATTATAAATGGAAGAAAATAAATAAAATTAAGTAGTATATATGGAAGATATTAAACTTAGGTAAAGGATTGAAGCTATTTATTAATAAAATAAGAAGAAAAGATGAATGCAGCAAATATATAAGTGTAGACTTAAATTAATGTATTAATGTGCTAAGAAATTGATTTGCACATGAATACTATAAACAAATGAAGTTATGCAATATGAAATGAAAAGAGAAAAATGAATTATATATATAAGTATAAGTGCAAACAAGTGTAATAAACACTAAATTAATGAATGGAGATAAAAGTTGTAAGAAATAAATGTAAAGTAATAAATGAAATTTATAAGAATGAGCTTGATTCATTATTTAATTGTTGCTTGTTTGGTTTATGGTTGTTTGGGGTAAGATACTTTAAATTTGGATTTGGATGAATGAATAATCTATTTAGTTTTATCTAAGGCTGCTGAGTAAATGATGCGCAAGTAGTTTATTCTTCATTCCGTTCAATTTAAAAGTTTTGAACCCGAACAACTATTTGTTTGTTTGATTGAATGGTTGTTTTGTATTGTGTATGCTGTTTGTTGAAATTGTGGTTGTTGTATTTGTTTGTTGTTAGTGATTGAAACCACCTAAATATTTCATTTTTTATAAATTGTTAACCCTTTGGATTATATAAGTAAAATGCAGGTTATGGAAGCAATTACTACTGCTTTTGGTTCCATAAAATAAGCGTTATTGCCCGACAAATAGGTACGTTTTCGGATTACGGGTTTTAGCATTATTATTTTGTTTTTTTCCCCATGTTGGGATATATATTATTTTGAAAATATATGATATATATTGTTATAATTAATATTTTATTTTTCTTCCGAGCCTCTCCGTACAAAGGAGACTCTGCCGAAAATTTTCGAAAATTTCGGACTTAGAATTTTTTTCTTTCTTCCAAACTTTAATAATTTAAATATAAAAGATTAAATAGTTATAAATTAGGATATCTTATTTAAAGTAATTGATTTTGTAAATTTAATAGTTTATAAAGTTAATGTTTTGATAAGATGTATTGTTTTCATTTCTTCTTTTTCCCCTTTTTTTTCCTTTTCGGGGGCGAAAAGTTTTGAGTGGGGGAGAGTGTAACGGCCCATAAATTTTCGATGTTAATTTTTTTTATTTTAATAATATTTTATGAGTTAATATTGAAAGAAATAAAATATTGCAATTTTATAATGGAATGATAACTAAATTTAGACTGAAACAATGTTAATACAAGTCATTTGTCAACAATCTAAATGAAACTCCAATTCATTTTATTTAAGCATGATACATTTGGTTATAAAACTAAATATAAGTAACAAATGTAAACATTTAGTTATTGTACAAAATAGATAGTTAATGGTAATTAAATAAGATCAGTATTGTGTAAGGAATGATAATATGGGTGGTATTAATGGTTACACTGATTTATAGTGAGATGTAAAAGGTAATAAATTCATGTATAATTTGGGTAATAAAATAAGTTTATTTATGGAGTTAGATTGGTTATATTATCTTAGGCTATATACCAAATAGAAGAGAACAAGCGTAAATCTTAAGGGTATAATAACAATTGTTATATATTACCTAATTTATTGGTCAATCAATTTATTTGAACTAAAGTCCTCTTGAATGTTAAGTAATTTTAATACTGTTATGGAGGAAACGTTACTTAATGATTTTTAATTTTAGTAACGGAAGAGTGAATGAGAATTTACAGAGAACATAAAATATTTATAAGTAAAAAGGAGTATATATTGAACAAATTTATGATAATTGGATAATGCAGTGTTATTGGAAATTAATTATTGTTATATATGGGATTTATACCTGGGTGGACAAGTAGTAAACTTATAAATGAAAGAAAGTGGGTAGGTGACCCTTTACTTAGGTTATTTCTTCATTTAGTATGTTAAATAAAAATTTGGGAATCAGATCTCAATTAAGGGAAATTAAGTTGTACGTTAATTTGAAATAAAATCTATTAAATATTACATTTATAGGGAATGTAGTACGAATGGTTAGGGATTATCAAATTTGGTAAAAAGGGATTGGACTTAGGAAACTTTGTTAATTGAGTTTAAAACCTTAATTAATATGTGTAATTGACAAGATTCACATTTTAAAAAAAAATAACCGTTGATACAAATCAAAGATGTATATAGAAGTATTAATGTAGTGAAAGACAAACAAATATTAACTATGTTATTTGTGTAATTAATGGATAGGAATACCAAACACTAATTGTAGTAAGGAATATAAGTGGTAGAATAATAAAAATTTATGATTTTATTTTTGTTAACATATGTTAAGAGATATGTTTATAATCTTAATTTGAACTTCTACTAATAACATGTATTACAGTAAGATAAAAAAAATGATAACATACGTCAGGTGTATTTAATGACATTGTTTGAATGTAATTAATAACGGTGATTATAATAATAAATGTTAATAAAGAATAAGAATGAATAAGTTTAGTGAAAGAGTAAACATTCATATAGTAAAAATGTTTAGCAACCGAAAGATTGATTGTAGAGATGAGAAACTATTGTTTAGTAAGGAATATATATAATTACTGCTTGTAGCGAATAGTGTATTAATATGTTTAAATTACTATTAGATAGGAAATAATTGGTATACTTCTCATTACATTCATTTAGTCCATTTTGAAACTTAATCAACTGAAATTAATGTAATTGGAAATTTCCAATCAATAGGAGAGAGAATACTAATTGTAAATTAATAGGTGTAAATAAAAGCAGCATATGTTTTGTGAAAATATAGGAAAAGTTTGATTTAATAAAAAGAAAATTTTACATCAAATAAAATGAATGTTTCATATGTGAATGTACGTTTAATTTCATTAAAATAAGAACAGAAAGATTGATTTTAAAGAAAGAAATATATGTTTATTTGAACTGTGTTTTAGCTTACAGACTGATTACAAGAATAGGAAATAATCTATTTATTACGCTTGTATATAAACAATAAATTTATAAACGTATTTAAATAAACAATTGTTCTTTTTCTTTATCCATTTTAGTTGTCTGTTTTAAAATCTAACTTTGTAAGTAACTGCAATTAATGTAATTCAAATGTTTCAATTAAAAAGAAAGGAAACGTTGATTGCAATTAATAGATTTAATAAAAGAAACGCACGTTTTGTGTTAAACAAAAAGGATGTTTTAATGGAAATAAAAGATCATTTTGAGAAAACAAAATTGAACGTTCTCATTTTTAAGGTAAGTATAAATATTTTATTTTGCGTAGATAAAAACCTAAATGCGTGCAAAATTCTACTTTCGTTTGCATACTTTTCCATTCCTACGTACGTTCCCTTATCTATTATTAATGCCTGAAGCTTTAATAATAAAACGTGACATTTATTTTTGTCCCTCCATATTCATTTCCTAATTATAAATAACCTACATCTTATTTCTTCTTCTACATTTTGTTTCTCCTAACACCTCATATTCAAAAGCTCTTATTCTTGCAACTCCAAAAGCATTCTTTTATAAAAATGATTTTTTTTTTCATTTTTCGTACTGGAGAAGAACGAGGTCCTGTAGCATGCTAAAGCTTTTGCTGACGTGGCTTATATTTTTGTTAGGTATGTTTATTTGCTTGTTTAAATTAATTTTGTTTTCAAGCGATTTAACGCGTGTAACTTTCTCACACGAACTCCGTTTCACACACGATATTTTATTTAGGATCGCAATAAAATTCCGGATCTTTTGACGCTGGTTTGGACGAATTTGGAGATTGTTCAATTTTTGGGTTTAAATTGAATTTTAATTCAATTTAAATTCAAAAGGTGAGTGTTTTAACCCACTCACAACTTCTAAGTTTTCTTATGTTTGTTAAATTGATTTAGGATATGAGTAGAAATTTATTTATGACTGTTTTGCATATTTTTTTTCATCATCTCAGTTAAATCGCATTTATTCAATTTAACTGTTAATTAATTTTATTATTGCATGTAAATTGACAGTTAAAATTTATTTATTTTGCATATAAACTGCTAGTTAAACAGTTATTTATTTATTTATTTTGAATATAAACTGTTCGTTGATACTTGTTATATTTTATATGCTCTATTGATGTTTGTTTAAATTGATGATGATTGAAATAAAATTGGTTGATGATTGATATTGGGTGAATGGATGGTGTGTTCTATATTATACAAACTGCAAGGTATTATGCATTCTCATTTCATTCGGGATTGCGGTTTGAAATGATATACAACCGCATTTTTTTAATTTTTAAATTTGCGGATTGAAATGATAAATATCCGTATTTCTTGATCATAGTATAGAAAATTATATACAAGCACCGCGGTATATATATATAATTATTTTTGAAATGATTTCTATGTTTTGGAAAGAATACGGTTTAATAAATATTAAATTTTAATATATATATATATATAGTAAAAAATTTTGAATTTAGCTATGTATAAAAAAAATTCGAATTTTAAAATAAGCTAAATAATGAAGTTGATTTCGTTTATATAATATGGTTAAGAATATATTTGAAATTCTATTGTATATGGAGTTTATAATAACTCCAATAATAGTAAGGTTGAAGATAAATGTGAATATGATTTGAATTAAAGTATTTAAGAATTATCCTCGAAAAATTTGTTTTGAAATGTAAATAAATTACGATTTAAAGGGTATGATAACTTGATTTTTGATTTGAGGATTTAAACGAGTATCAAATTTATTTAAAGAATATTATCAAGTTAATTTAATTAAAAGAATATCCTATTATTGAGGTTTGAGGGTTTTACCTGAATAATATTTGTTTAGTAAATATTTTAAATTTAAATAATAGGAATTGGATTTGATATATATATATTAAATTATCAAAGAATCCATTTTGAAATAGTGGAATATTTAAAGATTGAAATATATGAACTATAAAGTTTAGAAATATAGAATATTTAAGCTTTGAAATATATGGGAATTAAAATGGTTTATTTGGAGGTTCAAATTGATATTGGGAATTTATTATGAAAGTTAAAGAAGCTATTTTATTATATAAAGTAATATAGTATTTGAACCATTAAGTATTAAAAGTTATGTTTCAAAGCTATGGTTTCAAGGTGTATATACTTGGAAATACTAAGATTTTGGGAAAGGGATATTTATAAAATAAAAATGATATCATATTGATTTTGGGTTTTAAAAATATAAAATGATATCGTATTTATATGATTTCAAAGAGATGTTATATTCTGGTTTAAAGTATAAATTATTTTGAAATAACCGCGGTGTTATAATAACGTTTGGTTGTTAAATAGACCGGGATCGGAAGTTGTCATACTCTCTGCCAAATCCGAAACCCACTTTAACAACCGTGTACGCGGTGGAGATTCTAGAACGAAGTAGGATGGTGGCGGCGTTTCCTTTGAGGTAAATACATGGACCCGACTCCCGTGAGTTGGCATAAGGTGGCTAAAACAGGAGCGATTCTCGGGCCAAGGGGGTTAGCGCCCTTTACCGGACACATCCCTTCGATACTATACTCTGACTTTGGATTGATTCAGTGGCCACCTTTATTTTTTTGATTTTGGGGGTGTTTGTTCGAGGTGGGCGGTAGCTGCGGCTATGCGTTACCACCAGTTGGGATAGCAATTGGTATATCTACCCTTGTATTGCCTAGTTGTGCCATGTCACCTACCCTAGCGCGCCTTATAAGATTTTGGTTTTGTACCTGTAAAGAACCGTAAATCCGTACTCCTTGAATAGACACTAATCTCCATTGATTAACTCAAGGTGAACGAAAATACGAACCCTTATGGTTTTTTTTAGAAAGAAGAAAAGAAGGAAAGAAAAAGAAAGAGGTAGAAGAGAGAAAATAGAGAGAAAAGAAAATAGAGCGGAACAGAAAACCGAAAATAGAACAGGACAACAATATCAGAATCTCACAATTCGCAGCGGAACAACATATAATAATTAAATGAATAATCTTTAAACAAAGAACTACATCAGTTATTACATTACATTACATTACATCATATCATCAGAGTGTACAACAACAAACAAACAGCGGAAAAGAAAGTACTATATACTAGTACTACGCCAATGCCATCCATCTTGCTTCCAGCAACTCCTGAATTCCAGAATATCCTGATAAACCTAACTCTTGACTGCCCGTGTGAAAATTGGTGGGCACCCAGAGTTTAGGAAGGAAAACAATAAACTCCGAGTCAGTCATGTGACTGGTGTGAGAACTCAAAACAGTTTATTTATCTTTGAAATCAAAAATAGAGGAATAATTTTAAAGTCAATTCGCAATGCTTTTAAAAATGAGACTACCATAAGGCCTCCCGCACACACACACATGCAAACGCAGAATCGGAGGAGATTTCTCCTTATGATAGTCAAAGATGCTTGATACGCATTAAAAAGAACATTTGATATTATTACTAGTGCATAGTGTAGAGAAAATTCATTTCGAAAATAAAGATATAAATCTTAGCCAGCATAGACATTTCGCACTTATGCCTACTATAGCTACCATGTTCAATAACGGGTTACCGCCATATTCCATGACAGGTAATACAACTAAAACCGTACAAGTCTCGTATTTGAAGAATGGATTTTCCAACAAATGGTCGGGCCAAGGAACTTCCCATTGCCACATGGAAACGCCTCTGGAAGGACGCACCGAGAACCACCGTTCTCCGCTAAACAAAGCCGGGAATCCCTTTTCCCAAGGAATATTACAAACCCTCAGATATGCCACTCCCGGTCCTTTGGAACCTTTCATCGAGCGCTCGTCACCATCATCACACAATCATAAAGTGTTTTCAACATGAGTAAGTATCTGGGCTCCATACCATGATACTACCCTTTTCCAGAAGGAATGGCTATACCCTAGGGAAGCGATCCCTGAAACCTTGCCGCACAATTCCTGTTTCGACCATTACCGGTTTGTGAGGCTCGACGAAGTCTTGTCCACAAAACACACTTTATACAAAATGTTGAATATGCGCTTATATGTTTTTGTTTGATGATAATAAACATATATATTCATTTAAATGTATTTGGTTTATGTACTATTTTGTTTTGCATAGATTAAATAAATATTTGTTGAATAAAATAAATTATACAGATTTTGAATTCAAACAGAAATTTTATTCAAACAAATATTTATTACAATCTTGAATAGTACAAATTCATGCTCTCACTATACATATACATTTTTGATTACATCACGATTACATCACAAATATTTTACATTGATAACCTCACTACATATCACTCACATCACAAATATTTTACATTGATAACCTCACTACATATCACTCACACTCGTATTTTGTCTTCAACTGCATTCCAGTTTGAATCCAGCATCTGAGAAATCTGCAAAAATATCCACTAACGCAGTAAAATTGAAAAAGAAATATTTTTGCAATATAAAATTAAATATGACTTTTGAAAATATGGTTTGCCTCAGTTATTTGGGTTGTTCGTCATCATTCGCACTTGAATTCATCACAAAGTCGTGCACATAGATATTACAGGGACAGGTAACCATAAGTGGTTGCAATACACACGTGTACATTCATACACGTGTGCACTGCCTCGCCAACTCATGTGCGTGGCCAACAAGAGCAAGTGTGCAAGTGCAAAAAGAAAGTCAATGGTCAAGCAAGTCCAATTCGAATTCATGATAGCATACAACTCAAATTCCAAATGCATCAGTACATGAATACTGTAACAAATGCAAGCTCGACTATCAGTGCAATGAACACTACAACAATGACCAATGAACAAAGAACAGAGACCAGACAGGTCAAGCAACAAGGCAGATCACAAATGCATGCAAGTGTCAAATTACAGGTGCAAGTGTACATAAGAGAAGTACAAAATGACCAAACAGCAACAGTGAATGGGGCAAAGCACAAAAGTGCACAGCAACACAGTAGTAAGACTACAGCCACAGGTATACACAACAAAACAGTGTCAAAGAAAATGTCAACATAAAGTACTACAGAGATCAATGCAACTTCACAGCAATCATAACACAAGCCAGAGTGAATGCAGACAAGCACATGAATACATAAAGCTACAAGTGATGCAGCATCAATCAAAAAGTGATATGGTGAAGCACCAACTCAAGATTACAGGGCAGTGGACAGTACAAGACTGACCAGAATACAAATGAATCAAGTCAGGCATGAAGACAATGCCAACAACAAAAACAACAAGTCCAGTTACAACATGGTGAACAAGACACAGTGCTGAGCACATGCAAACTGCAATGAATAATGCAACAGAGACCAAGAACAAGCACAACATGTATCAGTGGATCTGCATACATGAATACCAGATGTTCAAGTGAAGTTCAGGTAAAGGTTATGGAGACCAGAGCATAGAAATGTGCAGACCCAACCAACAAACTCAAAGAGCATATGCATCAACTACAAGCAGATGCAAGCTAACCAGCAAATGAACAAAGGCAACAAGGTCAGATTTTTAAAATGCACAAATATGCTATGCAGTGAAGCAATACACAGCAAGTGGATATAAACATCAAGCCAGAAAAACAAAGCAACTCAAGCTCGAGGCAGTGACAGTATGAAATGGAATGTAACTACAAGGCATGAAATCATAGTGAAACAGTTCAAGTGGACAGTGAAGGCAATACACAAGTCAGTGGAAAGCTACAAGGCATAGAAACTGCATAACAACTAATCAACAGTGCACAACCAACTCGAGAATTTACACAATCAAGACCGAATGCAAACTGCAGTAGTACACTTGAACACCATGAACAAATGGAAGAAGTACATCATGATATTAAGCACACAACAGCTAGTGAAATGATCAGAGAATCAATGCCGTGTGAAGTCGAAAGAAACAGGGATAAACACTGTAAACATTGAAGCCGTGGATATGATTCAAGAAATCAAAACAGTGCAGTGATGATCAGGGCACAAAAGCAAGTATCAAAATTCGTATTCTTTGAAAAAGTCAGAAATGAAAAAGGGGAAAGTTTCTGCAGTGACAATCAAGAGAAAATCGAACGCGTAAAAATTCAAAACCGTGATTATCAAGTTAAAACATATCAGGAAAGCCGTGAGTATCACGAGTAACTAAATCAGGAAAGACGTGCGCAACTGGTAATTAAGAATTTAGGAAAGTATCAAGTTAATTCGAACGAATTCAAGAGTCTCGAATTCATATAAAAACCAATCCCAATTCACATCATCGGCTATCGAGTTCAATCAAGAGCAATCAAGTTAAAGCAAGCAATTGAACCAGCAAACGAAGAATTACATACCGCAAATTCAACGAACTCGGTCATCAGAAGAAGCAGCTGCAACAATTCACAATTTCAAAGTTAACCACAATCGAATATCAGAGAACAAGCGACGCAAGCCATCAAATCAGAGTATCGAGCATCAGAACGAAGCCCTAATTCGAGAAAGAGTCGAAGCCCTAATTCAACAAAGAGAGGCCGACATTTTTTTCACAAGCAAAAGAAAGGAACGGGTTGAAAGAATAGTGGGCCGGCCTAATTATTAAAAAGGGGGTTTAGCTTTTAAATTTTATAAAAGGGGTTTTTTTAGTTTTTATAATTGAGCAAAAATTACGCATTCACATTCGTATTTTAATTTTTTGCTCCTGCGGTTATTTTTGAAGTTGTTTTTTCTTTTCGTGTCAAAGAATTTGTAAATCACCACCTAGAGTTTAGGTAGTGTCAGATTGTCTATTTAGAATTAGTTCAGTGAGCAGGGAGTGCGAGTTTGCAAAGCTCTATAGGCGGGAGCAGTGTTTGCGAGTGAGTGAAACTCTATAGGCGGGAGCAGGGTGTGCGAGTCTAGTAGAGTGTTTGTGAGCGGGAGCAAAAGGGTCTGCGAGTCTAGTAGAGTTGTTGTAAGCGTGATACTGTTTAATTCTAATAGAAATCTGTGAATGCAGCAGTAGGCAGGGGTTGCCGAAGCTGGGTAAATTTTGTGTGTGATTTACTTTTCAGCATATTTATTTATGCAGTTTATTTCTGTGTTTAAATCGAGAAAATTTTCTATAACCCTATTCACCCCCCCTCTAGGGTTAATCTAGATCCTACAAGTGGTATCAAAGCCCGGTATATATTATATTTAACTCTAGAGTCATGAGTCTACAAAATAATGCTTTTTCTGAGGGGCAATCTATCGTTAGGCCACCCATGTTTAACGGGAATGATTATGCTTATTGGAAAGTTAGGATGAGTATTTATCTTAGTTCCGTTGATTATGATGTTTGGGATATTATTGAAACTGGCTATAAACCTCCCACTATAATCGTTGGTGGTACTGAGATTCCTAAACCTAAGGATAGATGGGATGCTAACGATAAGAGATTGAAAACAACAAATGCTAAAGCCATGAATGCTTTGATATGTGCTCTTGATAAAAATGAATTTAATAGAATTTCTCATTGTACAACAGCACAGGAAATTTGGCACACTTTGGAGGTGACACACGAAGGAACTTCTCAAGTCAAGGAGTCTCGTCTAGCCCTATTCAGCAATGAATACGAGAACTTTGTGATGGACAAAGGCAGGAACATAAAAGACATGTTTGGACGCTTTTCAACTTTGGTGTACAACGCTAGAGCACTTGGGAAGGTATTCACTGAGGTAGAGCTTGTGCGGAAGATACTACGAGTCTTACCAATGAACTTTGAGGCAAAAGTCACGGCAATCCAAGAATCGAAAGATCTGAGTAAGCTAAGCATGGAGGAGTTGATTGGAAACTTGATGACATATGAGCTTGAGCTAAAAGCAAAGGAAGAACGCAACAACTCCGAACCAAAGAAGAAGACGATTGCATTAAAGAGCAAAGAAGAAAGTGATGAAGAAGGAGAAGATCCAATTGAAGAGCTTGCAATGGCTGTCAATAATCTTAGAAAATGGTCGAAATTCAAGCCACGCAAGAAGAAAACAAATCGTAATAGGTCAAAAGATTCTGACAATTCCGATAATGAACCAACATGTTATAACTGCAACAAGCCTGGCCACATCAAACCAAAATGCCCACTTCTCAAAAACAACAAAGGAAAGAAAAAGGCGAAGAAGGTATTTGCAGCAACTTGGGATGATGAAGAAGGAGAAGAAGCTTCGGATAGCAGCGCAGAGGAGGCTAACTTGTGTCTTATGGCGAAATCAAATTCAGATTCAAGCTCAGAGGAATCTAGTGAGGAAGGTGAGTATTCCTATAGAGATCTTGTTTTTATGTGTTCTGATCTTACTAAAGTAGTTGATGCTCTTGAATCTAAAATTGAAAAACTGAAAACTGATAGGAGAGAACTTGCTCGTAAAAATTTTAGGTTAGAAACTGAACTTGAAAATATTCAAAACCTAGAATGTAAAAGATGTAAAGTTTTAGATTCAGAATTGACAAAACTAAAGAATAACTTTGAGAATTTTGAAAAAGAAAACTTGAATCTTAAGTAAACCATCGACACTAGGAAAAAGGATTTTATAAATCGATGCACCTCACTTGTCACTGAAAATACAACACTAAAAACCAAAGTCCAAAATCTTGAGAAATCTTTGAATAACTTTTCAAGAGGCGAAAAATCTTTCAACATGCTATTGGGAAATCAAATTTTTGCTAACAACAGAAAAGGACTTGGTTTTGGGAAAACACAAGCTGAGGATAATGCAAAAGGGAAAAGTGTCTTTGATATATGTGAAATAATTGGACATCATTCTGAAAATTGTAGTCATAGGAACAAGAACACAAAATTTATACAAGTTTGGGTTCCTAAGAATTCTACAAACAAATTTCATGTCTATTGGAACAAGAATGAAAAGTCTAAACAAGTTTGGGTTCCAAAGGGTTTGTTTATTCATAATGTTACTGCCACTAACAATCATGGACCTAGAAATAGGTCACAAAAATCTTTCATCGTGTAGGTGTGGTGGCAGGCTAAGGAACGACAACGGTGTTCTCTGGATTTTGGTTGTTCCAGAAACACAACGGGCAACAAAGCAAAGTTCCTTAGCCTAGTATAAAGGTGACAGAATCACAATGGGCAATCACGTAAAATTATCGCAAAGGTAAAACAGGTGAAGGTATAATTCTGTGATTATATGCACCATATTCTGAATTAAATCATCCAAAATTGTGATAATGAGATGATGTCTTTAATTCTGACCTATTCTTAATTGATATGATTTCTTTTGACTTGTTCTTACTTTGATTTGTGTTTAAAAGAAGACCAACCATCCTTTCATCATTGAATTTAATTTGTTTAGTCAAATGATGGTATCCTATTGATCCTTGATTACTCGTGCTACACGTAGACATATTTTGACATTTTTGTAAATTTGCACGATTTCAAACTCATGTGAAAAAGGATTTTAAGAAATTGTTGAAACTTCAAGAAATTGTTTTTGAAATAATTAAGATGTTGATTGACTGTTGATTACTCATGAATATAATTGTTTATCCTATGGTTTCTGAAATTAACACCATGATATTTGTTTGAGTGTGAACATGGCTTTAATTCAAAATCCAAAGAATGTCATTTAAATTGTTGCTAAAATTGGGTTTGAAATTTTTGATGCACACTTCATGTATGGTTTACCAAATCCAGCTAGTGATATTTTGGATTGAAAAAGAAATTCAGATGCAGTTCATACTGGTAATCTAGTTGATAGAAAACGTACGAGTTGAACGTGATTAATTCTTGAAACATTCATTTGCTGCATCGTTTTTTTTAAAGAAAATATCTGCATATTTTTCTCTTGAAATAATTTTTCATTTAGCAGAATTTTTTTTATATAACCCCTTCGAGAAAATAATTGTTTGACCATTTTTTTCAGATTAGTTAATTTTATTTGATTTTAAATGACAAATTTTGACTGATCCGACTCCCTACTAATTATCAAAGAGATAAATAGTGATTGAAAAAGTGATGAGTGTTGATATTTAACATACATTACTCAAGAGAGTATATTTGGAAAATTTCTTTAGGAATTAAAACAAGAATTATAAAACTTTTTGTTGGGTAAAGATTCCATGACCATTTCTATATCTATCATTATTTCTATCGACCATGGTTTATCAAATATTCAATATAGTTTGTCGATATGTGGTACTATAATCAGGAATCATTTGTTTTTCATGTCATATTCTTTAAATAAATAAATATCCAAAGTATTCACTCTCATTTAAAAGTCCTCACGGTTATGCATGGGTGAATTACTTGATTTTTTTTGATTATGTGCTTCCATGCTCATTTAAAAGTCCTTACGGTTATGCATGTATGGAACGCATATCAAAATTAAATTGTTTAAATAGACAAGTTGATTCTAATCCTATTTAAAAGTCCTCACGGTCATGCGTGGTTAGAAGATACTTGATTTTTTTTAAAATTAAATTCGAATACTACTAATCTCATTTAAAAGTCCTAACGGTTATGCATGATTAGTAGATATTCAAATTCCTGATATAAATACCACAAGATTGATTCAACTGTATGATTTTATATGAACACCATATCCATCATTTCTAAAATTGGAATATGCGCCTAACAAGGGTAGTTATGTTTTTTGTTTGATTCTTATTGAAGTTTAATATTTATATTCAATTTGAGATTAATGTTGGATTAATATCGATCACTTTATCTCTATTTTTCTCTCACACTATTATTCTTTTGCTGATAACAAAAGGGGGAGAGAAAAGTTAAGATTTTGTCAAATAAAATCAAGCAAAGGTCAAATAATTTTTCCATATGCATCTAGGCTCATTTGAATATATTTCTATTTGTATGCATATATGTAGGGGGAGCATCATGTAGAGAGGAAGCATTAAAATAGGGGGAGCAATTAGAGTATATAATTGGTTAAAGTATATAATTGGTCAAATACATTTTAACACGGTCAAAATCTTAAATATATGTTTGTTATCATCAAAAGGGGGAGATTGTTGAATATGCGCTTATATGTTTTTGTTTGATGATAATAAACATATATATTCATTTAAATGTATTTGGTTATGTACTATTTTGTTTTGCATAGATTAAATAAATATTTGTCGAATAAAATAAATTATACAGATTTTGAATTCAAACAGAAATTTTATTCAAACAAATATTTATTACAATCTTGAATAGTACAAATTCATGCTCTCACTATACATATACATTTTTGATTACATCACGATTACATCACAAATATTTTACATTGATAACCTCACTACATATCACTCACATCACAAATATTTTACATTGATAACCTCACTACATATCACTCACACTCGTATTTTGTCTTCAACTGCATTCCAGTTTGAATCCAGCATCTGAGAAATCTGCAAAAATATCCACTAACGCAGTAAAATTGAAAAAGAAATATTTTTGCAATATAAAATTAAATATGACTTTTGAAAATATGGTTTGCCTCAGTTATTTGGATTGTTCGTCATCATTCGCACTTGAATTCATCACAAAGTCGTGCACATAGATATTACAGGGACAGGTAACCATAAGTGGCTGCAATACACACGTGTACATTCATACACGTGTGCACTGCCTCGCCAACTCATGTGCGTGGCCAACAAGAGCAAGTGTGCAAGTGCAAAAAGAAAGTCAATGATCAAGCAAGTCCAATTCGAATTCATGATAGCATACAACTCAAATTCCAAATGCATCAGTACATGAATACTGTAACAAATGCAAGCTCGACTATCAGTGCAATGAACACTACAACAATGACCAATGAACAAAGAACAGAGACCAGACAGGTCAAGCAACAAGGCAGATCACAAATGCATGCAAGTGTCAAATTACAGGTGCAAGTGTACATAAGAGAAGTACAAAATGACCAAACAGCAACAGTGAATGGGGCAAAGCACAAAAGTGCACAGCAACACAGTAGTAAGACTACAGCCACAGGTATACACAACAAAACAGTGTCAAAGAAAATGTCAACATAAAGTACTACAGAGATCAATGCAACTTCACAGCAATCATAACACAAGCCAGAGTGAATGCAGACAAGCACATGAATACATAAAGCTACAAGTGATGCAGCATCAATCAAAAAGTGATATGGTGAAGCACCAACTCAAGATTACAGGGCAGTGGACAGTACAAGACTGACCAGAATACAAATGAATCAAGTCAGGCATGAAGACAATGCCAACAACAAAAACAACAAGTCCAGTTACAACATGGTGAACAAGACACAGTGCTGAGCACATGCAAACTGCAATGAATAATGCAACAGAGACCAAGAACAAGCACAACATGTATCAGTGGATCTGCATACATGAATACCAGATGTTCAAGTGAAGTTCAGGTAAAGGTTATGGAGACCAGAGCATAGAAATGTGCAGACCCAACCAACAAACTCAAAGAGCATATGCATCAACTACAAGCAGATGCAAGCTAACCAGCAAATGAACAAAGGCAACAAGGTCAGAGTTTTAAAATGCACAAATATGCTATGCAGTGAAGCAATACACAGCAAGTGGATATAAACATCAAGCCAGAAAAACAAAGCAACTCAAGCTCGAGGCAGTGACAGTATGAAATGGAATGTAACTACAAGGCATGAAATCATAGTGAAACAGTTCAAGTGGACAGTGAAGGCAATACACAAGTCAGTGGAAAGCTACAAGGCATAGAAACTGCATAACAACTAATCAACAGTGCACAACCAACTCGAGAATTTACACAATCAAGACCGAATGCAAACTGCAGTAGTACACTTGAACATCATGAACAAATGGAAGAAGTACATCATGATATTAAGCACACAACAGCTAGTGAAATGATCAGAGAATCAATGTCGTGTGAAGTCGAAAGAAACAGGGATAAACACTGTAAACATTGAAGCCGTGGATATGATTCAAGAAATCAAAACAGTGCAGTGATGATCAGGGCACAAAACCAAGTATCAAAATTCGTATTCTTTGAAAAAGTCAGAAATGAAAAAGGGGAAAGTTTCTGCAGTGACAATCAAGAGAAAATCGAACGCGTAAAAATTCAAAACCGTGATTATCAAGTTAAAACATATCAGGAAAGCCGTGAGTATCACGAGTAACTAAATCAGGAAAGACGTGCGCAACTGGTAATTAAGAATTTAGGAAAGTATCAAGTTAATTCGAACGAATTCAAGAGTCTCGAATTCATATAAAAACCAATCCCAATTCACATCATCGGCTATCGAGTTCAATCAAGAGCAATCAAGTTAAAGCAAGCAATTGAACCAGCAAACGAAGAATTACATACCGCAAATTCAACGAACTCGGTCATCAGAAGAAGCAGCTGCAACAATTCACAATTTCAAAGTTAACCACAATCGAATATCAGAGAACAAGCGACGCAAGCCATCAAATCAAAGAATCGAGCATCAGAACGAAGCCCTAATTCGAGAAAGAGCCGAAGCCCTAATTCAACAAAGAGAGGCCGACATTTTTTTCACAAGCAAAAGAAAGGAACGGGTTGAAAGAATAGTGGGCCGGCCTAATTATTAAAAAGGGGGTTTAGCTTTTAAATTTTATAAAAGGGGTTTTTTTTAGTTTTTATAATTGAGCAAAAATTACGCATTCACATTCGTATTTTAATTTTTTGCTCCTGCGGTTATTTTTGAAGTTGTTTTTTCTTTTCGTGTCAAAGAATTTGTAAATCACCACCTAGAGTTTAGGTAGTGTCAGATTGTCTATTTAGAATTAGTTCAGTGAGCAGGGAGTGCGAGTTTGCAAAGCTCTATAGGCGGGAGCAGTGTTTGCGAGTGAGCGAAACTCTATAGGCGGGAGCAGGGTGTGCGAGTCTAGTAGAGTGTTTGTGAGCGGGAGCAAAAGGGTCTGCGAGTCTAGTAGAGTTGTTGTAAGCGTGATACTGTTTAATTCTAATAGAAATCTGTGAATGCAGCAGTAGGCAGGGGTTGCCGAAGCTGGGTAAATTTTGTGTGTGATTTACTTTTCAGCATATTTATTTCTGCAGTTTATTTCTGTGTTTAAATCGAGAAAATTTGCTATAACCCTATTCACCCCCCCTCTAGGGTTAATCTAGATCCTACACAAAAGCCATGCTTTGGGTCAACAAATGATCATAGAAATGATCACCAAGATAGATGATCAAACAAATGATCCTATCACAAATAATCAACACAATGATCATTTACAGCTACACTCAGCATGTCACATTACCAAATTGGGAATATATCGCTGATAACTTCAACTATATAACCTCTGAGCTCGTACGTCTCAGAGAAGGGTGTTAAGCTAAGAGAATAAATCCTCCGCCACCAACAGAAATATATTTGAAAGAAATCGGCTTTACATCTCAATTTATAATGTCAGACACACAATCCATACAAGTCTGTTCCGGGATCGAATAGAACCGAAGGCACTTACAAAAAAGTCCTTGCAATCCGAATAATCTCTAATCACGTTCGGATTTCCCATCACATATGGAGATCTCAATACCGGGGATCAGCCAGTGCAGAGACAATCAACAAGAAACCCTTTCGTTTTCGAAAATATCCGGTCTTCAACACCGATCTTTGAATGCAATTCATAACGACGTATCACATATTCGGAATGGGTTATACGACCCCATGGTCCTTTCCCGGTTAACCCGAATAATGAGCGCTTATTTTAAAAAAAATAAGTGTGGCATTCAAATTCAAGCAAATCATAACAAATACCTATTTAAAGGTAAATATTGATAGTCGGTTATTGAACTATCAATAGATATGCCAACATCACCAGATTCCAAATAATTTTCCAAATCACTTATTTTCCAAAAAAAAATATCTTTACAAGATATATATTCTCCATTCTTCAAAAATAAATCAATATTTATTTTTAAACCCAATTTCCAAATTTCATTTATAAATTCCATATTGAATTTAAATTCCAAAATATTTATGAATATACGATTTCCATTCAATTTCTAATATTCATTTTCAATTTATCTTCAAAAAGATAAATTCCAAATATTCACTTAATATTGGAAAAGCATTTCTATACTTATTAAAAATAAGTAATTCACAGATCTTTTTATTTTCTATACTTAGAAAATATTTAATATACCCTAATCGAAATTAAGTATATATTTCACTCTTTAAGGAAATCATTCACTTAACCATATTTATTTGGGCCAAAACGAATGTTGCGTAAAACATTGTTACGACAACCCAAAATCACTAGTATAGGGATTCAAAATTAAAATAGATATATAAATCCCAATACTATACAAAACATTTCCTTTTGGAAATCATTTACTATAACAACAGTGTTATAGTCTATCATTTCCTTTTATTTCTCGAAAACGTCAATTTCAATAATGAATGTTGAAATCTATGGTCTCGAATCTCAATACATTTTAAAACATCTTTAGATCGTTTTAATTCTATTTAAAACATCATATCCAAAATAATTTCTTTAACATAATATTCACTATTCAAAAACGTGAATATACCGTGTTAATAAATTTCATCACTTCTATTCATTTTATTTTAAAGGATTATTCACTGTCTGAAACATGAATATAATTCCATTAACAAATTATAACAATTCCTTATCAAAATAAGTCGTTGCGGATTTATAAAAGATTTATAAAACAACATTTATAAATTCTATTTCTATTTATTTTATATCAACTTCCTTTTATAAATTTCCTTTATAAATCTATTCA
The DNA here is from genome assembly GCA_030765085.1 of Allium cepa. Lineage (NCBI taxonomy): Eukaryota > Viridiplantae > Streptophyta > Magnoliopsida > Asparagales > Amaryllidaceae > Allium > Allium cepa. The sequence continues at coordinate 708,236,873 of CM060941.1, forward strand.
ATTTCATATCTCAATGATATACTAAAATTTCATATTATAAGTCAAATACTTATAATTTATTTGTTTAAAAAAAATCGTTCCTTTAAACTTCATGAATTTATAAATCTTATAACTTATAAGATTCTTTTATTTATCCAAAATCTATTCTTTTAAATAACTTTACAAATTTTATAAACCTACTGTTTATAAAATTCCATTTATAACTTCACCGTTATAATTCTATAATTCCAATTTATGAAATTCATTTACAATTCATTCTAATACTTGTAAAAGCTCGTTTTATAATTCCAACATTTTTAATTTATAAATATCAATTTATAAATCTTTTAATATAAAACAATTTATATTACTATTTTTAAAACGTCTTTAAACTCTTTTATAATTTCATCATTTGATTTATAAAATAATCAAATTTCATAAATTCTATAGATTTCATTCCTTTATGAAATTCATTTACAAATCATTCTCTCACTTATAAAAGCTCGTTTTATAATTCAAGATATTCTAAATTTATAAATATCAATTTATAAATCTTTTAATATAAATCAATTTATATTATTACTTTAAACATCCTTAAACTCTTTTATAGTTTCATCATTCTGATTTATAAAATAAAAATTTTATAAATCCTATTTTTGAACTTCTTAAAATAAATTCAGAAATCCCAGTTTAAACTATTTTATAAAATCACTAATCTCATATTTTTCAAAAATCAACTTTTAACTGAATTTCTCAAAAATCATAATTTTTATAATATTAAAATTATAACGTTTATCTATTTAAGATGAATCAATTCCAAAAATATTTTATAAACGTATACTTTCAAAAATCACTTTAGAAATTAAAATCGTTGTTTTAACTTCAAAAATTGGATCCGATGATGCAACACATCAATAGTCAATCACGACTTTCAAACATCATATATCATCCATGATAAACAATCAAATATCACAATATATGAATCAAACAAATATTTGTGAGGAATCCAGTTGGATCCCTCCAACCTGTTTCTCTGCATCCACAGACATTAGCACAATACCATTCCACTTCGAGGTGGAATATCGCGGTATATGGGATTTTATAAAAATATTATCCGCTTACTAACGGCGCAATAGGGTCTCATCCGCTAAAAAAATGCGGGAAATCAATCAACTGCAATATATACATATGCCAATATATATATATTGCTATATATATAATATAATACCAATTCCACTTCAAGGTGGAATATCGCGGTATATGTGTGTAATAAATAACCTCCGCTTACTAACGGCGTATAGGGTCTATTCACATCCAATATATATATATATATATATATATATATATATATATATATATAACAATCATCATTCAAGCATTCAATCATTCAATCTACAAATATTAAATCTAACTATTTAAAATTTAAATAAACAATAAAATTCCTTTTGAGTGAGAAGTTCTCACCTTTGCTTTTATTTTGCAATCCATTTCCCATCTTGACTCGATTTTCTTGATTTATACCTTGTATAAATATTTACACAATTTATTAATATTCGAATCAATCGAATAAATTAAATTTCGTTCTTGATTGTTTAATTAATCAATAGTTTTATTTAAACCAATCTCTTCTTAAATAAATTTATTTTAACTAAAAATTAAATTTAATTAACCAAATTCTTCTTTAATAAGTAAATCAATTATAAATTCAATTTTTTAACTAAAAAATTTCTTTTTATTAACTACAATAGATAAAACAAATTTATTATCGTAAACTATTTATTTGATAACAACTTAACTAATCATTTCACTTTAAATTAATATCTTTAAATCAATTTCTTTTAAATAATTAAATTTATCTAACTAATTATTAAATTTCAAGTTAATGATTTTTATTTTAAACTAAAAATTAAAAATTGAAACTGATTTTCTTTAATTAAATTTGTTTTAACTAAAGGTTACAAATTTAAAACTAAATCCCTTTTTAATAAATTGCTTTTGGCTTTCAAACAATTTCTTTTTAATACTTTGATTTAACAAAAATTAAATTCAAACTATTCTTTATAAATTCAATATTTTTGTCGAACAAATTTAATTTCTATTTAAATAAATTTTATTAACTAACTGACCTTATTTTATTTGCTTTAAATACTAAAAAAAAAATTCTGTACAGCTGTAAATATTTTTTTTTCTGTTTAAACTTTATATTCTTTTCCTTGAAATATCTATATATATTTTATTAATTTAAAACTGCCTCTATATACATAAAAATCAAAAATAAAAATAAAACAATATACCTTACTGGAAATCAACGAACCCAGATTCCATCATCATCGCGACCACTGCTTCGATGCTCGAGTACGAGCTTCACCTTCGCGTCGCACGCACGCGGCCGCGCTCCACTGCCGCCGCCTCGCCTTACTCCATACGCGCGCGCACTCGAGCTCCTCCATCCCATCGCGACTGCCATGAACGCGAACCTTAGGTCGCCTTGAATCGCCGATACCCCTCAATCGATTGCCGAACCCCTAAATTCACGGCCAAGCCGCGCCTTCACCTTCAATCGCGAGCACCGTGCGAAGTTCACGCCGCCTCGTCCCCATACTCGCACGCGCGCCTTCTCCATGCGAGTTGCCTCCCTCTCCCATGCGCGCGATTTAGAATCGCGATCGACTTCTCGAGATGCCCCTTTTTTTTTATTTTACTGAGGCTTCGGCCATTGATTTCTTTTTTTTTTTTCGTTTGAAAGTTTTGAATGGGGCTTTTTTTTTTGCTTGCGTGATAAAAGGAAAAGAAGAGGAAACAAGAGAACGTGCAGAGATGGTTGTGTGATGGGTTGCACGATTTCGTTCGTGATCCTAGGAGAAATTTAAGGGAGCTACAGTGTTTGATTTTGAACAAATTCTATATTTAAATTTGAATCGAATTTGATTAAATTTCCAATGCGTTTACACGTCGTGTGCTCACATATAAACTTCGAAAATTACGAAATTTGAAATCCGGTAATAATTCAATATTACGGACCCAATGAAACTGGTTTCGTCGAATTCCGAGACTGTGCCTCGGACGGCTATTTTTAAATATCGATTCAAATGATTTAAATTTAAAACTGAACAATTCACTTTAAATTTCAATTCTGAAACTTTGATTACCTTCAGTATTATCAATACTAATTTTACAAGCCTTTAAAATACTTTTAACCAGCTTAAAATTGAAGATTCAAATTTTTATTCAACTTTCAATAGATTAAATTCTATAATTTAATCGCTAAATTCATTCTGATAATTTGAAATTCAAGTCAAACCATTATTCAAACATTTAAAATTCATTAAATATTCTCAAATTAAATTGTTTAAAATTCTGGGTCGTTACAATCTTCCCCCCTTAAAAGAATTTCGTCCCGAAATTACAAGTTAAGAAGAATGCCCTTATCCCGTCTACTATTTTTTCACAATTCAAATAGTTTTATCAACTTACTAACCTAAATCTTTTTATTAGAGATTCAATCATTTCAACTATCTTTCCAACTTCAATTATAGGTTTCAAACAACATTGTTTTCCTAACAATTCAAATTTAAATTCAAATTCAAATTTTAAACTTTCAAAATTTCTCAAGAATTTTCTAACACCCTAAATTTTCGAAAAATTTCGCCAGCGTCTCCTTTGCGCGGCTAGCTCGGTACGACTACAAAATGGCACCACGGCCCCTCAGAATCAATTTTTAACTATATTTCTAAAAAATCAATCTTTAACCGTATTTCTCAAAATTCCCAATTGAATTAAATTTCCTTTTTATAAATTAAATCAACTAATTTTTCTTAAATAAAATTATTTTCCTTTTAATAAATTGTTTTTGGCTTCCAAACAATTTCTTTTTAATATTTTGATTTAACAAAAATTAAATTCAAAACTATTCTTTATAAATTCCAATCTTTATTTTATATAATCTTTGGACAAATCACATAATTAATTTCCATTCGCTATATTTTAATTAACCAAAAGTTTAATTTAAACTAAATTTCCATTAAATAAATCTTTCAATTAATAAATTTCCATTTGATAAATATACTTAACAAAATATTAAATTTCTTTTAATGATTGAATTTACAAAGGTTCAATAAAACTGAATTTCTTTTAACTATAATTTTTCTTCTTTAAATAAATTTATTTTAACAAAAATTTATTTTACTTTAAATCAATATCTTTAAATCAATAATTTATTTATCCAATAAATCAAATTCCTAACAAATCTGTCTAGTTCAATTTAAACTTCAACTAAATTTACTTTAAACAATTTTATTTAACTACAATTTAATTTCCCTTTAATATAAATTATTTTTAACCACTTAACTTAAATTTAAACAAATTTTCTTTTTCAAAAATAATTTTCACTTGAAACTAAATCTATATTTAACTAATAATTTAGTTTTAAACAAATAATCAAATTTTAAACATATTTCCTTTACTGTAATATGTTTTACATACATATTTTATTTTTTTTAGTTTATAACTTTACAAAAATTTTTTTATATATATATCTACAGATTCCTAAATAAATTCAAAATTTTAAATTGTTTTAAACTTGCAGTGTATATATTCTTCAATATATATGTATATATCAATGTCTATTAAATTAAATCAATAATAAATATCAAAAATCACATACCTCACTGCCTCGTTCAAGTCCTAACTCCCACGCGACATCGTCGCCACTCGCCGCCGCTCTGAATCGCACCCTCTCCTGCGCGCACCCCAATTTGTTAATGAAATCTATGGTCTCGAATCTCAATACATTTTAAAACATCTTTAGATCGTTTTAATTCTATTTAAAACATCATATCCAAAATAATTTCTTTAACATAATATTCACTATTCAAAAACGTGAATATACCGTGTTAATAAATTTCATCACTTCTATTCATTTTATTTTAAAGGATTATTCACTGTCTGAAACATGAATATAATTCCATTAACAAATTACAACAATTCCTTATCAAAATAAGTCGTTGCGGATTTATAAAACAACGTTTATAAATTCTATTTCTATTTATTTTATATCAACTTCCTTTTATAAATTTCCTTTATAAATCTATTCAATTTCATATCTCAATGATATACTAAAATTTCATATTATAAGTTAAATACTTATAATTTATTTGTTTAAAAAAAATCGTTCCTTTAAACTTCATAAATTTATAAATCTTATAACTTATAAGATTCTTTTATTTATCCAAAATCTATTCTTTTAAATAACTTTACAAATTTTATAAACCTACTGTTTATAAAATTCCATTTATAACTTCACCGTTATAATTCTATAATTCCAATTTATGAAATTCATTTACAATTCATTCTAATACTTGTAAAAGCTCGTTTTATAATTCCAATATTTTTAATTTATAAATATCAATTTATAAATCTTTTAATATAAAACAATTTATATTACTATTTTTAAAACGTCTTTAAACTCTTTTATAATTTCATCATTTGATTTATAAAATAATCAAATTTCATAAATTCTATAGATTTCATTCCTTTATGAAATTCATTTACAAATCATTCTCTCACTTATAAAAGCTCGTTTTATAATTCAAGATATTCTAAATTTATAAATATCAATTTATAAATCTTTTAATATAAATCAATTTATATTATTACTTTAAACATCCTTAAACTCTTTTATAGTTTCATCATTCTGATTTATAAAATAAAAATTTTATAAATCCTATTTTTGAACTTCTTAAAATAAATTCAGAAATCCCAGTTTAAACTATTTTATAAAATCACTAATCTCATATTTTTCAAAAATCAACTTTTAACTGAATTTCTCAAAAATCATAATTTTTATAATATTAAAATTATAACGTTTATCTATTTAAGATGAATCAATTCCAAAAATATTTTATAAACGTATACTTTCAAAAATCACTTTAGAAATTAAAATCGTTGTTTTAACTTCAAAAATTGGATCCGATGATGCAACACATCAATAGTCAATCACGACTTTCAAACATCATATATCATCCATGATAAACAATCAAATATCACAATATATGAATCAAACAAATATTTGTGAGGAATCCAGTTGGATCCCTCCAACCTGTTTCTCTGCATCCACAGACATTAGCACAATACCATTCCACTTCGAGGTGGAATATCGTGGTATATGGGATTTTATAAAAATATTATCCGCTTACTAACGGCGCAATAGGGTCTCATCCGCTAAAAAAATGCGGGAAATCAATCAACTGCAATATATACATATGCCAATATATATATATTGCTATATATATAATATAATACCAATTTCACTTCAAGGTGGAATATCGCGGTATATGTGTGTAATAAATAACCTCCGCTTACTAACGGCGTATAGGGTCTATTCACATCCAATATATATATATATATATATATATATATATATATATATATATATATATATATAACAATCATCATTCAAGCATTCAATCATTCAATCTACAAATTTTAAATCTAACTATTTAAAATTTAAATAAACAATAAAATTCCTTTTGAGTGAGAAGTTCTCACCTTTGCTTTTATTTTGCAATCCATTTCCCATCATGACTCGATTTTCTTGATTTATACCTTGTATAAATATTTACACAATTTATTAATATTCGAACCAATCGAATAAATTAAATTTCGTTCTTGATTGTTTAATTAATCAATAGTTTTATTTAAACCAATCTCTTCTTAAATAAATTTATTTTAACTAAAAATTAAATTTAATTAACCAAATTCTTCTTTAATAACTAAATCAATTATAAATTCAATTTTTTAACTAAAAATTTTCTTTTTATTAACTACAATAGATAAAACAAATTTATTATCGTAAACTATTTATTTGATAACAACTTAACTAATCATTTCACTTTAAATTAATATCTTTAAATCAATTTCTTTTAAATAATTAAATTTATCTAACTAATTATTAAATTTCAAGTTAATGATTTTTATTTTAAACTAAAAATTAAAAATTGAAACTGATTTTCTTTAATTAAATTTGTTTTAACTAAAGGTTACAAATTTAAAACTAAATCCCTTTTTAATAAATTGTTTTTGGCTTTCAAACAATTTCTTTTTAATACTTTGATTTAACAAAAAATAAATTCAAACTATTCTTTAAAAATTCAATTTTTTTATCGAACAAATTTAATTTCTATTTAAATAAATTTTATTAACTAACTGACCTTATTTTATTTGCTTTAAATACTAAAAAAAAAATTCTATACAGCTGTAAATATTTTTTTTTCTATTTAAACTTTATATTCTTTTCCTTGAAATATCTATATATATTTTATTAATTTAAAACTGCCTCTATATATATAAAAATCAAAAATAAAAATAAAACAATATACCTTACTGGAAATCAACGAACCCAGATTCCATCATCATCGCGACCACTGCTTCGATGCTCGAGTACGAGCTTCACCTTCGCGTCGCGCGCACGCGGCCGCGCTCCACTGCCGTCGCCTCGCCCTACTCCATACGCGCGCGCACTCGAGCTCCTCCATCCCATCGCGACTGCCATGAACGCGAACCCTAGGTCGCCTTGAATCGCCGATACCCCTCAATCGATTGCCGAACCCCTAAATTCACGGCCAAGCCGCGCCTTCACCTTCAATCGCGAGCACCGTGCGAAGTTCACGCCGCCTCGTCCCCATACTCGCGCGCGCGCCTTCTCCACGCGAGTTGCCTCCCTCTCCCATGCGTGCGATTTAGAATCGCGATCGACTTCTCGAGATGCCCTTTTTTTTTTTTTTTTTACTGAGGCTTCGGCTATTGATTTCTCTTTTTTTTTTCGTTTGAAAGTTTTGAATGGGGCTTTTTTTTTTGTTTCTGCTTGCGTGATAAAAGGAAAAGAAGAGGAAACAAGAGAACGTGCAGAGATGGTTGTGTGATGGGTTGCACGATTTCGTTCGTGATCCTAGGAGAAATTTAAGGGAGCTACAGTGTTTGATTTTGAACAAATTCTATATTTAAATTTGAATCGAATTTGATTAAATTTTCAATGCGTTTACACGTCGTGTGCTCACATATAAACTCCGAAAATTACAAAATTTGAAATCCGGTAATAATTCAATATTACGGACCCAATGAAACTGGTTTCGTCAAATTCCGAGACTGTGCCTCGGACGGCTATTTTTAAATATCGATTCAAACGATTTAAATTCAAAACTGAACAATTCACTTTAAATTTCAATTCTGAAACTTCGATTACCTTCAGTATTATCAATACGAATTTTACAAGCCTTTAAAATACTTTTAACCAGCTTAAAATTGAAGATTCAAATTTTTATTCAACTTTCAATAGATTAAATTCTATAATTTAATCGCTAAATTCATTCTGATAATTTGAAATTCAAGTCAAACCATTATTCAAACATTTAAAATTAATTAAATATTCTCAAATTAAATTGTTTAAAATTCTGGGTCGTTACAGTACCATACCTATGGAGTGCCCTCTGACGACGCCCAGTACGGGGGAGATTACGGTACTGTATAGACTATGCGAATATATAACTGTGTTAAGGTGGAAAATGTAAAGCCTTAACGCTATTTAAAAGTAAGTTTATTTTACAATTAGACACTAGTATAATAGCGAAATATACTACATAGTAGATAGTTTAACGGATCCTTAGGAGATGTAAATACCGAGCATCTCTTAAGTTACTGCACACATATTTATCTCAGTTGATTTAACTTACATAAGATCTTTTAGTTCTGACTCGAGTGTTTTGTCTTTTCAATTCGCTCGGGTCAGTCCAAGCGTTTCAGGATTTGAAGATTTTATTCTAGAGGACGAAGACGAAGATTTGTAGTATTACTATCTATTATATTATTCCACTACACCATTTGATTCCGCTGCATTGATATCTGTTGGTATGTGAACTCTGATATTTATTGTATAAAGAAAAATCAAATGTTTTGTAAACAGTTTATTGAACCGTATATTTATTATTATATTTTATCGTTCCGCTGCAAGATTCTATTTTGTTTTTGTCTTCTTTCTTCACTTCTTTGTGTTTATCTTATTTACCCCATAACAATCCGCCCTTCCGTATGGTTTGAATTGGCACGTGTGTCGATTTATAGCGTGCGAAAAGGAAAATTGGTTTCGATATAAAAGTATTTTATTATAAAGGTATTTCCAACAAATAAAATTCTTAATTTAATACCATTTCAACTAAATCCCAATTTATCTTCCTAACCTCAATTTATCCAAATTATTTGAAATATAAATTTTGTATTAATATTTGAAATTGAATTTTTTTTGGTTTGAAATTAACTATTCGAGCCCGATACTATTCTTTTGAATCTACCTTATCTGCCCTGCTTTATTTATTCACCTATATTCTCTTTTCCAAATCTATCTTCTTTCCTTCTTTCCTTCTTTTGAATATATCCTTTAAAATATTGTTTATTTATATTCTACCTGGTTTAATAGTAAATTTTTTTATTGTTTTATAAATAATTGATCTCATAATAAATTGAATGGATTTAATAAAATGTGTAATCTATTAAATATTAATTAATTTAAATAATAAAAAAAAGTATATGGTTTTAAATAAATTTTTTAATTTGTTTTCCAAAGTCTAAATTTTTTATCTGGTTGTTTCTATTCTCCTACTTTATTCCTTTTCGGGGACGAAAAGTTTTGAGTGGAGGAGAGTGTAACGACCCATAAAATTTTAGCAATTTTTAATTGGTTTATAATGTATTGAATTGGATTTTTGCGAAATTATTAATAATAAAATTTTGAAAAAACAAAAGAAAATATGTTATTGTTATTTCGTGTTATTCTATCATTTATATCAGTTATCACCATTGCAAGTTCCCTGTAGACTAGAATCACTATGGGCCGAAATGATACATACCCGAACGGACTTTAGAATAGGGAAAAACGTTATGGGTTGAAATGATAGGCCTGAGCGGTTTCCAAAATCATTCATTTTACTTGGGACTGCGGGTTTGAAATGATAGAACCCGATTTTTCTTTGTAAACTGCGGATTGAAATGATATATATTCGTATCACTTGACCTAGGCTAGAAAACTATATACAGACCCGTGGTTTATGTAATATTTTTGAAAATGTTTTAAAATATTTTAAAATGTAAAAATTATAATATTTGATTCTTAAGATTTTATATAAATGGAAATTTTATACATAGATTTAGTAGTAATATTTGATATAAATTAGATGGATTTAATACATATATATGGTTAAGTATTTTTGTAAATCTATATTTCAATAGATTTTCTTGTAATAAATCGAATAAGTAGGATTGGGAGATAAATTGGGTTTATTAAAAATGGTATTTAAATAAGGATTTATTTAATTAAATCGATTTGAAATTATTGAATGAGAAATTTAAAAGGTATGATTTTATAACTGGATTTTTGATTTAAGTGATTTAATGAATATTTCGCGTTTAAATAAATTAAAGAAAATATTGAGTAAAATGTAAATTATGGTTACTTAAATGATATTGAATCTAATGAGGAAGTATTTCAAGACTAAATAATAATGAGGTTAAATCGAGATCTATATGAAACTGTTATATTGAACATTTAAATATTAAAGCCTTGAACTACATTGGAATTTAAATGGTTTATTTTGAGATTCGGATCTGTATTTGAAATCAATATAGTTGAATTTGTTATTTAGAAACCAAGTTAAAATTTAGGTTGAACTAAATTTGAAATTATTATTTAGAAAACTAGATTGAGTAAAAATTTAGTTGAAACGTTGAATACTTAAAGTTTTGAAATATATTGAAATATAAAGGGGTATTTTGTGATTTCAAATCCGAATTTGAGATCGATAAAATTTAAGTGGTTATTTTAGGAATTGATTTGAATTTAAATTGATAAATTGAGATTGAATAAAATTTGAATGGGAAGGTCGGGTTGATGTTGAAACGATTTGTTAAGTTGGGGGAATTGAAAACACTTTACTGTATAAATTATTTAATAAATATAAATACTATTTTGGAAAATATAGAGATATTTGAAGTAAAAATGATATTTGATTTTGAAGTATAAATTAAAATGACCACGGTGTTATAGTGTGTATTTCTACCTTGTAGATAGTTCTACAGATCCTTAGAGGATGGTTATCCCAAACATCCTTTAAGTTAATTATATCTCAGTTGATATTTCACTTGAGTTGGATTTACTGATATAAGAATGTTAATCCTGACTCGAGTGTTTTGTGTTTTGCTTTACGCTCGGGTCAGATCGAGTGATACAACTTTTGAGACTCACCATCGAAGTTGGAGTTTAGCTTGAAGATCCAGCTACATATTCTTTCAGCTTTTCCAGTTGATTGGTTCAGAGAAGTCATCTACTCGTACTGGAGACTTCACTGCATCTGAGAGTTCTGGTGTATTTTATTTCTAACTCTGATATGTATATAGTAGCTTCATGAACTACTATTCTTTATCTATTCCGCTGCATTATTTACTCTATGTCTGTGATCTGTGATTGATGTATTTACTTGAAATGATAAGTTTTGCCAAATTTAAATTAACAACGCGGTATTTTGAATTATTCAAGTCGGACATGTACGGTTTTATTATCGATTTGAATGGTCCAAAATAGCGAGTCGTTACATCATACTTGGGTGCTACCCACTTAGCCTTGCATGCACCTCCCCTGTTTTAGCCATTTCCGGTTGATGAGGCTTGAGGCTACGATTACCTTTATAGAACACTTCTTGGAATGCTCATCGTCCTCCATTGACGATGGTCTCATAGCATTGATCCATAAAAGTTTGTTCCGGGTCTGAACGAAACCGAAGGCATTATCTCGTTACACTCATTTTGGAATCACCCTCAGAGTTAACAACAATAACCCTTGCACTCTGATACTCCATCTCGAGCTTCACTTGAGATTTCATGACCTATCGTTTAACTTGGATCGATGTGGTTTTCGGATAATCAAATCTGATATCTGATCCCAGTCTCATCGAAATCCAAATGCCGTTTTAAAGGTCAAGTTGTTTAAGGTTAAACAATTTAATTCAATTAAAAACATTGAATTCACACAGCATTTATCTCAGATAAATAACATCCATTTATCACCGATATATCCAATATCACATCCCCGAATATCACAGATTATCATTCAGTAGATACCAATCATTCCAGATATTCTACTTAAACAATCATCCACAAGCAAGAATTATTAATTTATATTATAATTAATTTAATTAATTTAAAATCAAATTAATTACTTAAGAATTAATCACCTAATCCTGCTTAATCATCAATTAATTACAATCATTTAATAAATTAATCACACCTTAATTACCTTTATAATCAATTAATTAATATTTAATTAACTAATTAATTCATTTAACTATTAATTAATAAACCTTAATTATTCATTCGTATTCCTTAATAACAAATCGATTAATCCTTAATTACCAGTTAATCAATCCTTAGTTAACAGTTTATTAATCCTTAATTACTCAATTAATTAATTTCAAATTATAAATTAATTAATCTTAATCACTTAATTAATTATTCCTTATGTATCAATTAATTAATCTCTAATTACTTAATTATAACCCTTAATTATTAAATTAATTAATTATTTACTCTTTAATTATCTTATTAATTAAAATTAATCATTAACTAATTAGACTAATTAATTACTCTTAATTAATTAATTATTAAAACCTTAATTAATTTTAAGATAAATCTTTACTTTAATTGCTTAATTTTAATTAATGCATGTATTTAAAACATTTCATCCTTTTAATTAACACTTAATTACATTTAAAAATTAAGTTTTAAAATAACTTAAGCACTTAACAAATTTAAGTTAACAAATCATATAACTTCTTTAATCAAATAATTTAAAAACATTTATCATAAAATAGTTTAAACTAGATTTAATCTAAATTTAAAACTTTCTTTATATTTAAACTTAAAACTATTTAAATTTCAATTGCTTCGGGTTCGACCAAACCCTCACCAGAGTTCTACCCGAATATTTTCTAAAACTTGATTTTAGTTTTAAATTTAAAACCTGTTAAGGTAAAATCACTTACGCGAACACACTCGAGACCACCCCGAGACAACCCATTCTTTTCCTCGAGACCTACCCGAGGAAAAACTTCCTTCATCCCCAAACTTAATTCTGGTGCACAAAATCATCGCATGCACATGCAACGTCCATCGACGTTACTCCTGCGTCCACAACCACTGTCGTTAAATCGCCTACAATCTCCTCTAGCCATCTGACCACGTAGGTTCGTCGATCGAGTACTAACACAAAATCGAACCTTACAAAACCCACTGGACCCAAACTCAACGACCAAACATCACCTCGACACGCCGATTCCGACTGCCTGGAGCTTCTGTACCTAACCCACGGCCTCACCGAACATCCAAGCACCATTTCCCCCACGACCGATCAGCCTCGACGCACTAACGACAACACGATCATCTTATTTCCAACCTCGACCAAAACTATGAAAAAACCCTAGTTCTCCGATTCGCCGACACCACAGAGGTTAATAAAACCACTCACCATTTTTGCCAACATCTCCGATCACCAAGCCTGCTTCAGCAAAAACCCCAACCACCAAAGACTCGACAGTCACCAGAAAAAGCTCAAAACTCATTTTCTGGTCATTCCCAAAATGCTCACAATACAAAACACTAAAAATCCTAAATTTCCTTTCAAAAAAACATAGATTTCTAAATCGATTCAAATTATATACTTGAATCAGCAAATTAAAATGTTTGATTTTTAACATGTTTTAAAAATCTACTATATTTTTTTTGATTCCAGATAAAACCCAACTAATTTCATCTAAACTTATTTTTAAAACTTAATCTATGTCTAAACAAACATTTCTTGTTTGAAAACTAAATCCTAACAGAGATCAGAAGAAGAGGTATTTAATTTTGACCTAAATCTTAAAGCTTTGTAATAAGAATAGAGAAGAACATAGATACATCTGACATGCACACCTGTATGTTAACTATGTATATGCGTTCAAACTTATTTATACAATCATGCAACTGCATATTCATATCATAACACTCAAGAATTATCGCATGCATCAGGTTCAAAATAAATTTTAAAGTTCGTTTACTGACTTATTGATGATGAGCAGACTTTAAAAACTGAGATGCTAGATTTTTGAAAAATGGAAAGAAATGCTTGATCTTTGAAAGCTTGATAATGAACTGGAAATCTTGCAACTGGATATCGCTTGTTGAGAAGATGATTTAAGCTTTGAACTGAGATGATCTTGTCTTTAAAAACTAAAATGAAGTTGTTATTTTAATTTCTGGTTGTAGATTTGTGTTACAGGTTTTATTCTTGAGTTTTAGAAATGAAGATAGAAAAAGTAAAGAAAGAGAAGAGATTGATATACTTATAGACTAAAATTATGGTTTTTAAAAATTAAAGAAAATAAAATTAAAAGATGACACTTGTTAAATTACTTAACATTTGTCATTTACCTATTTTAATCTTCTTACACTTGTTAGTAAAATGATTTAATCTATTAACACTTGTAATTAAGCAATTTTTTATTAGTTTTAATAGTTAATAAAAAGCTTTTACCAATATTTTAAAGAAAATATTATAAAACAAATCTTATACTAATAAAAATATTATACCTATATTTTTAAATCCAAAATATTTTAAAATATCTATCCTTTGAATTTCAAATTTAAATCCAAATTCAAATTCAAATTCAATTTAAAATCCAATTTAAAATCAACACAAATATACACACATATATATATATATATATATAAACAAACAAACACGAATTCAATTTGAAAATAATAATTCTATTTAAAAAACTATTTATATCTATATATATAAAAACAACACATTATTATTATTGTTTGAAAATAACAATTTTGCCAATTTTACATAATTTATAAAAGAGAATATCACATTTTAAATTGCTTGAAATTCCGAGATATCACAGGTATAGTATTGCTCCTTGCAACTGTCTGGATGCTAATCTCCTTTTCTGCTCATCATTAAGTCCTAAATCAGCAAAAATCCTTTCGCAGTGTAGCAACCAGTTCTCCACTTCAATTGCATCCTTTGTCCCAAAAAAACGACTTCCCTCCAAGCATAGAATAGTCCCTATGCAGCACTGCATAATTGTTACCATCGAAGCTTTCCTAATTACCTTCTCCGGCATTTCTTTCAACTAATCCCGTGCTAGTTCCAGCTTGCATCATGTTGACGAAGAACTGATACATAGCTCCCATATCAAATGCGGTGCTCCAGCACCCACATTAGTAGCTTGTGTCAGACCAGGACTCCTTCGAGTATTCAGTCTATCATTTCCGTTAGTTTTTTGGTGCTTCCTCCACCAAGGTTAACTGTTCCATTCCTATCATCCATAACTTATTTCCTTAAAATCTGCATTTGAGTCTTTATAAGATACAGAAGAATAACCTAAGAGAGATGGGAAAATAGAGATAAAGTATATATTTATATATAGAAATTACATGTGCATTACTCTAACGTTACCCCATATCTCAATCTTTTATCTAATTCCTTAGGATTATGTTTTCAAAAATCTTTTTAAATTTAAAATTTCTTTTAAGTTTTCATAACCTATGCTCTGATACCATGTTGTAACATCCTCTATTTCGAGGCCTAAAGCTAAGTGCTACAGATGCTCGAGTCATCTATAGTATTTTATCTTCGATGATGAAATATGATAGTGTTAATAGTATCCACAATATCAAAAGCACATGAATATGAAATAAAATCAACAAAGATTTCAAAACAGCCTTTTCTGATTACATTTTAAATCAATATTTCATATTCAATTACATAATCCTAAAATGATTCCCAGGTTTTGATCAAATATAATCATTGTAACGACCCAAAATTTTGGTTATTTTATTTATTAAATTAATTGAAATTTTGAGAAATTTTAAAAAGTAAAATTTGGAAATAAAATTTTTATATTTGGAATACGTATATTTAAACATAGCAAATGGTAAATTTTTAATTAATTATATGGAAGTTTATTTTATTGTGTAATTCTATTTCAATTCAATTAGTTAATACTTGATGATAATAAAATATTTTCCAAACCTGATTATTTTTACATAGATAACTTCTAGATCATCTTCTGAGTGAAACGTCATCTTTCTTTTTTCAAAATTTGGACTGCTATTGCTCCTTTTATCTTATTCTCTACAAAATAGAAGCATTTTTCGGTACCAATTATCGACTTTTGAATGAATGATCGTACCACTAATATCTGCATACCATTTTGATTGTCTCATCATGCTGACCTTTGTAGTATATTTGTTTCTGTATTTTGAGGTCCGGTATGTGACTGAAGCAATAAACTGTTCGCTGTAACGGTACCATAAATTATGACTCTATTTCTTCCTTCGGTTTCAAATTTTGAAACACACTGTCCAATCAACCCTTAAATTGTTTTATCAACTTTTACTAAATCAATTGGACAACTGTTACCAATCCATCATTTTAATTTATTTATTCAGTGGTCCATTTCTTTATCTGTCCATTTTCATTCTGCGTTTGCTTTTGAGATAATATAAAATATTCGTACTTCCCCTTTTATTTTCAAAACGTCTGACTTCTACTATGCCAACCTTTCCTTTTCTACCTGTATCTTTTATTCTATACAGCTGTTACTTTTCTAATGTTGCTTTCATTTCTATTTATGTAAAGAGAGAAAAAAAACTCTTCTCCATCATTCGTTTGCAACCATCCCTTCCTTCAAGCTTCCCTCCCCACCAATACTCGCTACATCTTCCATCGCTGAACAGCCTCAAGCATCGGCCACACCTCTCCCACCACCCTCCTAACGCCCCACGTGACAGCTTTTCAACCTGCGCCTCCCCACTTTTCTCCACCATTACTTTTCCACCCACTCCTCGCTCATCCTCTCGTCCAACACCACACAAGCAAACAACAACGTCCAGATCCATCACTCCACCTTCCTCCCATGGCCGAAGCTTCTATAGGTAAGTTGTATATATATTTGTATTTTATAGTAAGATTATATATAATACATATTATAGTATTTATATGCGTTGAATTTATACATATGAGTGTGTCGAACTGCAAGAGGTATAGGTTTGCATGTATATATGTTTGATCTGGAAGTATATTTTTCTCCATGTTAAAGAATTTTACAAAAATTTTATATATGTCGGTATATAAGTTTTTTACAGGACAAATTATATATATTTGTTTGAAAACTTACAATACAATTTTGTCTGTATATTATCTATTTAAGCTATATAACTCTACATATATATGTTATTGTTTTAATAAAAATACTAGTATAATATGTAAATAATTATATGTATGTATTTTCACAGAACAGTCTTTTCAAATTTACTTATATGTATTGTTATCCCATTTTTGGTCAAAACTGGAATATCAACAAATTGACAAGGAATGATGAAGATCAGTTGGAATCAAGGATATGATCGATATTGTCAAAATTTGGTTGAGCTCCGATCGGGACGAAATTGATTGGAAATGATGATAAGAACCAGGAAAGACTATGTTTCAAATTTCAGGTTAATCGGAGTTCGTATGAAGGAGATCCAAGCTAATCCTCTACCAACTCCCTGCCGAACCAGGCATAGCCGGACCGGAGTACCACCAAACCATCTCAACTTCCATCCTCCTGCCGAACCAAGCATAGCCGGACCGGAGTGCCACCGAACCATCTCCACTTCCCTTCCTAGCCGAACCAACTCCACTTCCATGTACTACCGAACCAGAGTGCAACCGAACCAGAGCATATTCCAACCCTCAACTACCGAATCAACCCACGCTCCACACACTACCGGTCCAATCAACACTCCACCCACCGCCGAACCAAGGTGTTGCCGAACCAACGCTGCCAGGCCAGATTGCATCAGCCCAGGCCCACCAGCAGCTATATACGTCCAGAACCCCTACCCCCAGCCTCACTCTATAAATAGAGGGGCAGGGGTACAACAATGGCAGACAAGTTTGAGAGCTCAAGCAAGGATAGAACTTTCAAACAACTTTCAAATACTTGTAATTAAAGCTTTGTACTTGTAATCTGAAGGGAAAAGGAAAATAACATATAAAGTGGACGTAGGCACGTTCTGGCCGAACCACTATAAATCTGTGTGTCTTTTACAGTTTAGTCCCTGCTTTTCATATATTTGCATAAATCGCCCAAATCACTAAAAACAACATAAAATCAACTAACTCATATGACTTGGTGGTGTTTGCCCATTTCTTGTGCAAAATTTTTTG
The DNA here is from genome assembly GCA_030765085.1 of Allium cepa. Taxonomy (NCBI): domain Eukaryota; kingdom Viridiplantae; phylum Streptophyta; class Magnoliopsida; order Asparagales; family Amaryllidaceae; genus Allium; species Allium cepa. Next base: position 708,255,153 of record CM060941.1, read on the forward strand.
GGTTATTTGCTGAGATCTGTGATTTGTGTTTGAATATTGCTGAGTTGTATTCATACACTGGTGCTTTCACGGTATTTGGGGTTTGTGGCCAATTTTGGCGCAAACACTTTGGTGCTTTCACTGAGAATTGAACTCAGGAGCGTTTTAATCATTGCCTCGTAAAGATTTGTTGAGAGACTCTCTTTAAGAACCAGAAGTCTATCCGAGATTATGGCTCTTGGAAGGAAACTAAGTAGAAGACAGAGACCAGAAAGAAGTCAGCATGAAGGGAGTCAAGGGGCTTCCTCAGGAGAGAACCCAACTTCAATCTTCATCACCAGGGATGAGATGGAGACAATGATGAAAGGACAGGAGGAGTTGATTTAGAATTTGTTTTAGCAGATTGGGCAACTTGGAGCACAGGATAGGGAAGCGGATGGAGTTCGGAACGGAGCAGGACCATCCGGCATAGCACCTGGACTAGGAGGCACACCCATGGAGAACATAGATCCAATTTCGGAGAGAGAAAGAGAAGCATCTGCACAACCTGGGAGCAGCAGAGGAGTTAACGCTCAGTTAAGGGGGCAGATCCCAGAATTCCCTCGTGGACTCGGGGGCAGGTCGAAAGTAATGAACAAAGATTGCATCTCGGAGACAATGACAGGTTGGCAGAGATGGTTAGAAAAGCTCTGAGAGGCGGTTTGGTAAACAAAGATTTGGAGGATGTTAATATGAGTCCTTTTTCTCCAGCAATCAGACAAGCTAGGAACCCACCGGATTTTAAGTTGCCATCGCAGGACATGTATGACGGGAGAACGGACCCCACGATTCATCTAACGAAGTATATGAGGCATATAGAGGTGCTGGGGGCATTAGAGGAGGTTATGGCCCGGTGCTTTCCATTGTACTTGGCGGATATCGCAGCATTGTGGTTTAGACAATTGGAGAATGGATCCAACGGAATGATTTGATTGAAAGATTTATGAGGCAATTCAGGGTCCACATTACAAGACCCAAGAATGTGGTGACTTTGGCAACCCTAAAGCAGAAAACCGGAGAGACTTTGAGGAGTTACCTAACGCGATTCAATGCGGCAGCAGCTTCGGTGGATAGACCAGATCCATCCATGGTTATGATAGCGGCTGTGTCCGGGATAGCTGGCGGAACAAAGTTCAAAAATTCATTAACTAAGGATCCACCCGTGGATCTAGGAGAATTCTATCATGAGGCGGAAAAGTTTCTGCGATTGGAGGATGCGAACGCCGAAAGAGAAGAAGAAGAGGGAATTGATATTTATGCGATCAAAGGAGGAAATCCCCCTGAGAAAGGCGTGGAAACTAGTAGAGGTAAAAGAAAGACTGAGAATGACGGGGACAGGTCAAAGTGGCAACGGAGGAAGCCGCGATTCACCACTTACACTGAGCTGAGTGAGAGTCTGGAACGAATTTATCAGGATACCAAGGATCAGGTTCTGTATCGTAGACCAATGCGAAGGGATCCAACCTCTGACGAAAGAAAATCAGATAAGTTTTGTGTATTCCATGAATTAAACGGTCATAACACTAATGATTGTAGGAATTTGAAGGACGAGGTGGAAGGGCATATCAAGAACGGTATGCTCCTTCAGTATGTGAGGAGGCGAACTCCAGCTGTGGAGCCAGAGCGACCACCGTTTACATCGGCTAGAGGTGACCCTGGATCGGGGCACCGTTTGATTATCCATTGATTTCTTGATTAAAATAACGATGAACAAGTCGTAAACCTCTCGCTAACACGGTTAAATCATTTACACATGTGAGTGATCGCGCACGATCCATAGGCATGCTCTGAATGACATCCAGCCGCGTTATAGTAAGAGTTTACGCTTTGACATCTTCATTCTGTTTTTTTTGCTTTGATTTTGATTTGAACATTTAAATTCTTCCTGTTTGGACATTTCTGCTGTAAGGTTCAAATGATTATTGCTTTAACATTTACAATTCTATGGAAAAATTACTTGTATGCCCGTGGATCGCGAACGGTCCACGAGCACCTCTTGCATGGCAGTCAACTCCGAAGTCTTTGATTCAGAAACTCCCCCAAACAATAACTCCGGCACTGATAATATTAAGTCCCCCCGGGCACACTCATTCGCCTCGAACAACACCCGACCTCGAACGGTCACAAATCGCCTCGAACGGCACCCGACCTCGAACGGTCACAATTCGCCTCGAACGGCACCTGACCTTGAACGGTCACAAATCGCTTCGAACGGCACCCGACCGCGAACGGTCACAATTCGCCTCGAACGGCACCCGACCTCGAACGATCACAACTCGCCTCGAACGGCACCCGACCTCGAACGGTCATAACTCGCCCCGAACGGCACAACTCACCTCACCTCAAATGGCTCGATCACGAACAGTGGTCATTTGAGGTCCGCCACTTGACCGTGAACGGTCGAACCTCACCTCAAATGGCTCGATCATGAACGGTGGTCATTTGAGGTCCGCCACTTGACCGTGAACGGTCGCACTTCACCTCAAATGGCTCGATCACGAACGGTCGTCATTTGAGGTCCGCCACTTGACCGCGCACGGTCGCACTTCACCTAAAATGGCTCGAACACGAACGGTCGTCATTTGGGGTCCGCCACTTGACCGCGCACGGTCGCACTTCACCTCAAATGGCTCGATCACGAACGGTCGTCATTTGAGGTCCGCCACTTGACCGCGCACGGTCGCACTTCACCTCAAATGGCTCGATCCCGAACGTCGTCATTTGAAGTTAGGCGCTTGACCATGAACGGTCGCACTTCATCTCAAATATCTCGATCCCGAACGGTCGTCATTCGAGGTCACATAAAACTGTAAATTCCTTTGCAGGACATCAACAGGATATGAACATCCAGCTCATGGCATTACAAAACACGCCTTCCTACCGCAAGGCATGTTTTGGGGGGCAAAGTGTTATCCCATTTTTGGTCAAAACTGGAATATCAACAAATTGACAGGGAATGATGAAGATCAGTTGGAATCAAGGCTACGATCGATATCGTCAAAATTTGGTTGAGCTCAGATCGGGATGAAATTGATTGGAAATGATGACAAGAACCAGGAAAGACTATGTTTCAAATTTCAGGTTAATCGGAGTTCGTATGAAGGAGATCCAAGCTACTCCTCTACCAACTCCCTACCGAACCAAGCATAGCCGGACCGGAGTACCACCGAACCATCTCAACTTCCATCCTCCTGCCGAACCAAGCATAGCCGGACCGGAGTGCCACCGAACCATCTCCACTTCCCTTCCTAGCCGAACCAACTCCACTTCCATGTACTACCGAACCAGAGTGCAACCGAACCAGAGCATATTCCAACCCTCAACTACCGAACCAACCCACGCTCCACACACTACCGGTCCAATCAACACTCCACCCACCGCCGAACCAAGGTGTTGCTGAACCAACATTGCCAGGCCAGATTACATCAGCCCAGGCCCACCAGCAGCCATATACGTCCAGAACCCCTACCCCCAGCCTCACTCTATAAATAGAGGGGCAGGGGTACAACAATGGCAGACAAGTTTGAGAGCTCAAGCACGGATAGAACTTTCAAACAACTTTCAATTATTTGTAACTAATCTGAAGGGAAAAGGAGAATAACATATAAAGTGGACGTAGGCACGTTCTGGCCGAACCACTATAAATCTGTGTGTCTTTTACAGTTTAGTCCCTGCTTTTCATATATTTGCATAAATCGCCCAAATCACTAAAAACAACATAAAATCAACTAACTCATACGACTTGGAGGTGTTTGCCCATTTCTTGTGCAAACATTTTTGGGTTATTTGCTAAGATCTGTGATTTGTGTTTGAATATTGCTGAGTTGTATTCATACACTGGTGCTTTCACGGTATTTGGGGTTTGTGGCCAATTTTGGCGCAAACATGTATATTACAAGTTGTTGGTTATATAAACTTTGGATTGTGTATTGAATAGGTGCTCATATATGTTATTGTTGTTCGTATGTTTACAGTCGTGTGTGTATATATATATATATTATACAGTATTTTCTACAATATATTTAATGTACATAGTATATTATAATATACTATGCGCATAATAGTAGAAATTGTTATAAAACATATTTAGTTATAATATGTAATGGTTTATGCTGCAGTTTTATATAATATATATATATATATATATAAAGATGTAGATAATTTTATCTTAGCTTGTATGTGATTAGTTATAAGTATATTATATACAATAGCTTATATGAAAAGTATATATATAAACTTAGAATGGTTAATGTGAAGCTTGTAAGTTAAAACTGTGTTTGCATATATATAAGACTGTTTATAATATATGTATAAATAATGCGGATATAAACTATTTGTGTGATCTACTTTGGGATTTCAAAGATAAGGAAATGTTTTTCTTTGGTATTGAGTGTGTATATATATATCTATATTTCAGAGCTTCACATATATATATACACACACACATATATATACACACTAGTATACGCAATGTATATATTAGTTACAATCTATATGTAAGATGTCAGATTTTATTTTTTAGATACTTGAAAATGTGCATTTAAAGTTTCAAATATATATTATATTGAAATGTTGACCTATTCCTATATAAGAAGATATTTTGAATTTATGTACAAGTTATCTATAAACATCAGTTTTAATATATATGTTACATATTTGTATATATATAAGTATATTATATGACAGTTGTTTATATGGTTTTTTTATTTACAGTTTGTGTACAGTTTGTAATATTTCAAAATATAACATGTTAATTTGTAATATTTATAAAGTAGTATATATTTTGTGCATAAGGGAAGTATATATAAGTTCTGAAAAACGTCTATGTTTTGCCTGCTGGCTTGCTTTTGAGAAATATATTGTCTAAGTGTATATAATGTGAGTATATGTGATATGTCCATTTTGGTATATATATATAAGTAGTTATTTAAAATATATGATGTATATATGTTGATTTTATGTGTTAAATTAAAACAATGATTTTTAATTATATATTTATATATATTAATATTTGTTTTAAATTAAATGTTGATTTCATGGGAATGACAAATATATATATATATATATATATATATATATATATATTCTATTTCTGTCTAGATGATTCTGATTCGTTTCCATCAATCCCTATCTTTCAGCTTTGCCCATCAAATCCACTTTCAGCTTACTTCACTTGAGATTGTTGCTTGGATTTGTTCGATTGTCTAGATTGTGATCCAATTCGTAGCTTATTGTTTATCAAAGTCCTCTAACCTTGAAAGGTAAGCGAGCACTCATGATTAACATTCTTATATTTATTAAATTTGATTTCAATTGAAACGACAATTGAAATATGTTGCTATAGTTATTTAGAACCGTCATATATGTTATTATTTGTAACTGTTCACCTGTGGGATATGATACCATATCCTATTGTTTATATTTTATTTAATTATTGATGATATATGCCTGTTATTATTATCATATCTGTTATCACTGTACAAGTTCCCTGTTAGTATAGAATTCTCTATGAGTTGAAATGATACATACACGAACAATCTGTAGAATAGAAGAAAATCATTATGGGTTTAAATGATAGAACCAAGCGATTTTCTTTTAATTGAATTTGGGATTGCGGGTTGAAATGATATATACCCATATATATTTAATTTATGAATTTAAATGATAAATATCTGTATCACCTGACCATGAGATAGAATATTTTATACAGACAACGTTGGTCTATATATACATATTTTGAAAATGATTTCTATGTTTTTGAAAAATATATGTTTTTATTTAATATTGAAATATTTCATATATAAATAAGCATTAAGCTTTAATTTAATAAAGTTTGATTTAAATTTATATATAATATGGTTAAGTATTTATTTAAGTGTATTTTAATACAGGGTTTATAATGATTTTAATAAATTAAGGTTGAGAACATGGATTTGAAATTGATTCGAAATTATATTTAAATAAAAATTATATTTAACTAAAAATTGATTTGAAACTTATTGAATTTGAAATCTAAGATATGATCTCAAAACTTGACTTTGATTTAAGTAATTTAATGAATATTTCAAAGTTTAAATAAATCAAAGGAAATATTTAGTTGAATGTAATTTAAGGTCATTTAATGATAAGGGATCTATTAAGTGAATATTTCTAAACTAAATAACAATGAAGTTAAAATTATATATATATATATATATATATATATATTTATATGAAATATCAATTTAGTTTGGAAAGTGCTATAATTTGAATATACATATATATATTTGAAAGGAAATGATGTTTTGGTTTTGAAGTATAAATTATTTTGAAATGACCACAGTGTTATAATGATGTTTGATTGGTAATAGCGCATATTTCTACATAGTAGATAGTTTTACGGATCCTTAGAGGATGGGTATCCCAAACATCCTTTAAGCTAATTGGATTTCAGTTGATATTTCATTGGAGTTGGATTTATTGATATAAGAATGTTGATCCTGACTCGAGTGTTTTATGTTTTGCTTTACATTCGGGTCATGTTGAGTGATACAGCAATTTAGACTCACCTTTGAAGTTTGGAGCTTCGTTTGGAGATCAAGTTATCAATTCATCTTTCAGCTTTTCCAGTTGATTTGTTCAGAGATGTCATCTGGTTGTATTCGAGACTTCACTGTATTTGAGATATTCTACTGTATTTTATTTCTAACTCTGATGTTTATATAGTAGCTTCATGAACTACTATTCATCCTTTCCGCTACACTATATGACTTTTTGTCTGTGATTCTGTGATTGATTTATTTATTGCATATGCTGAGTTTGCCAAATTTAAGTTAACAAGTTGATATTTTGAGCAATTCAAGTCCAGCATGTGTGGATGCGAATGGTTGAAAATATCAGGTCGTTACAGTTGGTATCAAAGCTCTGGTTTCCTTTGAATTACTTTCGTTTGTGCTTGAATCCCTTCGTCTTTGATTCGGTTCCCTTTGAATTTTGGAACGCTAGCCACATGTTCTGAAATCCATCCTTGTCTCCCCTATTTGTATTCTTTTGATTCTGAAGCATCCCATAACTCCACTTCGAATGGTCTCTACAAAATTGGCAATCCTCCAATCTTTGAATGAGTTGTATAGGGGTGAAACTCCTTTATAATTGGCATTGATTCACCAGAGATTTCTATACCATCAGTTCATATGCTGCTATTTCTTGCTATGCCGAATGCTATCTCTGGCGATCGAATGTCGATTTGCCTTAGAATTCCGCATCGATCATATCCCTGAAGTCACGGTTGACCCTGTTAAGGTCGCCCACAATTTATATAAGTGTATCCATCTTCTATTTTGTAATTCAATTATCTCACCTTCGATCGAGCCTATCTTCGAGTCAGAATTCTACTTGATTAGAGTCCGTCTAATTCGAAATTCTATCATTCATTTTTGAAGCATCCTTTGAAAAAAATGAGGTTTATTTGTATTTTAGAAATTGTTTTATATACCAAAATTATTATTTTGGTAAGTATGAGTATATTCTATATATAAAAGTGAAATGTTTTCGATAAGGACTATATACCTTTTAAAAACTAGAATTTGAAGTTACGAAAGGATTTGAAATTTTAAAAATTGTATATAAGAAATGGATTTATATGAAAATGATTTATAATTGAAGGGTTTTAATTTGAAATTCGAGAGGTTGAATTCCGATATTCTGAAAATGGTTTTAGGATTTTGAAATATATAATAATATGACATAAAATTATTTTTCGAATAAGAAATGTTTCAAAAGAGTTCCAATGATTTCAAAGAAATTTCAAAGAAGTTTTAAGAAAATAAAAGTCCAATATTCACTTATGTCGTCGGAAAATAATTTTGGTGATGAGTGCACGCATCATTGATATTGATTTTCAAGTTTCAAAGTGGGGGAGAGGCCACTTTAGTAGCATTGCTATGCGAGTGGTTTTGTGAAACCGATTTTGATTTCAAATTTCAAAGTATGATTTGATATTCGAAAGATATATGTATATATGTTTGTGTGTGTGTATATATATATATATATGAAACGATTTGAAGTAAGCCCGGTGTTCAGTCCTCGAGTTTTGGATTTGTATGACCCTATATATCGAAATCGATTTACTGATTTGCTGTTGATTTCCAACTCTTGAATTGGAAATTTGATTTCTTCGACTATTTCGAATGTTCGAACACTTCCAAATCAAGGTTTAATTTTCAAAGCTAAGAAATTTTGGAAAAGTATAAATTATTTGGTAAGGTATATAAGTTTAGTATTGTATGTTTAACTATAAAGTAATATGATTTAAATAAGTTTGGAACTATTTTGTTAAATGAATAAGACTATTTTGAATTATACTATATGAAATCTAGTTTGGAATAAAATTTAGTTTTAAATTTTTAACTTAGTAACATCTTTTATAAAACCATATTTATATATAGAATAATAATTTTCAAGAGGTAAATTGGATCTTTCAAATAAAAATAAATAGTTTAAAGGTTTTAAAAATGGGAATGGTTATAAATTTTGGGTATAATTGGTTTTGAGAAAAACATTTGGTTTTGAAAATAAATTGGAATCTAAAACCCAGTGTTTTTATGATAATTTTGGAAATGAATTTTTCTGACCTAAATTATGTCGATTTGTAAAGTAGGATTATTTTCTAAACCTATTATTTTGGAAACTTTGAAACTAAAGATATTAAATTTGGAAGAAATAATTTGGTGAAATAGTATATGACTTTGAAACTGAACTAATATTGAAATGAATTGAAATTGAGAGCGTTATGTTACTAAAAACTTCATTTGGGAGTTATCGAACTTATATAAATTGATTTGTATAAGTATGAAGTTGATTTGAAATTTTTTGATTTGGAAAGGTACTCAATTTGAAAAACGAAATCTTATATAATCAAAGTCTATACAAGTGTGATTTGATATATTTTTGATTTTGGAAAGTATTCGATTTGAAAATGAAATATTATATATAATGGACTTTATATAAGTATGGTATTTGAAATTGATTTGGAAAAGGTACTATATGATACATATTTTCAAAATAAAGATATGGAAAGTGCCTTTTGCTTGATATCCGCTTTGTGGCCACATTGTAGATTCATTCTACCGATATTATTCTCTATGATTTGATTTTTTGGATGTGATACTCGAGTGTCCTTTGAATTCCATGGCATTACCCATGGTCGTTTTGGTAGCGTAATCCACAAGGCAGAGATTTCTTAAAGGGTACAGATGTTTCTTGGGGGATCCAGGCATAACCATTGTGTATCCGCGGTCTATCGGTCTTGTTGTGGTAGCATAATCCGCAAGGCAGAGATTGCTTAAAGGGAACGGATGTTTCCTGGGGAATCCAGGCGTAACCATTGTGTATCCGCGGTCTACCAGTTTTGTTGTCGTGGCGTAATCCACAAGGCAGAGATTGCTTAAAGTGTAACGACCCAAAATTTTAGTGATTTTATTTATTAAATTAATTGAAATTTTGTGAAATTTTAAACAATAAAATTTGGAAATAAAAATTTTATGTTTGAAATACGTATATTTAAACATTGCAAATGGTAAATTTTTAATTAATTATACGGAAGTTTGTTTTATTGCGTAATTCTATTTCAATTCAATCAGTTAATATTTGATGATAATAAAATGTTTTCCAAACCTGAATATTTTTATATAGAAAATTTCTAGATCATTTTTTGAGTGAGACGTCATCCTTAGGTTTTCAAAATTTGGACTGCTATTGCAACGTTTATCTTATTTTCTACAAAATAGCAGCATTTTTGGGTATCGATTATCGACTTTTGATCGGATGATCGTACCACTGATATCTGTATACCATTTTGATCGTCTCATCGTGCTGACCTTCGTAGTATATTTATTTCTGTATTTTGAGGTCCCATACGCGGCGGAAGCAATAAACTGTTCGTTGTAACAGTACCATAAATTGTGACTCTATTTCTTCCTTCCGTTTCGAAGTTTGAAATGCACTGTCCAATCAACTCATAAATTGTTTTATTAACTTTTGCTGAATCAATTGGACAACTGTTACCAATTCATCATTTTAATTTATTATTCAGCTGGTCCATTTCTTTATCTTTCCATTTTCATTCTGCCTTTGCTTTTGAGACAATATAAAATATTTGTACTTTCCGTTTTATTTAAAAACGTCTGACTTATACTATGCTGACCTTTCCTTTTCTACCTGCTTCTTTTATTTTATATGGCAGTTACTTTTCTAATGTTGCTTTCATTTCTATTTATGTAAAGAAAGAGCCAAAAAAAACTCTGCTCTGTCATTCATTTGCAACCATCCCTTCCTCCAAGCTTCCCTCCCCACCAATACTCACTACCCCTTCCATCGCCGAACAGCCTCAAGCATCGGCCACGCCTCTCCCACCACCCTCCTAATGCCCCACGTGACAGCTTTTCAACCTGCACCTCCCCTCTTTTCTCCACCATTCCTTTTCCAGATCCATCACTCCACCTTCCTCCCATGGCCGAAGCTTCTTAGGTAAGTTGTATATATATTTGTATTTTATAGTAAGATTATATATAATACATAAATTTATAGTCCTTATATGCGTTGAATTTATACATATGAGTGTGTCTAACTGCATAGAGGTACAGGTTTGCATGTATATATGTTTGATCTGGAAGTATTCATTTCTCTACGTTAAAAAAGTTTATAATTTTTTTATATATGTCAGTATATAAGTTTTTTTTTACAGGATAGATTATAAATATTTGTTGAAAAACTTATAATACAATTTTGTCTGTATATTATCTATTTAAGCTATGTAACTTTACATATATATGTTATCGTTTTAATAAAAATATTAGTATAATATATAAATACTTATATGTATATATTTTATATAGAACAAACTTTTCAAATTTACTTATATATATAGCAAGTTGTTGGTTATATACATTTTGGGTTGTATATTGAATAGGTTCTCATATATGTTATTGTTGTTCGTATGTTTTACGGCCGTGTGTATATATTATACAGTATTTTTTACAATATGTTTAATATATATAATATGTTATAATATATTGTGCTATATAGTAGAAATTGTTGTAAAACATATTTAGTTATAATATGTAATGGTTTATACTGCAGTTTTATATAATATATATATGCCTATACATATTTGCTTTATGCTACTATATATGTATGAGTTGTAAGATTTCTATATATATATATATATATATATATATATATATATATAAGATGTATATAATTTTATCTTAGCTTGTATATGATTGGTTATAAGTACATTATATACAATAGATTATATGAAAAGCATATATATGAACTTAGAATAGTTACTGTGAAGGTTGTAAGTTAAAACAGTGTTTCGATATATATAAGGCTGTTTATAATATATTAAATGATGTGGATATAAACTATTTGTGTGATCTACTTTGGGATTTCAAAGATAAGTGAGGTAATGTTTTTCTCTAGTATTGAGTATATATATATATTTCAGAGCTTCATATATATATATATATACATATGTATATATATATATATTAGTATATGCAATGTATATATTAGTTACAATCTATATATAAGATGTCAGATTTTGTTTTTCAGGTACTTGAAAATGTGCATTTAGACTTTTAAATATATATTATATTGAAATGTTGACCTATTCCTATATTAGAAGATATTTTGACTTTATGTACAAGTATCTATACACATTAGTTTTAATATATATGTTATATATATATATATAAGTATATTATATGATAGTTATTTATATGATTTTGTTATTTATAGTTTGTGTACAGTTTGTAATATTTCAAAATATAACATGTTAATTTGTAATATTTATAAAGAGTATATATTTTGTGCATAAGGGAAGTATATGTAAGTTCTGAAAAATGAATATGTTTTGCCTGCTGGCTTACTTTTGAGAAATATATTATCTAAGTGTATATAATATGAGTATATGTGATCTGTCCATTTTGGTGTATATATATATATAAGTAGTTGTTTCAGAATATACGATGTATATATTTTGATCTTATTTGTTTAATTAAAACAATGAGTTTTAATTTTATATATATATATATTTGTTTTAAATTAAATATTGATTTCATGGAAATGACAATAATAATAATATATATTCTATTTCTGTCTAGATGATTCTGATTCGTTTCCATCAATCCCTATCTTTCAGTTTTGCCCATCAAATCTACTTTCAGCTTATTTCGATTGAGATTGTTGCTTAGATTTGTTTGATTGTCTAGATCGTGATCCAATTCGTAGCTTATTGTGTATCAAACTCCTCTAGCCTCAAAAGGTGAGCAATCACTCACGATTAATGTTCTTATAATTATTAAATTTGATTTCAATTGAAGCGACAATTGAAATATGTCGCTGTAGTTTTCTAGAACTGTTATATATTCTATTATCTGTAACTGTTCACCTGTGGGATATGATACCATATCCTATTGTTTATATTATAGTTAATTATTGATGACATACGCCTGTTATTATTATCATATCTGTTATCACTTCGCAAGTTCCCTGTTAGTATTCCCTATTGGTTGAAATGATACATACCCGAATGATCTGTAGAATAGGAGAAAATTGTTATGGGTTGAAATGATAGGCCCAAGCGATTTTCATTTAATTGAATTTGGGATTTCGGGTTGAAATGATACATACCCGTATATATTTTATTTATGGATTTAAATGATAAATATCCGTATCACTTGACCACAGGATAGAAAATTTTATACAGACACCGTTGGTCTATATATAATATTTTGAAAATGATTTCTATGGTTTTGAAAGGTATATGATTTTATTTAATATTGAAATATTATATATATATATATAAGCTTTAAACTTTAATTTAATGAAGTTTGATTTAAATTTATATATAATATGGTTAAGTATTTATTTAAATTGTATTTTAATACAGGGTTTATAATGATTTTAATAAACTAAGGTTGAGAAGGTGGATTAGAAATCGGTTCGAAATTATATTTAAATAAAGATTATATTTAATTAAAAATCGATTTGAAACTTATTAAATTTGAAATCTAAGATATGATCTCAAAACTTGACTTTGATTTAAGTAATTTAATGAATATTTCATATTTTAAATAAATTGAAGGAAATATTTAGTTGAATGTAATTTAAGGCCATTTAAATGATAAGGGATTTATTAAGCGAATATTTCAAAACTAAATAATAATGAAGTTAAAATAATATATATATGAAAGTATCAATTTAATTTTGAAAGTGCTATAATTTGGGAATGTATATATATTTGAAAGGGAAATGATATTTTGGTTTTGAAGTATAAATTATTTTGAAATGACCTCGGTGTTATAATGATGTTTGATTGGTAATAGCGTATATTTCAACGTAGTAGATAGTTCCACAAATCCTTAAAGGATGGGTATCCCAAACATCTTTTAAGTTAATCGTATTTTAGTTGATATTTCAATTGAATTGGATTTATTGATATAAGAATGTTAATCTTGAGTCGAGTGTTTTGTTATTTTCTCTACGCTCGGGTCAGACTGAGTGATACAACAATTGAGACTCACCTTTGGTGTTTGGAGCTTCATTTGGAGATCCAACTATCGATTCAGCTTTCAGCTTTTCCAGTCGATTTGTTCAGAGATATCTTCTGGTTGTATTCGAGACTTCACCGTATTTGAGATATTCTGCTGTATTTTATTTCTAACTCTGATGTTTATATAGTAGCTTCATGAACTACTATTTATCCTTTCCGTCGCATTATATTATTCTGTGTCTGTGATTGATTTATTTACTTCATATGCTAAGTTTTCCAAATTTAAGTCAACAATTTGATATTTTGAGCAATTAAAGTCCAGCATGTGTGGATGCGAATGGTTGAAAATATCATGTCGTTATAGTCATTATAGATTACACCAATAGCGACATATAAAGATGCCCTATTGGATGAAAAGAGTACTAGATGGGTAGACATATCTTTTATAAAGATATCATAGTGGAAATAATATTAAATAACTCCTACATAGCTAGCTTTGTCTCCTGCATGTCTTTGGATGCTTCTTCGTCCAACCTACTAAACCTGAAAAGTCCTTAACTCTCAATCTACCAAAATTTAATTTTGAGAACCTGAGAGTTTATGGGGAAAACATAAACTTCGAGTCAGACATAAAGCCTACTGTGAATACTTCTATTACATCTCGATTTATTGATATTAAGTGAGACTATGCCGCTTAGCAGAATGGTTTCGCCTCATTCATTTCCTTTTAAAATCATGTCTTTTGCAAATCAAAATCTTGCAATCAAGCTGATCATCACAACAATAGAAATAACATATATGCGTATAAATTAGGTAATCAATGGACCATCTATTTGAACAATATAGTTTTATCAGGCTGACTATTAACTACTGGCTGACTCGGGCCTACGAGACATAATAAATACTCTAACTTCTATTAGACACAATACTGGACGGTCTATCATTAACTTACTTCTCCTAGGTTCAACTGAGCCTAATGGTTTTGTGGGCTCACAGTAACCCATCTCTACTATATGCATTCCTTTCTACGTGTAAAATCATTTTAGTGTTACCTGCGATAATGCCCTACACACTGGAAATTTTGACTTATATTAGCTATGGGCTACTAGCTAAAGTATAGGGTGCGACCCTACAACAGTCGTAACTGGTTTTCTAATATCTGAGTCATAATCTTACGGCTAACCACTCTATTAAATTTTCCTTGAAAACATTTCTTCGAAAACTGATTTAACCTTTTTAAATCATACTTAAACACGGAAAATATATTTTTTCTTTGCTCCAAATACTCATGCCATGATATATGTTTTACATAAAATAATGTTGATGGACTTAAAATCAATAGGGTTATTTATTTCTTTTGAAACATCTTAGTACTTTAAGCTTGAAAGCATTAGGCTGAAAGGTCAAAATCTACCTTTTGAAATCATGTCTTAAAACCATAGACATCCTCTTTCGAAACCATTAACATATTCCTTTCAAAAGCATTAGTTCAAGTAAAGAAATATGGTAGCATAGCTTTGAAACCAATTAAAGGTATTTGTAACGACCCGCCGCTCTGACCGCCTCCAGTCGGTAATTAAACCAACTTGAGACGTTCAAAATGACGGATTGTTAGTCATTTATAGAGTTTAAACAGAATTAGCCACAGAATCACAGAGTAATCATAATATTTCACATAAATGAATTTTTATACATATCTCAGAGTTTGTACAATGAACTAAATTTTATACAGCGGAATATTTCTTTTAAGTACAAAAATTCTTCGAAAAGCTAAAGTGAAGCAATTTCCCCAACTCTCTCTAACTTCGCGGCCTGAAAATCTTCAAGCTGTAAAATTACTCGGTCTGACCCGAGTATTACATTCAAAAGAAAATAATACACAGGTCAGTCTAATTCAAACTCAGTTATTAGTGCATAGAGGCAGTAATAATCAACAATTAGAGGACATTCAAATATAAATTTACCTATCCGATCCTTTAACAAGAAATCGGATAACGGTAAATACAACACTTAACAGTGTTAAACAACAAATCAGTAGATTCAACTTATCAATGAGGATAGATGAAGGGATTATTGATGAAGATAATTTAGAAAAAAAAAATCAGAATTGCCTAAACGGCAATTAACAACAAAATCATCAAAATGTGATTCAAAATATATTGAATTGTCAACATAAAACAATTTTCATCAAAATGAAAACATCATTTAAAACATTAGATTTGGTAGGCTGCAGTACACACACGCGTATACAGCCTCGCCACATTTAAAATGTCAACTCCGTGTGGCTGCAGTTCACGCTTGCGTGCACTGCCTTGCCACTACCATAATGAGATATGCAAAAGATCATAAATCAAAACAAAATAGTATATCGCTAAAATTATCACCGTGTGGCTGCAGTTCACGCTTGCGTGCACTGCCTTTCCACTATCGTGATGACGTACTCAAGAAAATCAACGAACCAAAATCAATGAAGGTTCAAATATCGATTCAAAATGTCGATACTACGTGGCTGCAGTGCACGCTTGCGTGCGCTTCCCCGCCACAACAACTTGTGAAAGAAAACAAGTTTCCAAACAACTTATTACTGCACACTTCAACAAGTGCAAAATTTTCATAAAAATGAAACTGCGGCCATTACTTAGTGCACAAGGGCAACTGCAACTATAACGCAGCCACCATAAGTACACGAGACTGCATCAAAAGGTCTCAGATGCAAAACTTCAACAAATCAAAACAGCATTAAAGAATGTATAGTGCTATCATGACTAGAATGCAACTGCACAGGCAGGTAGGCCAGGCAATTCAAAATCAGAGAGTATATGCAGTAGGCAACAAAAATAAACAAGGATGAATGAAACTGGTCAAGCAAGTGCAACAGGTACAAAAGTCACTGCAGCATGAATACAAGTGCAGAACAACATAGTGAAACAGCGGTTTCATAAGTGGCAAAAGTCAATATCAATGCATATGAATCATTTATCTGACTCAATGCAAACTTCAACAAATCGAAACAGCATCAAAGCACATGAGAATTTACTATGTGCGATACAAATAAAATTACAGCCACCACAAGTATGCAAGGGCAATTGCAGGTATACAACTTCCATATTGGGTCAAGGAAGTGCAACATAGTGACAAGCTACCCAGGTTTCGAAATACAATCATGTACAGGACGACTGCAAGATGTATGTAAATATAAGGCATGAAACCACAGTGCAACAAATCGAGAAAAGAAATGTCAGGTGCAAAACCAGATAAGTGAACACAGTGATCATACATAGGCAGTGCCTATATAAACATATGATACTATACATATATATGGCAGTTCGAATAAACAATGTGACTCCAATCAAAGTGTGTACGAGTGGCAACATGTTACAGTAAGGGACAACATGAAAAATGTTTGCATGCCCAAAAGGTCAGAGGCAATATAAATGCAAACAATGTCATATATGAAACAGTGGCAAATTGCACAAACAAGCACAAGTGTGCTCTGAGAATATGCAACATGAAAGACATGAAGGCAGTGAAGTGCTGACTGGAACAGGCTACGAAGGCATCTTCAAGTTTGACATAAAGTAGTGCTACAGGTGGGCAGTGCAAATCAAAAGTAACAAGCTATGGGATATGTGTGCAATTTCAACAATACATGCATACACAGTTAACATATATGATCAGGTGGCTATACTATATGAAGTGCACAACAGGTTCATAACACTACTTATGTACATATACACACAGAAGAATCATCACTATCCAAGCATTCAAAGCATACTCATTTACAGGCAACTGATAGTTAACATTTATGTTTACAATATGAAGTTAATTACTTTAAAGTGAAGACAGAGCAGTTTTACTTGCAACTGTTTGATTTTATTTTATTTTTCCAAACTAAAGCATTTCAAAAAAAAAATTTTTTTTTAGAAAACTCAACAAGTCAGGCTACAAGAATGCACAGTTAACTTGAATGAAGACATGAGTGCTAAACTGGAATGCACACGTTGTCAAAATAAAGGCCAAAGTGAACAAGATCAGTGTGAAGGCCCAAGTCAATATTAATTCATGGAATCACATAAACAAGTTAATGCCTATACAGCTGCAATCAACTCAACAATTCATAATGCAGTAACATACTTACATGAATGGATATATACACAAAGCAAAGCAAGTTAAAAATATATATATATATATATCTATGCAGTTCAAAAATCAAAATCCAATGTCAACAATATTTGGAACATACCCCGACAGTGGCCGAAACCAATACAAAAAATGTCGAAGTCAGGGGAAGACATGAAAAAGTTTTAGCCAGAAAATCATCAACTGGAACAATCCATAACAGTGATGTCTCAAATTCAAAGCATACTGGAATCGAGTCATCAGAGAAATTCACGGACATAGTCAAACATCACAAAAATTCAAGTTTGATATAGTCAATGCCGATATCAACTGAGGAATGTACAAAATCACTGCCGAAGTCACATGCAAATCAAGCAGTAATTTCAACAAAAATCAAAATCATTTGCAGTTCGAATTATACTGCACCAAAGTTACAGAGATAACAGATAACCAGAGGATCGATCGAGCAAATCGAAGCCGAGTTAACCAAAAATAACACAAAAATACACAAATTTGATAAAACCAGAGAAAGCATCAACAACGAAACTAAATCAACGCAAAGCATATATTAATAAGTCGAATTAGATGTGAGTGAAGAAGAAATTCACTCACCTTTCACCTGAAGCGGTCGCGAGCAAGATTGAAGCCGAAACCCTCATTTAGATCGAGCGAATGATGATGAAGCCAAAGCCCTAATTTTTGGAGCACGGAATCGAAGAGACGAGAGACGCCATTTTTTCTTTGGTTTGATTTCTGAAGATTTGAAGAGGAATGGGGTTTCGAATTTAACAGAGGGGAGAGACGTGAATTTTGCGTGGGTTACGGCATAGATTAAGGCACGAATTTGGGCGTGTTTTTAGGGGTAATAGATCGTGCTTGTAGCTGATAAAATATAAGGCAGTGTACTCTTTTCTTTTCATTTTTTTATTATATTATTTTATATATTATTATATTTTTTTATTTTTATTTTGAATTCAATTTTGTTTTGTATAAATTTTCTTTAGTAAATATAGAAACGTTTTGAAGTTCAACTATCAACATCAATTTATAAATTTACATAAAAATAATTCGTAAATCCAAACTATTTTTTTCTAAGTCATTAGTTCAAATTTAAAATACAAATTCAATATTTAATTCAACTCCAAAGTCAAATTCAAATTTTATTCAACTTTGTATAGATTAAATTCTAAAATTTAATCGCCAATTTATACTGAAAATTTGAAATTCAATTTAAACCATCATTCAAATATTTAAAATTAATTAAATATTTTCATTTTTAAATTGTTCAAAATTCAGGGTTGTTACGATCTTCCCTCCTTAAAGAATTTCGTCCCGAAATTATAAGTTAGGAAAATGATTGCTAAAATCTCACCGATATTTATACCCTACACAACTTTACTAAGTTCTAAACTTATAAATAAATATAGGATTCATTCCATTTATTTTGTCTCAGCAGTTTTGTTCATCGATTTCAATAATCAAGACACAAAAGTCTTTTACCAAATTTTTGACTTACAAAACTCAGATTTTTAAACTTGAAATTCTCATGCTAGATATTTGCATAATATATCTTTTCCAAAGCTGTGTGCTTTCAAGATATTTTAAAGATCTTCTTCCTTAGTTCATTAGGTTAGAATTATGTAATTCTAATTTCAGATTATTGATTTTCTATTTAAAGTTTGAAAATACTTGATAACTCGAAGTTTAACAAGTCCTTCGTCGTTCTTACAGACATTAGGCATACGCTGGCCAGGCGCAAGTCTAAAAAATCTCCAAGTACTAAATATACTTGCTTCAACTTCCAGTGAAAATACCTTTTTAAAAATTCTTTTAAAAATGGATATGGAAAGCACGTTCCCCCATGGATCACAGTTTACCCGGCGGTTACGCTACTATCCCAGTATAATCGCTTGTAACTGTAGATTTCACATCTCTCTTGAATTTCGCCATGATTGTTGCCGTAGATTGCGGTTCACACGGCGGTTACGCCACTATCCCAGTAGAATCGCTCGTGACCGTAGGCATCTCGCCCCTCAAATTACGCTTTGGTTTCTAGATCGCAGTTTACACGGCGGTTGCGCCACTATCCCAGTGGAATCGCTTGTAACTGTAGGCATCACGCCCCAGGAATTACGCCAGCATCAATTCACATAATCCCAAACACGATGATCCATCGTGGGGGTCCCAGTCAGTCCCAATGGACATTCCACTAATGGAAATTCTACGTAGCTACGATTTCCAATGGACACTCCATCGAGTTCCAATCACCTTCACAAATAATAAATGGAAGGTACATTTCCATATCCTCAGTTTTTAGAAAACATATGGCATATACATATAGTACTTTATTTCACATTTCGTACATATCATACCTATGTAAACCTACACAGGATTTTCATAATAATGACTTTCCAAACTAATGGTTTTCGATTTATTATATTCGCATATATAAGTTACGAAAACTCAATTCACATTCATAACAAATAGAGGATTCCAAAATTTTCCATTTCACTTAAAATTTTCCTCTAAATCGATTTGAAAATTTAAGGTTATCTCAAACCTAATTCACATTCATAATCCAATTCATTATCGACTTCACATTCGATTTGGATTTCACATTACATCGTCAATTCTCAACACGTAATTGATGTCTACCGATATATAACCTCTAAGCTCGTACGTCTCAGAGAAGGGTGTTAAGCTAAAAGAATAAATTCTCCGCCACCACAGATATATATTTAATAGAGATCAATTGATATGTCATCAATTCACAATGCTAGACATACAATCCAAATCGACTATCCAAAATTCAAAGTTCAACTTATATTGTTTTTGGTGTCAAAGTTAAACTCAATTTAACTCAAGATTCAATCTTTTTGGAAAATATTCAAGTTGAACAGATCGTTCAAATTTCCCAAAAATAATATCTTTACAAGATATATATAATTTTCCAACTTAACTATTTGAAACCAATTTCAAATATTCATTTTTCAATTTATCTTCAAAAGATAACATTTTAACCTTTCATTTCATATTGGAAAACATTTCCATACTTATTTAACAATAAGTAATTCACAAATTCATTTATATTCAACTCTTGGAAAATATTCAATATACTTGAATCAAAATTAAGTATATGTTCCATTCTTTAAGGAAAGCGTTCTTTTAAACACATTTATTTGAGTCAAAACGAATGTTGCGTAAAACATCGTTACGACAACTCAAAATCACTAGTATAGGGATTCGAAATTTAAGATAGATATATAAATCCCAATACTATAAACAACATTTCCTTCCGGAAACCATTTACTATAACAACAGTGTTATAGTCCACCATTTCCTTATTTCTCGAAAATGCCTATTTCAACAATGAATGTTGAAATCTATGTATTCGATACTTAATGCATTGTAAAACATCTTTAAAACCATTAACTTTTTCAATTTCAACTTCAACTTAATTCATAGTTTGAATTCCTCATACTTTTCACAATATTAATTTTAAACCAATTTCAAACTTTTCAATATTAAGTTTTTCACTTAATTTAATTTTCCGCACGTTTAATTCAAATTCATCACTGAATTTATTAAACCTATTATGGATTATCATATTGACAACTTCAAATTTGAAATTTAAATTCTATTTTAACTTTGCATTTGCTTTTCTATTTCAAAAATAATCAACTAGTTCTTTAGTAAGTCATTCATCAACTTGGTTCCATTAAATTTATATTTCTACATTAACCTCATTTCATAATATCACTTCCCTAAAACATATCTGTTTTAGTTAATAATATATTCACTATCCAAAATCGTGAATATACTTATTTAACTCAATTCAGTGTTTCTACACTTTTATTTAAAGGATTATCCACTGTCCAAAATCATGGATAAAATTCCCAACCAACATTTACTATCACAATATCTAATATAAAGGATAATTCGCTGTCCAAAATCATGAATATATCTCCTTTAATAACTTCTATTTTTCATTTATCAAATTCAATTGGTTTCGAATTTATAAACAATCTTTACAAATTCCATTTCTATTTATAAACTTCGATTTATAAATCTTCTTTATTAATTCAATTCAATTTATATAACTCAATTATATACCAAAAGTTCATTTATAAGTTAAGTACTTATAATCCATTTATTTACTAAATCGTTCTTCAAAACATTTGAAATCAATTTTCAAAAGAATTCAGAATCAAATTCTCAAGTTATAGTTTAATTATCCTCTTGGCTATAACTAAATTGACATGTCATTTTATTTTTTTATTAATTTTTTTTATTTTGGAGATATTCAAAATATTGGATTTAGACCAATTCATTAATTCACTTCACTTATATTTTATTTTCCATAAGTCTCAATAATTCGATAATGGATTTCGAATGAGAAACTATCGCAATCCTAAATTTAGAGAGGGGAATTTTCGAAAAAGATTTGAATTTTCAAGATATCTTTTATTTTTTCAAAGAAAACAATTTCATACTTCTTTAAATTTGAAAAACACTTTCTTTAAAGTGGTTCTAGTAACTATTCATATTAAACATCATAAACTGAGCTTTGTGTAAACCAAAGCTCTGATACCACTTTTGTAACGACCCGCCGCTCTGACCGCTTCCAGTCGGTAATTAAACCAACTTGAGACGTTCAAAATGACGGATTGTTAGTCAGTTTATAGAGTTTAAACAGAATCAGCCACAGAATCACAGAGTAATCATAATAGTTCACATAAATGAATTTTTATACATATATCAGAGTTTGTACAATGAACTAAATTTTATACAGCGGAATATTTCTTTTAAGTACAAAAATTCTTCGAAAAGCTAAAGTGAAGCAATTTCCCCAACTCTCTCTAACTTCGCGGCCTGAAAATCTTCAAGCTGTAAAATTACTCGGTCTGACCCGGGTATTACATTCAAAAGAAAATAATACACAGGTCAGTCTAATTCAAACTCAGTTATTAGTGCATAGAGGCAGTAATAATCAACAATTAGAGGACAGTCAAATATAAATTTACCTATCCGATCCTTTAACAAGAAATCGGATAACGGTAAATACAACACTTAACAGTGTTAAACAACAAATCAGTAGATTCAAATTATCAATGAGGATAGATGAAGGGATTATTGATGAAGATAATTTAAAAAAAAATCAGAATTGCCTAAACAGCAATTAACAACAAAATCATCAAAATGTGATTCAAAATATATTGAATTGTCAACATAAAACAATTTTCATCAAAATGAAAACATCATTTAAAACATTAGATTTAGTAGGGCTGCAGTACACACACGCGTATACGTCCTCGCCACATTTAAAATGTCAACTCCGTGTGGCTGCAGTTCACGCTTGCGTGCACTGCCTTGCCACTACCGTAATGAGATATGCAAAAGATCATAAATCAAAACAAAATAGTATATCGCTAAAATTATCACCGTGTGGCTGCAGTTCACGCTTGCGTGCACTGCCTTGCCACTAACGTGATGACGTACTCAAGAAAATCAACGAACCAAAATCAATGAAGGTTCAAATATCGATTCAAAATGTCGATACTACGTGGCTGCAGTGCACGCTTGCGTGCGCTGCCCCGCCACAACAACTTGTGAAAGAAAACAAGTTTCCAAACAACTTATTACTGCACACTTCAACAAGTGCAAAATTTTCATAAAAATGAAACTGCGGCCATTACTTAGTGCACAAGGGCAACTGCAACTATAACGCAGCCACCACAAGTACACGAGACTGCATCAAAAGGTCTCAGATGCAAAACTTCAACAAATCGAAACAGCATTAAAGAATGTATAGTGCTATCATGACTAGAATGCAACTGCACAGGAAGGTAGGCCAGGCAATTCAAAATCAGAGAGTATATGCAGTAGGCAACAAAAATAAACAAGGATGAATGAAACTGGTCAAGCAAGTGCAACAGGTACAAAAGTCACTGCAGCATGAATACAAGTGCAGAACAACATAGTGAAACAGCGGTTTCATAAGTGGCAAAAGTCAATATCAATGCATATGAATCATTTATCTGACTCAATGCAAACTTCAACAAATCGAAACAGCATCAAAGCACATGAGAATTTACTATGTGCGATACAAATAAAATTACAGCCACCACAAGTATGCAAGGGCAACTGCAAGTATACAACTTCCATATTGGGTCAAGCAAGTGCAACACAGTGACAAGCTACCCGGGTTTCGAAATACAATCATGTACAACACGACTGCAAGATGTATGTAAATATAAGGCATGAAACCACAGTGCAACAGATCAAGAAAAGAAATGTCAGGTGCAAAACCAGATAAGTGAACACAGTGATCATACATAGGCAGTGCCTATATAAACATATGATACTATACATATATATGGCAGTTCGAATAAACAATGCGACTCCAATCAAAGTGTGTACGAGTGGCAACATGTTACAGTAAGCGACAACATGAGAAATGTTTGCATGCCCAAAAGGTCAGAGGCAATATAAATGCAAACAATGTCATATATGAAACAGTGGCAAATTGCACAAACAAGCACAAGTGTGCTCTGAGAATATGCAACATGAAAGACATGAAGGCAGTGAAGTGCTGACTGGAACAGGCTACGAAGGCATCTTCAAGTTTGACATAAAGTAGTGCTACAGGTGGGCAGTGCAAATCCAAAGTAACAAGCTATGGGATATGTGTGCAATTTCAACAATACATGCATACACAGTTAACATATATGATCAGGTGGCTATACTATATGAAGTGCACAACAGGTTCATAACAGTACTTATGTACATACACACACAGAAGAATCATCACTATCCAAGCATTCAAAGCATACTCATTTACAGGCAACTGATAGTTAACATTTATGTTTACAATATGAAGTTAATTACCTTAAAGTGAAGACAGAGCAGTTTTACTTGCAACTGTTTGATTTTATTTTTTCCAAACTCAAGCATTTCAAAAAAAAAAAAAATTAAAAAAAAAACCTCAACAAGTCAGGCTACAAGAATGCACAGTTAACTTGAATGAAGACATGAGTGCTAAACTGGAATGCACACGTTGTCAAAATAAAGGCCAAAGTGAACAAGATCAGTGTGAAGGCCCAAGTCAATATTAATTCATGGAATCACATAAACAAGTTAATGCCTATACAGCTGCAAGCAACTCAACAATTCATAATGCAGTAACATACTTACATGAATGGATATATACACAAAGCAAAGCAAGTTAAATATATATATATATGTATATATATATATCTATGCAGTTCAAAAATCAAAATCCAATGTCAACAATATTTGGAACATACCCCGACAGTGGCCGAAACCAATAGAAAAAATGTCGAAGTCAGGGGAAGACATGAAAAAGTTTTAGCCAGAAAATCATCAACTGGAACAATCCATAACAGTGATGTCTCAAATTCAAAGCATACTGGAATCGAGTCATCAGAGAAATTCACGGACATAGTCAAACATCACAAAAATTCAAGTTTGATATAGTCAATGCCGATATCAACTGAGGAATGTACAAAATCACTGCCGAAGTCACATGCAAATCAAGCAGTAATTTCAACAACAATCAAAATCATTTGCAGTTCGAATTATACTGCACCAAAGTTACAGAGATAACAGATAACCAGAGGATCGATCAAGCAAATCGAAGCCGAGTTAACCAAAAATAACACAAAAATACACGAATTTGATAAAACCAGAGAAAGCATCAACAACGAAACTAAATCAACGCAAAGCATATATTAATAAGTCGAATTAGATGTGAGTGAAGAAGAAATTCACTCACCTTTCACCTGAAGCGGTCGCGAGCAAGATTGAAGCCGAAACCCTCATTTAGATCGAGCGAATGAAGATGAAGCCGAAGCCCTAATTTTTGGAGCACGGAATCGAAGAGACGAGAGACGCCATTTTTTTCTTCGGTTTGATTTCTAAAGATTTGAAGAGGAATGGGGTTTCGAATTTAACAGAGGGGAGAGACGTGAATTTTGCGTGGGTTACGGCATAGATTAAGGCACGAATGTGGGCGTGCTTTTAGGGGTAATAGATCGTGCTTGTAGCTGATAAAATATAGGGCGGTGTACTCTTTTCTTTTCATTTTTTTATTATATTATTTTATATATTATTATATTTTTTTATTTTTATTTTGAATTCAATTTTGTTTTGTATAAATTTTCTTTAGTAAATATAGAAACGTTTTGAAGTTCAACTATCAACATCAATTTATAAATTTACATAAAAATAATTCGTAAATCCAAACTATTTTTTTTCTAAGTCATTAGTTCGAATTTAAAATACAAATTCAATATTCAATTCAACTCCAAAGTCAAATTCAAATTTTATTCAACTTTGTATAGATTAAATTCTAAAATTTAATCGCCAATTTATACTGAAAATTTGAAATTCAATTTAAACCATCATTCAAATATTTAAAATTAATTAAATATTTTCATTTTTAAATTGTTCAAAATTCAGGGTTGTTACAGTATTCCTTTCGAAACCATAGTTTGAAAAAAAATCACATAGCCCTTAAGGGAATTTATGCTAAAGCTATTCTTTTGAAACAATTAAGGTGATGGTGACATACTTCTACATGTCTACTTGGGTTTAAACAAGCGGCTTTAACCATGTCAAAAGGTATGAATATGACACCTACCCTTTTGCAAGTATAAGTTAAGAGAAAAGCAGCTTCAATGGTTGTAGACGGGTATCGATTCGAAACTCCACTCTCTGAACTCATTGATTTAAAGAGATATAAAATTGGCCTCTTACTAAGGCAAAAGGTTTTAATGCGGGAGCTAGGGCATCGAAGGGGTTCAAAAGTGGCAACCCTTTAAAAGATATTAAATCAATGGTGGGTTTATAGATTTGAAATCGGGAAATATAATATCACTCCTTATGCATGTATACTTTCAACTCCATTACTACCTTTCACATATGTCCAATACACTTTGTACCAATGGTTTGATACCATGTATTTTGGTATCGAATAAATGTAGAAGGGTTAAAGGTAGGTGTGTATAATGTCGGACGCCAATAGGTTAAGTAGTGAAGATGTAATTTGAATAAAAACTACATTTTTTCTTATTAAATATATGTCAAACTCTTATTGGCTTAGAAAACTTTTTCTTCTTCCTTTATTAGAATTATTGCTGATTTCTCATTGGAACATTTGGAAATAATTTAACACTTAAGTACTTCTCCTTGATAAAACATTTAAACCTTTATGTCCTCTAACTTAAATAATTTATAAATCATAGTTAGTTACTTAGGAAAAATCCCCAGATATTACGATGATTCACATTAATTACAATTTCAAACATATAAAAATTTCAGACTGAAAGCATTAGTTGATTTCCTTAATTTATTTAAATCAGAAATTAACTATTTTCTCTCTTAGAAAATTCTTAGTAAATCCATAAGTACTTACAAAATAATGTAACTCAAAAGCCACTTTTAGAATAATATTCTTGATCATATAGAAAAACTGTAACTCATTTGGATGCCATAATAGGTTTTCTAATCTAAACACATAATAAAATATATATTAAATCATTAACAAGCCTATATATCTGTTTATCTATCAAAATATGGCATGATACTTGCAAAAATAATTTAGATCTAACTTGAAACTGAAATCATTATCAAAAGTGAGATGTAAACTTATTATTCACCTCAGCTTTGTGTTAAGAAGGTTGAGATTTTTCCTAAGACTGATTTCTTCAAGATTTCTGCTTGAATCCTAGCTTATCTTCCCTTTAATTCTTTTTAATGGTTGTTGGCCTAAGCTTGATATTTTTTTCTTAATTTGTGAATGTAGGATGAATGAGGGAGTGGAGAGAATGGAAGGGTTTAGGGTATTGGAATAAGGCTATTCTCATTTTACCCTCATCATATTCCTCCTTCTTAATTATGTTTAGTTTCTCTATTATTAACACATTCATTAAAGCATGGATCCTCCTTAATTTAAAAATCTCAATCCCTTAACTTTCTATATTATTTTGTTTAATTTAACCAATTAATTGTTCTAAATAACGTTAGCAAAAATTAGGATGATTACAACAATGGACACTTATCATGATCCAACGATTCCAGATTAATAGGGCTAGTACACTAACGTACCCACACATTTTTCACGATTTAACAATAGGCATGGATACTAATATAAGGCTAATACAATGTATGATCACTATATTATATACAGTCACTAATTAAGACCGATATTGTATACGGTCACTGATATAAGACCGATACGATTTATCTAACTAAATGTACTCCGGATTCAAACTCTAGAGGTAGAAATTCATTATAGCCAACCAGTGATACAAACTTAATTATATCATATAATTAACCTCTAATCAATCAATAACAATCAGCAACAAATAGAAATCAGGCAATGAGCAATGATCAAATCATAGCAACCAAGAATAAGCAATAATAACTAACATACAAACAAGCAATCGACAAGAATCAACCAACAATAAAAATCGGACAATAGAAAAATCAAACAACATCAAACAATATCAACAAACATAAGTAATAGAAATAATTGTAAGCAACAAGCAATAACAAACAACAAGCAATAGCAAGCAATAAAATAATGAAATATTTAAAAGAGCCTACACCAACATGTCCAGTAACCATCAAGAGTCAAACACGCATGTTGAACCATAAACTCCATTGAGTCCATCCATCATTTGAAAGGAATAAATGTCTAAGTGGTTTAACCCATTTCATGAATACGATACGTGAAAGACTATTACGCCTCACGCTATGAAAAGGAAAACCTATACGATGTGCAGGATCATCAAGTCTCAAAACTCTCGAATAATTCTAAAATCAATGCCTCAACTTTCCTTTTCTTCAAAACAAAACTAATTCTCTAGAAGAGAAATTTATACTAATTAAATCATCACTAAATGATGATTTACAATTGCCCAAGCTTGCTAAGGTTCAAATGCACAATGTTAATAAGGATAATATAGAAAGTGTACTACGACGCACGCTTAGGAAAGTATCATCTTGTCACTTAAGAGATTACTCGAATCATCACAAAACTAGTCAACAGATCCTTCTCTAAGCTCTCCCACACAATAGTTATACTACATCGAAATTTTAAAATTTCTAAAGATCATTCCAAATGACACGGTACCCCTTTCAACCCTTCATTTTCTCACAAGATTTCTTTATTAAATTTAGGTCGACCACCTGACTCCATCCGTTCGACTCTAATCTGGTTCCTTGATCTGACTACCAAAATCTCCTGGCACGAACTAAGGTTGAGTTTCAGAAATCTCTTAGTCGTCCTAAGAATCCGTCTCAAGTGCTCGTCTATAAAAATCAAGTGAAACCTTATCCCAACCGATGCAAATCAACTAGAAAATCTATATTCAAACTATAGATTAAGAACTAGCACATGAATGGGAAATATTTAGAAATGTCCCTTTTAGCACATGAGATTAATCTCATCACCTAAGGTTTACTAACACAAAGGAAAATAGTCAGAACACAAAGAACTCTAAAAAATGCCTATAAGTCATTCGCTCGATCTCTACTCATTATTGGGCATCTACCGAGCCTATACCCAAATATAAATCCAAGTCACACTTCATCGATCGAAGCCACTCAACTTAGCAGCTCCTGCATCAAGTTCAAATGGTAACACATTCATCGCTTCACCTCATTTTTGCAAATAAGATGATCATACATGGTTTATCTCTATCGAAGAATTTACCTACTATGAATGGTGTCAAGTTTAACCAATCGACCTCACCACATAAGCTCCTTTTGATTTTCCTGAGTTGTATGCCCGCTAGGACCCGGTAATGCCTAAGAGGTATAAGTCATCATCACTTACATACCCTTTGAAAATATAGGACAGTTCTTCTTTGAGTGATCAAACAATCGCGAATAAAGCAATTACGCTTCACTCTAACTAGATGACATTTCATATTGAAAAGCATCCCATATGCTATAGGTGTGACACACTAGGCCATCTTTACTTTTTTGAATAAGCTCGATCTTCCTTGTATCACGGTCATTACTCCTTGGTTGGAGTTTCGGTTTCTTTCCACTTTCATTATCTTAATAGTATCTTATGGGCCTTCTCACAAATAAGAACAATCCCAAAGAGATAATCAATAGTGGACCTTAATAGGGATAAGGCTAAGCAATGAACCCCCAACCAATACTTAAGATCCAAGGCAAATCTCTTTGCCCACAACAATGGAGTACTGAACACCTCAAAACCTAAAAACAAAAGGCTGAACTGGTTAACAATCCATCACTGATAAGCTATCCTACTTAGGATGGATGGAATGCTCAAGCTACACACTCTTTATAATCTTAGAAATGAACTAAGAACTTAAAGCGATGCTTAAACAAAAACTAAATCACATGACTGCTTATCAATCAACAAAAACACTACGTCCTAACTAGCCAATTTATCCTTTCCCAAAATGCCAAGAAATACCTTTCCTCAAGAGGATATTCCCTAGACTTACATCAATGGAAGCCTTCCTGTGCATGTGTCCAAGACCGTGCCTCAGCGATAGTCTCAGGACTCAGATATGGCTCCCCTCAAAGATTAAGGAAATTCCATCACTGCTTCGAAGAGTCTAAAGTTGGTGGAGCTAGAAATATTAATGCCTAAAGGGCCATACCACTTTTGGCACTAACCGCAATTAGCTGGAAGTGTTCACGGGCAAAGGTACATCTTTTGTAGTAGCTAAATAGTCTTTGAACTAATTAGGCATCTCAGACTACCTATCTCGCTCTTGTATTTCGTCTGCTCATGTGGATATCCCGACGAAAATAATTTAGCAACTAACGGTAGAAAAAAATCAAGTCCAGAGGATAAGCGGTGTATAGAGTATTATATAGTAGAAAAATACAAGTACGCTCTCTCAACGTATCTCTTTCGAATAGATTGATTAACCCAAACTAGTCTACCTGGTCCGAATGATGAGCCTAAGCTTTGATACCAACTACAGCAAACCCGCCTTTCATAATACCCAGAAGTATACACCTTACATCATCGAACGACTTTTGAATACCATAAAAGATAGTTCATCGGGGTAAAATTATAAAATACGTTAAACCAAGACATCAATAAGATCTCACAACAGAATGACAACATATAATATATATAATATACATAAACATAATAGAATAATGAAATATAAGAGAACGCACTAGTGGAAGCAACTGACAAATAAATATCAGTACAAAATAATCAAAATACATCAACTTCAAAGAAACATGTAGTTCTGAATAAATATCTAATACAATAGTCTCGTATGTAAATAAAGTGTCTGTTATGTACAAATGAAATAACAAGTATATATATCTTCAAATATCAATGCCATGCCTCCAAAATGCTTCAGCTGCGCAATCTGATAGCGTATCCCCAAAAGCATCTGACTCTCGAACTACTTAATCGAGCACCCGAGAGTTGTTTTGACATAAGCAAATAAAGTCAAAACGTGGGTCGTACATAAAGTCAGGTGTGAGGGGAGCTATCTCAAGATACTATATAGGAAAACTATATACAAATAAATAGGAACTATTAAATCACAGCTGGCCCACTCCATAAACGCGGCTTCGGGGAATTCCAGACTATCTATAAACAAGTACAGTAAACCCATATCAAAAGTAAAGGATCGTATCATAATCTGGTCTTCTCCTGTAACAAAACGTTAGCGCAATATCTTCCATTGCACTACACTAGCCCAAAACTACTGATAATATGGTACAAATATACCATGATCATATCGTGATCCTAAACCAACGATCATTATCGGTAAGATCGATAAGATATGCCGCAACACATATGGTCACTATTGTTATGACCGAATAGGTATGACACATCGCATATGGTCACTATTGCTAAGACCAAACATTCATAATACTATGAACAGAGGACCCAAAAACGTCCAAGCGATCACAATCAACGATAGAACCATTCATGGTCCCTCTAAGACTGTGTTAAGTGTGTCATGGTCATCGACAACAATCTAGGTACACCACTACAAGGTCAATACCTTGGTAGGTCACCTAAGTCCATATCCTATATAGATCACATGAGTTCATACCCTTGGCGTGACACAATAGGTCAATCACCAAACAAATCATATATTACTCTAAGGTCGAAATCTTAGAGTATAAAGACTCACTCCATATGTAACATATAGAATTGCCATGCATGGCTCTAGTCATCATGCCTAAAAACCCACCGGGCAACTCTAAAAAAACCACATGCTAACCTAAATCTCATTCCAAATTGAGTGCTTGAGCTCAATGTTTTAAAACTCTTTCGGTATAGCCTCCCGGTCTACGTCAAAATTCACGGTTTTGGAATACATGGCAAGGTGGGTCCAACATGGGCTCCGAAATCAAAGTATTCCAAAACCTATAAAACTTCACAAGTTTTAGCCCTTGGAAAATGATAAACAATGTTCCCAATCTCAGCTAAATCCGACTTGGTATGCGAAAGTTGTCGCATTTTCAAGTTGCACAATAAATAGTAGGTCAGTGGACTGAAGGGTGCCGTTAAATTGATTCAACTACGGTTGAGAAGAATTGTTTTCTCTTGACCAATCAATTAAATTGATCTATTCATTCGATTGAACTGATAGGTTTTATGCAACGAGCCTGGGTAGGGGCAAACCCCGCTAAACGATCGCCAATTCGTGCATTGTTTCCTCCAATGCTTTGTCTGATGAGTCTCTTTGCTACTATAGCCAGCCTTCATCCCATCAAACACCTACCTGGATTCATTCTTTGACATTTTAGAAGTGGCTTTTTAAGTATACGAAAACTGGTTTCCATACCAAAACCCACTCTTTGCACGAGTAGAGTTCAACGGGCAATTGTAGTGACCCATATAAAAATAGTTGCAAACGTATGAAAACAACCAAACACATAATAATTTTAACTGCTGTAAAATATTGGTTTTTAATTTTCTCTTAGCTCCAAGTGCACATCTATGTACACCAGCTCGTGCACGTATATACACACGTACATTCAAGTGTGCCAATCAACCATTATCAGATCAAATATTACTTTTACTTACTAATCTTTTCAATAAAGCTAAAATATCACTTCAAACCATTTAGGAAATCTCAACCTATTTCATGAAATACCATACTAACTTGTAAATCACTTTATAGCCTTTAAAATACTTAATCCCTTCATTCAACATCACACATTCATCATATTTCCCTTTTATAAGCTCTTATGTAAATTTTATAAAATATACACTCCATTTATAAAATCGCAAACTCATTTTATAAGTAGTAATTAAGGATCATTGGGCCTCTAATCGCTTCATACATAAGTTTAGAGCCTAAAACATGCTCAATTGGCTTACTAACATTTATAAAACCTCTTAAATTAGTTTTATTCTTACTAACTAATAGAATTCATGTAATAACCCCCACTTGGAGGCCAAAAGTCAATGGCTGCGGATGCTGCAGTCATCCAAAGTTATTATTTCTCGGTGACCAAATACAGTAATGTTAGATAAATTGATATACTAGAAACTCGTGGATTTGGAAAAAGTTTAAATTTTTTAAAATAACATTCACATTCCATTCCAAAACTCATTTCAACATTCTTTACATAATCCTCCAACGTTAACCACATTCAGAAAAATATAATTATTACAATATACTCCAACGACGACATATGAAAAAGCCCCCTTGGTGATCAGAGTATATAGTAGGCAATAAACAACTTTGCCTTTACAAAACAACATAGCCGAATTGTATGAGAGAGAAGTCAAATAACTACATGCCTCCTACATGACTTCGGAAGCTTATTCGTCTTATGAGGTACCTGAAAATCTCAAATCTCAAGCTACTTGTAACAACCCAGAATTTAATCTATAATAATTAATTAACAAATTAATTAAACGATAAAATAACTTAGTAAATTTATCGGAATTGAGCAACGAGAGTTGCACCATTTTGTCTGCGGTAATTTTCTAGTCAATTACCATATATAGAACGTCAGAATCCAAGCTAATATAGAGGAGAAACGAAATAAACAAGGAAAAAATATATAGGGCTGGGTCAACTAGGCGGTCGACCAAACCAAACCCTAGGTCAACCGACTGGTCGACCTAGGAGGGGGAAGGTCGACCGTGCGGTCTACCCGCCTTACGTGGTGAGCGAATGAACGAATTCTTCATTCCAGCAAGCTTTGTACACGTCAATTGCATTTTTTTGTTTCATCTGGTCCTTTCGTGCTTCCATCCGATGGCTTCTATTCAGCGTATGACGTGGTTGCACCATATTCAATCTCCAAATAAAACGGTTTGGGATTCTTTTCTACCCCTATAAATAAGCCCCTAGGCCTAATACTCTTTCTCATTCTAGATTTTCTCCGCTTTGGTTCACCTTTTCAGAAAGGACCCTAAAAGGAATAGATTTCCAAGGAGAGAATCTTTTTAAATATAATATTTTAATACTCTCAAGTGGATCTGGGAAGTCCAAAAGCGAAGAACTTATGACCACAGGTGAGTGATTCTAAATATTATAAATTTTAAGTAATTTAAAATAATAGGGTTTCCAATACTTGTAGTTTTTTACAATTTTGGAAATACCTTTTGTCAGTTATTTTTCAATTTAGATTTGTTTTCTGTATATTTCTTTTTAACTATTCTTTTCCGTTACTTGTAAAAAAATTAAATTTCTATTAGTTATGATTTTATCATTTAATTATAGTTATTTGCAGTATTTTTGATTATTTACAATCATTTGCGATTTATTTACATCTTTTTCTACGATTGGGACTTTCTTTTATAATTGTCAATTTTCTTCTATACCTCCCTTTTCTTTGTGAATGGATTAGAATAGATTAAACGCGAATATGGATTAAACAATGAGAAAATTGAAATTAAGCAAATTAAGACGTAAAATTAAAAGATTATAGTAAAATGGAATGGGATTGAAATTGACATATTTGCAAGCCTAATTATGAAGTAAAATTAGGATTAAAAAGAGCAAATAAAGATGTAGCTCATTTATGTACTTAGACTTTTAGGTTAAGTTAATAAGCTAAATTATAACGTAGGTAAGAAAATAGAACAGAATGAGATTTATTTTGAGACCTAGGATAAATGAATATGTAATGATAGTAAGAATAATAGTAAAGGCTTGTTTAAATAATTTATCCAAGTTAATAAGCAAAGAATGAAAGTAGGACCTATACCAAATAGCATTCCCTATTAGACAAAATGGTGGTCTCACATTAGCCTGAAGTGAG
Source organism: Allium cepa (assembly GCA_030765085.1). Taxonomy (NCBI): domain Eukaryota; kingdom Viridiplantae; phylum Streptophyta; class Magnoliopsida; order Asparagales; family Amaryllidaceae; genus Allium; species Allium cepa. The sequence continues at coordinate 708,290,101 of CM060941.1, forward strand.
AAGTAGGCACGCTTATGCTAATAATGGTAGTAATTGGTCAGCAAATAGAAGTTCAAATCATAGGGATTTGGACAAGGGGTGCAACTAGATATTCTTTGGTTGATGGGTCAGTACTAACAGCATTTTCCTATTTTCTATGGACATGGTGGTCTCACATTAGCCTGAAGTGGGATGAGGGGCATGCTTATGCTGGAGCTTGAGGTAATAAGAGGACCAAATAGGTGGAACAAAAGGTAACATGAGCATGTTGGCGGTTACGTATGCGACTACCATTCGGGTGCTCAATAACTGTTATAAGTTCCAAGCACTTAGTATGTGTGACTTTCATAGGCATCATTGCCTTCTGTGTAAGGAACTATATATTGTCTAGTCCACAATAGGTACTATGTGTATCTTTCGTAGAAACCATTTCCTTTTATGTAGGGAGTTACATAGTGTCTAGTCCACAATAGGTACTATAGAGTAGAAGGTCGATCAAAGGGTAGAATTAGTATTTCAGCCTAATCAAAACAGCTAGCAAGACAAGCGCAAGCAATCAGAGTTAACCTATCATATTAATTTAGCAATAGTTAGTTCATATTTATTTCCAACTTTATCTTTTCTTCTATTTCCTTTGTTTCTTTTTTAATACTAGAACCATTGTAAAGCTTATTTCCTTTACTTTGCTTAAAAATACTAGTAATTACTATCATTCACCAGACTTTTAGTCTGACCCACTCCTCTATTTTCCCCTTCCCCCTATAGGTCAACAATGGAAAGCAAGGTAGATTTGTGGATTCAGGGTCGTTGCAGCAACTGAGATTCTTCTAATGTATTTCACTTTTTCATTTCCAGTTTTTAGTTCTTATATTGTATTAGCACTATTTGAGGGATGGTTTGTAATCTGATTTTCTTGAGACTATGGTTTTTGATTTCAGAAGACACGTATGGGTATTTTGACATATGATGTGTTTGGTATTTGGTGATTTATTTGATCTGTAAAGTAATTATAAAGTTTTGTTTGAAATAACTTATTATTTTAAATGTTTCCGCTATTTTTATCTATTTTTGTCTTGTGAATCTTAGTCTCTGCTAGCTTTAGTTATACCTAAAACGTACCACACTCTTTAGTGTGTCCTTTTGGGTATACTAAGGGGTGTGCGATGTTTCACTTGGTATCAGAGCTAGGTTACAGGATTATAAAAAAAATTGTTTTAAAAATAAAGTATTTTTCCAAAAGCAACCTATTTTTAAGTAGCACATCTTCAAATTAGAAGTATTTTTCAGATAGAAACTCTTATTATAGATGTAATTTTCCAAGTATAAAAGAGTTTTATAAATATCCCCTCAAAAATCCTATTCAACTTTCTTTCGATTCTTTCGAGCCTATATGTCCTTTCCTTTGTATAATATGGCCGATTGGTTCCATAGAGCTACGATACCAAAGATGCAAGGGCAAGTGCCTAATAGACCACCGGTAGGTGGATGTCCCTTTAATCCATCTACTGCAGCCAATTTTTCTAAGATATGCAAGAATATCGCTAGTCTAGGAGGCAAAACAATTTCTAGCACGGAGGATTTCGAGGAGGAACGAGCTAGTTTGGAGGTTATGGAGCAAAGGTTTAGGTTGTTAGATTTGGAGGACCTTGAAGTAGATCAAGAAAAGTGGAAAATGGAATAACTATGGACGGGTTGGTCATTACGCATGGGACTATAAGAATAGAACGATGAAGGGAAGGTGATTCAAATATGGGCTGCCCGGTCATCTTAGTAGAGCTTGTCCTTAGAGAACGGGGCAAAAAGCAAGCGCACCTATGGCGTAGGTACAAGCTTTGGATGCAGCACTTTCTAGAAGTGATTCAGATAGAGGTAGGAAAATATCTTTAGAAGGATTAATCTCTCCTTTTGATTTTCCCATTCTGACTCTTTTCGATTCTGGAGCATCACACCCTTTCATTACGAGTTCTTTGGTAGATTGTTTGCACTTAGACATCTATTTAGTAGTGGACCCCATTGTTGTTTCAAACCTTATATGAGGATCCGCACACTTGTCTATCGTTTGTACGGGTTTGTAAATTTTTATCTTAAACGTGGAATTTGAATATGATGCCTACGTATTAGGATTTTTGGGGTATGGGATGATTTTGGGAATGGATTAGCTATCCACATACAGAGCTATATTAGACTACAAGAGGAGAGTCATTAGACTAGAGACATGCAGCGGTAGGACTCTCGAGGTTTCTTGCGACCTGCAAGGTTAGTTATGTTGAGCTTCCTTTATTCTCTCGATTCGTCATCATTAGAGTTAGATTTGGTTCCTATGATAAGAAATTCTCCAGATGTCTTTGAGGAGGTTAGGGGACTGCCCCCTAAAAGAGAGATTGACTTTAGGATTTATTTGACCGACAATGCTAAGCTAGTAGCATTACCCATGAGGCACATGGCACCTAGGGAGAGGAAGAAATTGAGCAAGCAGATCCGTGAGCTTTTGGATAAAGGATTTATAAGAAGGAGCATATCAAAGTGGGGAGTGCCAGTCTTCTTTGCTTCTAAGGCGGATGGTTCCCTTTGACTTTGCATAGACTATAGAGAATTGAATAAGCTCACGAAGAAGAACCGATATCCACTCCCTAGAATAGATGACCTTTTTGACTAGTTAGTTGGCTCTGTAGTATTCCCTCAACTTGATTTAGCAACTGGATTTCATCAGCTTAGGATCACCGGTAACAGCATTGATAAGATCGCATTTAGGACACCCGACGGATTTTTGAGTGGTTGGTTATGCCTTTTGGGCTAAACAATGCCTTAGCCTATTTCATAGATTTGACGAGCCATGTTTTGAGAAATGTCCTAAATAAGTTTGGAGTGGTATTCGTGAATGACATTTTGGTGTTTTCTAAGAGTATGGAAAAACATGCTATTTATCTCAAGGAGGCTCTTCGTATGCTCCACGTTCATCTGTTAAAGGCAAAATTCTTTTAGCGACACTTTTGGCATAAGGAAGTGTGTTTCTCGGGGAATAGAGCAGGTCTACACATAGTAGGAGTTGGAGAAATGGTTTTGTACATTTAGGTTTGGATTATGGAAAATCAAAGAGAGGTAGGCAAAGATTGAAGATGCATAATAGATTCAATTGATAAGAAAGGAAGAAAGCCCATGTGTAGATAATTGCAGAAATTACAATTGTTTCAGATAAGTGGATTTAACGTTTGTGCCGAAAGACTTTAGTAAGGAAATGAGATTACCAAAATTTAGGAAGGGTACTCCTAGGGTAGTGAGAAGAAAATTCATTCTTATGTTTAGCTAAATAGAATATAATTGTTAGAATTAAAAATTTTCATTATTAACATCTTTTAGGAAATAAATATTGGGTTTTTGAAAATGGTATGAAATTTAAATTGGTTTTTATATGATATAAATTTCATTAAACGTAAGATTCCATTTTTTAACAATTATAGCTCGCTAGTTTCTTTATAGATAAATAAAGTTTTTAAATACAAAAACCTAGAGTTTATTAAGTATTGAAAATGTAGGTTACAACATTTATTGTTGTAATAGATGTTTTCGTGGAAAGTAAAGGAAGCATAGACTATAGCACTATTGTTATATTATGTGCTTCCAAAGGAAATGTTTTTACATGGTATATGAGGTTTATTAGTATTTATTTTAATTGAATCCATACACTAGTATGTTTGGATTGTAGTAACAGTGTTTTACACAACATCTGTTTTGGCCCACATAAAAATGTGTTTTAAAGAAAATTTGCAAGTATAGAAATAAAGTGGTTTGCAAGTACACTAAATATTTAAATAAGTATGAGGAAATGTTTTCTAGTTATGGATATTATAAACAGTTTTGAAAATGAGTTTTTCTAAAAAGAAAAGTGCAAGTCAAATATTAGGAGATTAGTAAATTTCATAGAAATTTTCTATGGTAAGAGTATAAATTAAAAATACTTTAATCTATTGGAACGAAATGAATAATGATAAAAAAGTTTATGGAACCAAATTATAAATAAAGATGTTTTGTGCATGTTATAAGGAATACATGAAAGAGATGTACAAGGTATGGGAAGCACCATAGTTTGTATAGCCTATTTCGAAAAATATAAAATAAGTTCTTTGTAATTTCACATAAGGATAAATCCTCTTTTAAAGGATTCATACAAGGTTTTACCATTAATAATTTCTTATAAGAGAAAGTAGTTCCAATACATTAAGGTATAAAACTGTTAGGTGTAATAAGAAGATATTTGGAAAACGCGTGGAGACATTTTAAAGATATTTTATGAAGAAAATGGTTTGGTAAAAAATATTAAATAAGCTTTTAGAAATGGAAAAATTAATAAAAGAAAAACTTGAAAATCCAAATTTTTATTGAAAGCCATAAAAGTCTTTAAAAGGAAAAGAGTAATAAGTTTCGAACTTAGAATTTGTAAGTTTTCCTCATCTAGATTTGGGGAATACTGCAAATTCAAAGAGCTATAGGGATGCAAGTCCAAAAAAATAAAATATTACGTAATCAAATATTTTTGAATTTAATGGAAACTTAAGGATAACCCTTTTAAAGACAAAGATTTTGAGATTTGATGTTTTAAAATTTAGAAGCCCTAGTTTTTGAAATAAAATGATAAGTACCAAAACAAAACTCTTAAATGTGGAATAGATAGGAACCATTTCCTAGGTATGATGGAAGAAGTGTAAGGCTAAATTGGAGATAACAGTAATGAGAAACAATGGTAAACGTTTCCGTAGAGTGTATAGGACACTAGTATGAATCTAGGAATGTTACTTCATATGTGTAGGCAAAAGAATAATAGTAAAATGATATTAGTAAGATAGTAAGAGACACGTGGTTGAAGATGTATATTTTTTATTTTGTAGAAACTTTGAAAGAGCATCTTACTTTAGTGGAATTCACATATGATAGTGATTTTCAAGTAAGGTTAGAGTCTGCAGAGAGATTACTACTTGGTTCTGACACAGTGAAGGGGGTTTCAGAGAAACTTAATTTGATTAGGAGAATTTTTTTACTTCTTATCTTCATCTTTTCGATAGTAAGTTTTAAAATTTCCTATTTCCATCTTCAGTTTTGAATTGGTTCTTTTCCTTTATTATCCTTTGGAAGGGTAGATTTAGGATTTAACCTATGGATGGTAGGATTCGGGGTAAACATGTTATTAGAACATGTTATGAATGATGGATGCAAGTGGTTGCAAGTGTTTGCTAGTGGATGCTAATGTACGCATATATTTACACTAGGCACTATTATCCTTTAGAGATCGGCCTACCGAGCACACTAGAGCACATGCATAAGGATGTGTGCGCATTTTCATTTTTCTTTATTTTCGATGGTTGCTAGAAATGGATGTCTATCACATGGTTGTTGTATTTGGATGATGATTGTAGCACGTGTGACGACCCAAAATATTTTAATTGTTTTAACAACGTAATTAACTGAATTTTTTGTGAAATTTTAAATAATAAATTTTGAATTGAAAATTTAATATTTGTAATGCGTCTATCTAGACATAGCAAATGGAAAATTTCCGTCCAATAATATAGATGTTCTATCAGTCGCTAGAAATTCAGTTTAAATCAGTTAATAATAGTTGAATTTAAAAGTATTCCAAAACCTAAATATGTCAACATGAGAAATTTATTTAGAACACTCTGAATCAGACCGCGAGATTCGTTTCGCGAAATTCGGACGTTTCTAGATCCATTTTGATTTTTTCGTATGGAATAGCAACGTATATTAGTACCTACTATCGGCTTTTGATAGGATTATTGTGCCACTGATATCTGTGTACCGTTTTGATCGTCTCGTCATGCTGATCTCCGCAGCATATTCGTTTGGGTGTTTCAAAATCTGGGCGACGGTGAAATCTAGGGAGCAATAATTGCATCGCTACCGTTTTGAACCTTTCGTCTTCTTGTGATCTTTCATCTTTCTATCAATTGAAACAGATACCATTGGCATTTATTTCCGTAAATTCACGTATACAACTTTTGGTGTTCCCACGACTTTTATTATTTCAAATTCCAACCAGTTCATTACTTTTGATGAATTGTTTTATTTGAAAAATAGATATATATTTAAGCTTGTATCCACCTTCCACTTTCCTTTGAAACCTGTAGCCTGTTCATATTTTGTCTGAGGATGAAGGAACCTGCCTTCTCTATTCTTATAAATTTATACACATATATAATACAGAGCGACATCTTCATCTTGCTTCCATAAATCATTCAGCTACTTCAGGTAATTTTCTTCATTTTGCTTAGAGAAACAGTGTATATTTTTCCTTTGTTTGTAAATTCACTAGCTGGCCCATGCCTACCACCATCTAACCGAACGAAATCACCTTTTTCTCGAAGCTATCGCATTCCATCCACCATAACTATAGGGTACTATATATTATATTAGGTAGTTGAGTATATGTACATATCGAGCCGTCGATTTTAGCTTATACAGTTTCCATATTATAGATATATAATGTTATAAAGGTTTATGCAAGTGCTTATTTGATTTCAAAGTATATATATAAACATGGTTTAAATGCTATTTTGTATTTCTTATTTTATATATACGGAAGTATTGATATATTGATTTTGCTGTTATATATATATATATATATATATATATATATATATATATATAGGGTGGGTCAGGCTGTAAAGTTTATTTGTGCTTAAAGTTATGATAATATGTATAAATCTATTTTTGATTTTCATTCCACATATGTTATATATATATATCTGTGTGTTGCATGTGAATAAGCATATTCTGGTTTCAAAATATAGGTGAATTTTGTTTACATGTATATATATGGATTTTTATTTTGATTGAAGTTAAGTTATTGATTTAGAAAACAAAATAAAAATTAAAAACACAAATATATATACTATTTTTAAATATATGATGACCTTAATATATGTGCTTAATTAAAGCAACGATTCTAATATAATTGTTGTACGTATCAAACTAATTTTGATCGTTTCCATCTATGCATGTTATCAGCTTTGATCGTTGAATTCGTGCCAAATCCTGCTTTGCTTTGAAATTAGTGCTTAGATTCGGAACCCATCTTATTCTCATTCGTCACAAATCTCGAAAGGTGAGCAATCACTCAAGATTAATGTCTTTATATTTATTAAATTTGGTTTCAATTGAAATGACAATTGAAGTATGTTGTTGTTAGTCATTTACATTGTTATATATGCTATTATCTATACCAGTTCACCTGTTGCATCTGACACCATTATCTGTTATTTATATTGATGATTTATGCCTGTTATATTATTATCATATCTGTTATCACTCCGCAAGTTCCTTGTTAGTACAGAATTCACTATGGGTTGAAATGATACATATCCGAACGGACTTTAGAATAGGAGAAAATCTTTATGGGTTGAAATGATAGACCCAAGCGGTTTTCATTTGAATTAAATTTGGGATTGCGGGTTAAAATGATATATACCCGTATATATTTTAAATTGCAGATTGAAATGATAAATATTCGTATCACTTGAGCATAGGATAGAAAATTATATACAGACACCGCTGGTCTCTATAAATATATATTTTGAAAATGATTTCTATGGTTTTGGAAGAAAATATATGGTTTTATATAAGTACTTGATTTTGGATATTATATAAATGTTATTTCATATATAGTTAAATTCTTGATTTTTAAGCTATGTAGAAGTTTGTTTAATACAAAATAAGTTTAATAATAAAGTTTGATTTTATTAAAATACAATATGGTTATGTATTTATTTAAATATAGAGTTTATAATGATTTTAATAAATTAAGGTTGAGAAGATGGATTTAAAATTGATTTGAAATTGTTTTTTTATTAAGAATTATATTTAATCAAAATCGATTTGGAACTTATGGAATTTGTGACCACCCGATATTTTCAACAATTCGCATCCACACATGTCGGACTTAAATTGCTCAAAATACCGAGTTGTAAAATAAATTTGGCAATTCTCAGAATTTACATCAAATAATAAATCACAGAATCACAGACGTAGAGTAATATAATGCAGCGGAAGCAAAGAGAAAGTAGCTCATGAAGCTACTATATAAATACATCAGAGTTAAACAATATACAACCGAAGTCTCAGTATGAAAATCAAGTACAAATCTGAATACATCACTGGAATCAACTGAATAACTGGGATCAACTGAATACTGAAATTGAAATAGATAGCTAGATCTTCAAGCAAAGCTCCAACTCCGAAGGTGAATCTCTAATGCTATATCACTCAGTCCGACTCGAGCATAAAGCAAAACACAAAACACTCGAATTAGGACATACATACTTATACAATGTAAACCAACTCAAGTGAACTATAATATAAGGTACAAGTAACTTAAAGGATGCTTGGCACCGTCCATCCTCTAAGGATCTGTTAAACTATTTACTATGTAGTAATATTTCGCTATTATAATAATGTCTAACAGTAAAATAAACTTACTTTAAAATAGCATAAGGAGTGACCCAATATTCCCCTTAACACATAAAAAGTGCCGGTAGTCTATACAGTACCGTAATACCTCCTGATCGGGAGGCTACCAGAGGTTACTCCATAGGTACGACACAAGTCAAAATCGTACAAGGCGCGCTAGGATAGGGGACACGACACAACTAGGCAATGCTAGGGTATATATACCAATTACTCTTTCGGGCTGGTGGTAACGTGTAACAGTACTACCGCCCCCCTCGAGCCACACTCCCAAAATCAAAGGTGCGCACCAATCAATAACAAAGTAATAGAATGGCATACGAAGAAGTGTGGTCGATTAAAGGTGCTACCTCATTAGCATGTCAATCACTCCTGTTTTAGTCACCTTATGACAACTCACGGGAGTTGGGTCCACGTATATACCTCAACAGAACATCGCCACCATCCTACTTCATTCTGTAATCTCCACCACATACACGGTTATTAAAGTGGTTTTCGAAGTTGGCAAAGAGTATGACAACTTCCGATCCCGGTCTCTTTAACAACCAAACATTATTATAACTCGTGGTTATTCATTTTCAAATGCTTTGTATTTCATATCAAACATATTCATTTCAAAACCATATAAACCCAGTATCATTATTCTTTAGAAAAGTAATATTCATTTTCAAAGTTGTAACACTCCTAAAATTTATACATTCAATTATAACACGTTAAAATCATAATAATTTAGAAACCATAGCCCTTTAAAAATGTAACCTCTATTATCATAGCATTTCGAAAACATTACATTTTAGAAATAATAGCATTTTGAAAACATAACCTTAAGACATCATAGCATTTTGGAAAAGTAATACTTAAGAAAATCATAGCATTTTGGAAATGTAACCTTAAGGAATCATACCATTTTTGGAATGTAATACTTTCCACTTTAACATTTTATATAATCAAAGTATTTGTATACTTACAAATTTTAACATGGTCATTTATCTTAGCCTTATAGTTAAATAAACTTTGTTACCGTAATATCCAATTTAAAGCTGAAATTCTTATGTTAAGTTAAACCTACATTATTAACTTAAATTTATTATTACAATAAAGAAACTTTATTATTTTAATCATTTGAAATATGTCATTTACATTAATTAAAACTTACATATCAAATGTACATTATCAACTTACATTTTATTATTACAATAAGGAACATTCATCATTTTAATCAATTTAAAATACACCATTACATTAATTAAAACTTACTGCCAAATGTACGTTTAACTTACATTTATTACAATAAAGAGCATTTATCATTTTAATCAATATTACACTATTTAAAACTTACATTATCAAATGTACGTTTTAATTTAAGTTTTGATTACAGTAAAGAGCATTTATCATTTTAATCAGTATTACATTAATTAAAACTGTACACGTTTCTTTCATTAGTTAGAACTTTACACGTTGCTTTCAATAATTAAAACTTTACATGTTTCTTTCATTTTTGTTATTACAGTAAAGAACATTTATTATATCAATCAATTAAAATATTAATTAAACTTACTTCTCATATGTATGTTTTAACTTACATTTTTCCATTTTAAATTCATAGCTATTTATCTTACAAAACATAAAATTTCACAAAAGAATATTTTATCATAGTTAATATAACGATCAAATTTTCTTCATAGATATATTCATTTTGACATCAATTAACTATGATTTTCAAGTTAAATAAATTTTATTACAAATCGTCCAGTTAAAACTGTATTCAGTTTTACCAGTTCAAATTACATTATTTATTATACAAAACATGTCCATTTCATAAAGTAAAATTCATAACAATTTCTAAATTAGATTTACAACTTCCATATTAGGTCAAACTCAATTATTAATTTATTTATCACCAACAAAGATCTTTAATTCAACTTAAAACCAATTATTAACTTATAAAAATTTAACTTATAGAAAAATCAATACACCTTTATAGCTAAAGCATTAAATCAGCTTTTAAGTTGAAATTTCATATGATTATAAGACTAAAAATACTTAATAATCTTTTAGGAAAATATTATTAAAAAAATACTTAATAAATTTTTTTAGGGAAAATATTATTTAAAAATATAACCATGGGCTTGTATAATATTTTCTAACCTTGGTCAAGTGATACAGATATGTATCATTCCAATCCGTAATTTAAAAATAAAAATCCGAGTTCTATCATTTCATACCCGCAATCCCAGGTAAAATAAATACAATAAAAATCAATAGAAATCACTCAAGCCTATCATTTGAGCTCATAATGATTTTTCATAATCCACAGTCCATTCAGGTATGTATCATTTCAACCCATAGTGATAGGGAACTTGCAGTGTGATAAACAGGAAATAAAATAATAGCATATCATATAGTATCATAATAGATGATGTAATAGGTATATAAATAGTATTTAATATCATATAAACATATCACAGGTAGGTATGAACATAGCGTATTAATTTATACAATTCACTCTTCATCGTTTCACAATCATATAAGTACATAATGTCTAGAGTGAATAACTCACCTTTTTAAAGCTAGAATTGAAATTCAAACCCAAATCTAAACTCCATAAAGCACGAAAAGGCACGACAAAGAATGACTATATTTTTGGGTGGATGAAGAGTCAGATCCAAATCTTGTATGTAAACAAATATCACGAACATAAGTATGTGATTCAATATAAAAGAATAGAAATTAAAGCAATGAAAAATTTAAGATAAATAAGACATAACCTTTGCTTCAACCACCAAGTGGGCTCGGCCTTTGGGGTTGGGTAGGGTCTAGGCATCACTAACTCACGGCTAGGGGATGGTAAGGTCGTGGCAAAGCAATTTGGTGGAGGAATATGTGTTGTGGCCGAGGTACATAAAGAGGCGATGAAGGAAAATAGGAGTTTGGCTAGGTTTGAACAATTTTTGGTGGTGGGTTTTGATCTAGGAGTCCCGGCCTTTGTTTGAATTGGTGGCGATGATTGTTGGAGGTGGTCATAGTGGCTGGCTAGAGGGGCATGAGGTGGAGGCCGAGCTAGCTTGAAGAACAACAAAGGAGAAAAAAACAAAATAGGAAAACAGAAGAAGAGAAAGGAGAAAGAAGAAGGAAGCCATGGACAATGCTTGGATGTGAGATTTGAGATGAGAAGTTATTCATATGAAATAAAAAAAGAGGCGGCTAGGGTTTACAAAAGAAACATGAACGGCTAAGGTAAGCAATAAAGAGGTTAGGCAATAAAAGGCAAGAGTTTGAATGGTTTGTAAAAATAAAAAGGCAATACTATAAAACAAATAACTTGATGGATTTAAAAAAAATTCCCCTTGTTTGCACGCAGTGAAAAGAGGAGTTTGAGGAATGTTTTATGCGTGATTGATGTGAGGAATTCATGGCTAAGGAAAGATAAGAAGGCAAGAAAAGAAAAGGAAAAGGCAACAATTAAAGGAGAAAGATCTTGTATATATTTTATTCTTAAACGCAAATGAAAAAGAGGATATTGAGATGGGAATGAAATATTCTTATACGTGAATGGAAAAAGGAAATACATGGCTAAAAGATGGTTTGGATGGGAAGTAAAAGAGTGAATGATAGTGGAAAAGGCATAAGTTAAGGAGAAAGAAACGTATATATGTTTTATTCTTAAATGCAAATGAAAATGAGGGATGAGAAATAAATTTTGTATGTGAATCAATTGGATATGTAGGCTATGAGTAGAGAAATTCATGGCTAGGAATGAGGAGAGAACGGCTAGAAAATTAATAAAGAGGTTAGGAAATAAAAAGGTAATAATTTAAACAATGTAACGTGTGTCCCCTTTATTTTCTCCAGCCATTTATAAAAAGATATAAACAAATAAATACAATAAAAGTCTAGACAAATAAATAGAGAAATAAAACAAAGAGTTGGATAGGAAAAATAAAAATAAAGTAGAAAATAGAAAAATAGAATTTAGGTAGAAAAATGAAAATATAAAATAGACAAATTTTATTGAAAACAGTCGCGTGTAAAACGCTGAAAGTTATCAAATTTAAAAAGTATAAAACGGAATTTTACGACACGAAACGCAGAATTTATATTAAAATAAAATACATTTTCAAAGAAAAAGATTGGAATTTAAAAATTCGAACTAAAAATTTTCAACCGTGGTCAAACTTTGATTTTCAGTTGACCAAAATATAAAAATTTCAGAAAATGTTTATTTCATTGTATTTGGAAAATATATTACAACCAATTTCAAACTTACATTGAAAATTTCCAGAAATTCAATCTTAAATAATTTAAAAATTATAGTTTTCAAATAAAAATTTAAATAAAGATATTTACAAAACTATGGGTTGTTACACTCTCCCCCACTCAAAACTTTTCGTCCCCGAAAAGGAACGAGGTAGGAGAATAGAAACGACCAGAAAAAAAATAGATTGAAAAACATTAAAATTTTAAACCATATAAATTTCAATTTAGTTTAATAATTTATTTCATCTGTTGAATTTCACTCAAGTTAAATCAATCTTAAATATTCTAACTTGATTATCTTATCCAATTATCTTTAATTAACAATTTCTAAAATCATAAATTTGCATAATCATTTATTATAATCACATTTTATTCAACTAATTTAATTCTTCTTTATTCCAAATTGTTTTTTAAATTTATTCCACTTAATATATCTAATCACATACATTAAGTGTATTTACACCTACTATAATTATTCAAATTTATTTAAAATTCCTTTAACACCATTTATATTGTATTTTATTCAATTAAATTTTATTCTATTTACCTTTATTAATCTTTTATAACTAAAATTTAGGTGTATAACATTTATCATAACCACTCAAATTTTATTTATAAACATCCTTTTATATTGTATATTATCCAATTACATAGTTAACTTTTAAATAATTTAGGTAAGTTACATTGGAATGCTATAGGATATTATACAAATAAAATTTTCTAATCCAATTATTCAAGTTTACATATTTATTCAATTTTTTGGTTTCATTTTATAATTGACATTATCAATCAAGAAAAGATTTAAGAATTAAATTTACGATTAACTTCAACTATTTTAGAGATATATAAGTAATTCAATATATACCAAATTAAATCTTAAATCATATATCACATTTATTATAAGCCAAGTCATGCTTTAGAAATCCAAATCAATTTAATTTTCAAAGCAAAGCTGCAGCAAAACTTAGAACGGTCTCTTCACTTCGAAACTCAAAAATTTATATCGATGATGCTGCAGTCATCACTGAAATTATTTTCCAGCGATAAAGAAAAGAGCACTGATTTACAAATTAAAAATTCCTTGAAACAATTTCTAATTTAAATACTTTTAGATAATACACCCTCTAAAATTCTAGACACAAAGTTTGAAACCATCCGAAATTGAATTATTAGTTTCTTGTTTTAAATTCATTTAAATTTCAAAATTAATTTATAACCATGTTTATAACATCCTGCCTTTTTGTATGCTTTAAATCGACACTAAACCACACACGTCAGACTCGAACCATACAGAAGGGCGGATTGTTATTGGGTGAATAAGGAAAAGCAGAGAAAGAAAAAACAAAATAGAATCTTGTAGCGGAATGATAAAATATAATAATCAAATAACAATTAATGAAGTTGTTTCACAAAAATTGGATTTTACTTGTACAGCACATATCAGAGTTACACATATCAGAGATTAATAAATAATGCAGCAGAATAGTATGAATGTAGTGGAATGATATAATGAATAATAGTAATACAATCTTCGTCTTCGTCCTCCAGAAATAAAGCCTTCGAATCCTGGAACGCTCAGACTGACCCGAGCGAATTGAAAAGACAAAACACTCGAGTCAAAACTAAAAGATCTTATGAAAGTTAAATCAACGGTAAATAATATGAGTGGAACGGCGTCAGAGATGTTTATGGGATTTGACATCTCCTATCCAGTGTCTAACGTGAATGCAGTAACTTAAGAGATGCTCGGGATTCACACCTCCTAAGGATCCATTAAACTATTTAATATGTAGTAATATTTTGCTATCATAATAATGTCTAGTAAAATAAACTTACTTTTAAATAGCGTTAAGGAGTTACCCAATCTCCCCCTTAACACAATAATAGTCCCAATAGTCCATCCAGTATCAGCGCATCTCCAGATCGGGAGACTACCCTAAATACTCCATGGGCTACGGGAGAAAACCAAACTTATACAAGGCGTGATAGGGTAGGTGACACGGCACACAAGGCAATGCCAGGTTAGATATACCAATTACGCACACAGGCTGGTGGTGACGCATATCGTGCAGCTACCGCCCACCTCGAGCCACACTCCAAAATCAAAAGTCAAAAGTGGCCACCAAATCAATCTCAGAGTTAGAATATAATATCGAAGGAGTGTGTCCGATAAGAGGGACTACATCACTGGCTCGAGATCGCTCCTGTTTTAGCCACCTTAAGCCAACTCACGGGAGTCGGGTCCACTTTATACCTCAAAGGACGTCGCCACCATCCTACTTCATTATGGAATCTCCACCGCGTACACAGTTGTTAAAGCGGTTTTAGGAGTTGGCAGAGAGTATGATAACTTTCGATCTCGGTCTCTTTAACAACCAAACGTCATTATAACACCACGGTCATTTTCAAAATAGTTTATACTTCAAAACCAAAATATAATATCCGTTCCAAAACCATACAAATATGATATCATTTCCATTTCAAAATCCAAACCAATATGATATCATTTTTATTAAACCCAAATCAATATAATATCATTTGTATTTCAAATATATCCTTTTTCCAAAATCATAGCACTTTCAAAGCTATAACATTTCGAAATCAAAATACTTGAAATATAACACTTTCAAATCATAATACCTAGAAACTCATAACTTTGAAACATAACTTCCACCACTTAAATGGTTTAAATATTTAAATACTTTATATAATAAAATAGCTTCTTCAATTTCACAAATCAAATCCAGTACAAATCGAATTTCTACATTTTATATTTAACCAAATCCCAAATCATAAATTTCAGTTCAATTCAGTTTCCCAAATAAACTATTCCAAATTTATCGATTTCAAAACAGATTTGATCCACAGAATAAACCATTTCAAATTCAAAAATATTTCAAACTTAATGTATTCAACAATTTCAAAACTAAGTTTGGTAATTACGATTTAACAACTAAATTTTCTATTATTTAGTTTTGAAATGATTTACATAATAAATCCATTATCATTTAAATAAAACTCAAATTACAAATAACTAAATATTTCATTCAATCTATTTACTTGAGATATTCATTTAATTCACCTTAAACAAAAATCAAGTTATAAGAAATATAACTTCTGAAATTCCAAATTTTATGAATTTCACATCAACTTATTTGAGTTTAATTCTTAAATAAATTCAATTTCAAATAAATCTTCAATTTATCTCCGAACCTTAATTTATTTAAATCATTATACACTCTATATTAAAATAAAATTTAAATACTTACCCTCATTATATTTAAAAAAAAATCAAACTCTATTATTAAACTTATTTTTTATTAACAAATTTATACATAGCTTAAATTCAAGAATTTAACTATATATAAAAATAATGTTTATATAATTTCAAAAATCAATATTTATTAAACCATATATTTCTTTCCAAAACCATACAAATCATTTTCAAAATATTTATATATAGACCGACAGTGTCTGTGTATAATTTTCTATCCTATGGTCAAGTGATACAGATATTTATCATTTCAATCCGCAATTTAAAATAAAATACGGTTATATATCATTTCAAACTGCAATCCCGAATGAAATAAAAATCCATAACCACTTGAAGTTTATAACAATATAAAATACAACATCCAATCATCCAACATCAATCATCAAACATTTATCACAATCATCATCTAATTCAATCAATAACATCAATATAGAACAGAAAATAAATAACAGGTATGTAATTTATTGGCAGTTAATATTCAATAATAAATTAAATAACTTATTTATCCAAATAAATTCAAATAAACTGAGATGATGATTCAAAATATGCCAAATAGTCATAAGTAAATTTCTAATCATATCATACATTAATTTAACAAACATATGAAATTTTAGAAGTTATGAGTGGGTTAAAACACTCATCTTTTGAATTTAAATTGAATTTAAACTCAAAAATTGAACAATCTCAGAATCCATCCCAACCAGCTCCAAAATGTCCGAAATTCTAATACAATCCCAGCAAAACAAACCGCGCATGAATCCGAGCTCGTATGAAAAAGTTATGAAAATTAGAAGATTGGAAAATTCTGGCACTGGGTTGACTTCGGGTTCAACTTCGGTCCAATGCCTCAAATCCTCGGTGCTTGCTCTAAATTTTTTCCAAAACGACCCGAAGTGACCGGAGTCATTTTCTTCCTGACCCGAAGTTGATGTAGGGTTTTTTCCTCTGAAACTCAAAGTGCGACCCGAAGTTGTTGCAGATCCGCAAATTTTTTTTTGAAATTGAAATTGGATTGGGAAGATTAGGGTTTTCAGCCATTGAGGAAGAGAAGCAGCATAAATTTCTGTACGTATAGAAAAGAGAAATAGAAAGGCAGCTAGGGTTTATAACGATATATGTATATACGCAGGACAAAATAGAAAGAAATGGGCCTGATTGGTTTGAGTTTTTAACGATAATTGATCCGAAAAGCCTGTTTCGATTCCGGAACGGAAATGGGTCAACCCATATATCAAAATGTATGTTTTTAAATATTTTAAACGCACTAGAACAGGTTTCAAGTCTAAATTTCATCGTATGAAGAAGTTATCCTAAAATCAAGTTATTTCAAATTGATTTCAATTGATTGATTTCTAGGCGTTTCGAGCCCGTACGATCAAACAACAAGTCCAATCACTACGAAACTTGAAATCCTATAATAATTCACTGTTTCTAATTCGATGAAACTTGTTTCGTCGAAATCCGAGACTATGGCCAAAATGGCTACTTTTACATTAATTAAATAAATTAATAATTAATTAAATCAAATTTTTAATTTCGATCCTATAATTGACAAATGTTATTGTTTTAAAATGTCTTAATATTTACAAAAATTTAAATAAATTTAGATGTCAATTTAAAGTTGATAAATTTATCAATTTCAGTGTTAACTCAATTTCATTAAATTCAGAAATTATAAATTTAGTTTCCAATAATTCCATTTAATTCACTTTTCATTTTACTATTCAATTCACTACTGTCAACCGGATGAAATTAACATTGGATTCATGATCTATTACATTTTTCTCAAATTCCATCTAAATTTCAATTAATGTAATATTTAGATATTAAATTTCATTTAATTGAAATTAATCCAATTATTATAGTTCAAATCCCAATAAATTGATAAATCTTTATTTCCATTCCTTTAATTCAACAAATTGTCGTATTATGAATAACATTAACATTATTTCCAAATGTTACCTTAATTAACATTAACGTAATATTTAATTTAGATTTATTGCAATTGATTCAATTCAATTTAATGGATTAAAAGTATATCGGTAACTTATAATAATTGTTGCCACTAACTCTTAATCATACTTCATTATCAACAACAAATATTATAATTACTTATCTAATATCAAAATACAGTATATTGCATATTATTCCATCAATTAACATAACTTTGAATTATTTCTAATTTTACTATTTACAATCAATTATAACCCTACAATTATTTCAATTAATTGGGGTCTGCATTAAATTAGTTATTTATTAATTTGCATTAACATTATTACCTTAATTTACATTCAGTTACTATTAGTCAATATATTATTTCATTGGTTAATTCAATACTTACGTTTATTTACTTATTTTCAATTTTATAACCAAGTGCAACAAATTTGCACTATTTCATTATTGGGATTTCACTC
Source organism: Allium cepa (assembly GCA_030765085.1). Lineage (NCBI taxonomy): Eukaryota > Viridiplantae > Streptophyta > Magnoliopsida > Asparagales > Amaryllidaceae > Allium > Allium cepa. The sequence continues at coordinate 708,308,500 of CM060941.1, forward strand.
CAATTGTCAATAGTTAATTTTAATTACCATTGCTACATTTCATTTTAGCGTTCATTTCAATATTAAATTACAATTTTTTTTTTCAAATTAAATTACAAAATCTCATTAAAATAACAAATCTTATTATCGAGAATTTACGGGTCGTTACAATGTTTTATAGTTCAATTATTTATATATGAAACAAAAGCCAATGGTTACAAGCTATATATAATGTCAAATATTATCCACTAATTCAATTTACTATCAAAATTGAAAAAATTATACTTATATACATATACAATATAATTATAAAAAATTTATTTCATTTACTAAATTTGAAAACTGTATCGTGTCAGTTTGCTCTGTTCAAGTGTTTTGGAGTTCCTATCGATAGTGTTGATCAGACGAATCGATCGAAAACCCAAATCAACATCAACAACTCAAACAACACACTATAATAAAACATTTAAATATAGATTTACAAATACACTATACAGGAATAGATTTTTAAAGCAAAGATATAGATCCAAATTTGATTAACTCAAATCGAATCGAGGATAGGTTGGAACAAACGGTAAGATGATTAACTAACCGAATAAGGAAATGGATAAGCTTATATAAATCGCGGGTAACCTTAACCGGGTCAACCGTGACTTCAAGAATAAGATCGATGTGGAATTCCAAGGAAAATGTACATTCGATCTCAAGAGGTAGAATTCGTGACAACAAGAGATACTAGCATCTAACTGTGGATATATAGAAATCTCCGGTGAATCGACGCCAATTGTAAAGGATTTTCACCCCTTTTACAAGTCATTCAGTGGAGCTACGGGATGCTCTAGAATTCAGAAGAATACGAATAGTGAGGTGCAAGAATGGATTTTAGAACAAATTCAAAGGAAACAGAGTCAAAAAGGAAGAGATTCACACTCGAATGAAAGTGATTCTGTACATGAATTTACCATATATGCTAAGTTTTGCCTAGAGCCAAAGCTCTGATGCCAGCTGTACCCACCCGATATTTTCAACCATTCGCATCCACACATGTCGTACTTGAATTGCTCAATATACCGAATTGTAAAATAAATTTGGCAAATCCCAGAATATATAGCAAATAATAAAACACAGACACAGAGTAATATATTGCAGCGGAAGCAAAGAGATAGTAGTTCATGAAGCTACTATATAAATACATTAGAGTAAAACAAGATACAACAGAAGTCTCAGTATGAAAATCAAGTACAAATCTGAATACATCACTGGAATCAACTGAATAACTGGGATCAACTGAATACTGAAATTGAAATAGATAGCTGGATCTTCAAGCAAAGTTCCAACTTTGAAGGTGAGTCTCTAATGCTGTATCACTCAGTCAGACCCGCGCGTAAAGCAAAACACAAAACACTCGAGTCAGTATATACATACTTATGCAACGTAAACCAACTCAAGTGAACTGTAATATAAGTTACAAGTAACTTACATGATGCTTGGGATCGCCCATCCTCTAAGGATTCATTATACTATTTACTACGTAGTAATATTTTTCTATTATAATTATGTCTAACAGTAAAATAAACATACGTTAAAATAGCGTTAAGGAGTGACCCAATATTCCCCTTAACACATAAATAATGCCAGTAGTCTATACAGTACCGTAATACCTCCTGATCGGGAGGCTACCGGAGGATACTCCATAGGTACGACACAAGTCAAAATCGTACAAGGCAGGCTAGGGTAGGTGACATGGCACATCTAGGCAATGCCAGGGTAGATATACCAATTATGCTTCCGGGCCGGTGGTAACGCGTAGTAGCCACTACCACCCCCCTCGAGCCACACTCCAAAAGTCAAAGGCGGGCACCAATCAATCACAAAGCAATAGAATGGCATGCAAAGAAGTGTGTCCGATCAAAGTGCTACCTCATTAGCCCGTCAATCGCTCCTGTTTTAGCTACCTTATGCCAACTCACGGGAGTCGGATTCACGGATATACTTCAACAGAACGTTGCCACCATCCTACATCATTCTGGAATCTCCACCGCGTACACGTTTATTAAAGTGGTTTTCGAAGTTGGCAGAGAGTATGACAACTTTCGATCCCAGTCTCTTTAACAATCAAACGTTATTATAACACGTGGTTATTTCATTTTCAAATGGTTTGTATTTAATATCAAACATATTCATTTCAAAACCATATAAACCAAGTATCATTATTCTTTAGAAAAGTAATTTTCATTGTCAAAGTTATGACACTCCCAAAATTTATACATTCAATTATAACACATTAAAATCATAATAATTTAGAAACCATAACACTTTAAAAATGTAACCTCTATAATCATAGCATTTCGAAAACATTACATTTTAGAAATAATAGCATTTCGAAAACATAACCTTAAGACATCATAGCATTTTGGAATAGTAATACTTAAGAAAATCATAGCATTTTGGAAATGTAACCTTAAGGAATCATAACATTTTTGGAATGCAATAATTTCCACTTTAACATTTTATATAATCAAAGTATTCATATACTTACAAATTTTAACATGGTCATTTATAATAGCCTTATAGTTAAATAAACTTTGTTACTGTAATATCCGATTTAAAGCTGAAATTCTTATGTTAAGTTAAAACTACATTATTAACTTACATTTATTATTACAATAAAGAAACTTTATTATTTTAATCATTTAAAATATGCCGTTTACATTAATTAAAACTTACATATCAAATGTACATTATCAACTTACATTTTATTATTACAGTAAAGAACATTCATCATTTTAATCAATTTAACAGACACCATTACATTAATTAAAACTTACATGACAAATGTACGTTTAACTTACATTTATTACAATAAAGAGCATTTATCATTTTAATCTATATTACACTAATTAAAACTTTCATTATAAAATGTACATTTTAATTTACGTTTTGATTACAGTAAAGAGCATTTATCATTTTAATCAATATTACATTAATTAAAACTTTACATGTTTCTTTCATTAATTAGAACTTTACACGTTTCTTTCATTAATTAGAACTTTACACGTTTCTTTCATTAATTAAATCTTTACATGTTTCTTACACCAATTAAAACTTTACATGTTTTTTTCGTTTTTGTTATTACATTAAAGAACATTTATTATATTAATCAATTAAAATATTAATTAAACTCACATCTCACATGTATGTTTTAACTTACATTTTTCCAATTTAAAGTCATAGCTTTTTATCTTATAAAACATAACATTTCACAAAAGAATATTTTATCATAGTTAATATAACAATCAAATTTTCTTCATAGATTTATTCATTTAGACATTAATTAACTATGATTTTCTAGTTAAATAAATTTTATTACAAGTTGTCCAATTAAAACTGTATTCAATTTTACCAGGTCAATTACATTATTTATTATACAAAACATGTCCATTTCATAAAGTAAAATTCATAACAATATCTAGATTAGATTTACAACTTCCATATTAGGTCAAACTCAATTATTAAGTTATTTATCATCAATAAAGATCTTTAATTCAATTTAAAACAAATTATTAACTTATAAAAATTTAACTTATAGAAAAACCAATACACCTTTATAATTTAAGCATTAAATCAACTTTTAAGTTGAAATTTCATATAATTATATGACTCAAAATACATAATAATATTTAGGAAAATATTATTAAAAAAATACTTAATAAATTTTTTAGGGAAAATATTATTTAAAAATATAACCACGGGCCTGTATAATATTTTCTAACCTACGTCAAATGATACGGATATGTATCACTTCAATTCGTAATTTAAAAAGAAAAATCCGGGTTCTATCATTTCAAACCTGTAATCCCAAGTAAAATAAATACAATAAAAATCACTCAAGCCTATCATTTCAGCCCATAGTGATTTTTCCTTATTCTACAGTACGTTCGGTTATGTATCATTTCAACCCATAGTGATAGGGAACTTGCAGTGTGATAAACAGGAAATAAAATAACAGCACGGTATATAATATCATAACATATGATGTAACAGGTATATAAACAACATTTAATATCATATAAACATATCATAGGCAGGTATGAACATAGCATATTAATTTATACAATTCACTTGTCATCATTTCACAATCATATAAGCACGTAATGTCTAGAGTGAATAATTCACCTTTTTAAAGCTAAAATTCAATTTCAAACCTAAATCTAAACTCCGCAAAGCACGAAAAGGCACGACAAAGAACGACTATATTATTGAGTGGATAAAGAGTCAGATCCAAATCTTATATGTAAACAAAAATCACAAACATAAGTATGTGATTCAATACAAAAGAATAGAAATTAAAACAATGAAAAATATGAGATAAACATGACATAACCTTTGCTTCAACCACCAAGTGGGCTCGGCCTTTGGGTTTGGGTAGGGTCTAGGCATCACAAACTCATAGCTAGGGGATGTTAAGGTCACGACAAAGCAATTTGGTGGAGGAATATGTATTGTAGCCGAGGTACATGAAGAGGAGGTGAAGGAAAATAGGAGTTTGGCTAGGTTTGAACAATTTTTGGTGGTGGGTTTTGATCTAAGAGTCACGGCCTTTGTTTGGAATGGTGGTGATGATTGATGGAGGTGGTCATGTTTATCGGCTAGAGGGCATGGGGTGGAGGCCTAGCTAGCTTAAAGAACAACAAAGGAGGGAAAAAAAGAAAATAGAAAAAAAAGAGGAAGAAGAAAGAAGGAAGCCATGGACAATGCTTGGATATTTTTCTCACGCAAATGAGATTTGAGATGAGAAGTTATTCACGTGAAATAGAAGAAAAGCAGCGGCTAGAGTTTACAAAAGAAAAATGAACGACTAAGGTAAGCAATAAAGAGGCTAGGCAATAAAAGGCAAGAGTTTGAATGGTTTGGAAAATAAAAAGGAAATACAATAAAACAAATAACTTAATCGATTTGATAAATAAATTCCCTTATTTGCATGCAATGAAAAGAGGAGTTTGAGGAATGTTTTATAGGTGATTGATGAGAGGAATTCATGGCTAAGGAAAGATGAAAAGGCAATAAAAGAAAAGGCAACAATTAAAGGGGAAAGAACTTGTATATATTTTATTCTTAAATGCAAATGAAAAAGAGGATATTGAGATGGGAATGAAATATTCTTGTACGTGAATGGAAAAAGGAAATACAAGGATAAAAGATGGTTTGGATGGCAAGTAAAAGAGTGAATGCTGGAAAACGAAAAGGTATAGGTTAAGGAGAAAGAAACGTATATATGTTTTATTCTTAAATGCAAATGAAAAAGAAAGATGGGAAATAAATTTTGTACGTGAATTTCAATTAGATATGCACGGCTATAAGTAGAGAAATTCATGGCTAGGAATGAGCAGGAAACGGCTAGAAATTAATAAAGAGGTTAGGAAATAAAAAGGTAAGAATTTAAACAATGTAACGTGTGTCCCCTTGATTTTCTCCAGCCATTTATAAAAAGATATAAACAAATAAATACAATAAATGTCTAGACAAATAAATAGAGAAATAAAACAAAGAGATGGATAGGAAAAATAAAAATAAAGTAGAAAATAGAAAAATAGAATTAAGGTAGAAAAATGAAAATATAAAACAGACAAATTTTACTAAAAACAATCGCGTGTAAAATGCTGAAAGTTATCAAATTTAAAAAGTATAAAACGGAATTTTACAAAACGAAAAGCAGAATTTATATTAAAGTAAAATGCATTTTCAAAGAAAAAGATTGGAATTTAAAAATTCGAATTTAAAATTTTCAACTGTGGTCAAACTTTGACTTTCAGTTGACCAAAATATAAAAATTTCAGAAAATGTTTATTTCATTGTATTTGGAAAATAAATTACAACCAAATTCCAAACTTACGTTGGAAAATTCCAGAAATTCAATTTAAAATAATTTATAATTAAAGTTTTCAAATAAAAATTTAAGTACAAAATATTTACAAAACTATGGGTTATTACAGAATTTGATATCTTAAAGGATATTATTTTATAATTTGATTTTGATTACTGTGATTTAAATGAATATATCAAATTTAAATAAATTAAAAAGGTATATTTTGTTTCATTTAAATTTGAAGTTTTTTTAAATGTTATCTGAATGATCAAGTAAATATTCCAAAATAATATTAGTAAAGTGAATTTGATATAGATATGGGATTATCAAGTCTAGTTTTGAAATTATAGAATATTTAAAGCTTTGAAATATACATTTTGAAATGGTTTATTTGTGTTTCAAATCTGTATTTGAAATCAATATAATTTTGAATAGTTTATTTAGAAGCTAAATTGGAATTAATGATTTGAGATCTGACTAAATTTGAGTTTTTGAAATTCGAGTTGATTTGCAATTAGTTTATGAAATTTGAGGAAAACAATTCTATTATATATACTATTTTAATATTTAAATCGGTTAAGTGGGAAGTACTATGATTTCAAAGTATTATGTTTCGAAAGTGTTTTAATTTCAAATGTTAGTTTCGAAAGTCTTATAACCTTGAAAATGCTATGATTCTGAAAATGGATATATTTGAAGTGGAAATGACATTGTATTTGGTTTTGAAATGGAAATGATATCGTATTGATGTGGTTTTGAAATGACAATGATATTTTGGTTTTGAAGTATAAATTATTTTGTAATGACCGCGGTCTAATAATAACGTTTGGTTGTTAAAGAGACCGAGATCGAAAGTTGTCATACTCTCTGCCAACTCTGAAAACCACTTTAATAACAGTATACGCGGTGGAGATTCCAAAGTGAAGTAGGATGGTGGCGACATACTGTTGAGGTATATACGTAGACCTGACTCCCGTAAGTTGGCATAAAGTGGCTAAAACAGGAGCAACTGACGGGATAATGAGGTAGCTCCTCTGATCGGACATACTCCTTCGATACCATTCTATTACTTTGTGATTGATTGGGTGCACCTTTAATTTTTGGGAGTGTGGCTCGAGGTGGGCGGTAGCTGCGGCTATGCATTACCACCGGTCCGGAAGTGTAATTGGTATATCTACCATGTCATTGCCTAGTTGTGCCATGTCACCAACCTTAACGTACCTTATACGATTTTTTTTTTGTGCCATACATATGGAGTGCCCATTGACGACGCCCAGTACGGGGTAGATTACGGTACTGTATAGACTATGGGAATATATAAAATGTGTTAAGGGGGATATGTGTAACACCTTAACGCTATTTTTAAATATATTATACTTTACTTTAGACATTATTATAATAGCATATATTACTACATAGTAGATAGTTTAACAGATCCTTAGAGGATGGTTGTCCCAAATATCCTTTGAGTTATTTGTATTTTAGTTGTTATTTCACTTGAGTTGGATTCATTGATATAAGAATGTTAATCTTGACTCTAATGTTTTGTGTTTTGCTTTACGCTCAGGTCAGTTTGGGTGGTTCAGCTTTCGAGACTCACCTTTGGAGTTGGAGCTTCGCTTGGAGATTTAGCTATCTATTCGGTTTTTAGATATTTAGTTGATTCCAATGATGTATTCTGATCTTGTATTTGACTATTGTATTCGTGACTTCTGTTGTATCTTATTTAACTTTCACACACACACACACACACACATATAGTAGCTTCATGTACTACTATTGTATATTAATTTGTGTCTGTGATTCTGTGATTTATTTATTTACTGTATATGCTGAGTTTTGCCAAATATAAATTAACAATCTGTTATTTTGAGCAATTCAAATCAGGCATATGTGGATGCGAATGGTTGAAAATATCATGTCATTACAGCATGCATAAGAACTATCAGTTATCGTTAGGGAATTATTTTTTTCATTCTTTTGGATACATAGCACGGACATGATTGCATGAAAGGAGGTCAGCTGAATCAGTGGACCGCCTAATATTTTGCATTAGTTAGGGAGATTGAAACTACACTATTTGCATAAGTATCATAAACGCATTGGAAAAAATTAAGTACAATGGATGAATGGTTGATGTGTGACGACCCGCCTTTCTAACCCCAGAAAGACGTATCATCAATAAGAAAGAAAGGGATAGAAATAGAAAATAATAGAAAGAAAGAATAACAACATCAGAATCTCACAACGGAATGGAACAAAATATAATACATCACATAACTATTACATAGTTATACATACATCAGAGTTATACAATATCATACACATGACAATCATATACATATCTATCGCCACATACATTCAACATACATCATACACTACTACACATCGAAACTATATAGATAGATACATACGTCTGGTCTTCTTCTCGAAAGCTCCTCCAGAAACTCAATACTCCAAATACCTATCACATGGCTACTCATAAAAATTTGAGTACCCAAGAGTTTATGAAAAACAAAATATAAACTCCGGGTCAGACATGGTCTGGTGTGAGTAAACGAGTTAAAGTTGTTTAACTTTGAAAATCATTTGAAAATAAAGGTATCATGTAAGATTCCCCACACATAAACGCGGGTAAGTTTTTACCTTACGCTAACCAAAACATTTTATAGGAAATCCAGTGACATTATAATAGTGTCTAGGGTTTTCAAGTAAATAGAAAATAGCCGAAATTGTTACATTTATTAAATTCCAGCTACTAGCCACAAAAGTGGGTAATACAAATCAAAACTGTAGGGTCTCGTAGGGAAAATGGGTTTCCATCAATGGCAGGGATACCGGGGTACCGCCCATCACAGTACGGGGCCTAGATCACCGTACCGAGGATCACTCCCGACCCCCTACAACACAAGGCCGGAACCATTCCTTACTGAACAGTCCTAAACAAGATAATCCTGCAGTTATGGCCAACAACTCTTAGAATGCTCATCCTGCTTGGCAAGACCCACCTAACCTTGCTGCATCTCCCCTGTTTTAGCCATTCCCGGTTGATGAGGCTTGAGGCTGCGATTACCTTTAGAGAACATATCTCTTAGAATGCTCATCGTTCGCCTGACGATGTGCTGAAAGCATTCAATCCATACAAGTTCGTTCCGGGTTCGAACGAAACCGAAGGCATTATCTCGTTACACTCGTTTTGGAATCACCCTCGGAGTTAACGACGATAACCCTTGCACTTTGAAACACCATCTCGATCTCCACTTGATATGTCACGACCTATCATTTAATTTGGATCGATGTGGTTTCTGGAATATCAAATTGATACCCGATCCCGGTCTCATCGAAATCCAAACGCCATTTTAAGGGCCAAGTTGTTTAAATAGTTTAAACAGTTTAATTAAACACTTTGAATTTACATAACAGTTATCACAGATAGATCATACACAGTCATCACAGGTATATCCAGAATATATCACAACATATCACAGAATATCACCAAATAGATATCATAATAAATCAAACAAGAATCATCAATCCATATCAAAATAATTTGATTTACTTAACTTAATTTATCACTTTATCTAGCTTGATTTATCTCTAATTAATCAACTTATCAAATTATGAAATTATTTCTTAATTACTCAATTTATTAATTCTTAATTACTAATTAATAATCTTAATTATTATAAAATTTAATTACCCATTTAATTATCACTAATTATTTACTTAATCATTAATTATCAATTTATTTATCATTTAATTAGTTAACTACTATTTATTAATTAACTTTAAGTAGATAATTAAGTCCTTAAGTTTAAATTGACTTAACCACAAAATTATTAATGTCAATCTTCCATTACAAATTTATTAAATCTTATTTAATTACAAGTATAAATTAATTTACATTTTAAATTACTTTAAATTTACTTATCATCTTACATTTACAAATTTTAGCTTAACACTTGTCAACATAAATAACTTTATTAATATTAAACTTGTTTACCAAAATAACTTACAGGTTTGTTAAACAAAACCTCCCCCCTTTAAATGAAACCCGAGAAATCCATGCATTTACTCAAGTAAGACTCGTGTTCCCCTTACCTTTTTCCCGCGTCACTCTCTCTTCCCACCTTCTTCTTCTTCTACCTGTTCTATCTTCTTCTCTTTTTTTTTATTTCTTAACTTAAGTTAATAACTGAAGTATCTTAAACATACTCACGCACCAGGTCGAACACGAAGCATTTCTAAAAATTCTCGTGCAACACTCGCGACAATCACGACACCAAACCAGACTCCAAACGCCATCGTGCACGTGCACGGTGGTTCGCCGCCCCTCCGGCGACCCTCATCGCCTCCAACAAACCACAAATCAACCACTCGTTCGAAAACAAAACCCAATTCAACATGAAAAGTAGGAAATCAAAAAAAATGCCTATAGCTCGAACCAGTAACTCGCATACCCACAGCAAATCGTCACTTCCTACCAACCCCGACCATTGGTGGCGATGCCACTTCGTCCACGTCACGCCCATACTCTCCTCGATTATCTCCCCGAAGCGTGCGTAACTCGATCAAGCTACGACAACGAAATCAAAAACTTACATTGTATTTGTATTTACATATTTTATATTTCTATTTATATCTTGTATTTACATTATGGTTTTCTTAGGTTTGTGTATTTAGGTTTATAACCATATATTGTTTTATACTCATGTTTAATATTGATAAGGTTGTTTATTTTAAACATTATTATTAAAGACTACAATTATATTCATATTATATCAAATATTAATAATATAACACCTTTAATTTCAATTGAATAGGACAGATTTTATTTTAAATAGTTTTGAAAGATTCTATATTAAATTCTTAAATCAAAATCTCTTCACAAAACATATATAACTGATAAATGACCAAGATCTTAACAGTTTAAAATTTGAAAAGCTCGTATTTTATTTAAATTAGATTAAATTCTTATTAAAATATATGGCTAAAATTCCGGGTCGTTACATTCTTCCCCCTTAAAAGAATTTCGTCCCCGAAATTTAAAACAACAGTTAATTCAAAAGCTTTTATATTAACAATCCAAACATACATATCATCCATACAGTAACAAACAATCAAACAGTTTACCCTAACGAACATCACTAGTTGTCCGGACACAAATCTGGATAGGCTTTCCTAAAACTATCTAGAGTTTCCCAAGTGCAATCTCTGGGATCCTTGCTCCATTGCACTTTGATGAGCTTCACTACTTTTCTCCTGAGTCGCTTCTCGTCTTGATCCACAATCTGAACAGGATTTCTGACTACAATCAAATTGAGTTCTACTTCCAAATCTTCCTGGACTACTGGTTCTACAACCAGTGATGGGTCATGAACAAATTTCCTTAGATGGGATATATGAAATACATTATGAATTCCAGACATCCGTTCTGGCAATTCAATTCTGTAAGCTACAGCTCCAATTCTTTCCAATACTCGGAATGGTCCTATATATCTTGGAGCAAGTTTTCCCATTTTTTCGAATCTTATAGCACCTTTGATCGGGGAAACTTTGATAAAAACTAAATCTCCGATCTCAAATTCCAATGGTCTTCGCCTTTTATCAGCATATTTCTTCTGACGATCCTGAGCAGCTTTCATCCTTTTCTTGATAAGCTCAACCTTCACAGAAGCTTGTCGAATTAGATCGGGTCCGAGCACAAGACGATCTTTCAATTCTATCCAATAGGATAGGGATCTACACGGACTTCCATACAAAGCTTCATAAGGAGCCATCTTAATACTCGCTTGATAACTATTATTATAAGAGAATTCCACTAGATGAAGATGGTCTTCCCACGATCCACCAAAATCCAAAACATAAGCTCGCAACATATGCTCAAGAATTCGATTAAGCCTCTCCGTCTGCCCGTCTGTCTGAGGATGATAGGCTATACTCAATCTCAAACTTGTTCCCATAGTTGATTGCAGAACCTCCCAAAATTTGCTAGTGAAAATAGGATCTCGATCGGTTACTATACTACAAGAACACCATGCAATCTGACTATCTCCTTCAAGAAAATCTCTGCCAGAGAAGCTGCAGTATGAGTTGCCTTAACCGGTATAAAATGGGTGCTCTTAGTTAAACGATCCACAATAACCCATATTCCATTGTTTCCTTTCCTGGTTCTAGGAAAACCATCGATGAAATCCATCGAAATCATCTCCCACTTCCAATCCGGAATTTCCAAAGGCTGCAATAATCCAGCTGACTTATATTGATCTCCTTTAACTTGTTGGCAGATGGCACAACTATTCACGAATCTAGCTACATCCTTCTTCATATTCGGCCACCAGAAAACTCTCCTCATATCCTTATACATCTTCGAGATTCCTGGTTGAATATTCAATTTGGAACGATGACTCTTTGACAACACCTCCTGTCTTAGATCTCTATCATTCGGAAAACAAATCCTCACGTTGATCCTCAGTGTTCCTTGGCCATCAATTTCAAAACTGGGACATTGACCCTTCCTAAGTCTTTTGATGATCCTTCTCAACATCTTATAGGATGCTTGCTTGTTTGTGATCCTTTCAATAAGAGATGGAACAATTTCCAAAAGAGACAAAATTGCATTCCTGCTAAGAGCATCAGCTACAACATTCGCCTTTCTCGGGGTGTACATAATATCCAAATCATAGGATGCCAGTAATTCGACCCACCGCTGCTGTCTCAGATTAAGATCTTTTTGAGAGAAAAGATATTTCAACGGTTTGTGATCCGTGAATAATTCGAATTTCTCTCCCAAAAGATGATGTCTCCAAATCTTCAAAGCAAAAACAATGGCTAACAATTATAAATCGTTCGTAGCATAGTTCTTCTCATGTGGCTTCAATTGCCGACTCGCATACGCAATCACCCTTCCATTCTGCATCAGAACTACTCCCAGACCAACTATACAAGCATCGGTATAAACCTCAAATTTTCTCTTCCCATCCGGAATAGCAAGCACTGGTGCACTGGTTAGCCTCGTCTTCAACTCCTGAAAAGCTTCTTCACACTGGGGTGTCCACTTGAATTTAGCTCCTTTCCTAGTCAACTTAGTGAGATGCGAAGAAATCTTGGAATAATCCTTGATAAATTTTCTATAGTAGCCAGCCAATCCTAGAAAACTGTGAACTTTAGTCGGTGTCTCCGGCTGCTTCTATTCCAGAATAGTTTCAACCTTCGCTGGATCTACAGAGATGCCTTCACCAGAAACAATGTGCCATAAAAATTTGACTTCTGATTTCCATAAATGGCACTTAGAAAACTTTGCCTTCAACACATGCCTCCTCAGATCTCCAATACAATTCCCAAATGCTGCCTGTGCTCTTCTTCAGATTTGGAGTAGACCAAGATATCATCAATGAATACCAGAACGAACTTATTCAATACATCCCGAAAGACTCGGTTCATAAGGTCAACAAAGTAGGCAGGATCATTGGTTAACCCGAAAGGCATAACCAACCATTCATAGAAACAATTCGGTCCCCTAAATGCAGTCAAGGGAATACTGTCCTCAGCTACCCTCAACTGATGGAAACCTGAAGCTAAATCCAGTTGAGAAAATATAGAAGCTCCATGCAACTGGTCAAAGAGATCATCGATACGAGGAAGTGGATATTTATTACGGATAGTCACTTTGTTCAATTCTCTATAATCCACACAGAACCTTGGCGATCCATCTGATTTAGTTACAAACACTGCAGCAGAGCCCTAACAAGAAAAACTGGGCCAAATCAACCCTTTCTCCAAAAGATCCTGAGTCTGCTTAATTAATTCTTCTCTCTCCCTAGGAGGCATTCTCCTACCTGGCTGAATCACCGGCACTGCTATGGAATCAAATCAATACGAAACTCTATCTCTCGATGTGGTGGTAGACACTTAACTTCTTCAAAGACATCAGGAAAATCTTGAACCACATCGATATCTTCAATCTGCTTTTGAGAAGTCTCAATTCCTTGCAAAAGACTACTCAAGTGAAACCTAGAATTATCACACGACACTCTGGCAATTCTACCCAAATCAGTTTCCAGCGAAACTATCTTCTCATCACAATTCAGAACTGCTTTATACTTATCCAGCCAATCCATTCCCAAAATAAGGTCAAATCCCTTAAAATTAAACACGTACGGGTCACAAGAAAAACTGTGGGATAGATAAGAAATCTTTAAGTCCTTACAGATCGTATCTAATTTGGTTACCCCTCCTATAGGATTAGATACCAAGATGGGACAATTTAAAGTGCTAGGGGTAAGAAAGAACTTCTCTACGGATTACAGAGAAATAAAACTCAAAGAAGCACCCGAATCAAACAAAACTTTAATATACTTGCCATCTAAAAGTAAATTACCTTCCAATACTCCCTTGCCTTTAGAAGAAGATGGACCGGGTTCTAGGGCAAAGACTTTACTCTGAGACGCCCTCTGCAAAAGTGGACAATTCTTGATCATGTGACCAGGCTGGTGACAATTAGGGCATAGGGATCTCTGAACCATTGCTGATCTTGGACAGATGCGGTTGCCGTTGCTGCTGCTGGAATCCTTTTCTGGGACACTTATTCGCCAAGCGACCTTCTTGTTGACGAATGTAGCATTTGCGAGGTCCGCTGTTACTTACAGGCTTCTTCTTGTTTGGTCTCCTCCAATTGGAATTGAACTTTCTCTTATTCGGATTAGCGAAATTCCCTACCGAAGCCGCAACTGGTGCCACTGATTTCTTATTCATCATATTCTCATATCTCAATGCCATATCAATTAAATCGATAAAAGATCCTTTCAAAAGCACCGTCATCTTTTCGTGAAATTTAGGCCTCAATCCTTGCACAAACATTTCATTCTTTTTGAGGGAAGTATCAATTAGTCCTGGTCCATAGCAAGAAAGTTCATTGAATTTGGTCTCATACTCTGCTATAGTCATGTTACCCTGCTTCAAATTCAGAAAATCCTGATACAATTGAGTTTTCCCTGCTGTTGGCATAAACTTCTCCTCAAATAACTCCTTAAATCTGTCCCAAGAAATATAATCCTCAGAAATGTTTGCTACTGTTGCATCCCACCAGGCTGCCGCGCCTCCCTGCAATTGCCACGACGCTGTTTCCCTTTTCCTTTCATCAGACAACTTCATACTCTTAAAGATGCGCTCACAAGAGCATAACCAAGCTTGGACTTCAGTTATCGATTCTGAACCTTTAAATGGTTGGCCTCCAAGCTTGATGAAGTCTTTGCATAAAGCGGCAAAACTAACCTGAGGTGGTATTGGATTTACAGCCTCACTAGCATTCTGACTTCGTCCATTATCAGTCGAAGTACTGCCTCTACCTCTGCCTCTTCTTTCAGAACTCATGTTGGCCACCTGGACAGGTAACTCAACAAATTTAGATAGATATATATAATTATATGAAAATGCAAATACGCACTCTCAAGATAAATATCACTCCAGAGCCTAGGTACTCGCTCAACCTAATGCTCTGACACCAACTGTGACGACCCGCCTTTCTAACCCCAGAAAGACGTATCATCAATAAGAAAGAAAGGGATAGAAATAGAAAAGAATAGAAAGAAAGAATAAAAACATCAGAATCTCGCAACGGAATGGAACAAAATATAATACATCACATAACTATTACATAGTTATACATACATCAGAGTTATACAATATCATACACATGACAGTCATATACATATCTGTCACCACATACATTCAACATACATCATACACTACTACACAATGGAACTATATAGATAGATACATACGTCTGGTCTTCTTCTCCAAAGCTCCTCCAGAAACTCAATTCTCCAAATACCTATCACGTGGCTACTCATAAATATTTGAATACCCAAGAGTTTATGAAAAACAAAATATAAACTTCGGGTCAGACATGGGTTTGGTGTGAGTAAACGGGCTAAAGTTGTTTAACTTTGAAAATAAAGTTATCACGTAAGACTCCACACACATAAACGCGGGTAAGTTTTTACCTTACGCTAAAACCAAAACATTTTATAGGAAATCCAGTGATATTATAATAGTGTCTAGGGTTTTCAAGTAAATAGAAAATAGCCGAAATTGTTACATCTATTAAATTCCATCTATTAGCCACAAAAGTGGGTAATACAAATCAAAATCGTAGAGTCTCGTAGGGAAAATGGGTTTCCATCAATGGCAAGGCTACTGAGGTACCGCCCGTCACAATACGGGGCCTAGATTACCGTACCGAGGATCACTCCCGACCCCCTACAACACAAGACCAGAACCATTCCTTACTGAACAGTCCCGAACAAGATAACCCCGCAGTTTTGGCCAACAACTGCCCATACAGCCGAAATAAAAAGGGACATCTAGACAGGGGTATACCTCGTCCTACTTAGGCATGACCCACCTAACCTTGCTGCATCTCCCCTATTTTAGCCATTCCCGGTTGATGAGGCTTGAGGCTGCGATTACCTTTAAAGAACATATCTCTTAGAATGCTCATCGTCCGCCTGACGATGTGCTGAAAGCATTCAATCCATACAAGTTCATTATGGGTTCGAACGAAACCGAAGGCATTATCTCGTTACACTCGTTTTGGAATCACCCTCGGAGTTAACGACGATAACCCTTGCACTTTGAAACACCGTCTCAATCTCCACTTGATATGTACGACCTATCGTTTAATTTGGATCGATGTGGTTTTCGAAATATCGAATTGATACCCGATCCCGGTCTCATCGAAATCCAAACGCCATTTTAAGGGCCAAGTTGTTTAAATATTTTAAACAGTTTAATTCAACACTTTGAATTTACATAACAGTTATCACAGATAGATCATACACAGTCATCACAGATATATCCAGAATATATCACAACATATCACAGAATATCACCAAATAGATATCATAATAAATCAAACAAGAATCATTAATCCATATCAAAATAATTTGATTTACTTAACTTAATTTATCACTTTATCCAGCTTGATTTATCTCTAATTACTCAACTTATTAAATTATTTAATTATTTCTTAATTACTCACTTAATTAGTTAATTATTAATTAATAATCTTAATTATTACAAAATTTAATCACCCATTTAATTATCACTAATTATTTAATAAATATTAATTATCAATTTATTTATCATTTAATTAGTTAACTACTATTTATTAATTAACTTTAAGTAGATAATTAAGTCCTTAAGTTTAAATTGACTTAACCACAAAATTATTAATGTCAATCTTCCATTACAAATTTATTAAATCTTATTTAATTACAAGTATAAATTAATTTACATTTTAAATTACTTTAAATTTACTTATCATCTTACATTTACAAATTTTAGCTTAACATTTGTCAACATAAATAAATTTATTAATATTAAACTTGTTTACCAAAATAACTTACAGGTTTGTTAAACAAACCCCCCTTAAAATGAAACCTGAGAATTCCATGCATTTACTCGAGTAAGACTCGTGTTCCCCTTACCTTTTTCCCACGTCACTCTCTCTTCCCACCTTCTTCTTCTTCTACCTGTTCTTTCTTCTTCTCTTTTTTTATTTTTTAACTTAAGTTAACAACTGAAGTATCTTAAACATACTCACGCACCAGGTCGAACACGAAGCATTTCCAAAAATTCTCATGCAACACTCGCGACAATCACGGCACTAAACCAGACACCCAAACGCCAGCATGCACGTGCACGGTGGTTCGCCGCCCCTCCGGCAACCCTCATCGCCTCAAACAAACCACAAATCGACCTCTTGTTCGAAAACAAAACCCAATTCAACATGAAAAGTAGGAAATAAAAAAAATGCCTGTAGCTCGAACCAGTAACTCGCATACCCACAGCAAATCGTCACTTCCTACCAACCCCGCCATTGGTGGCGACGCCACTTCGTCCACGTCACGCCCATACTCTCCTCGACTATCTCCTCGAAGCGCGTGTAACTCGATCAAGCTACGGCAACGAAATCAATAATTTACAGTACACAGGAAAAACTCGAACTAAAACCCTATTTTCGATTCGACTTTAAAATCCTTGCATTAGAAAATTTTGTTTGCATTTTTGTTGTATTGGTACATCATCAAACTAGCCTCTCATCCAATTTCAGAAATTAATTTTTTTTGAATCAACTGACATTGGTAAAAATGCATCTTTGATTCATTTTCGAACTGCCCCTTGAATATTCACTTAAAAATCATCATTTAAATCTTAAAAATCCTATCTTCGAATAAGAATTCAAGTTATATAATTGAAATAGCAATTTAAAACATTCTAATTCAACATGTATTTGCAATTTTTCTCTGTAAAACTAAGGTTCTAGATGTGATATTACACCAGCATGTTTTAAACAATTTTGAGTTCTTGATTTATGTTTCAACAACTTATTTTTGTTTAAAATTGTAAGCCTAATACTGATTGAATGTAGATATATTGAATTTCCTAATTTATTTTCACTCTGAAACCAGAAACAAAAAGAATAGATTTACAATCATATGATGTTCACAGAGCTAAAACTAGAAAGCAAATACTCTAGCAAAACAAAATGTAAATCATGGATCATACACACAGATTTCATTCCACTTAGATCTTGAAATAATTAGTTTACTCACCTTAAAGATGGTTGGAACAGAAAGCAAGTGTTTTTAGAAAAGCTACAGTTTGAATCCCTGTAAAACTTCTCTACCTTGATGATGAATGAAGCTAAGTTTCTAAATATAGATGTTTAGTTTTTTTTTTCAGTTTTGCTTCTGAAGTTTTGTAAACGAACAAATATATTATGAGGTGTATATATAGAAACATCTTTAGACAAAATGGTGCCTTCTGGTACAAGCTTCAACTTGTATTGTTCAGATTTGGTTTTTATTAATTTTACTGTAAATTGAAGTGATCTAGCATAATTCGGCTGAACATGTTTTTATGTTGAGATGATTTCTTTGTAAACCTGGAATGACAAAATGATGTGCTAATTAAATGCATGTGTCTTCATTTTAGTTTACACACAATTAATATTGGCTGATACTTCGATTTGGTACAAAGATATTTTGAATATGTTAATAAATTTTTCATCTTTGTATTGTACATATGTATGTTACAACAACATATGTTTTCTAAACTAATCCTATATGTATATGTAGAATTTATCATAGTTATTTTTAGCATATTAGTTTTAGTCTGTTTGTAATTTAAATTTTCAAACATTTGATTTATAACATTGTGTTTGTATTTACATATTTTATATTTCTATTTATATCTTATATTTACATTATGGTTTTCTTAGGTTTATGTATTTAGGTTTATAACCATATATTGTTTTATACTCATGTTTAATATTAATAAGGTTGTTTATTTTAAACATTATTATTAAAGACTACAATTATATTCATATTATATTAAATATTAATAATATAACATCTTTAATTTCAATTGAATAGGATAGATTTTTTTTTAAATAGTTTTGAAAGATTCTATATTAAATTCTTAAATCCCAATCTCTTCACAAAACATATATAATTGATAAATGACCAAGATCTTATCAGTTTAAAATTTGAAAAGCTCGTATTTTATTTAAATTAGGTTAAATTCTTATTAAAATATATGGCCAAAATTCCAGGTCGTTACATGATGATTAAGTAGTTGGTTGCAGATATTGGATGAAAACATTTAGTTCATTCGTTTATCCTTAGAGATTTCGGGGATGAAATTCCTTAAGGAGGTAAGAATTTAACAACCCAAAATTTAAGTTATAATAATTAATTAACGAATTGATTAAATGATAAAATAACTTAGTGAAATTAGCATAATTGAGCCATGAGAGTTGCATCATTGTGTCCATGGTAATTTTCTAGTCAATTTCCATATATAGAACGTTAGAATTCGAGCTAATATGGAAGAGAAACGAAATAAACAGGGAAAATAAAAAATATAGAAGGCTAGGCCGACCTACGGTCGAACAAACCAACCCCTAGGTCGAGCGGCCGGTCGAACTAGGAGGGGGAAGGTCAACCGTACGGTCGACCCGCCCTATGCGGTGGGCGAACGAACGAATTCTTCGTTTCAGCAAGCTTTGTTCACGTCAATTGCATCCTTTTGTTTCATCTGTTCCTTCCGTGCTTCCATACGATGGCTCCTATTCAGCCTATGACGTGGTTGCACAATATTCAATCTCCAAGTCTAACGGTCTGAGATCCACTTCTACCTCTATAAATAAGACCCTAGGCCTAACACTTTTTCTCATTCTAGATTTTCTCCGCTTGGGTTCACCTTTAAAGGAAGGACCCTAAAAGGAATAATTTTCCAAGGAGTGAATCTTTTTAAATAAAATATTTTAATACCCTCAAGTGGATCCGGGAAGACCAAAATGGAAGAGCTTAGGACCAAAGGTGATTGATTGTAATTATTTTATATTTTTAAATAATTTAAAATAATAGGGTTTCCAATGTTTGTAGTTTTTCTATAATTTTGGAAATACCTTTTAAACAGTTTTTTTGGGTTTTAGATTTCTTTTTCCAGTCTATTTCTTCTTAACTATTCTTTTTGGTTATTTGTAGTAAATTTCTATTAATTATGGTTTTTCCATTTAAGTACAGTTATTTACAGTATTTTGATTATTTACTGTCATTTGCGATTTATTTACATCTTTTTCTATGATTGGGATTTTCTTTTATAATTGTTAGTTTTTTATTTATCTCCTTTTTCTTCATGAATGGATTAGAATAGATTAAACGCGAATATAGATTAAACAATAAGAAAACTGAAATAACACAAATTAGGACATAAAATGAAAAGACTATAATAAAAAGGAACTAGACTGAAATTGACATATTTTGCAAGCCTAATTATGAAGTAAAATTAGGATTAAAAAGACCAAATAAAGATGTAGCTTATTTATGCACTTAGACTTTTAGGTTAAGTTAATAATAATGTAGATTATAATAAGAAAATATAACAGAATGAGAATTATTTTGAGACTTAGGGTAAATTAATAAGTAAAGATAGTAAGAATAATAGTAAAGGCTTATTTAAATAATTTTTCAAAGTTAATAAGCAAAGAATGAAAGTAGGACCTATACCAAATAGCATTCCCTATTAATCAAAATGGTGGTCTCACATTAGCCTGAAGTGAGATGAGGGCATGCTTATGCTAATAATGGTAGTAATTGGTCGATAAACAAAGTTCAAATCACGAGAATTTGGACAAGGGGCTCGACTAGATATTATTTGGATGACGGGCCAGTACCAACAACATTTTCCTATTTTCTATGGACATGGTGGTCTCACATTAGCCTGAAGTGGGATGATGGGCACGCTTATGCTAGAGCTTAAGGTAATAAGAAGACCCAATAGGTGGAACAAAAGGTAACATGAGCATGGTGGTGGTTGCGCGTCCAACTTCCATTCGGATGCTAAGTAATCGTTATGAGTTCCAAGCACTTAGTATGTGTGCTTTTCATAGGCACCATTGCCTTTGTGTAGGGAACTATAATATAATCTAGTCCACAGTAGGTACTATTTGTATCTTTCATAGAAACCATTTCCTTCTGTGTTAGGAGTTATATAGTTCCTAGTCCACAGTAGGTACTATAGAGTAACAGGCCAATGAAAGGATAGAATTAAGATTTCAGCCTAGTCAAAACAACTATCAAGACGAGTGCAAGCAATCAAAGTTAACCTATCATATTAATTTAGCAATGGTTAATTTGTACTTATTTCCAGCTTTTTCTTTCCTTCTATTTCCTTTGTTTCCTTTTTAATACTAGAAATGTTGTAAAGCTTATTACCTTTACTTTGCTTAAAAATACTAGTAATTACTATAATTCACCAGACTTTTAGTCTGACCCACTCCTCTATTTTTCCCTTCCCCTCATTAACCACCAAGGGCAAGTAAGATAGATTTGTGGATTTAGGGTGGTTGTAGTCGCTAAGATTCTTCTATGTATTTCTCTTTTTTCATTTCCTGTTTTTAGTTCTTATGTTGCAATGGCACTACTTGAGGGATGGTTTGTACTCTGATTTTATTGAGACTATGGTTTTTGATTTCACAAGACATGTATGGGTAATTTGACATAAGATGTATTTGGTATTTTGTGACTTATTTCATTTATAAAGTAATTATGAAGTTTTGTACTAAATAAGTTATTATTTTAAATGTTTCTGCTGTTTTTATCTATTTTTGTCTTGTGAATCTTAGTCTCTATTAGCTTTACTTATACCTACAATGCACCATACCTTTTAGTTTGTCCTTTTGGGTATACTAAGGGGTGTGGCGTGTTTCACTACTCAAAATTAATTGAGTACCCTAGAGTTTACGGGGAAAACATTAACTTTAAGTCGGACATAAAGCCTGGTATGAATAATAATCCATCATCTCAAATTGTTTAGATATCTATTAAGACCACGCCGCTTAGCGGAACTGGTTTCCTTTTACTAGTATCATAAAATCCATTATAAACCATTTTATGTGCTCCTACGTCCACAATGGTTAAATAAATTCAAAACATTATTATGTGATTATATGCAAAACGATTAACTCAATTCTACATTACCCATCCCTTTCATTTTAACTATCTGTCATATTTACAATTCTAGGATTACTATTAACCTAATAGTTTTCATGGGTTCACTAATAACCGATTAAACATTTGTAGACTCCCTATCCATTTATGTAGTTTTCATGGGATTACTGTGAACCTATTGGTAACTCCAATATCATTTCTTTTATCGTAGTTTTTAAGGGCGAACAAGAAACCTATTGACTAACTGTCAATATCAATGTCTTTTCTTTTTATCCTAGTTTTCATGGGCAAACTAGGAATCTACTGACTAAGTGTCAATATCTTTCTTTTACCCTATTTTTCATGGGCTGGCTAGGAACCTATTGACTATCTGTCAATATTTCATTTTCTTATTCGGATATAGTTTTGACGGACTAACTGTAAACCTGTCTAACTAACATCTTTAACTATACATAGTTTTCATGGGCTAACTACGAACCTATTGCCCTCTGCCAATATCTATGCCCTTACACGGTTTTCATGGGCTTACTGTGAACCTATTGGCCCCTACCAATATCTTTAATTTATATTCATTACTGGGTCAACCTAACTAGTTATTCTGCCCTTCCCCAAGCTACCGTTTTAGGTTCATTACAAATGTGAATATATACATTTATGAAGAATCAAACGACATAACTTGGTTAATTCCTTTAACCCAATAGGACTTCTTTAAAAATTCCGTTTCAAAATACTTCGTTTATTAACATGCCACAGTTTTGCTTTCAAATGAGATTAGGTTATATGTTTTGAAAACTATACCTTCGGAACCTTCAAAACCTTGCTTTCGTCCTCATTGGATATCCTCCTTCGAAGGCATATATCTCTTTTCAAAACATTAGGCCTCTGCCTTTAAAAACAATTTAAAATACTTCTTTTGAAACCTTTCAAATATGATAAAGTGTTACTTAGTAATTATTAGAAGCTTAGCATCAAAATCATTGGAAGTATCTCTTCCTAAAGCAATGAAAGTTCCCTTTTGGCATCATTGGGTTTGTCTTTAAAAATATCATTTGGGTCAAAGTAAATGAAAATGAAAGTATCTCTTTCAAAACTATTCTTTACTATATCAAAATGTTTGGTAATTTATGATGGTATCGAAACCATCACTTTCGACAGAGTCGAAAGCATATATTAAAAATATCGAAGGATTGCTTTGAAACTCCTTTCAAAGCCATTGCCTTTGAAACCCATTACCCTTTCGAAAGCATTTAGGAAGCGGCTTAATATAGCTATAAAATAAACAACAACTTTCAACAGCATTGATGACTTCAATACACACGAAAGGTAAAAGAATCAGCAGTAGGGTTTCGACTGTGTCGGAACCCCTTCTTTCAAAAGCATTGATTTATAATTAAAGGAACTCCTTCGAAACCTCTTTTTCTTATTTTAAAACAAATATGGCAACCCCTTCAGAAGCCATTATAAAACTCCTTTCAAAAACATACTATCGACTAATTCGAAAGCTTGGTAAAACAAAGGCAGGCGCTTATCTTTCTAAAACAAACTAAGGTAAGACCCCATCGGAAGCTATGCTTTCGACACCATACCATTCTCCTTTCTCCATTCCACTACATATCACCTAGATTGTACCCTGTGTATTGATTTTAGCTCAATGGGGTTTCGACGTAGTCAAAGGCAAAAGGTAAAGGGCGAAAGGTACTTTGAATAGAGGTGAAACCTGTCTTTCTAGGTTAAATACTAAATTAAGCAACTTATATAAACTAACCTACCTACTAGTAAATTTCTCATTAATTGCCTTAACTTTTACCATGCTTTTCAAAACTAACCACCTTATTATTTTGGATAAATATCAAACTTAAACTTTTGCAGATAAAACCTTCCTTTTAAGTTATACGTAAATCATTTTGATCCTCTTCTCAAAATAATTTATTTTGTATATCAATTCACTTAAGAAAAATCCATAAAAATCATAGAAATTTACTTTGATCGCGTTATCTAACATATCAAAATTTCAGACCCAAATTCTCAATATGTTTTTCTATAATAAATTATCAACCCAGTGTGTTATGTCTTCATTCAAAAATTCATAATAATCTTTCCATAGCTCAGAAAGTTATCAAACTTAAAACTCAACTGTAAAATCATGTTTTGCATAACATAAAAATTTTCCATGGCATTTGAATATCAATATCACATGGTTTTAGTCCAAAATCTTGTGAACCATCATTTAAACAATCTTGTTTAAATTTAAACAAATCATAATTCAAGCATATCATCATCAAACATCATAGAATCCAAATAAATCTTAATTCCAAAACTTATATTCAGAAATCAGAGATGGAAATAATTATTCACTTTAATCTTTGATATGGAAAATGGATTGAGATGAGATTGAATCCCCTCTTTAATCTTTAACTTTATTTTTAAATTTCTCTTTCTTTTCTTCTTATTAATGGCTTGGTTCTCCTCTCTTTGCTTACGTTTTTATTTTTGTGAAAATGGTCATTAATGTGAATAGCCTAAGTATGCTTGTATATATAAGGGTGAAGTTTATGCATCGTTAATTCCTATTATGCCCTTATATATAGTTCACTTTTAAACCATTCTTACGCCCGTTTAAATTAATAAGCATGACCACTTTATATTTATTTAAAAATCAACCCCTTATCACTTAACAATTTACATTATTCTATTTAGTTTATCTAATTAAATCTCTTGAATAATGTTATTGAAATTAGGGGGGTTACAGGCTCCTCTCCTTAAAGAATTTCGTCCTTGAAATTAACTAATTACTAACTACAAATCATAGAAAATATTTGTAACAACTCCTAACAACTATACAAGTCTATCTGATTAGTAATCATCTATATATAAATCTAATATGGACATACTCTTAAAACAGGTCAGGATAAGTATCTCAAATTCTGTCTTCTGTCTCCCAAGTGCAGTCCTTCTCATTGTCGCTTCACTGCACTTTCACCAACTTGACTGTCTTGGACCTCAATCTTTTCTCATCTCTCACCATAACCCGAACTACTTATCTAACAACTGTCACATTAGGCTCTACTACCAGTCTTCAAATTTTGTTGGAGGAATGATAGTCTCTGGATCATGCACATGCTTGTGAAGATAAGACACATGGAATACATTATGGACACCTGCCATATTGCTCGACAACTCTACTATGTACGCGAGCTTTCTGATCCTCTCCATAATCTGGAATTGATCAACATATCTTGATGCTAGCTTTTCTGACTTTCCAAATCGTATCACTCCCTTCATTGGTGATACCTTAATAAAAACCTTGTCTCCAACTAAGAACTCTAGGTCTTTATGCCTTTTATCTGCGTAAATATTCTGTCTGGACTAAGCTTCCTTCATCCAATCTCGGATCAACTCAATTTTCTCTATCGCCTCTCTAACCATATCTTGACCTAAAACTAATCTGTCTTTAGTCTCTAACCAACTTCCTGGTGATTTGCATAGCCTTCCGTATAAAGCTTCAAAATGCGCCATTCCTATACTAGTATGATAATTATTGTTATAGGAAAACTCAATCAAATGCAAGTGATCTTCCCAATATCCACCAATGTCTAGTACACAAGCTATTAACAAATCTTCGAGTACCTTATTGACTCTCATAGTCTGCCCATTTATCTATGGGTGATATGATGTACTCATCTTGATCTTCGTACCTAATACTCTTTGTAGATTTCTCTAAATTCGCTAGTGAATAATGCATCTCTATCGATGACTATGCCACTAGGAACTACATGAAGTCTAACTATATTCTTCGCGAAAAACATCCCTAAAACGAGTGTCGTCCTAGTTGACTTGATTCGAATGAAATGGGCACTCTTGGTCAATCTGTTCATTATGACCCATATTCTTTTATTTTCCTCTATTCGACCTTGGCAACCTATCTATGAAATCAATGGATATAGAATCCCACTTCCAAATTGGAATCTTTAAAGGCTGAAGTAATCCGCTTGGCTTTTGGCATTCGGCTTTCATTTGTTGACAGTTGGCACACTGCTGAACCCATAAGCCAACATCGCTTTTCATGCCTTCCCGATAGAAGCTCCTCTTCATATCCTAATACATCTTGGTTCCACTAGGATGAATCATAAACTTGAATCGATGACAATCTTCTAGAACTTCTATTCTTAATTTCTCTACATTGGGAACACATAAGAGTCCGTTTTTCTTCAACCATCCTCTCTGGTCGATGCCAAAATCTATGATCACCGATCTCGGATCACGTATTGAGTCTTCTAATCTTCTTGGCTAATTCTGGATCCTCTTTCAGGATTTGAAGGTAACCTCCCGATCAGCACTGGTCGAACCTCTAAAAGGCCAACATAGCGGTATTTTGACTAGAACTAGTAGTTTATCTCGACTTTATAGTACACACAGTCAAAGCTTCTAAATATTTCCATTTTTCCAACAAAGCTAACATTACATTCTAATGTTTCCTGCTAATGGAATCCACTACCTTATTTCCTTTCCCAGGACTATATTCTACCAAAAGAAAAACCAGCCAAAAACTCCAACTACCTCTACTATTGCATATTCAACTCTTTCTGAGAGAATAAATATCTTAATGACTTGTGTTCAGTATATATCTCAAATCTCACCCTTAAGAGAATTGTCTCCAAATCTTCTTCCATAAGAAATATTGTCTCCAAATTTTCAACGCGAAGATCACCGCAGCCAACTCCAAATCATGAGTAGGATATCTTACCTCATGCGGTCTAAGCTGTAGAGAAGCGTAGGAAACAACAATGACTTTACCATTCTGCATCAACATAGCTCCCAAACCCGTTCCACATGCATCAGTGTACACAACCATCCCTTGGTTTCCATTTGGAACAACTAACACTGGTGCGTTGGTCAACAAATGCTTTAACTTAAGGAACCCTTCCTTACATTTGTCAGACCAAATAAACTTCACATCTTTCCTAGTCAATTTGGTCAAAGGTTCTGCTATCCGTGAAAAATCTCTAATGAATCTTCGGTAATAGTCGGCAAGTCTGAGAAAACTTCTGATCTTGACTACCGTCTCTGACCTCTTCCAGTTATTGACAGCTTCGATCTTAACACAATCTACTGCCAAACCTTACTTCGAAACTACATTACCAAGGAACTTGACCTCTTTCTTCTAATAATGACATTTAGAAAACTTCGCGTTTAGCTGATGCTGCTTCAGTGTCTCAAGCACTACTCTCAAATGATCCTCATGCTCTCTTTCATCTTTCGAGTACACCAAAATGTCATCTATAAATACCAATACGAACCTATACAAATGCTCCCAAAAACCCAGTTCATCAAGTCCACGAAGAAAGTAGGTCCATTTGTCAACCCGAATAGAATTACTAACCATTCATACGAACCATACCTAGCTCGAAATGCTGTCAAAAGAATATCGTCATCTACCACTCTCAACGGATGGAAACCAATCGCTAAACCCAATTGGGAAAGCACTCTGGCTCCATTCAACTGATCAAACAGAGTGTCAATTCACGGCGATATCTATTCTTGATCGTCGTTTCATTTATCTTACGGTAGTCGATGCACATTCTCGATGATCCATCAACCTTCTTCACGAAAACCGCGGTTGCTCCCCAAGGCGAAATGCTTGGTCTAATAAAATCCCTTCCTCCTATATCCACTAGCTGCACCTTCATTTCTTTTATCTCAATCGATGTCATCCCAATAGGTGGTCTACTGACTGGTTCAAATCTTAGCACAAGATCTATCCAAAACACAATAGCTCGTTTTAGTGGTAGTCCTATGGTTGGCTCAAATACATCTACAAACTCTCTCTAAATTTTCTCTTCCACTGCTTCCAAGGCACTTAACACAACACAAACACTTCGGTCAAATTCTCTACCGAGAAGATGATTGGTTATGACTATTTAGATGCTTTAATGATATTTCTCCATCTTGGAAAAATACCCTAGCCTCATATCTACCCAACCAATCCATACCAAAAATGATATCGAAATGTACGAAACCAAAAACATACAGACTGCATGCAAACATATAATCTAGCAACAAGTTCTAACTGGTCAGATCACATCCCTAGAGTTGCATACACTCCTACAAGATTCGCAACCCTTAAGGAAGAAACAAGGTAAGTGGGTTCTAAGCATAACCTATTAACCAAATTATAGGATATAAATGAATGTGATGCACTGGTATCAAATATTATCCTAATTGGAATATTTTGAACCAAAAATGTACCTTCCATCATAGCTTTTCCGTTATCTGCTGTAGTTGGTCTTGAAGAAAATGGTGTCCAATAGCAAAAACCTTTCCTTTTTCTGCCTTAACTGGCTCTAGACACTAGTTTTTGTAATGCCCAAATTGATCGTAGTT
The DNA here is from genome assembly GCA_030765085.1 of Allium cepa. Classification (NCBI taxonomy): domain Eukaryota; kingdom Viridiplantae; phylum Streptophyta; class Magnoliopsida; order Asparagales; family Amaryllidaceae; genus Allium; species Allium cepa. The sequence goes on from CM060941.1 coordinate 708,337,246, forward strand.
GTACCACTTAACAAGCTTCTTATCCGCAGTCTTTTTTTGCCCTTTGCCTGACCGGCACTCGTTCGCAAAATGACCTTTCTTGTCAGAATTTTAGCAGACTAAATTAGCTTTTTACTTCTTGGCTAAATCTACCTTCTATGCCTCTTTCTTTTTGAAGAACTTCCTCTTCTTACGCTAAGGAATCTGTGATTCAAATGGCTTTTGTCTAGCGCAAATAGCAAGCATCTCGTCTTGGCGGATTTCCATCTCCATAACTGTATTACTTGGATCTCGGATATGTGTCATGGTTGCTCTAGCAAGCTCATGTTTCAAACCCCGAATGAACCTTTCATTCCTTCTGATGTAGTGTCTATAGTAGCATATCCATATCATAGCTCCTCAAATTTATTTTTCATAATTGATAACTGACATGTCTTCGTAAACTATATCCATAAATTTTCTCATCAATGCTGACTTGGCAACTTCAAAAATAAATCTCTGTTCCAATCACCTTTGAAAATCAGTCCAAGTCAACTCTTCCTTCGGAACTTTGACAATCACACCATTCTAGCAGTGAAGTGCTGACTCCTACAACTGCCTAGAAGCCAACCTTCTCTTATGCTCATCTTCTAAACCTAAATCGGACAAAAATCCTTTCATAGTGCAACAGCCAATTCTCCACTTCTATAGCATCTTCCGTTCCCATGAATGACTTTCTAGCCAAATTGGTGTAATCTCAACTCAACTTGGCATAATTATTCCCAACGAGAACCACAGGATTTGCACCTCCAATATTCCCGACCACTCTAGCAGCTTCTACTTGCATCAAATTAGTAAGGAACAGATACATCATCCCTACATCTACTGGTGGATTTCCAGCACCCACATCGGCTTCCGCATTTTTATCAGTGTTAGCCTATCGGCCTTGGTTCCTCCAGGTATTAGGTCAAGCACTTCCATCAGTTGTGGTGCTTCCTCCAACTAGAATTCCTCTTCCATTTCCTGATTCCATATCTTCTTTCTCGTAAATCAGTATATAAGACTCAGTAAGATACAGAAGAACGGTCTAAGAAAAAGGAGAATTACGTAAATATATATATATATATATATATATATATATATATATATATCAAATACAAGTATGTTATAAACGTGTTAATCAAACCCTGATCATATTTTTGATTCATTGGATTTTGTTTTGGAAATCTTTTTAGTTTTAAATTGCTTAAGTTTTCATAAACCTAGGCTCTGATACCAACTTGTAACATCCCGCACTTGGAGGCCTAAAACCAATGGCTACGGATGTTGCAGTCATCCATAGTTATTAATCCTCGATTATCAAAAACAGTAATGTTAGATAAATTAATATACCAGAAACATATAGATTTGGAAAAGGTTTAAAATTTTCAAAATAACTTTCATATTCCATTCCAAAAACCCATTTAAACTTTCTTTACATAATCCTACAACGTTAACCATGTTCAGAAAAATATAATTATTATAATATACTCCAGGAGCGACATATGAAGATGCCCCTTTTGTGATCGGAATATATAATAGGCAATAAACAACTTTGCCTTTACAAAACAACACAGTGGAATCATATGAGAGAGAACTCAAATAACTACATGCCTCCTACATGACTTCGAAAGTTTATTCGTCTTAAGAGGTACTTGAAAACCTCAAATCTCAAGCTACTCAAAATTAATTGAGTACCTGAAATTTTAAGGGGAAAACATAAACTTCGAGTTAGACATAAAGCCTGATATGAATAATAATCTACTATCTCAAATTATTTAGATATCTAGTAAATCACGCCGCTTAGCAGAATGGGTTTCCCTTCACTAGTATCGTAAAAACCTTTATAAACCATATTCTATGCTCTTGCATCCACAATGGTCAAATCAATTCAAAACATTATTATGTGATGATATGCAAAACAATTAAATCAATTCTGGATTACTCATCCCTTTCATTTTAACTATCGCCATAGTTATAATTTCTAAGATTACCATTAACATAATAGTTTTCATGGGTTGACTAATTACAGGTAAAACATTTATGGACTCCCTGTCTATTTATATAGTTTTCATAGGATTACTATGAACCTATTGGTAACTCTAATACCATTTTTTATTCTAGATTTCATGGGCTGACCAGGAATCTGTTGACTAATTGTTAATATCAATGTCTTTTCTTTTTATCCAAGTTTTCATGGGCTAACTAGGAATCTATTGACTAAGTGTCAATATCTTTCTTTTACCCTAGTTTTCATGGGACGACTAGGAACCTATTGACTATGTGCTAATATTTCATTTTCTTATCCGGATGTAGTTTTCATGGGCTAACTTTAAACCTGTCTAACTAACATCTTTAATTATACATGGTTTTCATGGGCTAACTACGAACTTATTGGCCCTTGCTAATATCTTTTCTCTTACACAGTTTTCATGGGCTTACTATGAACCTATTGGCCCTAGCAATATCTTTAATTTATATTCATTACTGAGTCAACCTAACTGGTTATTCTGCCCTTTCCCAAGGTACCATTTTGGGTTCATTACAATGTGAATATATATAAATATGAAGAAGAAAACAATATAACTTGGTTAAATCCTTTAATACGTTAAGAATTCTTTAAAAATTCCATTTCAAAATACTTTGTTTATTAATATGCCATGGTTTTTCTTTAAAACGAGATTGGATTATTTGTTTTGAAAACTATACTTTCGAAACCTTCAAAACCTTGCTTTCGACCTCACTGGATAGCCTCCTTCAAAGACATATATCTCTTTTCAAAACATTAGGCTTCTTCCTTTAAAAACACTTTAAAATCGTTCTTTCGAAACCTTTCGAATATAATAAATTATTACTTATTAATTAGTAGAAGCATAGCTTCAAAACTGTTGGTAGTATTTCCTCCTAAAGCATTGAAATCCCCCTTTCGACATCATTAGGTTTACCTTTAAAAATATCATTTGGGTCAAAATAAATGTAAATGAAAGTATCTCTCAAAACCATTCTTTACTACATAATTTGTTTTGGAAATTTATGATGGTATCGAAACCATCCCTTTTGATAGAGCCAAAAGCATATATTAAAAATACTAAAGGATAGCTTCAAAACCCCTCTCGAAGTCATTGCCTTGGAGACCCATTACCCTTTTTTAGGAATTTAGGAAGCGGCTTAATATATTTTAAAACAAACAACAACTTTAGACAGCATTGACGACTTTGATACACGGCGGCAGGGTTTCGACTATGTCGAAACCCCTTCTTTCGAATGCATTGATTTATAATTAAGGGAACCACTTCAAAAACCCATTTTCTTCTTTTAAAACAATTATTGCAACCCCTTTGAAAGCCATTATAAAACTCCATTCGAAAACATACATATCGACTAAGTCGGAAGCTTAGTAAAACTAAGGCATGTGCTTATCTTTTTAAAACAAACTAAGGCAACGACCCCATCGAAACTATGCTTTCGACACCATACCTTTCACCTTTCTCCAATCCATTACTTTATCACCTAGATGATGCCTTTTATATTGAATTTAGCTTAAAGGGGTTTCGACATGGTCGAAGGCGAAAGGTAAGGGGCGAAAGGTACTCTAAATAGAGGCGAACCTATTTTTTGGGTTAAATGCTAAATTACGCAACATATATAAACTAACATGCCTACGTGTAAATTTCTTATTGGTTTCCTAAACTTTTCCCATGCTTTTCAAAACTAACCGCCTTTTTATTATGGATAGGCATCAAACTTAAACTTTTGCACATAAAACCTTCCTTTTATCTTATACATAAATCATTTGATCCTATTCTCAAAATAATTTATTTTGTATACCAAACCACTTAAGAAACTCCCTAAAAATCATAGAAGTTTACTTTGATCATGTTATCTGACATATCAAAATTTCAGACCCAAATTCTCAATATGTTTTTTTAGAATAAATTATCAACCCAACGTGCTATATCTTCATTCAAAAATTCATAATAATGTTTTGATGGCTTGGAAAATTATCAAACTTAAAACCCAACTCTAAAATCATGTTTTGCATAAGATAAAAAATTTCCATGACTTTGAACATCTATATCACACGGTTTTGGTCTAAAAAAGTATGCATGAATCATCATTTAAACAATCTTGTTTAAATTTAGACAAACTATAATTCGAGCATATCATCATTAAACATCGTAGAATCCAAATAAATTTTAATTTCGAAACATATTTTAAGAAATTAGAGATGGAAATAATTATTCACCTAATCTTTGATAAGGAAAACGGATTCTGATGAGATTGATTCCCCTCTTTAATTCTTTAAAAAAATTCGAATTTCTCTTTCTTTTCTTCTTATTAATGGACGGTACGTTTTTATTTTTTTGAAAATGGTCATGAACGTGAATGGCCTAAGTACTCATATATATATATACACATATGTGTATATATATAAGGGTAAAGGTTATGCATGGTTAATTCCTACTATGCCCTTAAATAATTTAATTAACTTTTAAACCATTCTTAAGCCCATTTAAATTAATAGCCATGGCCGCTTTTTATTTATTCAAAACTCGATCCCCTTATCACTTAACAATTTACATTATTCTATTTAATTTATCTAATTAAGTCTTTTGAATAACGTTATTAAAATTAGGAATGTTATAATGCACTTAAATATATCATGTGATTAGCCAGCAATTCAGTACAACAACACATATAATCTTTCAGTTAACCCAAAATCAACTTCCACGGTTACTAACTTTTCTAAACATTGTGATTATGGATTCTAACAATTAATTAGCAAATATAGTCATGGTTACTACATGTCGGTGAAGTTTTTTGGCTTCACCAAGCTCAATGGGATCATGAAGCAACCCAGTGACTAGTTTCTTCCATGAATTGGAATCGATGAATTTAATCAATGTTAAATTAACCTTTGAGAAGTGGTTATATTGCTAAATGCTTACACAATTGAGTGGTTGCAGTTCAATTGTTTGTTGAAATGTTGAAATGGTTTGTAAACAAAAAAGGAAAGCAAGATCAAATAGTAGAATAGTAAAAGTAAGACACAATAGAATTTTACATGGTTCTGATTATTATTAATCCTACATCCATGAGATATTCCATTATATATTAACTGTTTTGAAAAAATGGTTATAATGGCCTCAAGGTGTATAATATCCTATTTTTTGTATATAGAAGGAGAAAAAGATGAAAAGAGACGATTATTTCCTTATATAGCATAAAAAGTGCATTGTTGGTTGTGATGATCGCCTTTGATCCTTTCTCTTCAATCTCCACCTTTCGATTCTTCCACTTGTCATCTATCTACAATGCCTACTTGTTGTACTTGGATTGATGGCGTGTTTTTGGCATGAAACCATGATATTAGCGGGATCTTGGAAACTTGAAGCAGGATGCTTGAAAATTTTGGCAGGAAGCCCAAGTTTGTATGGCTCGGTCCCCTCTCTCGGAATGCCAAATGTCTTAAGAGGAACAACATGGGACCGACCTAAAGCTTCGCTATGTTGTTGACGAATATGAAGAGGTGTAGTAGTGAATGTTTCTGAAAATTCAGATCGGACTACCTTGCTAATACCTTTGCTAGATTTTCTTGACTTAGTAAGATATCGAGTCGGAATGGAGCAGCGTTTCCTCATTCTGCTCCGAGGGTTGACTTGGTACATGCCTAAAACATGTATGAAGTTATTTTTGATTTGGATTGTCCTTTGTCCAAGTATAATTTTACCGTTGATGAGTGGGAGACGGGACTTCACATTTTTCATTTTCTTGAAAGTTCGGTTCTGCATTGAGGCATGTTCCAAGCGTCCCTATATACAGGCCCCTTTGGAGTGTTTTTGGTACCATGCAACACTATCTAGGTTGCCCTCGGTATGTGCTGGAGCATACCTATTCCTATAGGCATTGACAAATTGTGAGCTTTAGAGGTCTGGTTAATTCAGTATATTATGCATTGCTTCTTAGGTCTCGGTCCATTATATGTCTTTGATGTTGGATATGGCTGCTGTGACCTACCCTTGTTCCTAGAAGCGAACGGTATTTATCTCATTTTTCTTTATCGCTATTCGTGCTAAGAACGTGTGTAACACTTGCCCTCCAAGTCCACGGTGACTAAAGGTCAGATTAGACTTGTTATCTTTAGCATCCGGTGTGTATGTCTAATCAGTTCTGTCTAATCTATCTTATCGGCGTTGGAAAAAAGTTTTTCAGCTATACTTGCATTTAATGCTCTTGTACACAGTCAATTTCTTAATCGACCATCTTTAAAAAGCTATTTTCTTTGGCCTTTTCGTTTTTCTAGATGGTTTTTCATAAATCTTTGTACTTATTATTTCTGCAGCAAATCCGTGTTTCACAAAATATTTGATCGCTTCAATCGTGCGACCATAATTCAAATTGAGGCATAGATCTTTTCTCTTCATTTTCCCTAATTTTCCTTTCATCCTCTTGCTCGAAAATAACTGCTATCAGGTTAGTTTCTAAATTTGGGGGTAATTCAGCAAATTAAAAGTAGGAAAAATCATTTCGACTTTTCTTTGAAGTAAGTTTTATGATTATAGCATGCATTCTTCTTCGTCTTCCTCTACATTTCCTCCTTCTAAAATCACTCTTTAAGGGATGCTATTGGTATCCTTAACCAATTTCGGTTTCATGGATATGCATATAAGGTTCCTGAATTTCATGAATGCATCGACACACCACCGGAGGGATATATCGCCATTACTCCCGAGCATATTCGGTGTGGTTTGTATCTTCATATGCATTCGACTATCCATTAATGGCTTACGACCCTAGATGTTGCTTCGATTTAACTTTCCCTTTATTCGTATACCCTTGCATTAGCCGCCTTCATTCTTTATGCTGAAAATGGCATCAATATCACTAGCGTGAAACTTCGGTTTCTTTTCCAAATCAGGAGGACCCTGTAAAGGGAAGTGATGGGTTCTTTTATATCCAATCTAGGGAATCGGTTTTTTTATTTTTTCTGAGATGTACGCCCAATGACCCCTCGAAAATGTAGGACAATCCTTCAAGTAATCAAGCCAATCAAAAATGAAGCACTTACGCTTCATTCTAGATGAATGACATTACATAGCGAAATGCCACCTATGTGCTATAGGAGTGACATACTAGGCTAGGTTTTCAAACAAGCTTGATCTTTCTTGTATCATGGTCGTTATGCCTCGGTTAGAGTTTTGGTTTCTTTCCACTTTCATCATCTCAACAATATCTCATGATCATTCTCACAAAGGGGAACCATCCCAACGAGATATTCAAAAGTGGACCCTAACAGGGATAAGGCTAAGCAACGTACCTCCAACCAATGCTTTAGACCTAAGGAAAATCTCTTTAACCACAACAACGAATTACTAATGACCTCAAACCCCAAAATCAAAAGATTAAACAAGTCAACATTCCTTCACTGATACGCTATCCTGCTCAGGATGGATGGAATATTTAAGTGAAATGTTCTTTTCGATCTTAGAAATGAACTGAGAACTTAAAGCGATGCCTGAACAAATCTCGAATCACATGTATGCTTATTAGCTTAAAACACTGCATCCTACCCATCCAAAGTCTCCCTTCCCCAAATGTCGAGATACTTTTCCTTAAGAGGACATTCCCTAGACTTAAATCAATCGAATCCTTCTCATGCATGTGTTTAAGACCATGCCTTAACAATAGTCCCAGGACTTGGATATGGTTCCCCTCCAATGGTAAGGAAATTCCAGCACTGCTTCGAAGAATCGAAAGTTGGTGGAGCCAAAAATACCGATGCCCAAAGGGCCACACCACTTCTAGCACTAACCACAATCGGCCAGAAGTGTTCACAGGCGATCAAACATCTTTTGCAATAGCTAAATAGTCTCCGAACTAATCAGACATCTCATATTTTCTACCTACAGTCACTCCCGTATTTCGTCCGCTCATGCAAATAGCCTGACAAAATACCTTAGCAACTAGCGGTAGAAACAAATCAAGTCCAGAAGACAAGTACGCTCTCTCAACGTATCTCCTTCAACTAGATTGATTAACTCAAATTGTTCTACTTGGTCCAAGTGTTGAGCCTAAGCTCTAATACCAACTGTAACAACTCACCCTTTGCAATACCTGAAATTATATGCCTTATATCATCGCATAACTTTCAAATACCATAAAAGACAAATCGTTAGGGTAAAATTAGAACAAATCACTAAACCAAGGCATCGATAAGATCTTCCAATGGAATGACAACATATAATATATTGAGTATACATTAACAAAATAGAATAATGATATATAAGAGACCGCAGTAGTAGAAATAACTGACAAATAAATATCAAAATAGAATAATCAAAATACATTAACACCAAAGAAACAGCAAATCCTAAATAAATACCTAATACAACTGTTTCATATATAATTAAAAGGTGTGCCATGTACAAATGAAATAAATGGTATATATATCTCCAAATATCGATGCCACGCCTCCAAAATGCTACAACTGTGCACTTTGATAGTGCATCCCCACAAGCACCTGACTCCTGGACTACTTAATCGAGCACATGAGAGTTATTATGACATAAGTGGATAAAGACAAAACACGGGTTAGACATAAAGTCAGGTATAAGAGGAACTATCTGAAAATATTTTATGTTAAAACTATATAAAAATAAATAGAAACTAATAAATCACAGCCGGTCCTTTCCATAAATGTGGCTCAGGGGAAATCCAGACTGTCTATAAACAAGTATAGTAAACTCGTCTCAAAGTAGATGATCGTATCATAAGCTGCTCTTCTCCTATAATAACAAGCTAACACAATATCTTTCATTGTAATACACTACCCCAAAACTACTAACAATATATTACAAATATACCATGATCATATCATGATTCCAAAGCAACGATCACTGCTGCTAAGAACGGTAAGATACACTCCAACATGTATGGTCACTGCTGCTAAGATCGAATAGGCATGCAACAATACGTATGGTCACTTCTACTAAGATCAAATGTTCATAAGGTTATGAATGTAGGATCCAAAAATGTCCAAGTGATCACAACTAAGATAATGAATCGAGTATGTCAAGGCCATCAACAACACTCTAATTACAGCACAATCGGTCGACACCTAGGTAGGTCACTTAAGTCCAGACCTTAGGTAGGTCACATAAGTCCATACACTTGGTGTGCCACAACAAGTCAATCACCAAATAAATCATATTTAATCTAAGGTCGAAATCTAAAAGTACGGACTCAGTCTATATATAACCTATTTAATCATTATGCACGGTTCCAATCGGCATGGCCTAAAAATCCACCGGACAACCATAACAAAACCCCATACTAACCCAAATCGGATTCCAAATGGAATGAATGACCTCAATGTTATAATACTCTTTCGTTATAACCTCCCGGTCTATCTCAAAATCTATGGTTTTGAAATATGTGCTAGGGTGGATTCCATATGGGCTCTGAAATAAAAATGCTTCAAAATCTACCATAATTTCACAGGATGTAGCCCTTTAAAATGAAGAAAAATGGTCCAAACCTCACCTCAATCTGACTTCATATGTGCAATTTATCATGTTTTGAAGTTGCATATTACACAATTTGTCAGTTGATTGAATTGACCAATTCAGTCGACCTAACTGATTGGTTCCAAGGCAGGGCATGGGAAAATCCAACCAAACAATTGCTAGTACGTGCGTCCGTTCGTCCGACGCTTTGTCTGATGAGTTACCTTACTACTAAAGCCTGCCTTCATCCCATCGAACAACTACCATGCATAATTTGTCGACATTTTGGAAGTGGCTTCTTAACTATAGGAAAACCAGTTTCGATACCAAAATACGCTCTTTGAGCTAGTAGAGTTCAATGATCAATTACAGCGACCCCGCTTCCTCTAACACATCAAAACAACATACCCGGCCTCCTTGCCTTAGGTGTAACCTATGCGTACGCTAATACATCCATTCATGCACACTTATGTACACATACTCACGTAACACACAACAAAATAAAAATCATATTTCGGACTTCACTAGGATGATTGGTTGCTCTGATATACTCTCACGCAACTTAGCACATATGATAGTTGCTATGGTTAAATGAAATTCCCGTAGCAGACTTGTAATCAGTTATATTTCTAAACAATTACAAATGTATAAAACAATCCATAAACACAATAATTATAACTACAATACAATATTGGTTTTTAATTATCGCTTAGCTCCAAATGCACGTATGCATATACCCATTTGTGATGTATACACATATATACATCCAAGTGAGACAATCAACCATTACTAGATCAAATATTACTTTTACTTACTAATTTTTCAATAAAAGTAAAATATCATTTCAAAGAAATTGAAGAAATCTCATCCCATTTTATGAAATATCATAGTAACTTAGTAATCACTTTATAGCCTTTAAAATACTTAATCACCACGTTTAAAATCAAGTATTCATCATATTTCTCATTTACAAAATCTTATATCTATTTTATTAAATATACACTTCATTTATAAAATCATAAACTCATTTTATAGATACTAGTTAAGGCTTATTGAGCCTCTAATCACTTCCTACATAAGTTTAAATCCCAAAATACTCTTGATTGGCTTGCTAACATTTTATAAAACCTCTTAAAATTAGTTTTATTCTTACTAACTAATAGCATGCACGTAAATATATCATGTGATTAGTCTCTAATTCACCACAACAACGCATACAATTTTTCAATTAACCCAAAATCAACTTTTAAGGTTTCTAAGTTTTCCAAACATAGAGATTAAGAGTTCTAATAATTAATTAGCAAATATAATCATGATTACTATATGAATATTATCCTAATCCATATCATAGAAATCTCCAAATCATCCTATATTACTTCATAATCATTCATAAACAAATTAATGAAGTAAAACACTTAAATTAAATAGGAGAATCATCTTACTCACCTTAATTAAAATCAATCCAAGCTCTAATCACTAAAAGTCATCTTCACTCTTTCTTTAATTTTCAAAATCAACATCTACATCCCAAATCAAGCAAATTTATTTGTGGGTTTTGTAAAGGATGAGCAGAGAGGATTATGGTTATTTTTATTTTATTTTAGCAAATTTGTTTGAGCTTCGATTTAGAGATTTATGGTTAGGGAATTAAGGAGTAATTTGGGAAAATGATTAGAGAAAAGGAAGAAATAGAATGTGAAATGAAAGTGTAATGAAGACTAGGAAGAGAATTAGCCATTTATAGGCTAAGCAATGGGCTTAGCCTAATTCATTTTATTCCATGCAAAAATCACTATTCACTACAAATTCTCACCGTCTCCAGGTATAATCAAGTTTATACTCATTTACTTGCATCAAAAAATTAAACTCAACTATGGGTATATCGACTCCTAATTCGCTCATTTATAAAAATCAATTATAAGAGGAGTTCTGTCGCTTAAAGATTAAATATTTAAATTAATCACTTAAATATTTGACCATCAAAAATTGTAGGGTGTTACAATCAGCAAGATCCGAGCATTTAGGAATGGCTGGTGAAGGAGTGTTGAGGTTCATGAAGCTAACATTGAAGCGCGTTGAGTTGAGAAAGAAGGATAGCCGAATCTGGGGTCAGTTATATTATCGAAGCTAGTGTTGAAGTTACCATGATTCTACTATGATGTCATGTAAAGAAAAGCCCATGGCGGTTTTCATGTCCGTATGCAACTTTGTAGTTCCTACTGCAGCTTCACTCTTGTATTCCAGGATATTCATATACTATAATGATTTTTATATGCTGATTATGTTAATTTTTTTATGTATTTCCCATTTTCATTTTGGAAAATTGTTTGTTGCCACTTGTGTGTGTAATTGATGTTTACAAAAAATTAAGAAATATTTGTTTTGATAATATTTGAGTGTGGCTATATCAATGTACCATGATTTCAATTGTTCATATCAAACATTATATATTTTATAGCTTTTGAATGATGCTTAAAATAAAATATAGAATAATAGTCAGTTAAGCTGCCATTGCATCATAGTGACACCACATCTATTAAATCACAGAAAAAGGAAGGGCTTATAAAGCAAGAAGAAGGAAGTGTAGCATAGCTTATGTTTTGGGTTGAACTTGAAGATGGAAATTTTGTACTTAATGATAAACAACTTGATGCATATTTCCCTATCATTAATCATAGAGCCAAGCTTCTTCGACCATTTACATTTATAATTACTTTAGGACTCTAGTATATCAAGTGTACTGTTGAAGGTGAAGTGTCTCAAGTTTGTATAAATTTCCTTAGTCATTTCATTCATTTTTAAATAATTATAATTCTTTCCCTTCTAGTTTTGTGTTTTTGTTGAGTTGTTTGACATTAGATTTCAACTCATCGCCTACACTTTTATCCTATTATTATGGTTTAAATGTGATGCAATCATGAAATAATCAAATCCCCATGTCAACACATAATCATCATTTTCTTATTCATGCTTTACTTTAATTCTCTATCAAGTAATGGAAGTTCATTGTTATGAAATTTAAGAGAAAAGTATGGTATAGTTAGGATATCAAAGCTACAAATTGAAAGCTTTAAAGGTTATCAGAATGTTTTAAAGGCATGGATAATGCAAACTATAGAAAATGGATTTACTTCCTCTTCATTTAACCAATGTGTTGATAAAATTATTTACTAATCAGTTGGAATTTAGTTGTGATGCTTTTTTAGTTACAAAACTGAAATACTATCTTACTTAACAAATTATCAATTATGTATGATGCTTTGCAGGTCATGTGGAAGCTATTAGGTTAGGGATTAGAAGGGCATTGCAGAATTGGGAACTTAACTCTCGACCATATCTCAAATCAGGTGAAACAAATTATTTTGTTGACCCTTGTGTCATTTTGATGTGTGTAAATTTAAAATATTTTATTTCCTATCTTTATATATTTCCTTTATCTTTGATATAAATTCTTGATGGATTATGTAAAATATATCACAAAATGACCCTATTCTTGTAATTTTTAAAGTAGTACACCTAATATTAGTAGCTAAGGCACTAACTTGTAATCTTTTATTAAATGCACATAATATCAATCATTTAACTTGGTAAAATTAGTTTAAAAATAAGGCATGCATGCTTGAATCATGGACCTTTTATAAAGATTTACATGCTTTCCATATCATCTCCACTTTCTATTCAACATATGCCTCATTCACTAATTAATTGACAACATAAAATTAAAAATCAAACTTTTAAATATTGTATCATTGTCTTCATCCTCTATGTCTGGGTATAATGGAGATATGGCGAATCTATGCATTAAAGGTCCCCTTATAGCCCTGCAATATCCCTGCTACAACCCATAGCACTCTTCAACCGCTAAATCAAAGCTTTTTAGCATTCGCTTTAGCAATATTAATATACAAAGTTTAATGTAACAAACCTCTTTCTTGCATTCGAAAGACGAATCATTATGGGTTGAAGAAATAAGAACGATAAGAGAAAGACTACTCGAACACATAATCTTACCATGCATGGAAAAACGTATAGTAGATAATGTAGTTTACATAGCGAAGCCAAAATATTACATCAGAGTTCAATGATACAAGTTCTAGGCTAGGACAATTACAACTGCTTGTCCACAAAAAACATAGGTCATACATACACACATACATAGTGGAATACTTAATAATATTAATAACTATCCATGAAGCCACCTGATCCGGCTCCTCCATCACACTTTTAAGAGAAACCTGGATCACTTGAATACTCATAAAAATTGAGTACCCAAGTAATTAGGGAAGAGAAAATAAACTCTGGGTCGAAAATTGGTTTAGTGTGAGTAAACTCAAGCAATAGAATATCGATTTGAAAACTCTTTTGTAAACAATAGTATCTCGTAAGACCACGTCGCGCATAAATATGGATAAATTTTTACCTTATGATAACTAAAATGCCTTCTATATAAAATTGATGATATTATTATATGTCAACAGTTTAAAGTAAATTGAGAACATAGCTGAAACGCTTGCGTCTTACATTCGGACATATTAGGTTCACAATCAAAACCGTAAAGCTCATATTAGAGAATGGATTTCAACTAATAACTGGGCTACTAGGGTACCGTCCATTACAGTGTACCTCTAGAAAATGTACCAAGGTCGTACCTAACGATCCCTGCTAACACAGGACTAGCCTAGCCCTTACTGGATAGTATCGAATATGATCTTCCCCTTAGTTGGGATCAGCAACCTTTCTAGGACTTAATTATGATAAACGGGACTCATTCTAGATGGGATGATCAAAACCCTAATGGGTGCAACCCATATGGCCCTACTGAATATCCCCTGTTTAAGTCATTCCTAGTTGATGAGGATTAAGGCCACGTTTTACCTTTCAATAGCATTTCCACTTGGAATGCTAACATTTCCTTAATGTCAACATTAGTCCATACAAGTCATTCAAGATATGAATGAACCAAATTTACTATTTCCACTATACCTATTTTGGAATCACCCTTAGGGTTAGAAGCAAATAAGCCCTTGCACTTCATTTCTTGAATTTTGATCATGACATCAATACTTACAATTCGAACGTTTACGTCGATTTGAAGTGATTTTTGGATAACAGCTTGTCATTCGATCCCTATCTCTTCAAACCAACATTCGATAATTTAAAAGAGTCAAGTTATTGATAGTGAACAACTTCACCATCAAATGGGAGATTAAAATATGGAAACACATTCATTACTTAAGTTATCATGACCCGCTTACCGAAATTAACCTCCTTATATTTATCATAATTTTGATATATAACATTCGTGCTAAACACAAGTCACTTACTATTCTTAAACAAGTCAAAATTTTCAAACACTACTTTAATTCATTCGGCTATTTAATATCCAGACAAGAGATCATTTGGTTTGGAATCAATTCATCTTGAGAAGAATATTGGTTTAAAACACATTCGATTTAATTTTAAATTGCCTTTGGAAAAGATTTAATTAAATTAGTACATAAATCAGTTTAAACTCTAATTAGATCATGAGTAATATAAATTAAATCAAGATTAAATTGTAATTAAACTATAATTAGACTTAGTGAACTTAGCTAGGCAATAATTAACTTCCTAAGGCATCTTGATTAAGGTTAAATCAAATCATTATTAGGGTTTTCATTAGTTAAACCCTAGTTAATTAAATAACCGCTTAATTATATAATAATTAATTAATTAATTAACTTAGTTAAATAATCATTAACCATTAATTACTTCTTAACCATGTTAAGTACCGATTAAAACTTAATTAATCAAACAATAGTAATTAACTTAACTTAAATGTTGATTAATTACTAATAACCTTCTTAATTACAAACTAAGGCTAATTACCTTAATATTTAACTAACTAATTGAATAATTAATTAAAAAATTAAATTAAAAAACTTAATTACTTTTTAATTACTAATTAAGTTTGTTTGTAAAACCTTTACAAAACAATTTCAAGTTAAAACTACTTAAAACCAAAATCGATAAATTTTGTCGAACTGCATCCGTAGAGACTATCCTTATGGGCGTAGTTCCCTCTAACATACTCTTAGCAAACCATTTCACAACGCCTTACCTTTTTTCATGGTTTGAAACATTCTTTAGAAAATTTAAAAGAAAGAAGAAAAAACTTATGAAACTAAAGCTACAAACTTTAATCCGTTTCAAAACTTTAAATTTCGAAAAATAACTTCGATTCCAACCGGATCTCAATTCCATCACAATTACACAAAGTAACTAACTTTATTTACAAAAAATCATGCCATTGCTCATGTTTTACAATCAACACATTACTAACACAAACCATCTTCAACATAGGTTGCAAGTATACATCCATATATACATGCTTACTAACTTTATAGTACAGCATCAATTTCCATAACCAAATCAAGCTATAATAAACCATCCAAATCATAATCAAACCACATGGTTACCATTCAAATTCTACACTATTTAATCGCTATAATAATGACTTAGTAATAAAGTAAAAATATTTTCCAAAATAAGGATGTTTACTCACCGAAATTTCATGGATTCACTCTAACTTTCACTAGACCTTGCCGATGGTCGTAGAGCTTGAAAAGGAAGTTGCTATCTTGGATTTTTTGATACTAATGGGCTCAGCCTAATGGTTTATTGGCTCATCATGGGTTGTAGGGTGTAAATGTGGGTAGTTGCTTGATGGAAGAGGGTGTGTAAGGTGGTAGAGAAGGGTTTTAACTAACGAAAATGTGTTTTAAAATGGAAAAACTTGATTTTTTCCTAATATTTGAAAACTACGGAAACCATGGATATTTTGGAGAGAAATTTTTAAAAAGTGAAGAGGAGAAAGCAAATGAGAATGTGTGTGTGGATGTATATTTATAGGGAAAAATATTTGGAGAAAATTACTAAGTCGCCCTTTAAGGATTTAACATAATATGTCATGATATTTGAAAAATCACATCACCTTCCTACCCCTCTCTCTTGTCACATCTCCCTCCTTTTCTAATCAAATCCTTAAGCTCATGATGATTAATGATGTCTAATTATGAAAATATTAAGATATGACAACACTTAATAATATATATTTATATATAATGTTTATTATTTTTAAAGTTATGAATTTTCACATCACCTGTTAATTATAATTAACATAAGATTATCTACTCATAAGTGTATTATTATTTAGTTACTTATCTACTATATATGTATACATATGGTGTACAAAGACGAACAATATTTCCTGATAACTTTTCGATGTCGAAAGGTTGAAATTTTGAAAAACGTTTTTCTGTCACTTTTTATATTTTTCTATGAACAATTTAATTTGGTAAAAAAATTTGAAAATGATTTTTCCCTCACTATTAATTAATTAAAATGAGTTTATTTATTAATAAAAATCTATTTATTGATATTAGCACCAAAATCGGTTACTAATACCCGTAGAATTTCATGGACATCAGAGAATTAATGGAATCTAGAGAACAAAGCATAAAAGTAAATTGACACATAAATTTTATAGTGGTTCGGAATCTCGGCCTACATCCACTCCAAATTTCATTCATTCTTTAGTTTATTAAAATTACATGAGTTGTTCGATTGGCTAGAATCCATTGATACAAGTTTATAAGAAAAATAGCCATGGCAAAGTATTTGGAGTCTGAAGAAAAAGAAAATGAAGTCCCTCTAAAAAGATAGAGCATGAGAGAGATCCCAAAAATGGCCCCCTACCCCTGTATTTACAGACGAAGATAGCCTTTAGCCTAACTGACATCTTCAAGCCTGGACCCCTTTGGCCACTTGGGCCCACCATATGAAAAGCTCGGCCTAGCACACTATGATGACCTCACTTATACAGTCTTCAACTTATCAAACAACTATGCCGACACCTACGCTACCAAGCTAACCATCATGATTTCTGATATCCTATATCACCTATCTGTTGATCTTATTTACCCTGGACTGGATATAACTGTTCGGATATCACGCTCTGGTCATATTATTGTCGTCTCATGGCCATCGTTCTCATCAATAGTCAAGTCTGGTCCTCGTAATCACCTTTTTGTAGTCGTTCCATGAGGCCGGATAAAATTTGACTATATAAAATATATATAATTTTCTAGTTAAAGCGACCAAACCCTAGGTCGTTACATTCTACCCCCTTAAAAGAATTTCATCCTCGAAATTTCAAACAAAAGTTAACGCAAAAGGAAATATATATTCATACCATAATATTCATACAAAAGGTATACATATATCCAAAACATCAATACATCCATCACAGGTACACAACAACTATCCAAACATCCATCTAGGATAAGCTTTCTTTATGTGATCCACAGTTTCCCTAGTGCAATCTTTGGGATCATCGCCTAACTGAATCTTAACCAGTCGCATCACTTTGTTGCACAGTTTCTTCTCATCTTGATCCATAATACTGACTGGATGGTTAACTTCCTTCAGGTTTGGTTTTATTTCCAAGTCATCCTGAACTGACGTTTCCACCACTGAAGATGGATCATGCATGATTTTCCTCAAATGGGACACATGGAACACATTGTTAATTCCTAATAACTTTTCCAGTAACTCAACTTTGTAAGCAAGTGATCCAATACTTTCAATGATCTTAAATGGTCCAATGTATCTCGGTGCCAGCTTTCTGGCTTTTCCAAATCGAACGACTCCATTGATGGGAGTTATTTTCACATACACAGCTTCGCCGAAATCGAATTCCAAATCCTTCCTTCTGTTTTCAGCATAACTCTTTCAACGATCTTGAGCTTCCTTCTTCCTTCTTCTAACCATTTCAACTTTCTCCGTCGTCTCTCGAATCATATCTGGACCAAGCACTAAACAATCTCCAGATTCTACCCAACATGCATGTGATTTGCATGATCTCCCGTACAGAGCTTCATAAGGCGCCATTCCAATGCTAGGTTGATAGCTATTGTTATAAGAGAACTCAACCAAGTGAATATGTTCCTCCCATGATCCTCCAAAATCAAGAACACAGGCTCTCAGCATATCTTTCAAAACGCGATTAGCTCTTTCAGTCCGGCCATCGGTTTGAGGATGGTAGGCAGTACTTAGACTTAACTTCATTTCCAAAGCTGTTTGTAGAGCTCCCTAGAATTGTTCGTGAAGGCAGATCTCGATCACTTACTATGCTTATTGGAACTCCATGGAGAGGAACTATTTCCCTCATATAAATTTCTTCCAATGATGCTGCCATTTTAGTTGGCTTGACCAGGATAAAATGTGCACTCTTTGTTAACCGGTGCACAAGGACCCACAATTCTTCATTTCCTTTCTTGGTTCTGGGTAAACCGTCTATGAAATCCATTGATATCATCTCCTATTTCCACTTAGGGATCTCCAAAGGTTGAAGAAATCCGGTTGTATTTTGATGATCTCCCTTAATTTGTTGGCAACTCACACATCTGCCTAAAAAGGTGGAGATATCCTTCTTCATTCCTGGCCATCAAAAGACTCTCCTCATGCCTTTATACAGCTTATGGCTTCCATGGTGAATAATCAATTTAGATTTATGACATTCCAACAAAACTTCCTTTCTAAGTCCATCTATATCCGGAATACACAATCTTTCCTTGATTCTTAAAACACCTTGGTGACCCTTCTCAAAATTTATACATCGACATTCCTTGACTTCTCGAGTTAACTTCTCCATAGCACTATCCTTCCTTTGGTTCTTCATTATCCTTAGCTGAAGAGTCAGGGTAACTATCAAAAGATACAATTGCATTCCTCCTTAAGGCGTCCACCACTACATTACCTTTTCCGGCGTATAAAGAATATCCACGACGTGTGCCGCTAAGAACTCTAACCGTCTTTGCTGTCTGAGGTTCAGGACTTTTTGGATGAAAAGATACTACATGGACTTATGATCAATATAAAGCTCGAATTTTTCACCTAATTGAAGAAGAAAAAAAATCCTACTTACTAAAATATCTAAAGAAAAAAGAAAGAAGATAACCATGAAGAAGGAAAGAATTTACCTAACAAATAATGCCTCCACATTTTCAATGCACACACCACAGCCAACAATCATAATTCTTTTCATGAGGCTTTAACTATGTATTAGCATACACAATTACCTTTTCATTCTGCATCAGAACATCACCCAATCCCACTCCACACACATAGGTATAAACCGTAAATCCATACTCCCATTTGGTATAGCCAAAACTAAGGCACTGATCAACCTTTTCTTCAATTCCACAAATGCATCCTCACACTTTGGATTCCATATAAATTTTACCACCCTTCTTCGTTAGCTTAGTCAAATGAAAGGAAATCTTAGAATAATCCTGAATGAATCCTCTATAGCAACTGACCAATCCTAAGAAACTGGGAACTTCGGTAGGAGTCCGAGCTTACTTCCATTCCTGTACTGCTTTCACCTTAATCGGGTCTACTGAGATATGATCTCCCGATACAATATTCCCTAAAAATATTACCTCCGATTGCAAAAATGGCATCTAGAAAACTTTGCTTTTAAAACATGCCTCCTTAGGGTTTCTAAAACTACTTCCAAGTGATGTCTATGTTCCTCTTCCGATTTGGAGTAAATTAAAATGACATCGACAAAAACAAGCATGAACTTGTTTAGAAATTCTTGAAAAACAAGATTCATAAGATCCATGAAATATGCAGGTGCATTGATCAGCCCAAAAGGCATAACCAACCATTCAAAAAAAAGTCTAGGCCCCTAAAGGTAGTTAAGGGAATACTATCCTCGGGAAGCCTTAATTAGTGAAATACGGTAGATAGATCCATTTGGGAAAATACCATAGCTCCTTGAAGTTGGTCAAATAAGTCATCCATACGGAGCAAGGGTGTTTATTTATAATAGTCGGCTTATCCAACTCTTTATAGTCCACACACATTCTTAAAGATCCATCGGACTTAACTGCGAAGACTACTGCTGATCCCCAGCTCGACTGACTAGGTCTAATCAATTCACTCTCCAACAAGTCCTGGGTTTGCTTTACTAACTCCTCTATTTCCTCATAGCCATTCTTCTCTTAGGTAGGACTATGGGTCTTGCACCAGGAACTAGATCAATATGGAATTCTATCTCTTGATGAGGGATAAACTTTTAACTTCTTCAAATACATCGAAAAAATTCTTAAGAAACTCTGTTGATCCTAACCTTTCCGAGATGCTTCCAAGGCATATAGGAAACTACACATATTAATACCAGGGTCTTCACAAGGTACCATAGCAATGCCTCCTAATTTTGTCAGTAATGTCACAGTTCTTTCTTTACAGTCTAAGTTAGCTCCATACATCAATAACCAATCCATACCAAGAATAAAGTCAAATCCTTCAAAATCTAGGATATATGGATCACATGTAAAATGATGGGAAAGATAGGAAATTGGCACGTCCTCGCATACTATGTTCAAGTGGGTTACACCTCCCATAGGATTAGATACAAAAATAGGGTATCTTACAATATTTGGGATAAAATGAAATTTCTTTATGGCTTCTAAAGAGATAAAACTATGCAAGGCACTAGTATCAAACAAAACTCGAACAAAAATACCATTAATTACTAAAGTGCCTTCAAGAATGCCCTTTCCCTTCACATCTCCTGAGGTTGATGGCTCATCCTTAACGGCATATACTTTAGCCTGCTACATCTTCTTCATGAGTGGGCAGTCCGATATCATTCGTCCAGGTTGGTAACAGTTGAAGCATAATGTCTTCTTGACCATTGGAGAGCTAGGTCCTTCTAGCTGCTTGGAAGTTTCAGAGTCTTTACAGAATTTGGCAATATAACCTTTCTGCTTACAGAGATAACAAGTGGTATTAAACTTATTCCCCTTGTTCCCTCATGTATTTCCCTTTCCTTTACCTTGCTTACTCCAATTCAGGTTGAGCTTCCTTTTGTTTGAATTTTTTCTACCGACATTATCATTTGTTGCTGCTAGGGCATCTTCTTGTCCAATACTTCATACCTTAAAGCCATGTCTACCAAGTCCAGGAACGAACCCTTAATATGGGCAGTCATCCTCTCATGGAAATTCTCCCTTTTCTCAAAACAAACATCTCAGTTTTCTTTAGCGGGGTATTGATCAATTCCGGTCCAAAACAAGATAGCTCGTTGAACTTCGTCTCATATTCTGCCATAGATGAATCTCCCTGCTTCAAGTCCAAGAAATTTTTGTACATCCGAATCTTATTAGCTGTAGGCATGAACTGATCTTCAAATGCTTCCTTAAACAGGCCAAGTAAACTTTTCTTCTAGAACATTGGCTGTGAGCGAGTTCCACCAATCTACGGCTCCTTCCTGCAATTGCCATGATGCTAAAAAACTCTTCTGCTCATTTGATAAATCAAGACCTTCGAAAATCTTTTCACAAGTTTGCAACCAAGCTTGAACTTCCACGATAGACTTGGTTCCATTAAACGGTTTCCATCCCATATTTGTGTAATTCTTACATAAAGTTGCAAAATTCACCCTTGGTTGCCCTGGTGTTGGCTCTTCGATGGTTCCAACCCTTCCAGTCTAAGTCCGACCATTGGTGGTCATAGGCTGCTAGTTCCTCTACCGCGCCTGCCTGTAGTGCTCATTTTTTACTGCCTGGGCATTGAAAGATAATTCTTAGAGTACCTTGGACAAGATAAATTCCAAAAATAGAGCACTAATCAAACTATCAAAGTTGATCTACCTATCAAGGATATATATTTATATATACAAGTAAAATTACAAATTAATCTCTCGAAGTTGACTATAACTCAAAGATAACTAGGGGTTCACTTAACCTAATGCTCTGTACTAAATGTAACGACCTCCTTTCTTGCATTCGAAAGAAGAATCATTATGGATTGAAGAAATAAGAAGGATAAGAGAAAGACTAATCAAACACAGAATCTTATCACACATGGAACAACATATAATAGATAATGTAATACATTATATAGTCAAGCCAAGTATTACATCAGAGTTCAATGATATAAGTTCTAGACTAGGACAATTACAACTGCTTGTCCACAAAAGACATAGATCATACATACATACATACATACATACAGACATAGCGGAATACTTAATAATATTAGTAAATCTCCATGAAGCCACCTGCTCCAGCTCCTACATCATGATTTCGAGAGAAACCTGGATCACTCGACTATTCTTAAATATTGAGTACCCAAGAGTTTAGGGAAAAGAAAAGAAACTTCAAGTCAGACATGGGTCTAGCGTGAGTAAACTCAAACAATAAAATATTGATTTGAAAATACTTTTGGAAAGAAGAGTATCTCGTATGACCGCATCGCACATAAACACGGAACGGGCTTTTACCTTACGATAATCTATACACCTTCTATATAAATCAATGATATTATCATAATGTTTAAAGGTTTAAACTAAATTGAGATATAGCTAAAATGCTTGCATCTCATATTCTAATATATTAGGTTTACAATCAAAACCGCAAAGCTCCTATTAGAGAATGGATTACAACTAATGACTGGGCTACTAGGGTACCACCCATCACCGTACACCTCTCGAAAATGTATTGAGGTTGTACCTAACGACCTCTGCTAACACAGGATTGGCCTACCCATTACTCAATAATATTGAATATGTTCATCCCCTTGGTTGGGATCAGCAACCATTCTAGGACTTAATTATAAGAATAGGGACTTGTTCTAGATGGAATGATCAATACCCTAATGGGTGTGACCCATATGGCCATGCTGCATATCCCATGTTTTAGTCATTCTCGGTCGATGAGGCTTGAGGCCACGCTTTACCTTCCAACAGCACTTCCTTCTTGGAATGCTAACATTGCCTTCCAATGTTGACACATTGTCAGCGTTCGTCCATACCAGTCGTTGAGGAGATGAACGAATAAAAGGTACCGTTTCCACTACACACGTTTTGGAATCATCCTTCGGGTTAGAAGCAAATAGCCTTGCACTTCAAGTCTTGAATCTTGATCATGACTTCGACACTTCCAATTTAAACGTTTAAGTTGGTTTGAAGTGGTTTTTGGATAACAGCTTGTCATCCGATTCCGGTCACTTCAAACCAACATTCGATAATTTAAAAGGGTCGAGTTATTAATAGTGAACAACTTCACCAACAGGTGGGAGATTAACATATGGAAACACATTCCATACTTAAGTTATCACGACCTGCTTTCCGAAATTAACCTCCTTATGTTTATCATAATTCTGATATCCAACATTTGTGCTAAACACAAGTCACTTACTTTCCATAAACGAGTCAACGTTTCAATCACTACTTTAATTCATTCAGCAACTTAATGGTCAAGACAAGAGATCATTTGGTTTAGAATAAATTCACCTTGAGAAGAATATTGGTTTAAAACACATTTGATTTAATTTAAAATCATCTTTGGAAAACATTAAAATAAATAAATAAATCAGATTAAACCCTAACTAACTCTTGATTAATCCAAATTAAATCAAGATTAAATCATAACTAAACTCTAATTAGACTTAATGAACTTAGTTAGGCCATTATTAACTTCCTAAGGCATCTTGATTAAATTTAAATCAAATCATATTAGTTAAACCCTTGTTAACTAAAATATTAATTAAACAATCTCTTAATTAAATAATAAATAATTAACTAGTTAACATACTTAAATAATCATTAACCATTAATCACCTCTTAACCATGTTAAATACCAATTAAAACTTAATTAATCAAACAATAGTAATTAACTTAAATGTCGATTAATTACTAATTACCTTCTTAATTACTAATTAAGGCCAATTCCCTTTTTATTTAAATAATTAATTAATTAACTAAATTACAAAACTTAAGTACTTTTAATTACTAATTATTATTTTTTGAATACTTTTACAAAACAATTTCAAGTAAAAACTACTTGAAATTAAAATCGATAAATTTCGTAGAACTGCATCCATAACGACTATCGCCATAGGGCAGTTCGCTCTAACATATTTTTAGCAAACCACTTCACAACCTCTTGCTTTTTTTCTTGGTTTGAAACATTCTTTAGAAAATTTAAAAGAAAGAAAAAACTTTAAAGCTAAAGCTACAAACTTCAATCCGTTTTAAAACTTTAAACTTTGAAAAACAATTTCGATTCCAACAGGATCTCAAATCTGTCCCAATTATACAAAGTAGCTAACTTTGTTTACCAAAAATCATGCCATAGCTCATTTTTTTACAATCAACACATTACTAAAACAAACCATCTTCATCATAGGTTGCAAGTATACATCTATATATACAACTTTACTAACTTTATAATACAACATCGATTTCCATAACCAAATCAAGGTGTAATAAACCATCCAAATCATAATCAAACCACACATTTACCATTCAAATTATACACAGTATTATCACTATAATAATAACTTAATAATAGAGTAAAAATCTTTTCAAAAATATGATAGTTTACTCACGGAAATTCCATGGATTCACTCTAACTTTCATTAGACCTTGTTAATGACCTTAGAGCTCGAAACGGAAGTTGCTTTCATGGATTTTTTGGCTACGAATTTGCTTGGGCTGATGGTCTATTGGCTCGGCCTGGGGTTTAGGGTGGGAATGTGGGTAGTTTCTTGATGGAGGAGGGTGTGTAAGGTGGTAAAGAAGGGTTTTAGCTAAGGAAAATGTGTTTTGAAGTGGAAAAACTTGATTTTTTTCCTAACTTTTGCAAACTATGGAAGCCACGAATATTTTGGAGAGGAAGTTTTAGAAAGTGAAATGGAGAAAGAAAATAAGAATATGTGTGTGTGGATGTATATTTATAGGCAAAAAGATTTGGAGAAAATTATTAGATTACCCTTTAATGATTTAACAAAATATATCATGATATTTGAAAAATCATATCACCTTCCTACCCCTCTCTCTTGTCACATCCCGTCCTTCTCTAATCAAATCCTTAAGCTGATGATGAGTTATGATGTCTAATTATGAATATATTAAGAAATGGCAACACTTAATAATACATATTTATATATAATGTTTATTATTTTTAAAGTTATGAATTCACACATCACCTGTTAATTACAATTAACATAAGATAGTATATTCCTAAGTGTATTATTATTTAGGTAATTATCTACTATGTGTACATATGGTGCACAAAGACGAACAACATTCCCGACAACTTTCTGGTGTCCAAAGGTCGAAATTTTGGAAAACGATCTTTGGTCACATTTTCTATTTTTCTACGAACTATTTAATTTGGTAAACAAATTTTAAAACAATTTTTCCCTCGTTATTAATTAATTAAAATGAGTTTATTTATTAATAAAAATCTATTTATTGACTACATAAATATATATATATATTACTGCCAAGTTAAGGAGACCAAACCTTGGGTCATTATTGTTAATATGATTAGTTCTCATTGAACAAATCAAAAAAGTTAGGATAAATAAAAAAAATTATGGGAAAGTGCCAAATATAAGTTAGAAATATATTTTAATCATCAAATATAGTGCGCAAAAATCATAATTGTTATTATATAAGATTAACAACATTACTATTTTCTACATAAATGATGTGAGAATGATAAGAAATTAACTTCAAATATTTAAATTTATATCTAATGAAGCTTTTTGCACCTTCATTATTATCCACTATATCCCTGATACTACCTTTTGCACCTTCACTACTATACAACCGCTAAGCGTTTTAACTGCACAGTGGTAAATTCATTACTCCACAATTACCATTTCCTCTTACAACAAATAAGTTCATTTATCATCATTTTCATTTGAATGCATCATTCACGATAAAAAACCACTACTAGTAGCACTTGTAATTGAGAAGTGTAGAAAATGACGCCACAATCCCAAAGCTAACACACAATCTACTAAGCTATTTAGTTAATTCATAAGCTACTAAGTATATAGAATGATTTCTGTTTAACACAATACCCATTTCATATAAATTGAGCGTAACTTAGTTTGTATACTTAGTTTATATAAAGTGAGTTATGCTCGGTTTATATAACTTAATTTATAAACTAACATACATACACATCAATGAATTTCATGTGCACAATAAAAAACCATGATTTTTATTTAATAAACTTGTTCTCAAATACTTTTTAAGAAATGGTTTTCAAATTTTCATAACATAAAGTTGATACTAAAGATACCATAAAGTAAGGATGAAGACTACATAGAAGCAGGTTGTCAAGAGAAGATACAAGGTTGAAGATGCTGAACAAAATTGAAGCATGATGGAAAGGTGAATGTAACTAAATAGAATGAAATGGAATTTTTATGGACTTGGGTGTAAATTTTAAGCCTATATACAATTTATACTAGTATATTTTGAAATTTTATGTATTTTGAAGTTGTATGTATTTTGAAGTTGTCATATATTAAATTTGTGAAATTTGATAAGAAGTATATGTATGTGAATGGTTTTTCTTTTTATTAGTAAAATGTTGGTTTCAATTGAAAAATGAAGCTAAATCTATAAGTGCACATTACAACAATGCGTAGATTTTTTTATGTTTTATATATTTTTAACAATGATCAAAAATAGTTTTAGCAGACGTATTACAGTGGACAAAACCAGTTGCAAAAGATCTATTACAACAGGCAAAAAAAGTTGTAAAAGGCTTTATTACAACAATTTTAAACAATTGTAAAATGCTTTGACCATATTATAACTTCACATATTAAAACCAACGACTGACGGTTGTAACAGTGCGACTACAACTGGCATTACCAATTGCGAAATAGGAATTTTATTATAGTGATGGCATTGGCATGACGTTTGTTTGTTATGGGTAAATAACTACGTACGACATTTTATTGACACCACGCCAATGCATTGTATGGACGTCGGTGCATCATCGATAAGTTGTCCTCCCCACCTTGAATTAATCCAAAGCCAACTCATATCGTCTCCTCCATACTTTATTTTGTAAAACTAAGCGATTGTAGTGCCACCATGACTTCTAACATGAACAATTGCAACAATTTGATGCCACATTTCATCATCTCGTGCAGTTAAAGTCCTGCTACAGTGCATAGTGCACTTCAACCGCTACGCTATTTCAATTCAGCGCTATTAAATGGTATATCCGCTTTAAGCCCTGCTATTATCTGCTGCACTCGCTAAACCAAGGAATTTTAGCACCCTTTTTAGCAACATTAGTATTAAAAAGTCGATTTGCCCAGTACTCTTTTAAACCAAATTAACAAAGTTATGGTATTGACAATCCCTCATAAAACAGACCTAATTTTGACCCTATAAAAGCCCATCGAACCTTATGCCTATCTCAAGGGAAGCTTTTAAGTCGATAAAATAAAGCATTACATGGTACACAGAGCTATCTATCTATACTTTCAGAATCTCATAGCGGAATGGATAAAATATAATATCAGAAATGAGAACCCATTTCATAAAGAAAACCATTTGGGAAACATTACATGTTAAATATCACAACATGTTTACGTAAAGCCTCCATATTACGATATCTCAAAAATGACATAACTGTCTAAATTGGGTAAAATAAAATACTTAAACAGCATAAATAGGTAGATAACTATTACAAGTCTTTACCTCCACCTTCGTCCCTAAACAACATTACTCTCTCTAACCTATGATGTAATAAGGTGTGGGTCAGAACTACAAATATTTGATGAAATGAGAATTTCAAACTTTACCATAATTGTACTTAGGCAGTCTTTTTAAATAACAAATATGTCTTACATATTAAAATTACCGCATATGTATGAAGTAAAATGTTGGCCCGAAGGCCCTTCCAGCCCAACTACACAAAAGTCAACTGTAAACCATAGGCTCTTCTATTCTGACTATACATCCTTCATAACTAGCGCATATGATGTACGAGAAAATATCCTAACCACTTAGTACCTTTTCAATGAGTCTTAGGCAGACTCTATCGTTTAAGACCTATAAAATAGGCCGATCCACGTCATTTAAGACCTAACCTAAGGCGAGTCCCTACATGGCTCTTCCTTATTAACACCTTAAGAAATCCTAGTAGGACACTTAATACTTCACTAAGAAAAAGGCAGACCCTGCCATAACCACATAATACCGTAAACCCAAAGAGGACCCTTATGAAGAATTTCACCAACGATATCGAACAAGCAATTTATGACCCATAATTCACTTGTGACGTCTCACATTAGTTCAACTATTCATATGAAATAACAGCCAGATTAATTGGGTAGGTTTACCCTACATAATTGGGGCTAACCTTGGGTCCACTAGAGTTATTTATTATAGGCGATGTCCCACGTTAGTCCAAAAAACAACACCACTGTTAGCCAGATTTAACGGGACAGACTTCCTTGTAGTTTTGGACTAACCTCGCATCCCTATAATTTAGTCATACTTATATATGTATATAATATCGTCCTGCTCGAATAATAATTGAGGCCATATAAGATTTTCCCTTTTTACGGCCCTAATTACTGATTATTACCCTAATTTTGCTATATCTTCTTTCCTACCTATTAATATTACTTAACTTTTCTAGTCATACTAATTATCATGTTTAGTATGCTATAATCAATACTCTATATTATATATATTTACACGTAGAATTTAGGATCCAATACTTTACAACAATTCGATAATAATTCGCTATAATCAGTATGTAAAAACATGGAATACCCACAACTTATTCCATACTAATATATTAGAATTCCTTTTTGTTTTAAAGAGATCTTTAGAAATTTGATCACATATGTTCAATTCAACCTTTGTATACATCAACTTGAAATGAGAAAGGATTTTCTTATTTTTTTTTTTAAGTGATAAAAATAGGTAGTGCAAACTACAAACAATTCAATTTGTAATTTACACACCATTTCTACTTTATTGTCTCTTTGAACCCTTTAGCACTTCAATTTAAAAGAGAGAAATTAGGTTGAATGGACCGTAGATTATCTAATTCCAAATAAATAATTAAATTCTAATATATACATGCAAAAACAACTATAATTCCAACATATACAAAGATTGATATTTTCTTAGAGAAATTCTAGTGTTGTTGGTGTTAAGTTTTCCATTATCAAAATTTACCAAGGCGTGCATAAATCCAAATAAATAAAGTTCAATTATAAAAATGTGAAAAACTTGATATTTAATCTTACAAAGAATTATTTGCTTCCAAATTGGATTTGATCCTACCGTACATGATTCTCTTTCAGATCTCGGTCTTTTGAAATCTACAACAAAGTGAATTGTATATAGAAACTATATTTAGAATCAAAATAAGAGAGTAATAGAATCAGAAATCAAAAAAATTAAATATCTAATCCTCTTACTTAAAAATTCTAACTGATTCAGAAACCTAAAGAAGAAGAAGAGATCTGATTTCGACCGTCTCTAATTTACTATTAAATCTTCCCCTTTTTGAATGTATAACAAATAGATTGTATATATAGATTAGATTTCAGAAATCAAGAGATAGGGAGAAGAAGGATTAATTTAAATTAGAGATTAGAAAGTAGAATTACTTACCAG
Organism: Allium cepa; assembly: GCA_030765085.1. Taxonomy (NCBI): domain Eukaryota; kingdom Viridiplantae; phylum Streptophyta; class Magnoliopsida; order Asparagales; family Amaryllidaceae; genus Allium; species Allium cepa. The sequence goes on from CM060941.1 coordinate 708,367,261, forward strand.
AAAGTTTACTGTTTCTCAAACTTTAAGAGGAGAAATTTTGACCAAGCTTCGCTAGCATTTCTAAAATTTTATGAAGGAAAAGAGAGGGTCTACGGGTCTATTTATAGAGGTGGAAAGGAATGACGATCGTTGGATTAAAGATAAACAAATCTGGAATGTTAAAAATGAGAAAACCTTAACCACCACCATCAAGTAGCGGTCGACCGCCACCCTCACCGGTCCATCGCTAGCGGTGGATTGGTCATGGTTGAGCGGTCAACCACTCCCTCCCTCTTGAAACCATTGATTTCCTTTTCGTTTACCTATTTACTTAATTAATTATATACATTAAACGTTATATTTATTGACTTAATCCAATTAACTACACATTAATATTTAATCCTTCTTAACCTTTAAGCTTCTTATGTTAACTTTTTAAATTCAAACATTCAAATTTTAAAATTTTAAATTCAAATTCAAATATTTAAATTTTTTAAATTTTAAAAGCTTCAAACGTATATAATTTTTCATTTCAACTCTGATTTCAACATATTATATACAAAAATTTACCAGAAAATCACCACGGACGCATTGGTACAACTCTTGTGGTTAAATTCGAACATCTATGAAATTTCCATTTCTAAGATTATTTTAATTACCTAATTTCTTATTAAATTTTACTAGGTGTTACATTCTTCCCTTTAAAAAGGATTTCGCTCCCGAAATCACCAAGAGAAAATAGTGCAATGCGCACTTTCCAACCATGTTATACAACTAAATTATTTTAAATAATCTATACAACCATCCACTCGGCTAAAAATGCACTATGATTATGAATACAAACATATACTATAGGTGAGCTTGATCCAATCGTGAATGCAAGATCGTCACATATAGGCATGTATGCAATCATCCTAAATATACATAAGATTCTGTATGAGTGCAAAAGTAACACTAAAAGTATGGAAACCATCTCCTACCATCTAATCAAGCAACCAACCATTCTATACTTTTGGAGAGAAAAGATTGCCAGGGGAAGGCTTGGGATAAGAAACATTCTTCTTTTAGTCGGTTTCCCATGTGCTTTCTGCTGGGTTATCTATTCTTCTATACAAATCAATCTAATTTTCTTCATTACAAAGCCTCTCAATATTATGCTTCACTATGCGGGTGGGAGAATGAGGAGGCGATGGGCTCCATTTCAACATCGATTAACTAATCAGGCTCTACTATAGAGGTAATGTCGTGAAGATATTTCCTCAATTGTGGGACATAAAAGACGTCATGGACTCCTGCTAACTAGTCCAAAAGCTCCACCTAACTAGCAAGTTCCCCTCACCGGCTCTAAAATTGGCAAAGTCCTAATGAACCTAGGCGCCAACTCCCTAGAAGTACCAAACCAAATAGCCTTTCCAAGAGAGGAAACTTTAACGAATACCATGTCCCTAACAAAAAACTCTAGTCATTCTTTTGCCTGTCAGCCTAGGGCTCTTGACGGTCCCGTGCGGCCTTCAATTGCTGCCTCAACCCTTTTACCTTCTTCAAGGCCTTACAAAACTCTTAATGCAAATTTTCTAAAAATCCTAAAAATTATTGTTCACTCTTTCCTTCTAACATTCGGTCTGCAGGCGGTAAGCGGTACTAAGATCCAAAGTCATTCCCAAAGTAGATTGTAAGACTCTTCCATAATTCCCTAATGAACAAAGGGTCTCTATTATTAATCATGCTAACTATGCTAGAGATGCTACAATCCTATTACTTCCAATGAAAGTAAAATGCGCCAATCTGTTATAACCTATATAGCTTTATTAATCCAAGGCAACCTATCTGTAAAGTTCATCAATATATGCTCTTATTTCCATGTCGGATCCTCCAATGGTAATGACAATCATCTGGGCTTTCCGTACATAGCTTTAATCCTTTTGGCATGCCAAAATTATAGAACAAATTCAGTGGCACTTTTTTCGTCCTTGTCCAACTAGAAAATTATCTTCATCTCTCTACACATCTTATCACATTCGGGGTGAATGATGACATTCCACAAGTCTTGGGTTTGAAGCATTCTAACCAAAAATTTTGATTAACTTCTAGTCTTATCTTTGGTTTATCGCTGGTTAAGTGTTCTTATGAAATTTCCTTATTTACGATGTTCCTTGATGTATATTTATTCAGTGGTCTAATCCCATCCCTAAAATCAACATAGTGATAAAACAAGAAAATGCCTTATAGCATATCAAATACTTTTCCCTAAAGGAGACAAGTAGCGATTTCAAACCAAAAACTCTAAAACAAAACTTTTGTTGGAAGCTACCCTTAACCATTAACTGGTTTAATGACGTTGGGGTCCTTATGCTTCTTACTAATTTAAGATGTGCATTCCTAGAATGTCATTCCACCATTTTGCCTCCTTCCTTAGTTTTTTCTTCTTAGTTCTAATAAATATCTATTACCCACAATAACTGGTCATTAATGTAAAAATCGATAATCTTTACTTGATCCTTATTAAATCCATTTCAACCTATCACCAGTTTCAAAATTTACTTATCATGAGTATTCAATTTCTCCCTAAATAACTTATTAGATTCCCTTAATTAGTCCCTTATCTAATTTCCTTTTTCATCCTCTATTACTTACAAATTTATTTCCCATTAAATCTACAGTTAATGTCTATAAATCCTAGTCCTATATTACTATGCTATTTATAATTAATACGAATACTATTATAAATTACGCTATTTATATGTTTCCTATTTCTAATTATTAATTTCTAACCTATAACATTCATTTCCATATTTTATTTTATCAAAACTATCCTTCTAAAAAGGATTACCATTGTAATCTTTCATAAATTAACCAATCAAGTGATATTTTTTCTTTGTTGGAAATTACAAGGGATTATTTATTTTCTTCTATTGAAATAAAAGTGTAACTAGGGAAAAGAATATTAATATTGTAATGACCCTAATTTTGATTAACATTATATAGGACATTTACTTAGACAAATTAAATGAAATAATGTATATGGTTAAGGGAATTGAGATTTGTCTAATTAGAAAGTAGTTGTGCCTAATAACAAATGAACAAAAGGGAATTAAAATTAAATAAGTAAGGGTAACGAATAAGGGCAAAATTAAAATAGGTTATATTCTTATACCCTAAACCCTCATGCACACTCATTTTACACATTCACAAACAAAAAACTAAACCAAGTAATGTTGGCCACTATTAGAGGAGATCTAAAGGAAGATAAGCAGAATCAAAAGAAGGAAGCTTAATCAAATTAATTCAAGAGAAAATATCAACTCCTTAACAAACAAGCTAAGGCGAATAATATGTTATATCTCATATTTCTTATTTTCAGTTCTAGAGCAGATTCAAGTACGTTTTCCAAAGTATATGACATGTTTTGAATGTTAAATAGATATACATATATATATATATATATATATATATATATATATATGCTTGTTAATGAATTTAGTTTGTTCATATAGATTTCATGACAAGTTTTGATATGAAAAACCTATCAATGACATCCAAATGCCATGCAATTTTGATATATGGTCAGAAATAATATTTTAGAGATAGTTTCAAGTTTCATAATTTTCCGCATTGATGTGGATTTATTATGAATTTTCTAGTAAAAAAATGTTTAATTTGGGTTTAAAATTAATTACGGCTATTATATATTAGCTTTGGGTTGAAAATTTAAATATGTTAGAAAACATATTAAAAGCTGATTTATGACAATTTTTGTAGAATTTTCCTAAATGTTTTATTAAGGATATAAAATTATTTAAGGTATGTGAATTAAATTTTTTATATGTTTGAAAAAGGAGAAGAAGCTATTTGAAATTTTTTTATTTGATTATTGCTAAAATTCGACAGCACTTTTAGAAAAGATTTTGAAAAGTATTAGTAACCAATTGTATATTGACAAACAAGGCAAGTTAGTTGGAAAGAAATTGCTTTATAAAGTTAAAAATCAGTTTAAAAAGTTTTTACTGCTTCGCCACTTATAGCAATACCTTTCGACACCATACATCCGCCTCCAACCAGTTCGAAACCAATACACATGGTATCAACTTCGGTATGTAGTGGATTGGAATTAGGTGAAGGGTATGGAATCAAAACAAGGCTTTCGAAGGGGTTGAAGTAGCTTTTGAGAAATTAGAACTATTTTGATTGTAAATGAGGCTTTCTAATGAGATAGCTTTCGACTTGGTCAATTGTTTTAAAGAAAAGAGCTATCGAAAGGGCTTGCCGCCTTTGTTTTAAGGAAAAGCTTTCAAAGGGGTCAAAACCATTGCTGTCGCATTCTACTTGTGTAACGCCCCGGATTTTCGTTGCCGAAAAACCGAAATGTTATGGGTTTTAAAAAGAATTTAAGAAAAGTAAAAGAGAGAAGAAGAGATAAGAGATAGAAAATAGAGAGGAAAGAACATAGGAGAGAATAGAAAAAGATAGAAGATGGAGAGGAAAGAAAACAGAAAATAAAGAAAATAGAACGGAATAGAAAACAACTGAACAACAATAGAATCTCATAATTCGCAGCGGAACAACATATAATAATAAATGAATAATCTTTAAACAAAGAACTATATCAGTTATTACATTACATCACATTTCATTACATCATATCATCAGAGTGTACAACAACAACAACAAACAGTGCAGCGGAAAAAGAAATACTATATAAACTAGTAATACGCCATGCCATCCAGCTTGCCTCCAGCAACTCCAGAATATCCAGAATACCCTGATAAACCTAACTCTTAACTGCCCGTGTGGAAATTGGTGGGCACCCAGAGTTTAGGAAGGAAAACAGTAAACTCCAAGTCAGTCATGTGACTGGTGTGAGAACTCAAAACAGTTTATTTATCTTTAAAATCAAAATAGAGGAATATTTTTAAAGTTAATTCGCAATGCTTTTAAAAATGAGACTACCATAAGGCCTCCCGCACACACACACAATGCAAACGCAGAATCGGAGGAGATTTCTCCTTATGATAGTCAAAGATGCTTGATACGCATTTAAAATAACATTTGATATTATTACTAGTGTATAGTGTAGGAAAAATTCATTTCAAAAATAAAGATATAAATCTTAGCCAACATACGACCATTATCGTATGCCTACTATAGCTATCATCCAAACAGTGTTGCGACACCATAAGTGAATGATAGGTTCTACAACTAATACCGTACAAGTCACGTATTGTTTCTTTGGATTTCCAACGAATAATCAGGCCAAGGAACTTCCCATTGCCACATGAGAATGCCTCTGGATGGACATCCCCGAGAACCAAACCGGATCTCTACCAACACAAGGCCGGGTTACCCCTAACTAAGTAACAACTGACCGAATATGCCATCCCCCGGTCCTTTGGGACCTTTTCACCGAGCGCTCGCAATCAATTCACACAATCATAACAAAGTGTTTTCAACATGAGTAAGTATCTGGGCTCCATACCATGATACCACCCTTTTCCAGAAGGAAATGGACACATCCTAAAGGGTGCTACCCCTCATAACCTTGCTGCATCTTTCCTATTTTGACCATTCACGGGGTGTGAGGCTCGACGAATTCACGTCCACAAAAACATAATTTACACAAAAGCCATGCTTTGGGTCAACAAATGATCAACACAATGATCACAAGGATAGACGATCAAATAAACGATCCTATCACAAATAATCAACACAATGATCATTTCAGCATCACTCAGCATATCACATTACCAAATTGGGAATATATCGCTGATAACCTTCAACGACATAACCTCTGAGCTCGTACGTCTCAGAGAAGGGTGTTAAGCTAAAAGAATAAATTCTCCGCCACCAACAGAAATATATTTGAAAGAAATCGGCTTTATATCTCAACTTGTAATGTCAGACATACAATCCATACAAGTCTGTTCCGGGCTCGAACAAAACCGAAGGCACTTCTTACGAAGCCCTTGCAATCCGGGTATTCACAATCCCGATCGAATTTCCCATCACTTAAGGAATCTCTATACCAGGAGCTACCCAGTGCAGAGACAATCGATAGGTCATCCTATCGCTTTCGCAAAAACTCGGTCTTCAACACCGATCTTCAAATGCAATTTACAACGACGTAGCACATATTCGGAATGGGTTATACGACCCCATGGTCCTTTCCCGGTTAACCCGAATAGTGAGCGCTTATTCAAAAATAAGTGTGGCATTCAAATTCAAACAAATCACATCAAATACCCATTCAAAGGGAAATATTGATAGTCGATTATTGAACTATCAATGGATATGCATACATCACCAGATTCCAAATAATTTTCCAAATTATTTATTTTTCAAAATATCTTTATAAGATATATAATTTCTATACTTCAAAAATAAATCAATATTTATTTTTAAACAAATCCTCCTTTTCATTCGTAAATTCCATAATGAATTTATATTTCATAATATCCATGCATATACGATTTCAATTATTCATTTCAATTTATCTTCAGAATATTCACTTTTTATTGGAAAACATTTCCATACTTATTTATTCATAAGTAATTCACAAATCTTTTTATTTTCAACCTTGGAAAATATTTAATATACTTAAATCGAGATTAAGTATATATTTCATTCTTTAAGGAAATCATTCTCTTAAACATATTTATTTTGGCCAAAACGAATGTTGCGTAAAACATCGTTACGACAACCCAAAATCACTAGTATAGGTATTCGAAATTAAAATTGATATATAAATCCCAATACTATGCAAAACATTTCCTTTCGGAAATCATTTACTATAACAATAGTGTTATAGTCCACCATTTCCTTTTATTTCTCGAAAACGTCTATTTCAACAATAAATGTTGAAATCTATGGTTTCGAATCTCAACACATTTTAAAACATCGTTAGATCGTTTTAATTCTATTTGAAATATCACATTCAAAACAATTTCTTTAACATATTATTCACTATTCAAAAACGTGAATATTCTTTGTTAACAAATTTCATCTTTTTATTCATTTTATTCCAAAGGATTATTCACAGTTCAAAAACGTGAATATAACTCCATTAATAGGTTTCAGCAATTTACTTATCAAAATAAGTCGTTTGCGAATTTATAAAACAACGTTTATAAATTCCATTTCTAATTATTTTATAACAACTTCCTTTTATAAATTCCTTTATTAACCTATTCCAGTTTATAACTCAATTATAAACTAAAAGTTCATTTTATAAGTTAAATACTTATAATTTATTGGTTTACAAAACGTTCTTTTAAACTTCCCAAATTATAAATCTTATAACTTATAAGATTTAATGATTTATCCAAAACCATTCTTCAAATAACTCCACAAATTTATAAATCTTACTATTTATAAATTTTATTTATAACTTCACGGTTTATAATTCTATAAATTTCATTCATTTATGAAATTCATTTTCACTTCATTCAAACACTTATAAAAACTCGTTTTATAACGTCCATATTTCAATTTATAAATATCCATTTATAAATTTCTTAATATAAATCAATTTATATTATTCTTTTAAAACGTCTTTAAACTCCTTTAAAACTTCATCATTCTCTTGATTTATAAATAATTAAATTTTATAAATCCTATATTTAAACTTTTCACAATAAATTCAAATTTCCCAATTTAAACTATTTTATAAAATCATTAGCATCATATTCTCAAAAATCAGTTTTTAACTATTCTTCTCAAAATTCATAATTTTTATAACTTTAAAAAATTATAACGTTTATTTATTTAAAATAAATCAATTTCCAAACATACAGTATATTTTCAAAAATCATTTTAAAGTTCCAAACTTGGTCCAATGATGCTACATACCAAATAGTCAATCACGACAACAACGACATCATATATCGATATGATAGTCCATCAAATATCAAAATATCTGAAATCAAATAAAAACTGTTGAGGAATCCAGTTGGATCCCTCCAACCTGTTTCCTGCATCCACAAACATTAGCACAATACCAATTTCGCTCAAGTACGAAATTATCGCGGTATATGGGATTTAAAATATTATCCGCTTAATAACGGCGCAATAGGGTCTCATCCGCTAAACAAAAAATGCGGGAAATCAATTAACTGCAATATATACATATGCCAATATATATATATATATATTGATATTATATATAATACCAATTTCACTGTTTATGAAATATTCGCGGTATATGTTTTTACTAAATAACATCCGCTTACTAACGGCGCATAATGTCTATTTTAGCAATCAATAGATAACAATCATCATTCAAACATGCATTCAAATATTTTAAATCTAACTATTTAAAATAAAATCGAAACTGATTCGATTGAGTGAGAAGTTCTCACCTTGTTTTAATTTCGTTTTAGCGATTTATTTCGAATAAAATTAAACGGACGTTTAATTTTACCCAAAATTCTCACTAACTCCAAACGACTCCAAACCAATTCCATCGCGTAGTGCTCATCCATACGATTCCAACGCAACTAGTTTCGCGCGTTTTCGACCTCGTATGAAAAAGATATGAATTTTTGAAGTTACACGAATTTTATAACAAATTTACTAACTTAAATAAACTAATTTATAACTAAACTTAATCAAGGCCGTTAGATTAGCTTCCCTTGCATCATCACCGTAGGACGCAACCCCCCCCCCCCCCCTTCTTCCTCCGTTCGGCTACAGGCTATCATTCACGTATCAAAACCCATAAAGCAAAAAATTAGGTTTTAAATTTACATCGCCTTCGCTCGATTACAACATGATCAGGATACATCAATGGAAGCGCCTCACCACAAGCTACACACGGCCTCAATAGGGTGGAGCTCGGCCTCATCATGTGCACGCGATTCTAGGCCGAACGGCCAAGCTTCCAGCTCGAGTTCTGGTCACCACGTCACTCCATTTTTGATCATAACCGTTGATCTTGTAGTTCGTGTTGCCCTCTACAATACTCTAGTTGAAACTTTCATGAATCGATGCATAGATTAGAAGATTTGGAGGGAGGAAGAAGAGACATTTTCGGCCATTCAATTTGAACTGGCGGCTAGTTTGCAAGACCTAATAATTTTTTTTTTTTTAATTTATGAGGGTTGTGGGTCTATTTATAGAGAAAATCGAAACACTATTCATTCGGAAATTCCGAACTCCAATTTACGCGCCGAAACTGACGTACCTAGGGTTTATCCCACGTTCCGGACACAATGGAACAGGTTTCGGAAGCTAATTCGAACATCTGTGCGAGTTATGGCTATAAACGCTCAATTTGAATTAAACCGATTTAAGCGATTTTCTAGGCGTTTTAATTTGTACCGGACAAACCGTAAATCCAATTGACTTGAAATTTGAAACCTTATAATAATATCATATTACGGATCCGATGAAACTAGTTTCGTCGAAATCCGAGACTTTTTGAAAAATGGCTATTTTAACTCGCCAAATTAAAATTAAAAATAATTCGATGCGTTTCAAGCTGCCACGATCAAACGATAGATCCGATTGACACGAAAATTGAAATCCGGTAATAACTAACTATTACGGATCCAATGGAACTGGTTTCGTTCAATTCTGAGACTGTTCAAAAATTGGCTATTTTCACTAGTCGATTTTAAATATTAAAATATTCAATTTTCACAAATTAACTTTTAATTCGATTTTAAAAGTTCTAAATTATCATTCTAACTCCCGTATGATAAAATAAAATTTTACAAATCATTTTCAATCATATTTAACCCAATTTTCAATTATTTCCATAATTTAACATATTAAATTATCGATTTAATTATTCAATTAAATCCAATAATTCAAATAAAAATTTATTTGACTTATAAATTCACTTATAAATATTTAAAATTAATTAAATATTCATATTTTAATTACTAAAAATTCTGGGTCGTTACAACTTGTTAAAGTAATGCCTCCGAAAGGGTTCTTTTGTTTTAAACCTTAAAGCCGCTTCTCCAATGCTTTCAAAGTGGTTAGTTTCGACACCATTCACTTCTTTTATTTAGGAAAATGCTTTCGAAACAGATGCTTTCATCCCAGTTCTTTTAAGACCCTTTGATATTTTGAAACTTAAACCAAAAGTTTTGAAAGGAGAGGTTTCTAATGATTTTGAAACTATATTCCACATGCTTTCACTTGAACCCAATGCTTTCAAAAGGTTTGTTTTAAGTAAAGGACTTTAAGGCTTTCGAAAGGTTTGTTTTAAGTAAAGGATTTTAATGCTTTCAAAAGGTATCTAAAAAAGGTTTCGAAGGGGAGGCTCCCCAATGTTTCGAAAGGTATATGATAAAGGTTTCGAAGTGGTGATTACCCAATGTTTTTGAGAGGTTTACTTTTAGTAAGTGAATCGATGTTTCTAATGCTTTCGAAAGGCAAGTTGAAATGTTTTGAAAAGAGGATGTTTAAGGTTTAATAAAGCTTTGGAAGGGACACTTTCAGTGGTTTTGAAAGGTCTAATATAAAAAGTTTCGGAAGGTATGTTTTGGCCTTTTGGCCTACAGTTCAATGTAAAGTAGTTAACTGGTTTCGAAAGTGGTACTTTCAAAGGTTTCAAAAGAGTTTGTTTAGTGCTTTTAAACAAGGTTTTGAATATTTTCATCAACAATGCCTTGTGTAAAACATATATCATGGAAAAAAAATTGGGTAAAGCAAAAGTATATTTTCCATGTTTAAGAATGATTAAAGGGTTAAATCAATCTAAAAGATGTTTACAAAGAAAATTTGAAGGTTAATTAACCTTGGGTAAATGACTCAGATATTTATATACCAGATGGGAGTGGTATAGTCTCGCGCCCTATACATTAGCTATATCCTCTAGCTAATTTAGTCCAAAATTCCAGTGTATAGGGCTTAGTCATAGGTAAGACTTAAATGATGTTACACACATAAACGAATATACAAAGAAGGAGGATAGGTTATTGGTGAGCCTATAAAACCATTAGGATTGGCTGATCTTGGGAGAAGTAAGTTAAGGACAGACCATCTAGAAGTGTGCCGAATAGATATTGGATTATTTATTTTATCTAGTAGGTTCGAGTCAGCCAATGGTTAGTAATTAGCCAAACAAAACTACATTTTTTGAATAGATAGTCCATTTGTTACCTGATTTATGTGCATGTATGATATGGCTATTATTGTTTTAATCAGTTCGATTGAAGGATTCTGATTTGCAAAAAGATATGTTTTAAAGGGATGTTAGTGAGAGGAAACCCGTTCTGCTAAGCAATGTGGCCTCACTTAATATCAGATAACCGAGATGTATAGTATTATTCTACTAAGCTTTATGTTTGACTCAAAGTTTATGTTTTTCTCCTTATACTCTCGGTGGCTCAAAATATATTTGAGTAGATTGAGAGTTAAGGTTTTTCAGGTTTAGTAGGTTGGACGAATAATGCTTCCAAAGACGTGCCAGAGGCAAGGCTAACTATATAGGAGTTATTTAGTTTTATTTCCGACGTGTTATATTATGACTAATATGTCTATTTAGTACTCCGATCATCCAATGGAGTATCTTCATATGTCGCTCTTGACGTATTTTGTAATAATTATATTTGATCAAAACCTAGGAATCGAATATGGGATTATGTAATTGAATATGAAATATTGTTTCGAAATGTAATCAAGATGTGTAAATTTTATTTCGTATTCAATTCTTTTGACATTATGAATACCATTAACATTGCCGTATTTTGTCACCGAAAGTTAATACTATGGATGACTACAACATCTGTGGCGCTTAGCATTAAGCCTCAAGATAGGGGATGTTACAACTAAGTATTAGAGCATAGGTTTATGAAAAACTTAAAGGAAATTTCAAACTTAGAATGATTTTGAAAACATGATCCTTAGGAAATAGAGAAAATATAGGGTATAGGATAACGCTATAGTAACGTACTTGTATTTGCTATATATAAGTATACACTTTATCTCTCTTCTCTCCTTCCTCTTAGGCTATTCTTCTATATCTTACAAAGAATCGAATGCAGATTTTACGAATGTAAGATATGGATGCTAGAAGTGGAAGAGTTAACATTGGTCAGGGAAGCACCACAACCAATGCAAATTCTAGATTAAACACTTGAAGGAACCCAATCAGGCACAAGCTGCTAATATGGGTGCAGGAGTACCGCAAGTCGATATGGGAGCAATTTATCAGTTTTTGTAAACATGATGCAAGTAGAAGTTGCTACAGGGTTAGCTAGAGGAAAGGCTGAAGGAGGAAATCAAGAAGCTCCAATGGTTGATAACTATGCTGTATTGAGCAGAGATTATGCAAGGTTGGAAGGAAAGCCATTTATTTGTACTGAAAACGCAGTTGAAGTGGGGAAATTGGTTACTTCATTGCGAGAGGGTTTTTGTTAATTTGGGCATCAATGATGAGCAAAAAAGGAGACTCGCTTCCAGATAATGTTAATCGACTAGTTTTCTATCGGTTTAGAAAATATTCGAAAAAATTTCAAATTAAAATAACCGCAAGCGCACGGCGTACTATCGTATTACGTGGCGAGTATGGGTCGATCTGTAGAGAATCATTGATTTTAAATTTCTATTCAATCAAATTAACCAAAGTTGAGAAGTGTTTAAGCTAGAAAATGAGAAAATTGAAAAAAGAAAATTGATAAAAATATGAAAGTTTGAGGGCAATTTAGAGATAAATCAACTCTTTAAATCACATTAGTCAACAAAATGAAGTTATGATCTCTCTTTTCTTGTCAATAGTGTAATTAGTTGATGTGTTTATTATAAGTATGGTATATCTGTGCTATTAATTAGCACAATATAAACCATCAAACTATAACACAACCACTAATACACATTTAACCCTCATGAAATCTGACAACAAAGTTGAAAGCAAAATCTATTTTAAGCATAACCTATTAAATATTGTATAGAAATATAGGCCATTAAATTTTAATTTCAGAAATCACTTCATTACCATCATCATATGTAGATGAAGAGGTAATTATTGTTTGTGATCGTTTAAGCATAGCCTATTTGGTGTCAACAATATAGGCTATCAAATTCACATCAAAACAGCAAGTTAAACCACTTCATATTAAACACAAAAAGAGAGCATAAACCGCATAATGTTGCATCTACATACTAGAGAGCTTCATTACCCCTAAATTGTAGGGATTAGCCTCTTATATTTGTTACCAAATCAAAAAATGTAGATTGTATCATGAAATAAAAAGAAAAGGAAAAAGAGAGCAAATGAAAATAAGAACTAATCTACTTGCATAAAATAAAATCTACTCTTCTTGCATGAATAATAAATCTGTACTACTAACATGAAAGGAAATAAACAAAAAGAAGAAAAAAGCATGTATATAAAGTTGCATAAAAAGAAATTACATGAGATAAAAATGGCTAAGTAGCCATGAAAATAAAAGAGAAGCTTTCTTTTATTTTGAGTCTAAACTAATAAAGAGGGAGAGGAGGGTTACATGAAAAATAAGGGGTATGTATACATGTGTTAAACCCTAATTCATTTTTTTTTGGGAATTCCCAAAGTGCCCTTGAGAAATTATGGAGGCCAAGTAACCATTAGCTTATACTAATCATCATTTAAATGTACATGAAGCCATTAATTCCATAAGCATGTGCATTAGCCTCTAATTTGTTCATTAAGGTAGGTGGGTAGGTGGGGTCCTCTATGTTCTTCACTTTGAGTTATTTCCTTCTTCATTCCTTTGTATTCATGTTGTGCATGCATGTGTCTTCATAAAACCACTCCTACTTGAATCAAATTCCTACACAAATATATATAAATTTCCAATTAATTTTTCTCAAAGAAATATATGCACACAAATGACTGTTTTGCCCCTATATGAAGTGGATATGTAACAACTTGAAATTAATAAGTATTTTGGTTAAAAAAGTTAAAATACCCTATATGATCATTTATTTAATTTAAATAGAATAAATATGATGGTAAAAATATGCACATTTACGTGCATATCAAATACCCCCACACTTATCTTTTTATTCGTCCTCGAATAAAGAATAACCAAGATAAATCCGTTTTCGTAGGGAGCACGATTGCATTGAGCATATGCAACAAGCCGTTAAATCTCTGGGTGTCCACAGTATGACGATTGTTGTCTCTTGAGGGTTTTCAGCTGATACTATCCATAAAACCAAATGCAAGATGAAAGTATTTATAAAATGCAAGACTTATTTACAAAGAGATGAATGCGAGTTTTTGAAAATATTTATAATGAAGGATTCACTTTTAAATCGACATAAATAAGTTAAATATAGGGTTCGGTCTTTATCTTAAAAATTCAAGTCATTTACTCGTCAAAATTTCCAATAAAAATTAAGTTATGATAACAAATGGACTATAATTTAACGTTTTGTTTCGGTTGATAAAAAATGTAATTATAAAATGAATCCTTAGTTGATTATCAAAGTTTATCAAAGTGGTATGTTCATTTATTTTCAATAACAAGTCAAATCAAATAAGCTAAATAGTGTTAGGATTTCAATTGCTTACTCTCTCTTGTACTTTTGAAAAATTTATTGATATTTACAATATTTATATGCCTAACTCAGTTAAGCTAAGGACAGATATATTTCCCATGCACTGCCTTGCGGACTTATATGAGGGGAATATAGAGCATGGCGAGTGAACAAACGAGTGTGAACACCTATTGACTGTAGGCGTTATTAAAAGGAATTGTTTTTTATATACACCTAGCTCAGATGAACTGAGGACAGATATACCGATCGAGAACTACCTTTCGGGCTTACATGAGAAAGGTACAGAGCATGGCGAGTGTACACCCAAGTGTGTACACCTGTCGACCATAGGTGTTAATAGAAAATATTTACATATATACAAATGTTGTTCTTTTTTTTATAGAGAGAGTTTTGCAAAACAATCTTAGCACCACTTAACTTAGAAGACAAAAAATATATTATATCCTTTACTTTAAATCAACCATTTATAAAACAAAGATTTTCAGTTAAGATATATTTCATATTTATCACGTGTGAACCTTCCTATATATTAGTTAAACTATCGTTATTTGTAATCAAAATTCACTTTTTATTTTTGTAAAGATAAATAAATTTTCAATAATTTCAATTTAATAAACAAAAACCATATATTTATCATATAGTGTTTCTTTAAAAATAAATCAAAATGCTTACTTTTTTTTTTTTGGGTTTTGAAATGAAAATGTAAAATAAACTATGAAAAATCAAAAAAAGAAGGTGAATCTCCCCCACACTTGATTTTGACTGTGTCCCCACAGTTAACCCAAGTGAAAGGAATATTTATTATTATTTACATGAAAATGAAATGTATTTACATGGCATCAGAAAATATATCGTTAAAAAGTAAATGAAACGGTCTTTCAAAGATCGATTCATTTGTCTCGTCAAGTATGCGAGACACAGCTTAAGCTCGAAAAACCAAACTGTAAAAGATTTCGAAGTTGAATGTTGATTTGAAAAAACGAATATCGTTTTATTGAAAATTGAATTGGTTGTTTTATTTTCGATAATTTTTAGGGTTGATAAAATAATTGATTAAAATTCAATTTTATTTTCACCAAATTGAAGTTCAAACTTATCATTGAAAATTTCTTCAAAATTATTGATTTCAAAATCAAAATGATGATGTAAATCTTCCCCTTCAGAATTTAACAACTCATTTTCGAAAATTCCAAAGAAATCGTGTTCATTGAATCGCTTTCCTTTATTGGATTATCAACAGCTTCATTGCGTATCTCAAGCTCAAAATACAAAGTTATTGTATTTAAAATTTTGAAATCGAGAAAAGGAAGGTTGAATTTTAAATTTGGTTCCATATAGTCAAAAGAATTGAAATCCAACTCATTTACCGTCATTTCAACAACTTCATTAAGATTGTCGTTTTCAATTTTGAAAGTTGTTATTTGAAAATCACCGATTTGGGTAAAAGGTGGATTATTACTTAACTCGTTGCACGTTCAAATTTGATTTTGTTTTTCATGTTGTTTCATATACGTTTCAAACAACGAATCCTTGCGATCATTGTAAATTTCGTTCATTTTCCCAACAAAATCCAATTTATAGTTATTAGCATGAGGATTTTTACTTTGAAATTGTTGAGAAAAAGATTTTCAATCGTAATGTGGTTAAGATTATTCTCATTGACAAAATTATTTGAAAAGTGGATCACATTTTCGTTTTGATTTTGAAATTCATTTTGGAGTTCAAAATTGAATTGGCATGGGCTATACTTGAAATCGTTTGAATTTTGAATTAAATTCAAATTTTGAAATCCTTGACTCAAGTTATTACACAAACATGAATTACACAAATCATTTAACAATTGATTTTGTTGTGTAGAAATTTAAAGTAAAGATGAAATGTTATTTTCAAGATTTGAAGGTTGGTCGTCATTTTGAAAATTTTGTGGTTCAAAATTTGAATCGTTTATGCAAAAGTTGTTGTTAAAATATCCATATGAATTTGGAGTGAAATTATTTGGATTATATTGATTTTCACAACTATTGTAAAATTCAAGTGAATAGGGAAAAGGAAACTTAGACATTTTCAAGATTTCTTTTATAAAGGGAAAATATTTACAAATAAAATTTATTTTTCGAAAGGAAATTGATTTTTGTTTTGTTTTTGATTTTTCAATTTTTTTTGCTTTTTGAAAGGATTATATAAATATATTGGATTTTTGTTATTCTAACACTAAGAATTTTTTTTTGGATTTTTGGAATTTTGATTTGAAAACGGATTTAAAAATTTCAAATAAAAAAGAAGAGAAATATTTACAATTTTTTTAGTTTTGGATTTTGATTTTGTTCTTAAAATATGCATAAACTAATGCAACTAAATGAATGCAAGGAGTAATTACAAATGATCTATCATAAGTTAACCTAAAATTGTATAATCACACTCTATCTTAAATCAACAAGATAGTTCTCGGTCAGGTAACGGGCAGGATTTATCGGTGCACCACGAATCACCGTAGCAATGCAGCCGAAGGTTTAAATAACTTCAGAGAAACAATTCAGTATAATATTTATGAATCACCGTAGCAATGCAACCGAAGGTTTAAATAACTTCATAGAAACAATTCAGTATAATATTTATGAATCACCGTAATATTTACAACTGACTATTGCTCTGCCGTAGCCCAGACACCGAGAAATTAAATTGTTCAAAGAAGACAAATTGTCAATATACAATTAAGAGCTATTGTTATCTAACCTTTATTATTAATTAAGATTCTAGGATGAAATGCAAAAACTGAAATTAAACGTGTATTAAAAAAACAACTATGAATGAATTTTTGTTTTTTTTTTTGAATTTTTGTTTTTGGATTTTTGAAATATATATATATATATATATATATATATATATATATATATATATATATATATATATAAACACACACACACAAATGCAAACAACCAACAATAAAAATAAGGGATAAGAGTGCTAATTTTCTTTTAAGCAAGCAATTTTTTTTTTGCAGTAGTTGAGCGAAGCAAGCAATTTTTCCAATCTGCTTTGGCAACTTGAAATTAAAACAAAGATATATATATATATATACAAGTTATATATACATATATATATATATATATACATATATATATATATATATATATACATACATATAAGAAAAACTATAACAAACAAATTCAAAACAACCCCTTTTTTGTTCAAATTGCAAAGATTTTTTTTATCAAGAAAAAGCTAAAACGACTTTAAAGCAAAACAAATGAAAATCTTTATTAAGAAATAAAACAAACAAATTAAAAACTACTTTTTTTAGGAAAGGAACTGAGAAAATTTGAAAACAAAACAAATTGTTTTGGTGTTTTTTTTTTTAAAAATAAAAAGATGAAAGAACAAATGGCTATCAAAACAAAATTAAAAATAAATACAAAAACAAAAACAAGAAGCTATCTACAATTTATACTACCTATCGGCCCACTAACTATGCAAACCCGTTCTCCCCCAAATCAAAACACAGAAACTCGATTCTCTTAAGCAAATTTATGAAAGAAAATTCAAGTTCCAATTTTTTTTCCGACTGACAGCAAAATTCAATTTTCCTTCAACTGCAACGCTGCTCGAGTATTTATGAAGGGTCGCAGATGTGTTCGATGAATTGATTGCAGAGGTGGCTTCAAAATTTAGGAATTAGGAGGAGGTGGCGATTGGACAGTAGTCGAAGTCAGCTTGTTTGCGAAGTGGCGAATTGAAAAATTCGACTTGGTGGTAACTTCGGCTATAGATGGTTCGAATTGGTGAATTAACCGAGTCTTTTTGTGAAGTGATAAGTGATGAAAGAGGTTGGAGATTGCAGCAGTTCCGGAAGGCTATGCAGTCGTTCTGCTATTTGGGGTCAATCGATTGGTTCGACGATTGTTGCTGGAGGTTGCTATGGGTCACGATTGGCGAATGGCGATGTTGGGTGATATGCTGAAGATCGCGATGGGTTTCAATGAGGTTTAGCTGAAGGTCGGAGGCAAATACACAGTTTTCGAAGAGGTTTGCGGTCTCTGGTTTCGTTTAAGTATGAGGTTGGTTATCTTTTTTTTGTGGCACGTCGTTGTGGGAAGTTGGAAGGTTGTTGACTTGAATGTGGTATGATCTGACTTGAATGTAGTCAGGGAGTAAGATGGTTGGTGGTTCTGTTGTTCGGGGTGGACGAAGTTTGGGTGAGTGCGCAGCAGGAGGCAGTTGAATGGTGAAGTGTTGTTGTATTAAGTGTTTGCCGAAGATATGGTTGAAGTGCAGTGGACTATTTCTGATGGTGGAGTGATGGTGAACTGTGGCATTTGGGATGTGGCTGCAATTGCTTTGTGTCGTATTGATGGCAGTGTGCACTGGAGAGGGAGGCTGACAGTGTATAGGGTGTAGCAGCTGTTTGTTTGGAAGGATGGTGGATTGCAGAACGATGAAGGTTGTAATGGAACGATGGTGGTCGGGGAAATGGTACGATGTTGGAAAATGAGTGGGTTGTTGTGATGTATCTGTGCACAATATGTATGTAGTGACGGTTAGAGTAGGTACGCAGCAGTTTTTGAATCGCAACAAGTTGGCCAGAGATGATGATTTGCAGATAGGCAATCGGTTTGGCAATGAGGTATGGTTGTCAGAGTGGATGTATTGTGAAGTAGTAAAGGTTGCTGTGGTATTGTGGTTTGAATTGTTGTGGTTGGAAGGAAGTATAGAGTAGTGCAAGATGTGTTGGTGATGTAGAAGAGCAAAAAGTATGTGGTCGGAGCAGCATACGAAGTAGTGGAGTGGTGAGTTTTGAGGCAAAGTGGAGAGTAGTTGTTCACAGAAAAAATAAAAAAAATTGTAAATTGAAAGTTCAATTTGTAAGAAAGATAAAATTGTAAACAAAGATGAACTCCAAATTGTAAATGAAAAGGAAAATAATAAAATTGTTTTTTTTTTGTTTTTTTAAATCGTGATTGTCTTTTTTTTTCTTTTTTAATAAGAGAAAGGCAAATGAACAAAACACTATAAAACAACGACACAAAAACAAAACACACAACGAATATACACAATTTTTTTTAAATGCAAATTAACACAAGAACAAACACACAATATAATCAAAAGAAAATAATTCAAAAAATAGAAAATAAAATCAAACAATTCCCCGGCAACAGAGCCAAAAACTTGTTAATCGACTAGTTTTCTATCAATTTAGAAAATATTCGGAAAAATTCAAATTAAAATAACTGTAAGCGCACGGCGTGCTATCATAGTACGTGGCGTGCATGAGTCGATCCATAGGAAATTGTTGATTTTAAATTTCTATTCAATCAAATTAACCAAAGTTGAGAAGTGATTAAGCAAGAAAATGAGAAAAGTGAAAAAATAAAATTGATAAAAATATGAGAGTTTAAGGGCAATTTAGAGATAAATCATCTCTCTAGATCACATAAATCAACAAAATGAAGTTATGATCTCCCTTTTCTTGTCATTAGTGTAATTAGTTGATATGTTTATCATAAGTATGGTATATTTGTGCTGTTAATTAGCACAATAAAACCATCAAACTATAACACAACCACCAGTACACATTTGACTCTAATGAAATATGATAATAAAGTTTTACGTGCACATCCAATAACTACAAGGAGCAACACTGTATTGGTGAAACAGTGTTACGGTTGGAGTCAATAAGGAGAATATGACTTGAGCTGAGTTCAGGAAGAGGTTTGAAGAAAGATTTATGTCTGAAATTGCTAAGTCTACTCCTCTAAGGAAATTTTCTTAATTGGAGCAGGGAGATATGATAGTGCTTGAGTATGCAACCAGATTTGAGGAGCTAGCAAGATATGGTTATGCTACGGTTGATACTGTCATATAAAGGAATGAGAAGTTTATTCATAGGTTGAAGCCTAAGCTTGCTAAGGCCATACTTCGCATATTAGAGATCCATGCGATGTGGTTATCGAGATGGCTTTGAGGTGGGAAGAGATGCTTGCTTTTCTTGAAGGAAATAAGCGAAAGTAAGCTCAAGGAGGCCAGAACCAAAAAGGAAGTTTTTCCATGAGAAAGGAGCTTACAAGACTGGAGCTGCTAACAAAGAAAAGGTAAAAGTTGTCTATTATAAGTGTGATAAGAAAGGACATTATCCTCATGAGTGCCAGACAGGCAAAGGGAAGAAAGCCGTAGGGAAGAAAGGAGTGAAATGTTTTAACTGTGACCAGGTTGGGCACTATAAGAACTAGTGCATGTAGCCAGCCAAGGATGGAAATAGCAAGATGTTTGCATTGGAACCAACTACCTCGAAACCAACAACCTAGGAGAAGGGAAAAGCTGTATTGGGAGGTACACTTTTAATTCATGGTGTATCAGTTAGAGCTCTATTTAATACTGGTGCATTGCATTCATTTATATCTCTTTGTTTGGTAGATAAGCTTAACCTAGAACCCTCAGACCTAGTTACTTCCTTATGGGTTGCAAATCCGTTAAGAGGGTATGCGACACTTTGGATGAAGTGTGACTAGTTAGAGTTTGAATTGTTTAGCCATACCTTTGTTTGTAGTCTGCATGTGTTTTCTTTTGTACGATTCAGAATTATTTTGACATGGATTGGTTAAGTAGATACGATGCTAGGATATCTTGCCATGGTAGGAAAATATCACTTAGACACCCTGGCTATAGTGATCGGATTTTATACACCATAGAGAACCCTAGTTTTGAGGTTAGTACTTTATTGGGTATTGTGGAGGTAGAAGATGAGTTGAATCGAGTTTTCGTTGTTAGAGAATTCGCAGATGTCTTCGAGCCCATAGTAGGACTACCATTGAAACGTGCTATTGAGTTTCTGATAGACTTAGTACAAGGAGCAGAACCAGTGAGTAGATTGCCATGTAGAATGGCACCTACAGAGATAAGGGAGTTAAAGGTGCAACTGGTAGATTTCGAGGAATTTTTTTTATTAGACTAAGCAGTTCGCCTAGGGGAGCAGCCGCAGTTGTTGCTAAGAAGCCTGACGGATCGTTAAGGTTATGTATCGATTATCGTAAGTTAAATAAAAAGATGGCAAAGAATCGACATCCGTTAATCAGAATTGACGATTTGTACGACCAGTTGAGTGAAGCCAATTTTTTTACACTATTGGATTTAGCAACAGTGTTCCATCAGCTTAGATAGGCAAAAGGATTGTATTCCTTTGAAGGCATTTAGAACCAGATACGGATCGTATGAATGGTTAGTAATGCCGTCCGGACTAACTAATTAGCCAACATTCTTTGTAGACTCTATGCACCGAGTTTCCCAAAAGCATTTGGATAGGTTCGTGTTGATTTTCATAGATGATATTTTGATATACTCTAAAGATGAAAGAGAGTATGAAGTTCATCTTAGAGTGGTGCTTGAGACGTTGAGGTAGCATCAACTGAAGGAAAAAATTAGGAAGAAAAATGTGAAATTTTTGGTCATGTAGTCTCAGAGAAAGGTTTGTTAGTAGATCCGGTTAAGATTGCGACAGTGAATAGCTGGAAGAGACCTGAGATAGTGACTGAGTTAAAGAGTTTTCTTTAATTAGTTGGGTATTATCGGAGATTCATTAAGGATTTTTTGTGGATAGCGACATCGATGACCAAGCTAACGCGAAAGGATGTGAAGTTTGTTTGAACCGATAAGTGTGGGAAGCATTCTAGAGATTGAAACACTTATTAACTAATGCACCTTGTTATCCCGCTTTTTGGCAAGGCCGCGACACCAAGAACTTAACTAGAAACCAAGGATGGTCCGTTCCAAAGATTGGCTATACGCACGTTCACTATAGATACTAGTGAATTCTGCCCCAGTCTGGATCAAGCTAAAATCAATATGGTACGACAAGCAAAGCTATGAAAGCCAACGTTCCAAATTTCAAGTCAATCGGAGTTGTATGCATGAGATATTGATTGATCATGTGCAAAGGAATCATCGCCATTCGTGTCCATGAAAATTTATATCCATCTCGTTAGAAAGCCTCATTCGTATTCATCCAGCATCCATAAGTTCATATCCATCACACCTCTCAAAAATTCATATCCATCACCTAGTGACGTTTCGTACTACTTTCAATAATACACAACTCGTATCATTCGTCCTCTAAAAAATTCGTATCGGTCGATCAACGATCGATACGAAGCATGCAATGTAAGAACGATGCGAAACAGCAGTCCAATATCGATACAAAATGCTCGAATGTATATCGATACGAATGTGAGTGGGAGTCATCGA
Source organism: Allium cepa (assembly GCA_030765085.1). Lineage (NCBI taxonomy): Eukaryota > Viridiplantae > Streptophyta > Magnoliopsida > Asparagales > Amaryllidaceae > Allium > Allium cepa. The sequence goes on from CM060941.1 coordinate 708,389,962, forward strand.
TACAAAATCATCCCCAATATCGATACGAAAGGGACCAGTTCATAGCGGTGCAAATCGAAGTAAGAACCATCGATACGAAGCTTCTTTGACCATCGATACGAAGTTTACCAAGTGCCATGTATACGAATCAGCATTCGGTAATCGATACGAATTGAGGTGATAGTCATCGATATGGATGAAGCCATACCTATGGACACGAATGGAACATAAATGAGAGGAAAACTCTTTAACTCGGCATGAAAAGTGGATCGATCCTGGAAGGTTGCGCCACATCATTGACTATCACATGCCTTGAAGCAACACGAATAAGATCGACACGAAGGGAAGCGATATGAGCTCGGTTACACATGAATAATACAAACTTGCAACGATCATAACTTAAGATCTACAAGTCTAAATGCCACCAAATTTTCACAGGAGCTTGCCTTCAACCTAAAGAATGTAACTAATCAATTTCAGCCCAAAATGACCATTTATGGATCGATATGAACTCAATACGTATCGCTTCTAGATCGAGTCGAAATCACCAGAACTCGATTCCGTGGGCTTATCTACGTGAGAGGAGAAGTCTTTTGTGATCTGGACAGGATATTTGCTGCCTACACCTATAAATAGTGACCCTAGACTTATAGAAAAGTGATCTTTTTGGCTCTTCTACGCCGTTACTCTATTGGACATCATTGTAATTCGGATAATATCAATTAGTAGATAATCATCAATAAAACGGCTACTTTTCAAAGAGGATGTAAGTTACAACACCGAACCACTATAAATCTTGTCTTTCTACTGCTTTCCTCTTAATTTTTTGAGTGCTCTTCATATTTACTTTCTCTACATACTTGCAATATGTAATGTATGATTGTGAATGGGTGCTTTCATTAGCAATTAGTTGTTTGTGGCCAATTTTGGCGCAAACATTTTGGCGCTTTCACTTGGATCTAGAAGCCTAAAGACATGGATCTGGAAAGCTATGGTGAAGAAATCAACAATGAGACAAAGAACGGAGATAAATCAGCATGAAGGTAACCAGGAAGCATCCTCAGGAGCTAATCAGACTTCGACCTTCGTCACCAGAGATGAGATGGAGATGATGATAGGGGCTATGCATGAAGAATTATTGAAAATCCAGGAGGAGATGATGCAAAATATTCTTAGACAGTCTGGAAAGGCTGGAACAGCAGGAGCAGTTGGAATCCAGATCCTAGGAGCTTGACCAGAAAGAATCAACAGGCGATCGGATAGAGCAGGACCATCAGGAGCAACCCCTAAGCTAGGGGCACTCCCTACGAGCATGTTGATCCAACCTCAAGCAGGATACCAGACGGAGCTATTCAACACGACGTTGATAGAGGGATGGATGCACGTCCAAAAGAGTGGATCCCAGGATTCCCTCGTAAACTCGAGAGGCAGATCGAAGGCAACGGACAAGGAATGCAGCTTGGAGACAATGACATTGATCGAGATGGTCAGACGAGCAATGAGAGGCAGATTAGCAAATAGAGATTTGGAAGATGTGAACAGGAGCACTTTCTCCCCCGCAAGTAGGCAGGCTAGGAATCCACCAGAATTCAGGCTACCAACACTGAAGACGTATTATGGAAGGACCAATCCTGTTGTTCATTTGACAAGGTATATGAGGCACATAGAGGCACTGGGGGAATCAGAGGAGGTCATAGCCTGGTGTTTTCCATTGTATTTGATAGACATAGCAGCACCATAGTTCAAGCAATTGGAGAGCGAATCCATTGGAACATGGAATGAGTTGAATGAGAAGTTTATAAAGTAGTTCAGAGTACACATTTCGAGACCCAAGAATGTGATGAGTTTGACAAAACTGAAGCAAAGAAGAGGGGAATCTTTGAGGAGTTTTCTAACACGATTCAATGTAGCAGCAGCAACAATGGATCGACCTGATCCATCCATGATTCTGATGGCAGCTGTATCTGGCATAACCAATGGAACAGAATTCAAGAATTCATTAACAAGGGATCCATCCATAGATCTTGTAGAATTCTACCATGAGGCAGAAAGGTTTCCGCGACAAGAGGGTGAAAATATGGAGAGAGTGGAAGGAGATGGAGTTGATGTTTGTGCAGTCAAAAGCGGAGATCTGCTCGGAAAGGATTCAAGCAAGGATAGAGGGAAATGGAAAGTAGAAGAGAGTTTCGATGAGTCAAAGCAGCCGTGAGAGGAGCTGAGATTCACCTCTTATTCAAAGCTGAGAAAGGCTTTGGAACGAATCTGCCAAGACACCATGGGCAGGTTCCCTACCGGAGGCCAATGAGGAGGGATCTGACCAACAATAGAGGAAATCAGACAAGTACTGCTTATTCCACGAGTTAAGCAGCCATAGTACGAATGATTGCGGAAACTTGAGGGATGAGATAGAAGGGCATATTCAGAACCGCATGCTATTACAATACATAAGGAGGCGAGCAGCAATGGTGGAGCAAGGACGACCACCATCTACATCAAATGAGGACGGCTCAGGATCGAGGCATCAGATTGTCATCAACTAATTGAAATAACAACGAATAAGTTACAAACTCCACACTAGTACGGTTAAGTCACTTACACATGCACATGATCATGAACGGCCTCAGGGGTGCTCTGAGACAACTATTAACCGCATCAGTATTTGTGTCTGCACTTTGACGTCTCTGTTTTGCTCTTGTTTTCTATTTTTTGCATCGGGACTTGATTTAGTTTTAAGACTCATTTTGAATGTAAATCTGGTATTTGTAATTTCATAACGGCTAAGTCACTTACACATGGGATTGCGAATGGTCCTCAAGCATGCTCTAAGATGGAAATAAACTACCATAACAAACAATTTGAAAACTCATTCGAACGTGAAATCTGACATTAATGATACTAAGTTCCCCCCGGCACACACAACAGGCCTCGAACAGCACCCGACTGTGAATGGTCACGATTCACTCGAACGGCACCCGACCACGAATGGTCATCAATTCATGACGAACGACACCCGACATCGAATGGTCATAATTTGCAAAGAATGGAATATGACCTCAATGTAGGATCGATTTCACCCTAGAGGGGGGGTGAATAGGGTGATAGTGTTAATTATAAAAATTATTGCAGAAGTGTATATTAATTTTAACACAGATCACTGCAGAATAAACACAGCACAGATAATATCAGAATAATAAAAAGCAGAACAGAACAACACAGAATTTACCCAACTTCGGCAAAAAACTGCCTACGTGCTGCCCCCAAGGTTTCTACTAGAAATTAGATAGTCCCTCGCTTACACACGTAAACTCGCTATACCCGCTATTGACTAATCTAACTCTATGCTCAAAACCCTGCCACAACTCAACTACCGAGTTGCGAATTCTCAAGCTACGCCACGTAGCTTGTCCCCTAGTCACACGACTAGAAAAAATAAAACGGTTTAAAAAGAAAATACAAATTAAAAACAAATTAAAATAAAATAGCCCTAATATAAACAAAACCCTTAATTCCTATTATTATTATTTAGCCGGCCCTATTCTTCCTTTTATTTTAGCCCGGTCTTCTTCTAGCTTGTGAAAAATAAATGGCGGCCTCGTTTTTGTTTGTTCCTCTTAACCGAATTAGGGTTTTGTCCTTGCGTTCGCTCCTGTGAGATTGGCTATGTTTTTGGACTTGCGTTCGCTCCTGTGAGATATGCTAGTGCTTCGGCTTTTTGCAAATTAGGGCTTCGTTTATCGAAGAACCCGAATGATTTGTTGATCGATTGCAATTGATTTTCTGATTTGCGTCGGCAAACGATTGTCTCTTTACTTTGCTTACGGTTCCTTCGATGATCGAGTTTGATGTTGCTCTGGTATGTAATTTTGTGCTTTTTGCTTCTTCTGATTTTTCGTATTTGAACTCGATGCAGAAAATTGCCGATGATGATGTCAATTTATATAGGGTTTGTAACCCTAGATTTGCGTCGTATATTTTAATTTGAATTTGTCTATTGATATTGCTTTGGCCATTCGATCATACTTGAATGCTCGTGATTTCACTGACTTTGTCAATTTCGTATTTTTGGTAGCTTGATTCACACGGTATTGATTTGATTTCGTGGTCAATTTGCTTGGCTATCACGGTGAATTCTTGAGTCTTGATTGACTTGTTCAACTTTGGTTTATACGGCAGAGATCTTTCTTCTTTTATTTGTTTTGACTTTGGTGAAGTGGTTATCGCCTCTGTATATTTGTTATCGTCTCTGTCCATTGGGCTGCACACTTGCTCGATTTTACTTGCTGTTCACAGCCATTATATCTTTACTGCCATGTTGTTTGCATTGCATTTGTGTTGACTCTATGTTTGTTGTAGTCTTCAAGCATTGCCGAATCACTTGAATTTAATGTGGTGTTTATACTGCTGCATATCACCGATGCTTCTGTGCATTTCGTATACTGTCATGTTTGCTGTGATGTCATATCTTTGTGCTACCATCTTTTGATTGTTGCATTCATTGGTTGAAGCTTGGCTTCACTTGTGTACACTTGAGTCATTTGAGTTGCTGTGTTGATCTTGGTATTTGGTGCATTTGTGCATTGACCACTTCGACTTGTGTTTTTCACTATTGCATAATTGTTTCTGACCTGTTGCATGCATTGCTATGACTTGTACTTGTACTTTGTTGTAACTGGATATTGATCATGTATCAATATGCCACTGTCACTGTTTGTACTGTCATTTTGTATTCATCCCTGTAGTTGGTGGTCTTTCTGAACTGTGCACATTGTTGCATGCATTAATTTAAATGTTCATGTTGCATTCATGCTGGTTTAATCTTGCACTTGCTTGAGTTTCACTGAACTTGATATCCTGATGTATCATTGCACTTTGCACTATCCATACTTCAGTTTGGGTTCACTTGTTCATACCACTGTTTCATGTGTGCTCTACTAGTTGCTGTGTTGATCACTTTCACTGCTGTTGCATGCATTTGTCTGGTTCTTGGCCTATTGCATTTGAGGTTCCCTATTGCTGTTGGTCTGGAGTTGTTTAATGAAGAGGTTGAACCTGTTAGTCGAGCTTGCATACTTCATGTAGCCTCGTGTTGAACCCAGTTTTAAAACTCGGGTTTGACCTTGTGCTCAATTCAAAAGTTTCAATGTTATTGCACGTGAGTTGAACCCGGCTTTTCATTTGGGTTTGACCTGTGCTCACCTGTCCCTGTAAATCGATCAAGTGTATATATCGGTGCGCACGGCCTTGTGGCATATACAGTAATACACTGTGTATGTCACAAGTTGTTCGTGTATGATGAATTCAAATTTAAATTATGACGAACAACCCAAATAACTGAGGCAAATCATATTTTCAAAATTATCTTTTATTTTTGAATTGCAAAAATATTTCTTTTTCAATTTTACTGCGTTAGTTTATATTTTTGCAGATTTCTCAGATGCTGGATTCAAACTGGAATGCAGTTGAAGATAAAAATACGAGTGTGAGTGATATGTAGTGAGGTGCTGATGTAAATGTGAAAAATATGATGTAATCAAAGTTGTATAGTTATAGTGAGAGCTTGAAATTGTACTATTCAAAATTGTAATAAATATTTATTTGAATAAAATATTCGTTTGAATTCAAAAAACTGTGTTATTTATTTTTATTCAACAAATATTTATTTATTCTGTGAAGATTAAAATAGTACGTTAACAAATACATTTAAGCGAATGTATATATGTTTATTATCATCAAACAAAAATCATATAGCGCAAAGCGCATATTCAACAATCTCCCCCTTTTGATGATAACAAACATATATTTAAGATTTTGAATATATTAAATGTATTTGATAATTTCAATTGCTCCCCCTATTTGAATGCTTCCTTTCTATATGATACTCCCCCTACATATATGACTCCCCCCTACATATATGCATACAAATAAAATGTGTGAATGAGCCTATATGCAAATGGAAAATTGTTTGACCTTTGATTGATTCTATTTGACAAAATCTTAACTTTTCTCTCCCCCTTTTGTTATCAGCAAAAGAATAATAGAAATAGAGAAAATAGAGATAAAGTGATCGATATTAATCCAACATTAAAACCCAATTGAATATAAATATTAAATTTCAATAGAAAATCAAACAAAAATCATAAAAATATTGTTAGGCGCATATTCCACTTTTAGAATGATGGAGATGATGTCATCATATAAAACCATACAATTGTGTCTATTTGTGGTATTTTTATATCAGGAATTTGAATATCTACTAATCATGCATAACCATTAGGACTTTTAAATGAGATTAGTAGAATTCCAAATTTATTTTAGAAAAATGAATTCAAGTATCTTCTAACCACTCATAACCGTGAGGACTTTTAAATGGGATTAGAATCAACTTGTTTATTTATTTTTATTTTTTAAAAAAAATCAAATTTTGAAATGTGTTCCATACATGCATAACAGTGAGGACTTTTAAATGAGCATAGAAGCACATAACAAATTCCAAGTAATTCACCCATGCATAACCGTGAGGACTTTTAAATGAGAGTGAACACTTTGGTATTTATTTATTGTTATTAATTTTTATTTTATATATTTTTTATTATTATTATTATTTTATTTTAAAAAAAATGAAAAACGAACGATTCCCATTTAAAATACCACATATCGACAAACTATATAGAATTTTGATGAATGATGGTTGATAGAAATATGATAGGTATAGAGATGGTCATGGAATTTTTACCAACAAAAAGTTTTATAACTCTTGTTTACATTTCTAAAGAAATTTTCTAATTATACTTTCTCGAGTTATAATATATAATCAATATCAACACTCATCACTTTTTCAATCACTATTTTTCTTTTCGATAATTTGTAGGGAGAAAAAAAATGTTAAATATTCAGCAAATTTCTAAAACACCTAGACTGAGTCGTAGTTTACAAAAACTATTTTCAGGTAGGGGTTTTGTAAAGATGTCTGCCAATTGAGAATCAGTTGAAATAAAATTTATGCAGATATTTTCTTTGGAAATATGATCTATAATAAAATGATGTCTTACATCTATATGTTTTGTTCGCGAATGATGTACAGGATTATTTGTGAGATCAATTGCGCTTTTGCTATCACACATTAGTGGTACACGTTTAAAATTTAGGCCATAGTCATGCAAAGTTTGTATCATCCATAAGATTTGAGCAGAGCAACCGCTCAAAGCAATATACTCTGCTTCTGTTGTGGATAATGCAATACAATTTTGTTTTCTACTCGACCATGCAACTAATGAATGTCCTAACATAAAACATGCTCCACTAGTACTTTTTCTATCAACCAAATTTCCAGCATAATCAGCATCTGAAAAACCTTTCAATTCAAAATTATCATTTGATGGATACCAAAGACCAAACCGTGGGGTGTGCAATAAATATCTTATAATTCTTTTAACAGCTTTTAAATGAGATTCTTTTGGGTTAGATTGAAAACGCGCACATAAGCAGACAGAAAACATGATGTCAGGTCTAGAGGCGGTAAGATAAAGGAGTGATCCAATCATACCTCTGTACAGCTTTTGATCAACTGTCTTACCCTTTTCATCTTTGTCAAGTTTAAGTGTTGTACTCATGGGAGTTCTTGCTGGTTTAGCATCTTTCAATCCAAATTTGTTGACAAGTTCCCTAATATATTTTGTTTGAGAAATGAATGTGCCTTTATTGCTTTGTTGGATTTGAAATCCTAAAAAGAATTTTAACTCTCCAACCAAGCTCATTTCAAACTTTTCCTGCATGACTTTTTCAAATTTCTCATACAATAACTTGTTAGTAGCACCATAAATGATGTCATCAACATATATTTGAACAATCAAAATATCATTGTTTTCATGCAACAGAAATAGTGTGGTATCTACACATCCCTTTTTGAACCCATTTTCAAGGAGATAAGAAGTAAGACATTCATACCAAGCTCTGGGAGCTTGTTTTAATCCATATAATGCCTTCTTTAGTTTGTATACATGGTTTGGATATTCATGACTTTCAAAACCTTCTGGTTGTTCAACAAACACATCTTCTTTTAAAACTCCGTTAAGAAAAGCACTCTTAATATCCATTTGTCTTAGTTTAAATCCTTTGTAGCAAGCAAAAGCTAACAATATTCTAATTGATTCTAGTCTAGCTACAGGCGCAAAGGTTTCATCAAAGTCAACTCCTTCAATTTGATTGTATCCTTTAGCAACTAGTCTAGCTTTATTTCTAATTATATTTCCAGATTCATCATATTTATTTTTAAAATTCCATTTTGTTCCTATAACTGGATAATCCTTAGGTCTAGGTGCTAGACTCCAAACATTATTTCGTTCAAACTGATTTAGTTCTTCTTGCATGGCCATGAACCAGTTTTCATCATTAAGGGCTGAATCTATGCTATTTGGTTCTATTTCTGAAATAAATCCACTATACAAGCACAAATCACATAGATTTTTAAAGGATGAACGAGTTTGTATACCTGCTATAGGGTTTCCAATTACCAATTCTGGTGGATGGTCTGTTTTGTATTTCAGCTTTTCTGGATCCAGATTTCTTCTGACTTCTTGAGTTGTGGTAGTTTCTCTAGCATCAGCAGTTTCTTTTGATTTTTCAAATTCATCTTTTTCTTTCTCCTCTTCAACGTTGCTTTTGGATGTATTCTGTTCGTCAATGCCTTCATCAAATTTCACATTGATTGACTCTACGATTGTTTTAGTCTTTTTGTTGTAGACTCTATAAGCTTTTCTTCTCGAAGAGTAACCCATGAAGATGCCATCATCAGCCTTTGCTTCAAATTTTCCTAACTGATCACCTGTATTAAGAATATAGCAAGGACATCCAAACACTTTGAAGTAAGCGATGTTTGGTTTTTTGCTGAACCATAACTCATAGGGGGTTTTGTTAAGAATCGGTCTGATGATAACTCTATTCATTACATAACATGCTGTATTTACAGCTTCTGCCCAGAGATGCAGAGGTAGTTCATATTCATTTAACATAGACCTAGCCAATTCTTGTAAAGTACGATTCTTTCTCTCAACTACCCCATTTTGTTGTGGAGTACGTGGTGCAGAGAACTCATGTTTGATTCCGTTTTCATCACAGAAAGTTTCAAATTCATAATTTTCAAATTCTCCACCATGATCACTTCTTAACGAAACAATAGAGACTTCCTTTTCATTTTGCACAAATTTTGCGAATCTTGTGAAGTATGAAAAAGTTTCTGATTTTTTAGCTAAGAAGTATACCCATGTATATCTTGAGTAATCATCAACTAACACAAAGCAATATTTCTTACCTCCTAAGCTAGCAATGTCATTAGGTCTAAATAGATCCATATGAATTAGTTCAAGAACTCTAGAAGTGCTTACATTGTTTTTGGCATGAAACGATGATTTTCTAAGTTTTCCCAAAGTACATGCTTTACAGATGTTTTCAGTTTCAAACTCATGTGATGGCAACCCTCTTACCAAACTTTTCCTTTTTAATTTGTTTAATAAGTTCATACTAGCATGCCCTAAACGTCTATGCCATAAATTCACTTCTATATCCTTAGCTACCAAGCATTTAGAGAGGATGAGATCATCAAAAGATAGAGAATATATATTACCTTTCCTTTTTCCTGAAAATAAGATTTCTTTTGATGATTTGTCAACAATTTTGCACATGTCAGAATCAAAGATAACATTCATACCTTTATCACATAGCTGGCTGATTGATATCAAATTGTGGTGCAGATTTTCAACATATAAAACGTCATTTAAGGTAAATGTATTGTTACCTACTTTACCTTTACCGACAATTTTACACTTGTCATTGTTCCCCATTGTGACTCTGCCACCTTTGTACTTTTCTAGGCTAAGGAACTTCGATTTATCGCCTGTCATGTGCCTGGAACAGCCAGAATCCAAGTACCATTGCTGTTGTTCCTTAGCCTGCCAGCATACCTACACGAGAAGAGAGTTTAGTGACCTATTTGTTTTTATAGGTCCATGGTTGTTAGTGGCAGAAAATTTTGAAAAATGATTTTGTGTAGACCCAAAACTATTTATAATTGTTCCCTTTGGCACCCAAATTTGTTTAACTTTGAGAGATTTTATATTTGTGCCTTTTGAAACCCAAATCGGTATAGTTTTCACATGTTTGGGTCTATACCAACAATTATTGTGACCGTGTCCAAATTTTCTACAAATTGTGCACATAGAATTAACTTGATTAATCTTGTTTTCAACAATTTTCGAATTATTATATCCAAGTCCTTGTCTAACCGTATTAACAGTTTGCTTTCCTAATAGCATATTCAACGATTTTTCACTTTTTGAAAATTTATCTAAAGTCGTTGACAATTGTTGGACTTGTGATTTGAGAGATTCATTTTCGTTTAACAACTGTGTGCACTTTTTAATAGAATTCTCTCTCCTAGTATTTTCATTCTCTTTTAAAATCAGAATTTCATTTTCAAGTGATTTTATATTGATTTCCGATTTTTTAATTTCTTCTTCAAATGTTGGACACTTATCACACTTAGGAATTCTACATTGATAGTTCTTAACTAATTGATCAAGTTGTTTATTGCATTCTATCAAAGTATCCTTTTGAGATTCAAGTTTAGCATATTTTTCCCTAAGTCATTCATAACAGCCATTTACTTCATGGAAATAAATTAGTAATTCAGAATGAGTGAGTTTTGATACCTCGCTTGGCTCGTCGTCATCACTGTCTGTGACTTCACCATGAAGACACATATTTGCTTTTTCACTCTCACTCTCGGTGTTATCACTTTCATCTTCGTCAGTTTCATCCCAAGTAGCCGCAAAGCTTTTCTTCTTTAGTTTCTTTCCTTGATTTGATCGTTTTTGAGGACATTGTGGCTTGATATGGCCGGGTTTGTTGCATTTGTAACAGATGATTTTCTGATCTTCTGGGTTGTCTAGTGCTTTGCCTATTCTGTTTTTCAATTCATGATTTCGAGCTGGATTTCCGTATTTGCGATTCCACTTTTTGAATTTCTTTATTAGTAGCGCTAGCTCTGCTGCTCCATCATCATCGTCATCATTTTCATCATCACTTTCAGTTGTTCCTTTGAGAGCTATTGATTTCTTTCGAGTATCTCCACCTTCACGCTCTTCCTTGAATTTCATTTCTAGCTCATAAGTGGTGAGATTTCCGATGAGTTCTTCGACTTTGAGTTGTTTTAAATCTTTCGATTCTTGAATGGCAGTTACTTTTGCTTCAAAGCTTCGTGGAAGGACTCTGAGGATTTTACGGACTATTTCCAATTCGGTGTATGTTTTTCCGAGAGCTTTTGATTTGTATACGATGTTGGAAAGTCGTCCGTACATCTCTTTGACATTTTCTTCTTTCGCCATTGTAAAGTTCTCGTATTCGCTGCTTAGCATGGCAAGGCGAGATTCTTTGACTTGAGATGTTCCTTCGTGAGTTACTTCTAATATGTGCCATATTTCCTGCGCAGTTAGACAATGTGAGACACGATTAAATTCAAATTGATCTAATGAACAGATAATAGAATTCATAGCTTTGGCATTAGTATTCTGTAATTTATTTTCTAGTTCTGTCCATTGTTCCTTTGGTTTCTCTATTTCCTGATCATCTACAGTTATAGTTGGTATTCTATAACCTGTCTCAACAATATCCCAAGCGTCAATGGTTTTCAAAAAAAATTTCATCCTATTTTTCCAAAAAGCATATTCACCATTGAACATTGGTGGTCTAACTATGGATTGACCTTCTGCAAAAGCATTATTAAAAGAAGCCATTTTAAAAATTCGAATTTTTAAACAAAAACTGATTTTTTCAAAAAAAAAGAATTTTTAAAACAAATGTTGACTTCTATTCCTAGCTCTGATACCACTTGTAGGATCGATTTCACCCTAGAGGGGGGGTGAATAGGGTGATAGTGTTAATTATAAAAATTATTGCAGAAGTGTATATTAATTTTAACACAGATCACTGCAGAATAAACACAGCACAGATAATATCAGAATAATAAAAAGCAGAACAGAACAACACAGAATTTACCCAACTTCGGCAAAAAACTGCCTACGTGCTGCCCCCAAGGTTTCTACTAGAAATTAGATAGTCCCTCGCTTACACACGTAAACTCGCTATACCCGCTATTGACTAATCTAACTCTATGCTCAAAACCCTGCCACAACTCAACTACCGAGTTGCGAATTCTCAAGCTACGCCACGTAGCTTGTCCCCTAGTCACACGACTAGAAAAAATAAAACGGTTTAAAAAGAAAATACAAATTAAAAACAAATTAAAATAAAATAGCCCTAATATAAACAAAACCCTTAATTCCTATTATTATTATTTAGCCGGCCCTATTCTTCCTTTTATTTTAGCCCGGTCTTCTTCTAGCTTGTGAAAAATAAATGGCGGCCTCATTTTTGTTTGTTCCTCTTAACCAAATTAGGGTTTTGTCCTTGTGTTCGCTCCTGTGAGATTGGCTATGTTTTTGGACTTGCGTTCGCTCCTGTGAGATATGCTAGTGCTTCGGCTTTTTGCAAATTAGGGCTTCGTTTATCGAAGAACCCGAATGATTTGTTGATCGATTGCAATTGAGTTTCTGATTTGCGTCGGCAAACGATTGTCTCTTTACTTTGCTTATGGTTCCTTTGATGATCGAGTTTGATGTTGCTCTGGTATGTAATTTTGTGCTTTTTGCTTCTTCTGATTTTTCGTATTTGAACTCGATGCAGAAAATTGCCGATGATGATGTCAATTTATATAGGGTTTGTAACCCTAGATTTGCGTCGTATATTTTAATTTGAATTTGTCTACTGATATTGCTTTGGCCATTCGATCATACTTGAATGCTCGTGATTTCACTGACTTTGTCAATTTCGTATTTTTGGTAGCTTGATTCACACGGTATTGATTTGATTTCGTGGTCAATTTGCTTGGCTATCACGGTGAATTCTTGAGTCTTGATTGACTTGTTCAACTTTGGTTTATACGGCAGAGATCTTTCTTCTTTTATTTGTTTTGACTTTGGTGAAGTGGTTATCGCCTCTGTATATTTGTTATCGTCTCTGTCCATTGGGCTGCACACTTGCTCGATTTTACTTGCTGTTCACGGCCATTATATCTTTACTGCCATGTTGTTTGCATTGCATTTGTGTTGACTCTATGTTTGTTGTAGTCTTCAAGCATTGCCGAATCACTTGAATTTAATGTGGTGTTTATACTGCTGCATATCACCGATGCTTCTGTGCATTTCGTATACTGTCATGTTTGCTGTGATGTCATATCTTTGTGCTACCATCTTTTGATTGTTGCATTCATTGGTTGAAGCTTGGCTTCACTTGTGTACACTTGAGTCATTTGAGTTGCTGTGTTGATCTTGGTATTTGGTGCATTTGTGCATTGACCACTTCGACTTGTGTTTTTCACTATTGCATAATTGTTTCTGACCTGTTGCATGCATTGCTATGACTTGTACTTGTACTTTGTTGTAACTGGATATTGATCATGTATCAATATGCCACTGTCACTGTTTGTACTGTCATTTTGTATTCATCCCTGTAGTTGGTGGTCTTTCTGAACTGTGCACATTGTTGCATGCATTAATTTAAATGTTCATGTTGCATTCATGCTGGTTTAATCTTGCACTTGCTTGAGTTTCACTAAACTTGATATCCTGATGTATCATTGCACTTTGCACTATCCATACTTCAGTTTGGGTTCACTTGTTCATACCACTGTTTCATGTGTGCTCTACTAGTTGCTGTGTTGATCACTTTCACTGCTGTTGCATGCATTTGTCTGGTTCTTGGCCTATTGCATTTGAGGTTCCCTGTTGCTGTTGGTCTGGAGTTGTTTAATGAAGAGGTTGAACCTGTTAGTCGAGCTTGCATACTTCATGTAGCCTTGTGTTGAACCCAGTTTTAAAACTCGGGTTTGACCTTGTGCTCAATTCGAAAGTTTCAATGTTATTGCACGTGAGTTGAACCCGGCTTTTCATTTGGGTTTGACCTGTGCTCACCTGTCCCTGTAAATCGATCAAGTGTATATATCGGTGTGCACGGCCTTGTGGCATATACAGTAATACACTGTGTATGTCACAAGTTGTTCGTGTATGATGAATTCAAATTTAAATTATGACGAACAACCCAAATAACTGAGGCAAATCATATTTTCAAAATTATCTTTTATTTTTGAATTGCAAAAATATTTCTTTTTCAATTTTACTGCGTTAGTTTATATTTTTGCAGATTTCTCAAATGCTAGATTCAAACTGGAATGCAGTTGAAGATAAAAATACGAGTGTGAGTGATATGTAGTGAGGTGCTGATGTAAATGTGAAAAATATGATGTAATCAAAGTTGTATAGTTATAGTGAGAGCTTGAAATTGTACTATTCAAAATTGTAATAAATATTTATTTGAATAAAATATTCGTTTGAATTCAAAAAACTGTGTTATTTATTTTTATTCAGCAAATATTTATTTATTCTGTGAAGATTAAAATAGTACGTTAACAAATACATTTAAGCGAATGTATATATGTTTATTATCATCAAACAAAAATCATATAGAGCAAAGCGCATATTCAACACTCAAATGGTCACATATAGCCCCGAACGGCGTACGATATCGAATGATCGCTATTCACAAGCAGGTAAAATTGTTAATCACTCTACTGGGCATTAACGTGATACGAACATCCAGCTTATGGCATTACAAAATACACCTTCCTATCGCAAGGCATGTTTTAGAGGGAAAAATATTATCCCGCCTTTTGGCAAGGCCGTGACGCTAAGAAATTAAATAGAAACCAAGGACAGTCCATCCCAAAGATCGGTTATACACACATTCACTATGGATACTAGTGAATTTTGTCCGAGTCCGGATCAATCTACGATCGATATGGTACGACAAGCAAAGCTCAAATTTCATGTCAATCGAAGTTCATGTGCATGAGATATTGATCGATCATGTTCAAAGGAATCATCACCATTCGTATCCACGAAAATTCATATCCATATCTTCAGAAAGCCTCCTTCGTATCCATCCAACATCCATAAGTTCATATCCATCAAACCTACTCCAATTCATACCCATCACCTAGGGACATTTCATATCGCTTTCGATAAGACACAACTCGTATCGTTCGTCCCCTACAAAAATCTTATTGGTCGATCAACGATCGATACGGAGCATGCAACCTATGAACAATGTGAAACATCAGTCCTCCATCGATAAAAAATGCTCGAGCACATATCGATATGAATGTGAGTGGGAGCCAACGATATAAAATCATCCCCAATATCGATACGAAAGGGATCAGTTCGTAGCAGTGCAAATCGAAGTAAGAACCATCGATACGAAGCTTCTTTAACCATCGATATGTAGTCAACTAAGTGCCATGGATACGAATCAGCATCCCATGATCGATACAAATTAAGGTGATAGTCATCGACACAGATGAAGCCACACTTATGGATACAAATGGAACCTAAATGAGAGGAAGACTTGGTCACTTGGCATGAAAAGTGGATCTATCCTGGAAGGTAGCGCCACGTCATTGACCATCACATGCCTAGAAGCGACACGAATGAGATTGACATGAAGGGGAGTGATGCGAGCTCGGTTACACATGAAAAATACAAACTTGCATCGATCATAGCTTGAGATCTACAAGTCCAAACTGTAATGACCCGCCATCCGTCTCCACAGAATGATGCATCATTAATAAGAAAGAAAGGGATAGAAAGAGAAAGGAAAGAAGAGAAAGAAGAAACAACACTAGAATATCAACAGCGGAACGAATAAATTATATTAATATCAAAGCTTTTACATTGTTTATACAACAACTATCAGAGTTACACAGATTATACATCTTATACTAGACAGTTATAAACACCTGTCTAGTTATTAGAACACAGTACAAAACAACTCAAACAACGACTCAGAGATACCAACATAGCGGATACTAGATAACTACAACGCAGAAGCCTCCTGCTCCATTTGCTCCTCCATAATTTGTCAAAGCTAACCTGAATCCCTTGGCTACTCGTAAAAATTTAAGTACCCAAGAGTTTATGAAAAACAAAAATAAACTCCAGGTCAGACATGGGCCTAGTGTGAGTAACAGGTTAAAGTTGCTTAACTTTCAAAAATCTTTTAAATGAAAAGTATCACGTAAGACTTCCCACACATAAACATCGAAATTTTTTTACCTTACGCTAACCAAATCATTTGATAGGAAATCCAGTGATATCATAATAGTGTCTAGGGTTTTCGAATAAATATGAAATAGCCGAAATTGTTACATCTATTAAATTCCAGCTACTAGCCACAAAAGTGGGTAATACAATCAAAACCGTTGGCACTTATTGGATTTTGGATTCCATACGATGGCAGGGCTACTGGGGTACCGTCCGTCACAGTATGTGGCCGGGATCACCGTACCGAGGAGTACGCCCGCTCCCCTGCAACACAAGGCCGGAACCATCCCTTACTGGACGGTCCCGAACAAGACAACCTCGGCAGTTGTCGCGAATCAACCGCCCACACAGCCGAATAAAAAGGGACTTCTAGACAGGGGTAAATCTCACTCTCAAGTGGGGGCTACCCACGAAGCCTTGCTGCACCTCCCCTGTTTTAGCCATTCCCGGTTAATGAGGCTTGAGGCTACGATTACCTTTAGAGAACACATCTCTTAGAATGCTCATCGTCCACCTGACGATGTGCTGAAAGCATTCAATCCATACAAGTTCGTTCCGGGTTCGAACGAAACCGAAGGCATTATCTCGTTACACTCATTTTGGAATCACCCTCAGAGTTAACGACGATAACCCTTGCACTCTGAATCACCATCTCGAACCTATAAGTACTATTCCGTCAAACTCATTACGGAATCACCCACAGAGTTATACTGACGTATAGTTCTTACACCTCGAGTCTTCACTTGCTCCACTTAGATTCACGACCTAACGTTAATTGGAATCGATGTGGTTTTCGGATATTGAAATATGGAAACCCGATCCCAGTCTCATCGAAATCCAAAGCGTGTCTTTTAGGTCCAAGTTGTTTTAAGTTTAAAACAATTCAATTAAAACTATCTATATACACAAAGATAAATAATATCATCACAATAGATAATCATCACCACAGATAATCCATATTATCATTATCAGAAGATAATCCAATTCATCATCACAATGCAACCAATGCATCCATATCACATATCATTACTAATCTCGTATTTGAGATTCAAACCATTCAAGGAAATATATATCATCCCTATATATAAACAAGGATTTATAATCACACCATATATAATTAATTTAAAATGAATTAAATTAATTACATCATCTCTAAAGTAAATTAAATTAATTATCTCAATTTATAAATCCTGCTTATACAACCATTGATTTCAAACCAATCAACTAATTAATTAACCACTAATTAATTCTCTTGATTAATCACCCATGATTAATCGACCTTTAATTCAAGTAATTAATTTCACAAATTAATTTTCCTTAATCAAATATTTTAATTAACCTTTAATTACTTTAATTAATTAATTAATTATAATTAATCACATTAATCCTTAACTAATTACATTAATTAATTACTCTAATCACTTACCATTAATTAATTAATCTCAATTAATTAATCCTTAATTACATCATTAATTGTATTAATTAATGATTCCTAACTACATTTAAATTAATTAACTTCATTAAGTAATTAAGACTAAATTATTAATCACCTTTGATTAATTAACTTCCCCAAGTAATTATTCCTCATTAATCACTTACTAACCCAGCAATGATTATTATAAATTAATTAAACTTAATAAATTAATTTAAACTAATCAAATAAATCAATTAATTATAATGAGTAATTAATAACTTTAATTACTTCACCAAATACCATAATGATTATTTGAATTTAATTAATCTAATTAATTATCAAAATTAATTACTTAAATTAATTAATAAATAATCTCAAGTTAATGCTCTTCGTTAACTTATCATCAATTTCTTTAATTACCTTACTTAAGTAATTAAATTAAATTAATCATTATTAATTCACAAATTTATTAATCTTTAATAATTAATCAGTAATTATTAAATTTATTAAGTTTTTCACTTAATTAATTCTAACCTCTTGATTTATTTCTCATCATTAATTAAAATCATAACTAAATTAATTAATGATCTTATTTTCAAGTTAATTAATCTTAAATAATTAACTCAACCTTAATTAATTAATTCAAAATACTTATTTAATTGATTAAATAAATTAATTAATTATCCATCTAATTACCTTATTAATTTAATAAACCAAATCATTTAAATCTTTATTTTTATTATAAATAAACATTTCTTATTAATAATTTCATGATCATTAACTAAGAAATATTCAAACAACTTACTTTAAAATTTGTTTCCAAATTCTATTTTAAAAAATTTTAAATTTTAAATGAAAACACATTTAACCTTTAACAAAGTTTTTAAAAACAGTTTAATACTCTTTTTAAAACTTGTGCAAAAGAATTTCCTATTTTATAAAGAAGTTCAAAGGAATTTAAACCCATATTAAATTTTAAGATTCAAATCATATTTAAATATGTTTCAAAGTTGTTTAAAACATTTAAAATATTTAAAACTTATTTTCTTTTCGAAACCTGATTCAAATTTGATTCTTGTTTCCAGATTTGAATTTATGTTTAAATCTTCTATTTTAATTTAAAGTTTTAACTTTAAATTTAATTATTTAAACCCTTTTAAATGTTGCTTAAACATTTTAATTTAAATAGTTTAAATTAAATTTAAAACTTGAATTCAAATCTAGTTTTGAAATTCATACTTTGAATTTTAAGTTTAAATTCCTTTTTAAAAACCCTGCTCCAGATTTTTTTTTAAAAAAAACTAAATTTTCTTTGATCTGGAAATATACAGGTTTTCCCTGAAACCTTGTAAATATTTTAAATTTGAATAAGTTTGAATTAAAATTTTAAATTGGAATTCAACTTGGATTGAAAACCATACTTTTAAATTTAGTTTTAAAAGTCTTGTTTAAAATCTGCATTCAGTTTTAAAAACAATTCTTTGAATTGAAAATACAGGTTTTCAAAAACCTGTAAACCCAGAAAATAAACCCGAGCTTCCCTGTTTTACTTCGAGTAAAACTCTGATCAGCTTCGAGTAAAAACTCCAATTACTCGAGTATTAACCAGAGACAAAAGTATACTGCAAACCCAAACAAAACACCTGACACCAACTTCTTCACCGTGCATATGCACGGTGGTTCTGGCCACCTCTGGCAACTACCCAGACCACAAGCAAGTCGCCGACCATCCTTGAATCACTTCGCGATTCTCCAAAACCTATCATCTGCTCGAAATCAAATTCGAGTTTCCTAAATCATAACCTGTCAACAGTTTTACCTCCAAACCCAAAACCTGTCAAATCGTTCATCCTTTCTCCTCCGACCATAGGAAGCTTAGCACCGCCGTTCAACACCTTTTCGACATCCAAGCAGCCATCACCCCGAAAATCTCAGCACTCGGTCCACTGTGGTCTCCCCACAGATCAAATCATGCTGTGCCTAAAAACTAGGATAAGCACTTTCCCCTCTTTCCAGAAAGAACAGCATTTAACATAAATCCATCACTAAAATTTCAATTTTGGTTTTTAAAAAAAAATCAATTTAGTTTAAGCTTTAGATTCAAGCACCTGAACTAACAATCAAATTGAATTTGTCTGATTTTAATTTACTTTGTTATAACTTTTTTTCCAGAAAACTACAGGTATATTTTTTTTCTTTTTTTTCTCTCTTTCTTTTGTTCATGAACAAATCTTAACTATAATTTATACATACAGTATAAGCATACATTGTTTAGGTCTCATGTATTATTACAGATTGATTCAAGTGTATTTAAGTTTTACTAAATATGCCTCTGGTACTAAAAAAACTGTAATACATAGAACTGTATTTATGTTCAAACCAATCCACACAGAAAACACACATACAAGAATTCAATTTTCATCACAGACAAACAAGCATGCAATCATCATTATACTTAAATTTTAAATTTGTGAGGTTACTCACAACACACCATTCTACATGCTATCAGGTATATAAACACAAGCAACATACTATACTTAAGTTTTATTTTAGGGGAAAGAAGTTACTCACCTGTCATTTAAGAGACAGAGCACACATTTGAGTTGCAGATTTAAAACTTGGATGCAGATTTGAACAAACCCAGATGCTTTTGATCCTCTTAAATTTGGATGCTTTAATTTTGAATAAAACTTGCTTCAGACCACTAATTTAAAAAAATGCATGCAAGCCTTTTGGAGTTTTGAACTTGAGGATTTGTTTACAAATTAGATGCAGATTTGCATGAAGAGATGACTTCAGACAGATGAAAGAAGAAGCATATTTGAATAAACTTGAAAATGCAGGCTTTATATGCTTGATTCCTAGATTTCCAGATGCAGGCTTTTGATTTTAAACTTGAGGATTTAACAGGGAACTTGCTTGCGTGTCTTAAAGCTTAGGTTGAAAAGAAAAAGATTGCATGATTGAATAGACTTTGCATTTTGAATTTGAGGGTTTACTTGTGTTTTAAACTTGCATGCAGATTTACATTTGCATTAATTTTGCAGGTAAAAACTTTGATGGCTTTGAACAGGTTGAATTGAAGAGGGATTTGAGTATTGAAAAGAAATCAAATTTTGAACATGATTTTGTTTTGAGCAATATAGTTACAGTTTTGTTTCAGCTGAGAATTTTTTTCCTCTTTGAGAAATGAACATTAGAAACAAAACGAGGGTGAAGAAACATGTTATATATAAGTACAAATGATTTATTTAAAGATTAAATAAAAATAAAAATAAAAGACACTTGTCACACTAGCTTTTTAATTCATTTACACTTGTCATAAACACAAATTAGTTTATTAACATGTGTCTTAAGTAATTTAATTTAATTTTATTTGATTTAAAGGTAATGGAAATCTTCTTTATTTATTAAACATATATAAAGTAGTTTCATAAATAAATGTATATGTATTTGTTTTATTTTTTTAATGAAATAATACAATTTATAAAATAAAGATGAAAGCTTATTTATAAAATTTAACTATGTTAATTCATTTGAATTTTAAAAAGAATTCAAATTCAAATGCTATTTATATCTCTAAAAATTCCAGTTCAAAACTAATTTATATTAATCATCTTTTAATTTTTTTTTAAAAATATTGTCTTTTTAAACATATCTATATTTATACATTTGTTAATATTTGAAAAAAAACATATTTATCAAATTTAAATAATTTATAAGAGAAGTTATAAATTACTTATCTTATTTAACTTAATTAATTACATTAATGGTTTAATATACAATTGGTATTTTAATCTTTTAAATAATTCCAAATTATAATTATTAAGCTATATTCAAAAAGAACTAAAATAAAATTTTGTTTATCTTATTAAAATTTAAACTATGTTTAAAATACAATTATACAATTTAAAACAATTTCTTTAAGTATTTTAAACCAATTAGTTATTTATTAAAAATCTTCAAATTATCAAAATGAATATTAGAATTTAAAAACAATATTTCATTTGTTTATTAATTTACAAATCAAAACCTATCTATCTACAATATATATACATATATACATTACAAATAGAAAGCAATTTATTAGCTTTTAAAAGATAAAATTCATCAATTACACATTTATTTAATTGGATTATTAAATCAAGTTAATTTTTATTAACAAAATTTTATCAAATCAATTTAATTTTAAATACAGATTATTAAATTGATATTGCTAAAATTTCTGGGATATCACATTCCTCCCCCCTTAAAAGAATTTCGTCCCCGAAATTTAAAAGCAAAGATAATTTAATAATCCCATTAAAGATTTTAAATTTAAACACAAGCATATATCAATCATATGCTAACAACCAAAGCAGCCAATTTATCTATTCAAACAAATTTAATTATCCAGACAAAATTCTGGATAAAATCTTCTCGAGTTTCCCCAAGTATATATATACCGAGATACTCGCCCTACAGAATCCAAATAATATAAACTACGAAGCTACAGAGCTTCTACACATCTAGATCTACAGAACAAGACAAGATATCAGACTACAAACGAGTCTGACTCAACAACCAAACCCTCCTGAACAATTGGTTCCACTTCCAGAAATAATTCATGCACGTACTCTCTCAGAGATACGTGAATCTCATTAAATCCAATTATCCAACTGGCAATTCAACTCTTGAAAACCAAACACCAATCCAACTAAAACACAGAAGAGATCCAAAACAAATCTTCGACTTCAGAATCCAAATTCCTTCGTCTCTTAACCACAAATCTCTTCGGATGATCCTGGGATGCCCATATCCAATCTGATCAGCTTAACCTTCCCTCTAGAAACAAACAGAACCAAAAACAATCCAACACAACGATCTACTCAAGATCAATCCAAAACCAAATATATAACTCTACTCTTCAAACCTCAGAAGAAAAAACTCACTTCTTCTATCCGGAAAAGACAAAACAGCAACACTTCCAAACTTCTTCCACTGCACAACTCTGATCTGGGAAAGAAGAAACTGCTAATGAAGAACATGAACACAGACTGGACAACATATTCCAGAATATGGTTCAACAGATCCATAAAAGAAAACTCAGAAGTTCCTCCAAAACTCTGAGCTGCTACACCAACTCAATCTCCTGGAATCATTCTTCTATAAAGCTGAACCACCGGTACCACTCCAGGAATTCCAGTTGATAAAGAAACCCAATTTCCAGATGCGAACAAAACTCTGACTTCCTGAAGACATTTAGAAAAACTCAGATAACCCAAGAGAATACTCACACAATCGCAAGTCACTTTTGTGATTCACCAAACCAAATCCAAGGAAACTGTTCTTCCCTTACCAAACAGAACATCTTAGCCAATCCACTGAAGAAACGGGTCCATTCTGCTGCTTCTGAACTCCACCTTCAGAAAAACTGCTAACCAGAAAACTTCCTGCCAACACAGAACACTCCGAGCTGAACTGCTGACATCGATGCCAAAAACTTCCTGACCCAAAGCTCTTCGAGAAATTCGGACCTCAAGGCCAAACACAAACAACCAGCTGGACTCAGCCACATCACCGAAGCAGACACACTTCCCAACTCGTTCCAAAGAAAACATCTTCGGAGACATCCATATTCACTGCATCTCATCTTGCAGCTACTACTTCCTGGGGTGTCAAAATACCATCACACATATCTGCCAAATCGACAGATCCAAACTCAACTCATCCATCTTCAAAGATAGACTCCCAACCTTAACAAGTTACCTTCAAAGATTGATGAAACTTCTACACCATTGCACAACTTACTTGAGACGGTATTAGGTCTACAGTCTCGATAGATACACTTCCAATCTTAAACATTCAAACTCCAACCAATGGTAGTAGTCGTGTTACACACTCCACTACCTCATCTACCTTTATAACTTATATTGGAAAACCTGAACAGGTAACCCAACAGATAGGTAGAAATAATAAATATATATATGGATATATATCAAAACTACAAATACGCTCTCTCAAGATAGACACCACTCCAGAGCCTGGGTATTCACTCAACCTAATGCTTTGATACTACTGTAATGACCAGCCATCCTTCTCCATAGAATGATGCATCATTAATAAGAATGAAAGGGATAGAAAGAGAAAGGAAAGAAGAGAAAGAAGAAACAACACTAGAATATCAACAACGGAACTAATAAATTATATTAATATCAAAGCTTTTACATAGTTTATACAACAACTATCAGAGTTGCACAGATTATACATCTTATACTAGACAGTTATAAACACATGTCTAGTTATTAGAACAGAGTACAAAACAACTCAAACAACGACTCAGAGATACCAACACAGCAGATACTAGATAACTACAACGCAGAAGCCTACTGCTCCATTTGCTCCTCCATAATTTATCAAAGCTAACCTGAATCCCTTGGCTACTCGTAAAAATTTGAGTACCCAAGAGTTTATGAAAAACAAAAATAAACTCCGGGTCAGACATGGGTCTGGTGTGAGTAACAGGTTAAAGTTGCTTAACTTTCAAAAATCTTTTAAAAGAAAAGTATCACGTAAGACTTCCCACACATAAACATGGAAAAGTTTTTACCTTACGCTAACCAAATCATTTGATAGGAAATCCAGTGATACTATAATAGTGCCTAGGGTTTTCAAACAAATATGAAATAGCCGAAATTGTTACATCTATTACATTCCAAGCTACTAGCCACAAAAGTGGGTAATACAATCAAAACCTTTGGCACTTATTGGATTTTGGATTCCATACGATGGCAGGGCTACTGGGGTACCGCCCGTCACAGTACGTGGCCTAAATCACCGTACCGAGGAATACGCCCGCTCTCCTGCAACACAAGGCCGGAACCATCCCTTACTGGACAGTCCCGAATAAGACAACCCCAGCAGTTGTCGCGAATCAACCGCCCACACAGCTGAATAAAAAGGGACTTCTAAACAGGGGTAAATCTCACTCTCAAGTGGGGGCTACCCACGAAGCCTTGCTGCACCTCCCCTGTTTTAGCCATTCCCGGTTGATGAGGCGTGAGGCTATGATTACCTTTAGGGAACACATCTATTAGAATTCTCATCGTCCACCTAACGATGTTCTGAAAGCATTCAATCCATACAAGTTCGTTCCGGGTTCGAACGAAACCGAAGGCATTATCTCGTTACACTCATTTTGGAATCACCCTCAGAGTTAACGACGATAACCCTTGCACTCTGAATCACCATCTCGAACCTATAAGTACTATTCCATCAAACTCATTACGGAATCACCCACAGAGTTATACTGACGTATAGTTCTTGCACCTCGAGTCTTCACTTGCTCCACTTAGATTCACGACCTAACGTTAATTGGAATCGATGTGGTTTTCGGATATCGAAATATGGAAACCCGATCCCGGTCTCATCGAAATCCAAAGCGTGTCTTTTAGGTCCAAGTTGTTTTAAGTTTAAAAGAATTCAATTAAAACTATCTATATACACACAGATAAATAATATCATCACAATAGATAATCATCACCACAGATAATCCATATTATCATTATCAGAAGATAATCCAATTCATCGTCACAATGCAACCAATGCATCCATATCACATATCATTACTAATCTCGTATTTGAGACTCAAACCATTCAAGGAAATATATATCATCCCTATATATAAACAAGGATTTATAATCACGCCATATATAATTAATTTAAAATGAATTAAATTAATTACATCATCGCTAAAGTAAATTAAATTAATTATCTCAATCTATAAATCCTGCTTATACAACCATTGATTTCAAACCAATCAACTAATTAATTAACCACTAATTAATTCTCTTGATTAATCACCCATGATTAATCGACCTTTAATTCAAGTAATTAATTTCACAAACTAATTTTCCTTAATCAAATATTGTAATTAACCTTTAATTACTTTTATTAATTAATTAATTATAATTAATCACGTTAATCCTTAACTAATTACATTAATTAATTACTCTAATCACTTATCATTAATTAATTAATCTCAATTAATTAATCCTTAATTACATCATTAATTGTATTAATTAATGATTCCTAACTACATTTAAATTAATTAACTTCATTAAGTAATTAACCCTAAATTATTAATCACCTTTGATTAGTTAACTTCCCTAAGTAATTATTCCTCATTAATCACTTACTAACCCATCAACGATTATTATAAATTAATTAAACTTAATAAATTAATTTAAACTAATCAAATAAATCAATTAATTATAATGAGTAATTAATAACTTTAATTACTTCACCAAATACCATAATGATTATTTGAATTTAATTAATCTAATTAATTATCAAAATTAATTACTTAAATTAATTAATAAATAATCTTAAGTTAATGCTCTTCATTAACTTATCATCAATTTCTTTAATTCCTTACTTAAGTAACTAAATTAAATTAATCATTATTAATTCACAAATTTATTAATCTTTAATAATTAATCACTAATTATTAAATTTATTAAGTTTTTCACTTAATTAATTCTAACCTCTTGATTTATTTCTCATCATTAATTAAAATCATAACTAAATTAATTAATGATCTTATTTTCAAGTTAATTAATCTTAAATAATTAACTCAACCTTAATTAATTAATTCAAAATACTTATTTAATGGATTAAATAAATTAATTAATTATCCATCTAATTACCTTATTAATTTAATAAACCAAATCATTTAAATCTTTGTTTTATTATAAATAAACATTTCTTATTAATAATTTCATGATCATGAACTAAGAAATATTCGAACAACTTACTTTAAAATTTGTTTCCAAATTCTATTTTAAAATTTTAAATTTAAAATGAAAACACATTTAACCTTTAACAAAGTTTTTAAAAACATTTTAAAACTCTTTTTAAAACTTATGCAAAAGAATTTCCTATTTTATAAAGAAGTTCAAAGGAATTTAAACCCATATTAAATTTTAAGATTTAAATCATATTTAAATATGTTTCAAAGTTGTTTAAAACATTTAAAATATTTAAAACTTATTTTCTTTTCAAAACCTGATTCAAATTTGATTCTTGTTTCCAGATTCGAATTTATGTTTAAATCTTCTATTTTAATTTAAAGTTTTAACTTTAAATTTAATTATTTAAACCCTTTTAAATGTTGCTTAAACATTTTAATTTAAATAGTTTAAATTAAATTTAAAACTTAAATTTAAATCTAGTTTTTAAATTCATACTTTGAATTTTAAGTTTAAATTCCTTTTTAAAAACCCTGCTCCAGATTTTTTTTAAAAGAACTAAATCTTCTTTGATCTGGAAATATACAGGTTTTCCCTGAAACCCTGTAAATATTTTAAATTTGAATAAATTTGAATTAAAATTTTAAATTGGAATTCAACTTGGATTGAAAATCGTACTTTTAAATTTAGTTTTAAAAGTCTTGTTTAAAATCCGCATTCAGTTTTAAAAACAATTCTTTGAATTGAAAATACAGGTTTTCAAAAACCTATAAACTCAGAAAATAAACCCGAGCTCCCCTGTTTTACTTCGAGTAAAACTCTGATCAGGTTCGAGTAAAAACTCCAATTACTCGAGTATTAACCCGAGACAAACTATACTGCAAACCCAAACAAAACACCTGACACCAACTTCTTCACCGTGCATATGCACGGTGGTTCTGTCCGGCCACTACCCAGACCACAAGCAAGTCGCCGACCATCCTTGAATCACTTCGCGATCCTCCAAAACCTATCATCTGCTCGAAATCAAATTCGAGTTTCCTAAATCATAACCTGTCAACAGTTTTACCTCCAAACCCAAAACCTGTCAAATCGATCATCCTTTCTCCTCCGACCATAGGAAGCTTAGCACCGCCGTCCAACACCACTTCGACATCCAAGCAGCCATCACCCCGAAAATCTCAGCACTCGGTCCACTGTGGTCTCCCCATAGATCAAATCATGCTGTGCCTAAAAACTAGGATAAGCACTTTCCCCTCTTTCCAGAAAGAACAGCATTTAACATAAATCCATCACTAAAATTTCAATTTTGGTTTTAAAAAAAAATTCAATTTAGTTTTAGCTTTAGATTCAAGCGCCTGAACTAACAATCAAACTGAATTTGTCTGATTTTAATTTACGTTGTTATAACTTGTTTCCAGAAAACTACACGTATATTTTTTTTCTTTTTTTTCTCTCTCTTTCTTTTGTTCATGAACAAATCTATAACTATAATTTATACATACAGTATAAGCATAAGTTGTTTAGGTCTCATGTATTATTACAGATTGATTCAAGTGTATTTAAGTTTTACTAAATAGCCTCTGGTACTAAAAAAAACTGTAGTACATAGAACTGTATTTATGTTCAGACCAATCCACACAGAAAACACACATACAAGAATTTAATTTTCATCACATACAAACAAGCATGCAATCATCATTATACTTAAATTTTAAATTTGTGAGGTTACTCACAACACACCATTCTACATGTTATCAGGTATATAAACACAAGCAACATACTATACTTAAGTTTTATTTTAAGGGAAAGAAGTTACTCACCTGTCATTTAAGAGACAGAGCACACATTTGAGTTGCAGTTTTAAAACTTGGATGCAGATTTGAACAAACCCAGATGCTTTTGATCCTCTTAAATTTGGATGCTTTGATTTTGAATAAAACTTTCTTTAGACCACTGATTTAAAAAAAATGCATGCAACCCTTTTGGAGTTTTGAACTTGAGGATTTGTTTACAAATTAGATGCAGATTTGCATGAAGAGATGACTTCAGACAGATGAAAGAAGAAGCATATTTGAATAAACTTGAAAATGCAGGCTTTGTATGCTTGATTCCCAGATTTCCAGATGCAGGCTTTTGATTTTAAACTTGAGGATTTAACAGGGAACTTGCTTGCATGTCTTAAAACTTAGGTTGAAAAGAAAAAGATTGCATGATTGAATAGACTTTGCATTTTGAATTTGAGGGTTTACTTGTGTTTTAAACTTGCATGCAGATTTACATTTGCATTAATTTTGCAGGTAAAAACTATGATGGCTTTGAACAGGTTGAGTTGAAGAGGGATTTGAGTATTGAAAAGAAATCAAATTTTGAACATGATTTTGTTTTGAGCAATATAGTTACAGTTTTGTTTCAGCCGAGAATTTTTTTTCCCTCTATGAGAAATGAACATTAGAAAAAAAATAAGGGTGAAGAAACATGTTTTATATAAGTACAAATGATTTATTTAAAAATTAAAAGAAAAATAAAAATAAAAGACACTTGTCACACTAGCTTTTTAATTCATTTACACTTGTCATAAACACAACTTAGTTTAATAACATGTGTCTTAAGTAATTTAATTTATTTTTA
Organism: Allium cepa; assembly: GCA_030765085.1. NCBI lineage: Eukaryota > Viridiplantae > Streptophyta > Magnoliopsida > Asparagales > Amaryllidaceae > Allium > Allium cepa. Next base: position 708,418,920 of record CM060941.1, read on the forward strand.
TTTGATTTAAAGGTAATGGAAATCTTCTTTATTTATTAAACATATATAAAGTAGTTTCATAAATAAATGTATATGTATTTATTTTATTTTTTTAATGAAATAAAACAATTTATAAAAAAAGATGAAAGCTTATTTATAAAATTTAACTATGTTAATTCGTTTGAATTTTAAAAAGAATTCAAATTCAAATGCTATTTATATCTCTAAAAATTCTAGTTCAAAACTAATTTATATTAATCATCTTTTAATTTTTAAAAAATATTGTCTTTTTAAACATATCTATATTTATGCATTTATTAATATTTGAAAAAAACATATTTATCAAATTTAAATAATTTATAAGAGAAGTTATAAATTACTTATCTTATTTAACTTAATTAATTACATTAATGGTTTAATATACAATTGGTATTTTAAATTTTTAAATAATTCCAAATTACAATTATTAAGCTATATTCAAAAAGAAATAAAATAAACTTTTGTTTATCTTATTAAAATTTAAACTATGTTTAAAATACAGTTATACAATTTAAAACAATTTCTTTAAGTATTTTTAACCAATTAGTTATTTATTAAAAATCTTCAAATTATCAAAATGAATATTAGAATTTAAAAACAATATTTTATTTGTTTATTAATTTACAAATCAAAACCTATCTATCTACAGTATATATACATATATACATTATAAATAGAAAGCAATTTATTAGCTTTTAAAAGATAAAATTCATCAATTACACATTTATTTAATTAGATTATTAAATCAAGTTAATTTTTATTAACAAAATTTTATCAAATCAATTTAATGTTAAATACAGATTATTAAATTGATATTGTTAAAATTTCCGGGATATCACACAAACGCTACCAAATTTTCACAGGAGCATGCTACAGCCTTAAGAATGTACATGATCAATTTCAGCCCAAAAAGACCATTTATGGATCGATATGAACTCAATTCGTATCACTTCCAGATCGAGTAGATATCACATGAACTTGATCCCATGGGCCCACCCGTGTGAGAGAAGAAGTCTTCTGAGATCTGGACAGGATATTTGCTGCCTATGCCTGTATATAGTGACCCTGGTCCTACAGAAAAGGGATTATTTTGGCCCTTTTACGTCGTTACTCTACCGGCACTTTATTGTAATTTAGATACTATCAATTGTACTTTGTAAATTAGTAGAGAATCAATAATAAATAGCAAATCTTCAAAGTGGATGTAGGCTACAACGCCGAACCGTTATAAATCTTGTCATTCTACTGCTTTCCTTTTAATTTTTTGAGTATTCTTCATATTTACATTCTATATGTACTTGCTATCTACAAGTTGTGATTATGAACGGGTGCTTTCATAGGCAATTGGGTGTTTGTAGCCAATTTTTGTGCAAACCTACCTATTTTAATTGTTCCAGAAGGGAATCATGATTTAGTAGTATATATGGATGCATGTGGAACATGGTTAGGAGATGTGTTAATGCAAAGAGGTAAAGTGATTACCTTTGCATCTCGACAGCTTAGACTGCATGAAGTTAGATATCCAACACATGATTTGGAATTAGCTGTGGTAATTTTTGCATTGAACGTGTGAAGACATTATTTTTTGGCAGAAAGAACCGAGTTGTATATGGATCATAAGTCACTAAGGTATTTGTTCTCTCAGAAGGAGTTGAACATGAGATCGTAGAGGTGGTTAGAGTTTTTAGCGGCATATGACTTTGGTATTGAGTACACGCCAGGGAATGGCAATAATATTGCGGCTGCGCTTAGCAGAAAACATCAGAATGCATTATTGGCAATGATAGCTAAGTGGAAAGATTTAGAAGCATTGACTACATGCAGAATTCAAAGGAGGTCTAAAGCTGGATTCAGTAAGGGGACTACTGCGTTGTCATGTTTAAAAGTTCGACAATCATGATCGAAAAGATTGCTTCTACGCAAAAGAAGGATCCATGATTAGTTGAATGGATCAAAAATTTAAGGGATGGAATGGAGAGTGGTGACTTGAAAGATTTTAGTCCTGACCAAAATGGTTAGTTAAGGAAGAAAGGAAAGTTTTGTTTTCCGAATGTGGAAAACAATAGGATGGAAATTCTTGAGGAATGCCATGGTTTGAAGTTCACCATTCATCCGGGAGGATCTAAGATGTAACAGGATATGAAAAGATGTTTCTTCTGAGAAAGTATGAAGAGAGATGTAGGCATATGGGTGAAGAAGTGTTTGAAACGTCAAAAGGAAAAATTCGAATATTAGAAACCAAGTGGGTTGCTTTAGCCTTTAGATGTTCCAGTTTGGAAATAGGATTCTATCTCACTTGATTTTATAGACGGGTTGCCAAGGTTAAATCGAGGAAATGAAGGCATATGGGTTATAGTGGACAGGTTGACCAATTATGCCCATCTCATTCCAGTTAAGTCGACTAGGATGACATTTATTTTAGTTAAGTTATTTGTGAAGAATATAGTTAGACTAGATGGCTCCTAGTAGTATAGTAAATGATATAGATTCCTAATTCACCAACGAATTCTCGAAGTGTCTATAAGAGACTCTAAGTACCGAGCTCAAGATGAGTACCGCTTACCATCCGCAGACAGATGGGAAAATGAAAAGAGTTAACAAAATATTAGAATATTTGTTACGAACTTGATGCTAGATTTTGAGGATCATGGGAAAACCAACTACACTTAGTCGAGTTTTTGTGTAACAACAGTTATTAGGCTAATATAATGATGGCACAATTTGAAGCTTTGTATGGAAGGCGATGCAAATCTCTTATTGGTTAGAGACCGGGGATATGTTAGTTCTTGGTTCGGATTTGGTTAGAGAAGCTGTAGAAAATATTGAGTTCATTCGAGTTAGAACGAAGGAAGCTCAGTCTAGGCAGAAGAGCTATGCTGATAGAAGACAGAAAGTCATAGAATTCTTAATTGGAAATCATGTTTTCTTAAAAGTATCACCGACAAAAAGTGTAATCAAATTCGAAAAATCAGGAAAATTGGCACTGAGGTTTGTTGGACCATTTCCTATTGTAGAAAGGATCAAGAAACTCGCATATAGATTAGAGTTACCAAACAGTTTGGCAGGAGTCCACTATATTTTTCATGTATCTCGTCTAAGGAAGTGTGTTCAAGATCCAGAAACTACTATTGCAGCGACTGTATTAGATAATTTAGTAATGGAACTGGATACGACTGCAGTTAGAAAACCAGTCAATAAAGTCATGAGAGAAGATAAGAGAAGAGGCTAAGGAACAAGACAGTCGGATTAGTCAAAGTCTAATTGGACAATGATGAGAGAGACTGTACTTGGAAAACTGGGAACGGGATCCGAGATACTTATCCTGACTTGTTTCGTGGTATGTTTTTCCTTTATGATTGATTTTGATGTGTGCCGTATCGCAATTTCACGACGAAATTCTTTATGGAGGGGAGTCTGTAATGACCCTAATTTTGATTAACATTATTTAGGACATTTAATTAGATAAATTAAGTGAAATAATGTAATTGGTTAAGAGAATTGAGATTTGTCTAATTAGAAGGTAGCCATGCCCACTAATAAATGAACAAAAGGTAATTAAAATGAAATAAGTAAGCGTATGGATAAGGGAACAATAAGAATAGGTTATATTCTTATACCCTAAACCCTCATGCACACTCATTTTACATGTTCATAGACAAAAAATCAATCCAAGTAAGGCCGGCCATCATTAGAGGTGATCTAAAGGAAGATAATCAAGAGTCAAAAGAAGGAAGTTTAATAAAATAAATTCAAGAGCAAATCCCAACACCTTAACAAACAAGCTAAGGTGAATAATAGGTTACATACCTTATTTCTTATTTTTAGTTCTAGATCGAATCCGAGTATGTTTTGCAGAGTATATTCCATGTTTTGAATGTTAAATAGATATATATATGCTTGTTGATGAATTTTGTTTATTCATATAGAATTTATGACAAGTTTTGATTTGAAACATCTATCAAATGACTTCCAAATGCCATGTGATTTTGATATATGGTCAGAAATAATATTTTAGAGATGAGTTTCAAGTTTCACAATTTTCTGCATTAATGTGGATTTAGTATAAATTTTATAGTGAATAAAATGGTTAAATTGGGTTTAAAATTAATTACGGCTATAATATATTAGCTTTGGATCAGAAATTTAAATATGTAAGAAAACATATTAAAAGGTGATTCATGGGAAACTTTGTAGAATTTTCCTAAGTGTTTTATTAAAGATAAAAAATTATTTAAGGTATGAGACTTAAATGTTTTATATGTTTATAAAAGGAGAAGAAGCTATTTGAAAATGTTTTAAGCCGATTATTGCTAATATTCGGCAGCACTTTTAGAAAAGATTTCGAAAAGTATTGGTAACCAATTATGTATTGACAAGTTTGTTGGAAAGAAATTGCTTTACAAAGTTAAAAATCAGTTTTAAAGGTTTTACTGCTTCGCCGCTTTGAGCAGTACCTTTCGACACCATACTTCCATCTCCAACCAGTTCGAAACCAATACACATGGTATCAACTTTGGTACGTAGTGGATTGGAGTTAGGCGAAAGGTATAGAGTGGAAAGAAGGGTTTCGAAGGGGTTGAAGTAGCTTCTTAGAACTTAGAACTATTTTGATTGTAAAGGAGGCTTTCGAATGAGATAGCTTTGGACTTGATCGATTGTTTTAAAGAAAAGAGCTTTCGAAAGAGGTTGCCACCATTGTTTGAAAGAAAAAGCTTTCAAAGAGGTCGCAACCCTTGCTGCCGCATTTTACCTTTCGAAGTAGTGCCTCCGAAAGGGTTCTTTTGTTTAAACCTTGAAGCGGCTTCTCCAATGCTTTCGAAGGGGTTGGTTTTGACACTATTCACTTATTTTATTTGGGAAAATGCTTTCAAAGGAGGTGCTTTCGTCCTAGTTCTTTTAAGAACCTTTGATATTTTGAAAGTTAAACCCAAAGGTTTTGAAAGGAGAGGCTTTCACTTGAACCCAATGCTTTCGAAAGGTTTGTTTTAAGTAAAGGACTTTAATGCTTTAGAACGTTATCTAAAAATGGTTTAGAAGGGGAGGTTCCCCAATGTTTTCGAAAGGTATATGATATAGGTTTTGAAGGGGTGATTACCCAATATTTTCGAAAGGTTTACTTTTAGTAATTTAATGGAAGGCTTCCAATGCTTTCGAAAGGTAGGTTGAAATGTTTTGAAAAGAGGATATCTAAGGTTTTATAAAACTTTCGAAGGGACACTTTCAATAGTTTCGAAAGTTCTAATATAAATGATTTTGAAAGGTATGTTTTGGCCTTTCGGCCTAATGTTCAAAGTAAAGAAGTTAATTGGTTTCGGAAGGGGTACTTTCAAAGGTTTCGAAAGAGATTGTTTAAAGCTTTTAAACAAAGGTTTCTAATTTTTTCATCAACAGTGTTTTGTGTAAAGCATGTATCATGGCTAAGATATTTGAGTTAAGCAAAGGAATATTTTCCTTGTTTATGTATGATTTAAATGGTTAAATCAATTTGAAAGATATTTTCATGGAAAGAAGGGTAGTTAATCGTAAGTAAATGTCTCAGATATCTGTATACCACATGGGATTGGTATAGGGTCGTGCCCTATACATTAGCCATAGCCCCTAGCTAATTTAGCCTAAAATTCCAACGTGTAGGGCTCAGTTGCGGGTAAGAATTAAATGATGTTACACACATAAAGGTATATATATATATATATATATATATATATATATATATATATATATATATATATAGAGGAGGAGGATAGGTTATTGGTGAGTCCGCAAAACCATTAGGATCAAGTGACACTGGGAGAGGTAGGTTAACGACAGACTGTCCAGAAGTGTGCTAACAGATGTTAGATTATTTACTTTTTCTAGTCGGCCCGAGTCAGCCAATGGTTAGTAGTTAGCCGAAAAAAACTATATTTTTTGGACAGATAGTCCATTTATGCCTAATTTATGAGCATATATGATATTGCTGTTATTATTTAAATCAATTCGATTGCAGGATTCTCATGTGCAAAAAGATATGTTTTAAAGGGATGTTACTAAAGGGAAACCCGTTCCACTAGGCGGCGTGGTCTTACTTAATATCATATAACCGAGAGGTATAGTATTATTCACACCAGGCTTTATGTTTGACTCGAAGTTTATGTTTTTCCCCTTAAACCCTCGAGTGCTCAATATTAATTTGAGTAGATTGATAGTTAAGGTTTTTCAGGTTTAGTAGGTTGAACAAATAAAGCTTCCAAAGACATGTAGGAGGCAAGGCTAGATATATAGGAGCTATTTAGTTTTATTTCCACTGTGTTATATTAAGACTGATATGTCTATTTAGTACTCTGATCATCTAAGAGGGCATTTTCATATGTCGCGCTTGGCGTATTTTGTAATAATTATATTTGATCAAAACCTAGGAATCGATTATGGGATTATGTAACTAAATATGAAATATTGTTTTGAAATGTAATCAGAAAATTTGTTTTAATCTGCGTTGATTTTATTTCTTATTAAAGAGCTTATGATATTATGAATACCTTTAACATTACCATATTTTGTCAACGAAAGTTAATACTATGGATAACTGCAGCATCTGTAGCGCTTAGCTTCGGGCCTCAAGATAGGGGATGTTACACATATCTTATGCATCTATTTCACTTTTTAGTTTATCCCTGGTTAATTCAAGTGCCGCACTTTTATGCATTTAAGGAATTAGGTAATTTATGAAAATTATACGAAGCATGCTCTTAATAAATCAAAATAAGGGAGTTCGTATTTCAAAGTCAACCTAACTTACAACCCAATTATATATCTAGAATACCTTTACAACCATACTCATATTCTACAAATAATTGCTTGGGATCGTTTCAAATTTCCAGATCAGGTTGTATATACTATTCTTATTTTATTCGTATCCTAACACCTTTACCCTTCTTACTTAGATAGTGGTCCCTATCTACACTAGAACATATAAATTTAGAAATCTAAATTACTTTAGTACGCGACATTTGAAATTTAAAATTATAAAAGCATTTTCGAATTATAAAAGAATACTTTTATGCATACTTTTCAAAATAATTTCCAACTTTATAAAAGCAGTTTGGAAGAATTGAATTCTTAAAAACATCTATACACCATGTTTTATTTTAGTCCAAGATACCTTTTTATGATAAAGAAAAGTTTTCATAACTTTAAAATTCAGTTGAGATGTGTTTTCTCATGCTAGTTTACCAGACTGATCTAGGCGTTCTTGCCTTGTTACAACCCAAAATTTAACCAATAATAACTAATCCATAAATTAATTAAATAATAAAATAACTTTGTGGAACTATTTCATAATTGAGCCATGAGAGTAGCACCATTGTGTCCGTGGTAATTTTCTGGTCCATTTCTATATATATAATTTCAAAATCTGAGCTAATATGAGCAATTTATAAAATAAATAAAATAAGCAAAAAAGAAGAAAAGAAAGAATATATATATGAGTGTGCGTGTGTGTGCACGTCGATCGGCCGGTCGACCTGGGCACCAGGCGGTCGACACGACTCTTCTATTTACGAACGAATGTTCGTTCGTTCGAACGTTCCAGAGCCTCAAGCTGATGTGTTTTGCATTCTTTATTTTGATCCGGTCCTTTTATTTTTCCATCCGATGGCTCCTATTCAGCCTGTGACGTTGTTGCATCCCATTACATCTTCAAAATCCAACGGTCTGAGATCCACTTCTATCCATATAAATAGAACCCAAAGCCAAACACTTTTTTCTCAGTCTAGATTTTCTCCGCTTGGGTTCACCTTTTCAGGAAGGACCCTAGAAGTGATAATTTTCCAAGGAGAGAATCTTTTTAATAAAAATATTTTAACAAGACTAAGTGGATCCGTGAAGGCCTGAAGGGAAGAGCTAAGGACTAGAGGTGAGTGATTGTAAATATTTTAAGATTCCTTTAAGTAATTTAAAATAACAGTGTTTCCAATAGTTGTAGATTTACTACAATTTTGGAATAGCCTTTTTATCAATTTTAGATATATTTTTCAGTCCCTTTTAGTTATTCTTTTTCAGTTAGTTATAATTTATTACCGTTAAGTATATTTTTTTATTTATTTACAGTATTTAAGTTTATTTACTGTTATTTATTTCTTATATACATCTTTTTTGACATTTTGGATTTTATGCAAGCGTCTATTATCTTCTTCCTCCTTTTCTTCGCGTATGGATTAGAATAAATTAAACGCGAATATGGATCATATAATTAAAATATTGAATGAAGAAAAAAAGATGCAAATTATGAAGACTGTAATAAATAATGGAATTGGACTAGAATATAAGTAGAATTGGACAGAAATTATGCCTAATTATGATTACAATTGGACTAATTAATTGGCTTAGTTATAACTTAGAATTATGACTAAAAAGAGTATAAGATGAAAGAAACTTATTTTCATACATAAACCTTGGGTTAGGTAATAAGCATGATTATAACATAGGTTATGATATGAAATAGAACAGGATGAGGCATATTTTAAGACTTAGGATAAATTAATAAGCAAAGATAGCAGGGATAAATTGTAAAGGCTTATTTAAATAATTTATCTAAGTTAATAAGCAAAGATGAAAGTAGAACCTATACCGTATAGCATTCCCTATTAGACAAAACGGTGTCTCACATTAGCCTAAAGTGGACGAGGGCACGCTTAAGCTAAGAATGGTAGTAATTAGTCAAATAGAAGTCGAAATCATCGGGGATTTGGATAAGGGGCGCAACTAAATATTATTTCGATGATGGGCTAGTACCAACATCATTTCCCCTATAGATTCTATGGACACACGGTGATCTCATGTTAGCCTGAAGTAGGATGAGGGGCATGCTTATGCTGAAGTTTGAGGTAATAAGAAGACCCAATAGATAGAGCAAAAGGTAGCATGAGCATGGTGGCAGTTATGTGTGCGACTTCCACTCTGATGCTCCGTAATCACTATGAGTTCCAAGCACTTAGTATGGGTGTCTTTCGTAGACACAACTGCCTTTTGTGTATTGAGCTATATATGTCGTTCGGATCCACAGTGGGTGCTTTGTGCATCTTTCGTAGATACCGTTGGCTACTATGTACGGAGTTATATGGCATCCAGTCCGCAATAAGGTCTATGGAGTAGCAGGCCGATCAAACAGGTAGAATCAGGGTTACTTCTTAATTACAGGATTAGGAATTCAGCCTAATTAAAGCAAAAATCAAGGACAAGTGAAAGAAATCAAAGTTAATCTATCTTTTTAATTGAGAACTAGTTAATTTGTTTTATTTATGGTTTATCTCTTTCTTATTTTCTTTGTTTCCTATTTATATACTACAAATGTTGTAGAGTTTGTTACTTTTACTTTGCTTAAAAACTCTAGTAATTACCATCATTCACCAGACTTTTAGTTTGACCCACTCCTCTATTTTCTCCTTTCCCCCCCCTTAGGCAATCAAGGGAGGGGACAGTAGATTGTAGTTGCTTGGAAATTTCATGGAGGAGTTTGCTACCATGTATTTCTTTCCCTTTCAACTTTTGTTCTTTCTATGTATTGGCTTACTATGAGGGATATTATGTACTCTGATTTTTAAGACTATGAGTTTTTGTTTCATGGTACATATTGAATTTTTTAGATATGTATGTGATATTTGGTATTTAACTTATTTAGAAGTTTTTATTTAATTAATTTATTATTTTGGGTTTCCATATTTTTTTCCCATGTGAATCTTAGTCTCTATTAACTTTAGTTATACCTACAACGCACCATGCCATTTAATGTGTCCTTTTGGGTATATTAAGGGGTATGAGGTGTTTCACTTGGTATCAGAGCCTAAGGTTACAGGATTCCTAAAAATTTATTCCTAAAAATTTATTTTAAAAGTAAAGTATTTTCTAAAATAACATGTTTTAAAAGTATTTTTAGAAAAGAACTCTTAGAAATAGTTTTTAAGTATAAAAGGGTTTTTATAAAAGTACCCTTAAAGTCCAGTTCAATCTTCTTTTGATTCTTTCAAGCCTAAGTTTCCTGTTCTTTGCATAGTATGGCTGACAGGTTCTATAGAGCTATGGCACCAGAGGTGCAGGGGCAAGCGCCCAATACAAATCGGTAGCTGAAAATCCCTTTAATCCACCTACACCGGCTGATTTTCTAAACTATGCAAGGACTTTGCTAGCATAAGGGGAGGAACGTTTTCTGGCATGAAGTATTTCAAGGAGACATTATCTAGGTTAGAAGATATGGAGCAAAAGTTTAGTCGGTTAGGCTTGGAGGACCGACATTGAATTCAACCTACCTATTGGAAGCTGAAGGGAGAACCTAAGGAGGTTTCTACAAGCTCTAATAAAAAAACAGTGATGGAAGGACAAGAAGGATAAGGGGAAAGAAAGGGGACCTCAAAAGTGAATCAAGAAAATGGGAAATGTAAGCGCTGTAAAATGAATGGTCATTACGCAAAAGACAGTAAGAAGGCAGGGATGGAGGGAAGGTGTTTCAATTATGGACAGCTTGGTCACATTAGTAAAGTATGTCCTTAGAAAGAGGGGCAGGCAGCAAGTGCACCTGCAGTGTAGATTCAGACTTTGGATATAACACCTTCCAGCAGTAGGCCAAATCAAAGTAGGAAAGTTTTATTTCTATTTCTGATTTTCCCGTTTAGATTCTTTTCAATCCTAGAGCATCACAGTCTTTCATCTCTGGTTCTTTGGTAGATTGTTTGCAGTTAGACATCTCTTTAGTAGAAGATCCCATTGTTGTTCCAAGCCCCATGGGAGGATTGACACTCTTATCTATGGTTAGTAAGGGTCTGAAAATTTATATCCTAGGCATAGAATTTTACTATGATGCCTATATTTTTGGATTTTCGAGGTAGGGGATGATTTTGAGAATGGATTGGCTATCCACATATGAAGCTATATTAAAATGCAAGAGGAGAGTCGTTAAATTAGAGACTTGCAGTGGTGAGACTCTCAAGGTATCTTATGACCCGCATGGATATGTCATATTGAGTTTTCTCTACTCCCTTGATTTATCTTCATCAAAGTTGCATTCGTTTCCTATCGTCAAAAATTTTGTAGTCGTCTTTGAGAAGGCTAGGGGACTACCCCTAAGAGAGATTGACTTCAAGATTTATTTGATTGAGAATGCTAAGCCAGTATCATTACCTGTGAGGAACATGACACGTAGGGAGAGGAAAGAATTGAGCAAGCAAATCCATGAGCTTTTGGAGAAGGGATTCATAAGAAGAAGCATATCGGAGTAGAGAGCGCGCTATTCAACTTCGTCACTAAGGAGAATGGTTCCCTCCAACTTTACGAGGACTATAGAGAGTTAAGTAAGCTCCCAAAGAAGAACCAATATCCACTCCCTAGGACAGGTGATCTTTTTGATGAGTTAGTTGGCTCTTCAGTATTCTCCCAGTTTGATTTAGCCACTTGATTTCATCAGCTTAGGGTAGCTGATTACAACATTAATAAGCCATATTCAGGACACCCGACAGATTCTTTAAGTGGTTGGTTATGCCTTTTTGTACTAGCCCTAGCCTATTTTTGTAGATTTGACGAACCATGTTTTTAGAAATGTCCTAAAATAAAGTTTGCGGTGGTATTCGTGGTCGAAATTTTGGTGTTTTCCAAGAAGTATGGAAGAGCATGTTATTCATCTAAAAGAGGTTCTTTGTACCCTTCGTGTTTGTCAGTTGAAGTGTAGAGTTCTTGAAGTATCACTTTTGAAGTGCGTATATTGGGGCACAGAGAATGTCTACACATGGTAGGGATTTATGAAATGGTTTTGTACATTTAATATTGGGATTATGGAAATCCAAAGAGAGGTCGGCAAAGTTTAGAGATGAACAATAAAATTCAGTTGATAAGCAGAGAAGAAATCCATGTGTAGGTAATTGTAGAAATTATAATTGTCTCACACTAGTGGAATAAATATGATTATAAAAGAGGAATAGGAGTAAAAGCATTTGGTTTAAGAAAATTACTCTGAAGGTAGTAAGTAGGAAGACCTATTTTATGCTAAGCCTAATAAAATGAAATTTTTGAAATTTAAAAATTTGAAAATAAACAAAAAAAATTTAATTGTTGGAATTGAAATTTTTTATTATTAATATTTTCTTCAGAAAATAAACATGGGGTTTCTGAAGAATGGTATGAAATTTACGTTGTTTTTTTTATATAATAAAAAATTGGAATTTTTTTTGAAGAATTATGGAGTGTGTATATATATAAAACTCACTAGTTTCATTATAAGCAAACAAAGATTTTAAACATAAAAACCTCGAATGTGTCAAGTATCAAAAACATAGATTACAACTTTTATTGTTGTAATAAATGTTTTCATGATAAATAAGTGGAGCATAGGTTATAACACTATCGTTATAGTAAGTAACTCTCAAGTGAAATATTTTACATAGGTATATGAGATTTATTGGTATTTATTTAACTGAATCCATACGCTAGTATTTTTTGGGTTGCAGTAACCGTTGTTTTACGCAACATCTGTTTTAACCTAAATAAAAAGGTATTTTAAAAGTTAATTTCCATGTATAGAAACAAAATGGTTTGTAAAGTACAGTTATTACTAATAAGTGTAAGGAAGTGTTTTTGCAGTTATGGAAATATTAAAACAGTTTTGAAGATGAGTTTTTCTAAAAGGAAAATGTGTAAGTTAGATATTAGAAAATATTTATCATAGAAGAATATAATTTACACATATTTTAATCTATTGGAATGGAAAGAATAATGGTATGATTTTCTATGAAACCAATAAAAATGTTTTGTGCAAGTTACAAGGAATACATGAAAGAGATATACAAGGTATGAAAAACAACATATTTTGTATAGCCTATTTCAAAAATATAAAATAAATTCATTGTAATTTAAACATGAAATTCTCTTTTAAAAGGTTCATAGAAGGTTTTAGCAGTAATAACTTCTCATAAAAGAAAGTAGATCCAATGCATTAAGATACGAGACTGTTAGGTTTAATAAGAAGTTGTTTTGAAAACACATAAAGGATGTTTTAAAGATATTTTAAAAGAAAATGGTTTGGTGAAAAAGTAAACAAGTTTTAAGTTGAAAATATTAATAAAATAAAATTTTGAAAATTCAAATTTTTATAGAAAACTATAAAAGTCTTTAAAAGAAAGAGAGATATAAGTTTTAGACTTAAAAATTTGGAAGTTTTTCCCTCTTGGTTTGGGAAATAATATTAAGTGACCAAGTATTTTTGAAACTAATAAAAACTGAAAAGATAACACTTTTAAAGATAAAGACTTTGGGATTTGATGTTTTAATTTTTTTAGAAACCTTAGTTTTTAAAGCAAGGTGATAAATACGAAACCAAACTCTTAAATATGGAGTAGATAAGAATCATTTCCTACGAGTAATGGAAAAGGTGTAAGGAGATAGCAATAATTACTTTTAGAAGTAATAAGGAAGTTTCCGTAAAGTGTATAGGACGCTAGCAAGAACCTAGGAATATTGATTCATGAAGAATAGTAAAATGAAATTAGTGATATTCATATGGTAGTAGTTTTTAAGCTACCAATGTAATGGCGCCTTTTGAAGCTCTTTTTTGGGAAGGCCATGTAAGACATCATCATGTTGGTCGGAGTCAAAGGAAAGGTTGCTTCTTGGTTCTAACATGGTTAAAGCGATTTCAAAGAAGGCTAATTTGATTAAGAGAAAATTCGTATCTCATATCCACATCACTTGGGTAATAGGTTTAAAATTTCCTTTTTCCATCTTTAGTTTTGAATAGATTCTTTCCTTTATTATCATTTGGGTGGGTAGAACTTAGGATTTAACCTATGAGTGGCAGGATTTGATGCAAACATGTTAATAGAACATGTTATGAATGATGTATGCTAGCAATTGCAAGTGTTTTCTAATGGATGCTAATGGATGCATATAGGTACACTAGGCACTACTATTCTTTAGGGATCGGCAAAACTAGGACACTAGATCATATGCATATGGATGTGTGCGCATTTTTACTTTATTTCCATGGTTGCCGTAAACAGATGTTTATCACATGATTGTTGCATTTGGATTATGGTGTAGCATGCATATAGGACTATCAGTTATCAATAGGAATTTTTGCACTCATTAGGATACATGGCACAGACACGATTGCATAAAAGGAGGTCAACTGAATCAGTGGACCACCTAATCTTTTGCATTAGTTAGGGTCACTTACACTACATTAATTGCATAAGTATCATAAATTGTATTAGAAAAACTTAAGGACATTGGATGAATGGTTGATGATTGAGTAGTTGATTGCAGAA